>CM055104.1:23699284-24899284 GCA_029204225.1 Diphasiastrum complanatum | reverse complement strand
CTTCTTGTCTTGTATATTGTTGCTGGTTGTTGTTGTTTCTTTGTTCGTTGTCTTCTATTGAGATTCTTTGACATTCGCCACATGGTTCTGAATGTCTTCATCCACTATTTCTATAGCCTCTTTGGGTAAATTGCTCCACTTGATCACCTAAATGTATGTTTGCTTTTGTTGATTTTTCTTTGGTACAGGTGCTTTCGGTGGAAGCATCTTGGAGACTTTAGCATGTTGGATTTTTGAGGCGGTTGAGCTGGTATTCATTGAACTCCATAATGCGTAGAATCCATGTGGTGTAGGATCTGCTCATCTGTCAGCTCAGCTTCCTCGTCATAGGACAATGCATGTTGCCAAGGAGCTAAATCATCTTCAACAGGTTTCAGAATAGGTTCTGGTGACAACCATGCTATGTTTATCATGTTCACCCCATATGAGATAAGCGTGTCAAGGGTGAATCTTCTCAGTGGTGATTCGCTTGGTTCTGAATCTGAATATGGATCTGGATGACATGTATGCCCAACCATATAGTCAATAGTTGCCAATGCATCCGTCCACAACACGGTATCTGTTTGTGAATCATAATGAATACCCATTGAAGCTTTCGGACGATCAATGCTATGGTCCATTGTAGAAGAAGTGCCATTAGCTTTGGGTGGTACAGGCTTCATCGCCCATGTGAAGGGATCCACCTTTACTGCCATCTCTCTATTCTCAAATGTGATTTTGCTGGTCCCCCAATCATGAACTACTTGTGCAATTTGCAACCAGAGTCATCCCAATAAAACTCGATAGGCAGTCAGTGTTTCAGAAATGTCCATCACCACAAATATAATAACAAATTGTACCCCTGCTATCTTGACTGGAATGTCTTCTACAATCCCCTTAAGCCGCACACATGATTGATTAGCTAATTTGATGGCAAACTTGGCAGCTTCCAGGCCTTGTAGATTCCATTTCTCATACAAAGTAGTGGAGATAAGATTGATACCCAATCTTCCATCTACAACAGCTTCTTTTCCGAAGAGTTTGTGCTTGATAGGAAGAGTTATATTGTGCTGCTCACTGTCCCAAGCCACTCCCACATTCATAACATTGTTGGCTTCTTCAAATCCAATGCAAAATAAAAGTTCTTTGGAAGGTATGTCTGATTCAATGTTCAACCAATCTGACAATACACCCTTTGCTTGAGGTGCAAGTCGAAGGAACTTTCCAATAGAGATGTTCATTCTGTTGGATAAGATGCTTGTCTATAGTTCCGTCCTTAAAGCTTCGAGTTTTGCTATATGGAATGGTTCTTCTCGATGGTGTAATCACATGTTCACATCTGATCTGTGTGGTGAACCTTGTAGTGTGTTTGCTTATTGATCTCTTTCTGGTGCAATGTCTTGAGGAGCTGTCGGTTGATGTGTAGCTTGAGCAGCTTTCTCCGCTTGTGCTTCTTGGAAACAATGCTTGATTTTCTGAATCATCTTTGTTCATCCTTCACATTCGGATAAGGTAATCTCGCTCCTCCTGATGTTGAAGGTTGATCAGCTGGCACTAATACAGAGTGTGGTGATGATGGAGCTACCTCCTTGCGCTTTTGTGCTCGCGTAACAGCTAACACTGGAACGTTACAATAGGGAGCTCCCCTTGTTATAGTTGAGTGTGGAGTTGTGCTTGGGCCTGCTGATTGAACCGCAATCCAATTCAATGGTGCACTGGTGCTATGGACAATTCTTGTAGCAATGTCCATATCCACACTCGTGACAGAAAGACGTATAAATTTCTTTGTTTGGACATTCGGCTCTCGCATCCATAACATCCACATAATCTGCCCCCTTGGCATTGTGGTTGTGTAGTCTATGTGGCATAATACTCATTAATAGCAGGATTGATGAATGGTTCATCAAGTCCATACCATTGTTGTTAAAATATCACTTCCAACTTGTTATATCTTGTAGATCTCAAGTTATTTGAGCTTGATAGGATCTCACACGTGTGGAGTCTGTTCCCACGTGTGAAAGAATGTATGTAAGTCATTTTTTTTAAGTTAGATTGGTTTTAGCTTGATCTACACTAGTGTGAAATTGACCTTTGAGTAGAATCTTGAAAATGGTCAAATTGGTCAAACTTTTTGTAAATAGATTGGACTTCCATGTGAATGAGTTATTACTCACACATGTCAATATACCATTCACACGTGTGGATAAGCTTATAGAAGATAAGATAGGAATATTCCATTAGATCCTATTTTATAGAGAATATTCCTATAAATGTGGAAGACTACCTTTTTGTTTTCTAGCCAAAGAGAATAGTCAACTTTGGAAAATGAGCACATATGACTCCCATTGGTGGATCTGAATGACTAGGCACTCTTCACACGTGTGAAGACCTGCTGGACAGTACACAACTTGTGGATGTACTTGATCTATAAAGAGATCAACCAAATCAATAACAAGTTGATGTGACATCGGCAAATTCTAGTTTTGTTGAGATTTCCACATTTGTCTTGAGTTTTGATGAATGAAATGCATTTGAATGTTAATGTACTTTACTCTCTATAAACAGGCCATACAAGTACTGTCCTCCACATGTGTGAGGCCGATCATCCATGTTTTTGATCATTTGATCCATTGCTCTTGCTTAAATTATAGTGTAAAGCATCTAGATCAAGATCTAACATCTAGAACTTGATAGATCTTTGGATTAAGCAATCAATAACTCTTAATGATTGATAGTACAATCAATATTTGTCCTTTTTCTTTGAAAATTGACATGGTATCAGAGCCAAGTCTAAGAGTGATCTAAATGATTAATAGTACTTGAGAAATCATTGACAATTTGTTGTTTTTGAGTTCTAATGGAGAGGGCGAGTTCAAAGAGAGAAGTAACATCATTGTTTTTGGTCAAGATCAATTTGTGGGCTACTGAAGTACTCCTCTCCACACATGTGAAATCATACAACAACCTTCAAATTAACTTCCATAAGTGTTTTTGATCCAAAAAAGTGCATACTAGTCCAAAATTCAACTTTTTTAGTGCATTGTCTAGATCTAGGTTCAATCTATTGAATGCTAATGATCAAATAGTGATTTGAGTCATTGAAGTAGTTCATTTTCAAGCATTAGATCAGATCGTTAAGGCTGACTTGTTTAGATCTTAAGTGTGTGTGGAATATCAAACCAATTTGAACTAGAATCAATTTCTTTGTGGAGTGAATCGCTAGGATATTTGTAATTGATCTATCATACCATCATCCAAGTTGAACTAAGATTGATTGGGCCGAGATTAGAAGCTTCTTGAAAGCTAGAAATCTATCTTAGATCACACCTTATCAAGAGAACTTTGAGTGTCTCATAGGCTTTCATTCAAAATGACATGCATGGGTGGATATATGTTAGAATCTAGTGAGAAACTAACTTTCACAATCTATTCCATTTGGAAAGTAAGAATGGAATTACTATTAGTGGTTCATGATCTCTTTGATATTGTCTTAGGAGTTGAGGAAGAGCCTCAAGCTCCCCAAGAACAACTAAAATACAAGAAGAGGGTTAGATTAGCCCTACATTGCTTGAAGTTAAATGTAAGCAATGACCTCTTGAAGGAGGTGGCTTCTTGACCCACATCAAAAGAGGCTTGGGATTCACTAAAGAATATCTATGAATCCAGTAATACTTCAAGAGTGCTTATGCTAAGAAACTGGATCTTGCAAAGCATGAGGGGAAGTGGAGAAAATGGACAAGAGTATGTCCTAAGGATAAAATCCTTGAACAAAGAATTGGGATCTATAGGAGAGATAATGAACTAGTATAAGTAATCTTGAATGGATTGGAGATGAGTTCTCTAATCAAGTTCAATCTTTCGTCATTCAAGACCAACTTCCATCAATTGAAAAATTGCATAATGTTCTTGTGGTCGAGGAGAGTAGGATTCTACACCTCAAAACAAGAATGGGGTCCTTATCACTACATAATGGTGATGAGAAGGCAACCTTCACATCTAAAGGCAGGAAGAAGTCTCATTCTTTCAAGAGGATCCAAGGCAAGGAGGCCGAGGCAAAGGATGGAGCATCTACCTCCAAAGGGAAGCAAAAGAACAAAGCAAAGTTGAAGTGTTTCTTTTGTGGCAAGAAAAGACACTTTGCTTCCGAATGCTATAAGAAGAATCATGCACAAGGGAATGAAGATCAAGGCAATCTTGCGCAAGGGGAGGAGGAAGAGGATGGATTCAACACATCCTTGATGGTAGCACCTACACCAACATCAAGCCAAGAATCATGGTGGATTGATAGTGGGGCTAGTTCTCACATGTCATTCAACAAGAATTATTTCTCTTATCTACTTTCTTGCAATGATTCTAAGAAATCAATCTACACAGCTAGTGATCAAGAATGCAAGATAGATGGCATAGGATCTATTCCATTATGCTTAGGATCATCTAAAAGGATAGATCTTGATAATGTTTTGTATGTTCCATCCATTACAAAAAACTTGCTTAGTGTTGGTCAATTAATGGACAATGGACTAGATGTACATTTTAAGAATGGAGTGTGTTCCATCTTGAAAATTAATAAGTGCATAGCTAGTGGCATTAAGCAAGGAAGGCTTTTCAAGTTGGATGCTAATGTGGCTATTGAAAGTGTGAATTTGGTTAGGGAGTAGTTGACTCAAGTGGAGCTTTGGCACAAAAGATTGGGCCACCTTAATCTTCAATCAATGGAATCCATGGCATCAAAGAAGCTAGCTCTCGGCCTACCAAAATCCTTCAAGAAGTGTGGCAAAGTGTGTGAGGCATGTGGCCTTGCAAAGTCACACAAGACTTTCTACAGGAGATCTTTAACAAGATCTACCTCGCCTTTAGATCTTATCCATTCAGATGTACATATTTTTTCTCATGAAAGTAATGGAGGAGCTTTAATGTATGTGACTTTTATTGATGATTGTACTAGATACACTTGGATTGAATTATTGCCTAAGAAAAGCCTTGTATATGAAGCTTTTGTAAAGTTTAAGTCTCTAGTGGAAAAGCAACTTAGTTTTTGCATTAAAGTTTTAAGATGTGATAATGGAGGAGAGTATATCTCCAACAAGATGAGAGACTTTTGTGAGATCAATGGCGTTAAGAGAGAATCACTTGTCCTTACACCCCCCAACAAAATGGGGTGGTCGAGAGGAGTCTTTGTGAATGTGCAAAGTCTTTAAGACTTGATGCATCTCTACCTATCACTTTTTGGGGGGAGGCCATAGCTTGTGCTAATTACTTATGTAATAGGCTTCTTAGTAGTGCATCCATCTTCAAGATTGTGAACGTTAGTCAATTTTTCCAAACTCCCAGAGAGATTGGTAAGTTGGTTGCCAATCTGCAAGTGGTCATTGTACCTTTCGCGGTCTCCACACAAATAGGAGTCACATTTTCTTCACATTGGATGTCCAATTCCCCTGTTAGTTTTTCTGACAAGTAGTTATGTGACGCCCCCAGGTCTACCATGAAGTAAATGATCCTGCCTTGAATACAGCCTTTCAGGTACAATAACTTGGATCCTCTCGTAGGAGTCGCCATAAGATGTTCACGATACGTCGCAAGTGCTCCTATCTGTTGTAAGGCATTCAGGTCAGACTCCGTCAAATCCGTTTCTGGGTCCTCTTCATCATCATGTTCACCGTATTCTTGATCAAATGCCTCTCTCTCCATCCTATCAAATCCTTCAATGGCAGCCATGATATGCTTATTCAATGGTTTGGGGCATGACCTCCAAGAGTGACCTTGCTGATGACAGTTGAAGCAATGCATGGAACTGCCCACTGTTGGTGAGCTGTTGCTGTGACTAGCTGAAGGTCCAACATTGTTTCTTCTCTGGAACATGTTCCCTCCATTGTTGCCTTGGTTGCCAAACCCTGTTTTTGTTGGGAATTTGTTCACGCTAATCGAGGCTTGGTTGCCATTTGGAGCTAAGTCCCCCCTTGAAAAGAAGCTCGGACTCGGTCTGGATCCACTAAATACTCTTGTTGAGGTTGCGGGAGCAGCTGGTGCCAATGTGCTCTCATAATCACAAACCATTTCAGCCACTCGAATAGTTGAATTGAAATCATGGGGCATGTAGTTGTCTATCGCACGTCGGGTCCAAGATTGTTAAAATTGGCAAAAGCTAACTTGGTTAAATCTTGTAAATACCATAATGACTTGTACCTATCATCATTAGACATGTGTGGAGCCTGTTCCCACGTGTGAAATCTATGCCTAAGTCATTTAGATAGATCATAAATGTTGTACATATCATTTAAATTGGAAACTAGTGGCTAAATTGGCCAAAAACTAGTTTAGTAGTATTATGACACTTGGCACCATTCTAGTGGTAGAAAATGCTATATCACATGGGTAGGAGTGGTCTCCCACGTGTGAAATATCATATAGAAAGTTCAGATCCATTGTATATAGATTTCATACATGTCAAAAGTCAAATCTCCTAGATTGTAGGACCTATCTCCTAATTTGTAGGAATCTAGAAGGTCAACACTAGCCACCAATGATGATGTGGCAAATTAATGGAATCTTAGCCAAAGTGGATATGGATAAGCACTATGACCTGTCTCACACGTGCTGGAAGTGTCTTAGAGAGAGAGTATGATGATTTTTGTATTTAATCCATGATGGATCCACTTTGAGAAATCAATGAGGCAAGATCTTGGTTTTGGAGGCATATCTTGAGTATTCTCATATTTGTGTTGTGATTTTATGGTTCTATTGCTTTCTAACACTTGTGTACTTCACTCTCTGCTGTAATTCCGTACAGGTACTGTTCTTCACACGTGTGAAGGCAGTAGGTCTCAAGTTTAATCATTTGCTTGTTGTTCTTGCTAGATTTTTGATGGGGAATTGATCTAATTCTAGATCTAATCATTGGTTGATTAGTAGATCATGTAATCTAGCTTCCAAAACCTCTTGAGGATCTGATGTAGATCCATTCTTGGTCTTTATTTCTCTGAAATTTCACATGGTATCAGAGCCAAGTACAAGAGATTAAAGCATTGATCTAAACAACACCCAGATTGGCAAGTTTTTTGAGAAAACTCACTAATCTTGAGTGGGCGAGTTTGAAGAGTTAGTTAGCCTTGATATTTGTGCATCAAACTTGGTTGTGGGATGCAGTGTTACTCTTCACACGTGTGAGGACGTACAGTACCAGTTTTGGAGCTATATTTTTCAGTTTGATGCTATATCTTACTCATACACCCAAACTAGCAGGTTTTTTGGAAACTAGCTAATCTTGAGGTAGCGAGTTTGAATAGATAGATAGAATCATTATATTTGTACCAAATATTTTTGTGGGCTTCATGTGTACTTACCACACGTGTGAGGCCGTACATAACCTGTTATGAGCAATAAAATTCAGTTTTGGTGCATTTAATGCCTCATACACCCAAAACTAGTCAATCTAGTGCATTTTTCAAGCTTTGTAATGCATTGTTTCTATTCCTTTGATTTGTTCTTGGTATAGATCAATCATATAGATGATTTGAATCTTTATTACAGTACATTAAAGCTGATCTTCATATGCTTTGGGTGTGCATTAAAGTTGAGAGTGAAAGATTGCCAAAAACCATAGATTAAGGAGTGATTTGCAAGGGAAGAGATTGAAATCCATTGTATCTTCACTCTAGATGTGTTCAAGAGTGAAAGGGTTGAGACTAGAAGCATCTAAGTGCTAGAAGTCAGCCTTGGATAAGTCCTCCAAGTGAAATCTTAAGTGAATTTCTAGAGCACAAACACTCATAAAGGCAAAATCTACCAATACAAGTGATAAGCATTGTTGGAGAGTTCTAGAAGTGATTTTTGAGATCTAAGTCACATTGTTCCACTCCTACTCAAAGAGTTGAGTTTTGTTTGGCTTGAAAGAGAGTCATAGAGGTGTGTAAGTCACATGTGTAGTGTTTGATCCAAAAATCCTAAGAGTTCCTTCCTTTGTAGAGGGCAAGTTCTAGTAACTCATTTCTTGACTTTGGTGGAAAAATTGTCTCCTTCATTGTGATCAAATCTTGCTAAGTGGCATTAGCTCTTTGTAAGCACATATCTTAGTGAGAGAGAAGTATCACATTTTTGAATTTCATTCCAACTCTAAAGAGGTAGAGTCATTGGTACTTGGTGGAGTCCAATAGGGGTGAATGAATTCAATTTTTGAGCACAATTTGACATTGTATGTATGAAACTCAAATAAGTTCTAATTCAACTTTCTTTGTGAGAGGGTGAGGGTCAAGTTGTGATCCCATTGGGAGTATAGAACAAGGAGGAGTCCATATTTGAGTGTTCATACATGGTTGGGATCTTTGTGAATCTCTAGATGTCTAATTTTTAAGCTTGGTGAAAAATTATTGACATAGATTGTTATCAAACCATTTCATGTCCATTCCAAATCTCAAGAGTGAGATTATTTGGGTCAAGAGGATTCCAAAAGGCGTGATTGGATCTGATCTTTGTGTGTTTGAATCAAGTATACATGTCAAGTTTATGTGATCTAGTGTAGATCATTTTTTTTTTTTGTGAAAGTTAGTGGTTTAATTTGTTGTCGAATCAAATCAAATTCAATCAAAATCTTAAGAGTGAGATTATTTGGGTCAAGAGTGAGTCCAAAAGAAGTGATTGAGTTTGATTTTCAAGTATTTGAAACAAAACCCATCCTTTGTTCAAGAATATCAAAAGTTGAGTGAACTAGTCAAGAGAAAAGAAAAATCTAGGAGTCAAATCTTTTCAAATCCATTCCAACTCTCAAAAGAAAGAGTCATTGGTGTTTGTTGAGTCCAATAGGGGTGTTTGAATCTGATTTTTGTGATTTGATAGAGTGCTTTGGTCTTAGTGATCAAAGCAAAAATTAGTTTCCAATTGACTAGGTTGAAAAGAGATATGATTCAAAATTTGTCTTGTGTAGATCCTTCTAGATTGTTGAATGTGTTCAAATCTAGTTTCTTGAGAGTCACAAATTACATTTTGAAAAGTCATATCACAAAGTTTTACTTCCTCATCATGGCATCAATAGGTGGCAACCTATTGGAGGCAAGTAAGGATCCTAAATGCAACCTTTGTGGCAAGAGAGATCATTTTGTCTCAAGATGCTACAAAATGAAGACCAATCCATCCAAGGAGAACCAAAGCAAGGGGGCCGAGGTGAAGGATGGAGATTCAAGTGCAAAATGCAAAGGCAAGAAGGACAAATCTAAGGAAATGTGTTTCCTTTGTGGAAAGATGCATGAGGCTTGGAGTCTCACAAGGACTTACAAGAGTTGTCTTCAAAAATCCATCACCACACATTTCAAACCTCTAGAAGTTTTTCATTTGGAAGTGCATTGTTTGGTTCAAGATGCAAAGAAAGATGTTTCTTTCATGAATGTCACTTGGATTTATTTCATGTTCTTGGAAAGCATTTTGTTTGGAACTTTGGATAAGTTCAAAGTTATTGTTATGATCCAAGAGAAACCAAGCAAAATTAAGGAGGAGCAATCACAAAATGAAAATAGTTCCATTTATGCTCTCATGACATCTTTTGAAGAACTATTTTGCTTTGAAGAGATTTTTGTATCTCAAATGTGGATTAAGGCAATACTAGTTGAGTGTGATGCCTTAATAGATAGCAAAGCATGTTTTCCTTGTAAACTTACATTGAGTATAAAGACAAGGAAATGGAAATGTCTTCATGATGTATTTTCTTTTGGTTTCAATAAGATCATGAATGATGTGTTCATTCATAATGTTGAAAGTTGTAAATTTTCAATTTTAAAGGCAAGTTGTAAACTTCTTATGAGAATAAGTGAAGCATCCAAAGTGGACACTTATATCCATAAGCAAGTAGTTAGCCTTATTGAGATGGAAATAGTTCTTGATTTCAATATTAGAAAAATCATGTCAAGTTGTGGTGATTTTTGGACTTATGGTTCTAGCATAAGTAATATTGTTGATCATAGAAAGTGCACAATGTATGGTCATGTTTATTGTGATCATTATGAGACATGGAGGTCTCGGATTTTCATCAAGGAGGAGCACCAAGAAGTTGATCTTAAGGAGTCATCTCAAGGTTCAAGTGTGCCAAGGATTGAGGAGGAGAGTCCTTCTCAAGTTATGATTCCAAGAAGAATATCAAGAGACATGGTTGAGCTCATATGGCTCACATTTCAAGGGAAAGAGGAGCACATTTCAAGTGGTATAGATCTTATGCTTTCTTCTCATATGTCATTTGGTGAATCAATTTGCTTTGGTGAGACTTTTGCAACTCAAAGTTGGAGTAAAGCAATACTAGTTGAGTATGGTGTCTCTCTTGAGAACATAGTTGATGTTCTTAATGATTTCAAATTGATTTTAGATCAATTAGAAAGCAAATGGTTATTTCATCAAATGTATGCTCTTGAATCTTGCAAGAGCAAGAGTGATTTGCTCATTCATAGTATGAAAATTTGTCTTTTTTCATGTATTGAGGCAAATTGTAAACTCTTTATGAGAGTAAGTGAATCATCCTCTAAGGACACTTATCTCCATAATAAAGTATTTAGCCTCATTAGATCTGAGATTAGAATGGAAATCAAGCATGAAGATATGATGCTAACTCTTGGTTATTATAGCATGCATAGTCTTGCCAATGTTGATGAGCCAAATTCTCGAGATCTTGGTAACATGATGTTGGATCTTTGTGATCCTTATGAGTCAAGAAGGACTCTTTATTTTCTCATGGAATTTCAGCTATTTTTGAGCTTTTGTATCAACCATATGTTTCAAGGATGGAACAAATCAATGGAAAAAGTGATCAAGTGGTGCAAAGCTCTCAAGTTCATCAAAGAAGTCAACATCAAGGAGGCACTATCATGGATATGGTGATCTTGGATCTTCATCAAACTCATTGGCTGATCTTCACACCTATGAACCTGCAATGATCAGCCTTAAGTGTTGTAAAAAGATGTACCATAGATGTATCAAGTTAGTTTTGAGGAGGAGTGTTAAAATTGGCAAAAGCTAACTTGGTTAAATCTTGTAAATACCATAATGACTTGTACCTATCATCATTAGACATGTGTGGAGCCTGTTCCCACGTGTGAAATCTATGCCTAAGTCATTTAGATAGATCATAAATGTTGTACATATCATTTAAATTGGAAACTAGTGGCTAAATTGGCCAAAAACTAGTTTAGTAGTATTATGACACTTGGCACCATTCTAGTGGTAGAAAATGCTATATCACATGGGTAGGAGTGGTCTCCCACGTGTGAAATATCATATAGAAAGTTCAGATCCATTGTATATAGATTTCATACATGTCAAAAGTCAAATCTCCTAGATTGTAGGACCTATCTCCTAATTTGTAGGAATCTAGAAGGTCAACACTAGCCACCAATGATGATGTGGCAAATTAATGGAATCTTAGCCAAAGTGGATATGGATAAGCACTATGACCTGTCTCACACGTGCTGGAAGTGTCTTAGAGAGAGAGTATGATGATTTTTGTATTTAATCCATGATGGATCCACTTTGAGAAATCAATGAGGCAAGATCTTGGTTTTGGAGGCATATCTTGAGTATTCTCATATTTGTGTTGTGATTTTATGGTTCTATTGCTTTCTAACACTTGTGTACTTCGCTCTCTGCTGTAATTCCGTACAGGTACTGTTCTTCACACGTGTGAAGGCAGTAGGTCTCAAGTTTAATCATTTGCTTGTTGTTCTTGCTAGATTTTTGATGGGGAATTGATCTAATTCTAGATCTAATCATTGGTTGATTAGTAGATCATGTAATCTAGCTTCCAAAACCTCTTGAGGATCTGATGTAGATCCATTCTTGGTCTTTATTTCTCTGAAATTTCACAAAGATTGCATTCCAGACAATAGGTAATGAGTTTTGTCCGCCTCGGACATATCTTCAATAACCCATACACTCTGTCTGAATTTATTGAGGTACTCTCGCAATGACCCTTTCTGTTTGAGCCCCGATAATTATGTCCTTAATCTCATGTGTGAATCCTTCGGTATGAACTCCCCTCGTAACGCGGCTTTGAATGCGTCCCATGTCTGAAAATGCATTTCTGCCATCCGGTACCAGTTTGTAGTGTAGCCCTCAAAATATGCTAATGCCAAGTCAGTTCTTTCTTTCTCGGGAGTGTTCATCAGACGGAAGTAATGGTCCATGTGAAACAACCAATCTTCCACAACTCAAATGTCATGCTCTCCTTTGAAAGTAGGTGGTGCTTTCACTTTGGCAGTCTTCCTTGGGCCTTCCGTGTTTCGCGCTCGTGGTTCTCTTGGTATCTCGGCCCTGATACCACATGTTGCGCTGGTGCCTCAAAGGGCACTGGGACTTGAGCGGTTTCCCCAACACGCACTTAAGTCTAACATTCATTCATCATGCACTTACGTAAAAGCCAACTCAGAAACGTGACAAGCTTAACCATTCAGACTTAAGAAAACTGGAATCCCAACCAACCCGAAAGCCAACTCAGAATCCGTCCACAAAAGGTAACCAAAGGCAAAGACAAGCCACACATGAAACCCAAAGCATAGTGGTTGCCAAACTGACCGATTGGCATAGCGACAAGCCCCATGTCGATGACAGGGACCCTTAGGCGCCAGCGACGCAAAAAGGTTGTAGTAAGGGTCCTTCCACTTGGACCAGTCCCGGAGGCGAAACCGAAATGGTAATCATCCCCAAGGATCAACTTTATTAGATTTGGAAGACGTTACATTCATACATAGACTGACCGATCTCGGGGCCACCAACACATGCTGGGCATTGTGCCTGGCTCGTGCTGGTAGAGGGAGCTAAGACCTGGCGACTGGATTCCTGGTGTTGGTTGAGCTGCCCAAGTTTCTGTCTGCCGGACTTCCCCTATAGTTCTGCTGTGATTCGGCGCACCCCCTCTGGTTTGAAACATAGTGCTTTCTGGTAAAGCACGTTTTTTAGGACTTAGTTTTTATTTTGCTGATTAAGCCTGGCAAGCCTGGCAGAATCAGTCTAGCTCCCGGACATGGGTCCCGGGAGCCGTCCCGGCGGCCAAATCAACTTGCTTTTCTAACTAGGCCATGACTCGAGCTCCAGAGCTAGCTCATGACTTGTGACTACTTGACTGGCTCACCACAGGTCGGAGGCTCAGTCCTTGACGTTCTAACTTGCTCTGGGACCTTAGAGAGTGTCACCCCTTTGAGTCTTACAGAGCACCCGAGTCAGCTTTACAACATTGCCCCTTGATTGTAGCATTCAACATGTACAATTTTGTATTGGGCTCTCTTACTCCATTCGCAATAACTTTGAACTTTTGGTTCGCATCCTTCACAAAGCAACGATCATGGGCGAATTCTACTTTCAACTTTTGATCAATAATGACTCCAATGGAAAGTAGATTTTTCTTCAAACCTGGTACGTAAAGTACCTCCCTGATCATCCTACTTTTGCCATCACGTAGTTGGATCGAAACTATGCCTATCCCCTTGATCATGCACACCTCACCATTTGCTTGTGAAACAGATGTTCCATTATCCAACACCTTCAAACTACTGAACCAATTCTTGTTACCTGTCATGTGTCTTGTGGCTCCTGATTCAATATACCATGCTTGATCATATTGATTAGATGACAATACAGATATGAAGATGCTAGAGTCTTCAATCTCACCTTCATCGACAAGGTTACCTACTTGTTTTGGTTTCCCCTTGCCTTGTTCCGCCAGGAATTTGCGACATTCACTCTTCCAATGGCCCTTTTTACCACAATGGAAGCACTTGTCTTTCTTCTTAATTTTGCTGGAAGATCCCTCATTCTCCTAAGACTTGGAAAATTGCTGCTTAGTCTTCTTCTTGCCCTTGCCCTTGCCTTGTTTTTGGCGTGTCGCAAGTGCCTGATCATCAGTTTTTTGACGTCTAGCTTTCACCACTTCTCATTGTTGCTCTTGCTGCATCAAGATTCCTGTGAGATCGTCAAAGGTTGGCAATCTTTCTCTTGATGCTATTCCGCTCACAAACATCTGATAGGGTTCTGCAATGCCACATAGTGCATTATGCACCAGCTCCACATCACGTATGCGCTCTCCAATAGAATGCAGTTCATCTCTCATTGTTGATTCTGGTCATGTACGTCTGAATGTGCTCTCCTTGCTCCATGCGGGCACTATTCAACTTTGACTTCAGAAACATGATTCTTGACGGATTTGACGTCTCGAACTGCTCCTTTAGCACATCCCATGCCTGTCTGGGTGTAATAGCATCACAAATGTGGGTAATGATGTGATCCTTCACTGACAAGTTAATGAAGGTCAAAGCCTTCCTCATCTTTTTGTCGAAGACTTTGATGTCTGTGTCATTTGGCGGCCTTCTCTCATGACTGTGACGACTTCCCACACATCTTTCTCCATCAATATGTTTTTCATTTTGAATTTCCACACTGCATAGTTGGAAATCCCGTCCAATTTGCTACTTTCACTCAAAATGGACTCTCCCATGTTTGCCATCGCAAAACTGCTTGAAACTTCTGCCTTAGACTAAGAACAGTATGTCGAGGCCAACAGTGATGTCAGAAGTTGAAAATAATGACCTGCACTTTTTTTCTTACCAAGCCACTCGCCGCTTTTCCACCAATTTGAAAGCCAAATTGGCGTCGCCTTCCGAAATGCACTCAGTCGTCAACTCCCAACAACGTGCCCAGTGGAATGGTGAAACTACTTTTGGCGTACTCCGAACACTTTCTCTTCTGCAACCACTCTGTTTTGCTGTACCGTACTTGCAGGTACAGTCCGGGTGCCCTTCGTTTGGAGGTTATAGCCTTTCGTTTGGGTCAAAACGGGCAAAGGACCCAAAAATAGGGACTTTTCTAGCTTTTGAATTGTTTCTTCACTTTGAAGAAACTTCACTCTTCAACTCAACTTTCAGTATGAAAATTTTTAATGAAGTTGAAGGCCATAATGCACTTCAATTCTTCAGGGCCTTGTTCAAAGCTCATCCAATGGCTGAACCAAATCTTGTGGTTCAAATTTCTCTCCCATCACATATTCTGGACCGTTGATTCATTTGACACCTCATCTAAAGGTTCAAAGTACATCTGGGCATCGAACCAAACTCCTGCAGATGCTATGGTCTTCGGTACACTAAGTTGTTCATCTCGTTGGGCGCATGAACAGTCCGCGACTTCCCTGCCTGTGGCCGCGCCTCCCTTCTCTAAAAACTATCAGATCAAGCTCTCCTATGGATCATTTTGAGCACGATCTGAGGCCTGGAGCAGGGTCGCTCTACTGAATCCATGAATGTAGAGTGTTCAGTCAGGAAATTCCATGGAGAAACGATGATTTTAGCTCAACTTGACAAAGTGGCTTTTTCACCTTTTTATCGCAAATCTGCTAGGTTAACTGTCTGAAGACAAATCTCTGACATAAACCTCAGAATCTCTCCATGGCTGATTGACAGTGTGATTAGCTTCCTTCATGTCCTTACGACATCCAAAACGGTGCACAAACAGCGAAGAAATCACCAGTTATGTATAAAAATCGTAACCCCAAGTCTGGTTTCAATATTCAGCTGGCTTCGAAATTGTCAATCTTTCACCAATTTTTTTCCTGAATGATGCTATGCATAGGCTAATAATCCCTCTGCTGAGCTTAGCAAGCCTCTATAAATTAGAAATCGTGCACCAGTGCTTCTCTTTCCGTCTTCAACCCGTCGTAAAACCCTGAACTCTCAAAAGATAGTACTCCCAAAGCTCTCTTCAATGGTGACACTGTACTGTGTACACTCCCTGTACGGCTCTGATACCAACTTAGAATTTGCTTTGCACAAGAACACAGATCATGCTACACAGTAACACAGACAGAAAATCACTCTCCTCAGCAAGCTCACATAGTAACTGTATTTCTCAAAATGAAATTACATTGTACATATAGTTGTTCACTCAAGCAACCCATGCATGACCCAGGTTGCCGTTGGCGGGATGCGTGTCCCGTCGACTTACCTCATGGCTAGGCCAACTGATCCTTATCCACTGATAGGACCCACAGTACAGTAACACAGTGATTCTAACTTTAATTCTAACTTCAAGGCCTTCAAGAGGTGAATCATGTGACATGGATTGTGTGAGATTGCTTGATAATGCTGCTGCTGCAGCAAAATAATGAGAAAGTAACCGAGTCGTGGAGAGAGAGAGGGGGTGAATTAGAATTAGGTTAGGTTAGGTTTAGGTCGCTTAGGTTATGGCTGGAATGGTAGGCAGGGTTAGTTTTTTTATTTTTTTTTAAATTGAACTTCAAAATGAAGAATTCAAAAAAAAATTACAACAAAAACAAAACTTCAAAGCTGAAAGATTGAAGTGCTTCTCTTTCACTTGGATAAAATCTACAAATTTTTTTAAAATTCTGGCAATTTGCACCAATTTTCAAGCCATTTGGGTAAGAGATGCAAAAGTTATTGCACTTTTTTCAAAAGCTATCAAAATAGGTGACTAGAATTTTGCTTTCACTTGATTTGGATTTTTCAGATTTGATTTGAGTTTTTATTTCAAGTTTCTTTCCATAAGACTTTATAGCATTGTTTTAGCATTGATCTGATCCATATGGCAGGTCATTTGGATTAGTATCCAAGAAGTTATGACAAATCTTGATTTGTAGCTCTAGTTTTGTTAGTTTTTCTTTTTTCAAAATTTTTAGACCTATTCTGTGATTAACTTGACCTATCAAATCACCTCCAATCATTGATTTAATACTATAGGCTGATAGAGCTTGTTGTAGATTTTTAGAGGTACTGATTTTGTTTGATTTGGATCAATATTGAGAAAGTTATGATCAAATTAGTGGAGATGGATTAGGTTCCTCTTGCTTAGCAAAATCAAGACGGGAAAAAGAGAAAGGGTCAGAGACTACATCGAACGGATCAAACACCTGAGATCCGAGGGTAATGCAGAGCTTACTCCTGATCATGTGGTCATTATGTGGTTTCTAGCGAGACTACCTAGAAGCTACTGACGAGAGCTAAAAAGACGGGAGCAATATGCCACATTGCACGAAGCTATGGAAGACGCAATGACAGAAGAAGACGAAGGATCAGATGATGATTCTACACCAAGAACTACATCTCTTCATGCTTCAACTCCAATTGCATCAACATCAGCCTCTACGAGCTTTTCCAATGAATCCATGATGGAACAAGTCACGAAGTTACACAAACAACAGATGGAGCAGCTCACAGTCCAATTTGACCAAAAATTGAAGGCTCTTCAGACTACTGTAGCACCACAACCAGATCCTTATCAGTAGCAGTATCCTCAACGGGACAATGTTTGGTTTTCCATTTGTACCCAGGATCAGATACTAAAGCGGCATTTGAAGCTGACACACAAATATTGTCATCTATGTAATGCATCCTCACACGACACTGCATATTGACCCTACAACCCATGGATCATACAACAAAAGAGAGCTCAATTCCAGACCTCTTATGATTACCATCAAGGAGCACCTAATGCAGCACCAAGGCTTGGACCAAGCCCTCAACAACAAAGAATGGCACTACCAACACCACCAGGGCCAAATATTCCTCAAGTAGCCTAGGTGAATCTCATGGTGGCAGAAGTTGAAACATTTCTCCAATAGGAAATGCAACAATTGTCAATTTTCAGAGAAAAAGGACAAATATTGATTGTACTATCAATCATTAAGAGTTATTGATTGCTTAATCCAAAGATCTATCAAGTTCTAGATGTTGGATCTTGATCTAGATGATTTACACTATGATTTAAGCAAGAGCAATGGATCAAATGATCAAAAACATGGGATGAGCGGCCTCACACGTGTGGAGGACAGTACATATACGGCCTGTTTACAGATTGTAAAGTACATTAACATTCAAATGCATTTCATTCATCAAAACTCAAGACAAATGTGGAAATCTCAACAAAACTAGAATTTGCCAATGTCACATCGACTTGTTATTGATTTGGTTGATCTCTTTATAGATCAAGTACATCCACGAGCTGTGTACTGTCTAGCAGGTCTTCACACGTGTGAAGAGTACCTAGTCATTCAGATCCACCAATGGGAGTCATATGTGCTCATTTTCCAAAGTTGACTATTCTCTTTGGGTAGAAAACAAAAAGCTAGTCTTCCACATTCATAGGAATATTCTCTATAAAATAGGATCTAATGGAATCTTCCTATCTTATCTTCTAGAAGCTTATCCACACGTGTGAATGGTATATTGACATGTGTGAGTACTAACTCATTCACATGGAAGTCCAATCTATTTACAAAAAGTTTGACCAATTTGACCATTTTCAAGATTCTATTCAAAGGTCAATTTCACACTAGTGTAGATCAAGCTAAACCAATCTAACTTAATAAAAATGACTTATGTACATTCTTTCACACGTGGAAATAGACTCCACATGTGTGAGATCGTATCAAGCTCAAATAACTTGAGATCTACAAGATACAACAAGTTGGAAGTGATATTTTAACACTCCTCCTCGCTTCTAACTTGGCAAGTCTAATGTACACATATCTACAACTCCAAGAGCATTTCTTAAATTGAAAAATTAATCTTTAGCCAAAGGTTTGGTTAAGATATCAGCTATTGTAAATAATTTGGGCCTTAGGGCCACGCACACACACGTACCCATGCGAGCCGCATACTGGGATCCCAACCCCAGTCGCCTAGCCACCCGCCGTTTGTCTAACCCCCAAAAGGGCTGGTACCAGGGGATAGAGGATATAGAGAAGCCCCAACCTATACATGGGAGAGTTCATGGCAAGTAGTTATCTATGGGATATTCAGAATTCTCAAGGCCTTCTCTGGGCGCTCAAGCCCATGGCACTTTCATGTGCGTGGCTTGCAACTAAACATTCCGCAAAGCCCCCACTCAAGCAAGCACAGGCAAAGGAACCCCCCACTGGCTCTGATACCATGTAAAGAATTTGGGCCTCAGGGCCACGCACACACACGTACCCACGTGAGCCACGTACTGGGATCCCAACCCCAGTTGCCTAGCCACCTGCCATTCGTCTAACCCCCAAAAGGGCTAGTATCAGGGGATAGAGGATATAGAGAAGCCCCAACTTATATATGGGAGAATTCATGGCAAGTAGTTACTTATGGGATATTCAGAATTCTCAAGGCCTTCTCTGGGCGCTCAAGCCCAAACACTTTCCTGTGCGTGGCTTGCAACTAAACATTCCGCAACAGCTATGCACTCGGATGAAGGCACATGATGAAGTTGAACCTCCTTGGATTGCACCTTCTCCCTCACAAAGTGATGAGCTATCTCAATAGTTCTAGCATGGAAGATCAGATTGGTAGCAATTTGCTGAGATGCTTGATTGTCACAATAGATGCAAGGGATCTCCTCGGCCTTTAGGACCTGTAGTTCCACCAAAAGTATTCTTAGCCATAGGAGTTCTTTGGTTGTTGAAGTCAATGCCTTGTACTCGGCTTCACAAGAGGAAAGAGAAATTGTATCTTGCTTTTTGGAAAGCCAAGATATCACTCCTCCACAAAGAAAAGTGACAAATGCACTTATGGATCTTCTATCCATCTTATCTCCTGCAACATTTGAATCCAAAAATGTTCTCAAGTACAAGTTAGATCCTTGATAGAGAATGCCAAAAAATCTAGTAGAAGAGACATATCTAACACTCTCTTGGCACTTTTCCAATGATGCATCAAGGGACCTTGCATATATTGACTTAACTTGCTTACACTATAACTCAAATCTGGTCTAGTGATTGTCAAATAGATTAAGGAGCCTATTAGCTTCCTAAAGAGTGTGATGTCCTCAAAGGATGCTTCATCACAATCATTACATGTTGGTTCAGCAGCAGTGGGTGCTTCTCGACCCTCCTCCTCGGCAGCAGATGCACCACATGCTTCGACAGATGTTGCCAGAGAGAGTGACACACCCACAGATCAGCCATCCGTTGGGCATGCCAGACCACTAGCACCATATACACAGCAGAGAGGGGTTAGGCCCAGGCAGCAGACCCTTGATCGATGCGGTTGGAAGAGAGAGCAGCAGGCACGTTGCACTCGACTGTGTGGCCAGTTCTTTTACGAGTGCGGCATTGCCTTTGCTGTTGCTGACACTTGGGTGTTCAGGGAGTTCTGTGCACAGATGGCAGCCGTGGATGCTACATGGACACCTCCCAGGCGAGAGGCACTACGAGGGAGGTTGCTTCGTCAGGAGGAGGAGACCATCACGCGGGAGTTGAGTTCCATTCGCTCAGCTTGGCAGCAGTAAGTAACTTGACTTTGTAATCTCTTTGCATGTGTTTAGGATTTACTGGTGCCGTAATTTTTGCATGTAGCTAATGGGTGTTTTGCGGCAGGTATGGATGCACGATATTGAGCGATGGATGGACCGACATTCGTCGGCGATCCGTCATCAATGTCTTGGTTTCTTGCCCGCTTGGCACAGTATTCCTACGTGGCGTGGATGCCACTCGAGGTGGTGACGCCATCACAGCCGATTTCATATGGGAGGTCATTAGAGATGTTATTGCTGACATCGGAGATGAGCACGTGGTTCAGGTTGTCACCGACAACGCCTCGAACTGCAAGCAGATGGGCGAGATTATGATGAGGGAGCACCCCAGCATTGTGTGGACACCCTGTGCTGCACATTGCATAGACTTGCTCATCCATGACCTGTGTGCGCTTCCATGGACCAGAGAGGTATAGTTTGTTCTATTTGCTATGCTTTCTTCCTTCGATGCTGCTAACCACATCTCAACTACTGTCAAAACTTTTTTACTGGGTGTTTGTGTTGCAGATCACTTCTACGGCCATGCGCCTGGTCACTTTTGTCACCAGGAAGAGGCGTGTGTTGGCCCTGTTCCGCACCTTCTCCACCCTAAACCTGAAGAAGCCCGCACCCACATGCTTTGCGTTTTACTTCTTGGTGCTAGAGCAATTGGTGGTGGTGAAGGATGCATTGCGGCGAATGGTTTCCAGCGTGGCCTTCCGGAACTTTACAGACCTCCCCCATTCGGCATTTTTCCAGTCCACTGTGTACGGCGACGAGTTTTGGAGAGCTGC
Source organism: Diphasiastrum complanatum (assembly GCA_029204225.1). Classification (NCBI taxonomy): domain Eukaryota; kingdom Viridiplantae; phylum Streptophyta; class Lycopodiopsida; order Lycopodiales; family Lycopodiaceae; genus Diphasiastrum; species Diphasiastrum complanatum. Next base: position 24,878,282 of record CM055104.1, on the reverse strand, counting down.
TGAGGAGATTAGTGGGATCCTACTACCCATTTACAGAGTGTTGCATCTGGTAGACCGTGAGGGGTGCACCCTCGGTCTCATTTACGAGTTCATGGAGCGCATCGGCGAGGGGATTCTGTTGTCAGCCTTGGACGAGCATAGGTATGACTCTTCAGTGTCTAGTTTGTTGTTTCTCACTCGAGTCTGATGCGTTTCTTTTATGCTATGGTTTAGTGATTGTTGTTTTTGTCTGCTGCAGGAGGCGCGAGATCTCACGCATCTGGGAGGCCAGATGGGACTACTTCCACCGACCCATCCACGCCGTAGCCCACATGTTACACCCCTTGTGGTGCTCTACACGAGAGAGGGACGATCCGGAGCTGCACCGGGGATGGGTGGAGTACACGGAGCACGTATGGCCCGGACCAGGTACGTGTGAGAAATCATTTGGTAGCAATGTTACTGCAGTATTGTACTTATTGGTAGTGTCTGAATTTGAGGGGTCTTACATGTGCCATGTTTTTCCTTTTGCCAATAGGTCCGATGCTGGCCAACATTGCAAGCCAGCTGCTCGCATTTGAGCGCTTCCAGTTTCCTTTCGATGGAGAGCAGAGTCGGCGGAGGGAGGATCAGCTGAGGCCCGTTACATGGTGGTGCATCCACGGGCGCAGCACAGGTGACCTGAGGCGATTGGCTGAGAGAGTCCTTGCACAGGACTGTTCTGCAGGAGCTTGTGAGCGGAATTGGAGCACCTGGGCCTTGTATCACACGCAGAAGAGGAACAGGTTGTCCATCGAGCAGTGTAGGCGGTTGGTGTTTGTGAACACCAACGGCCGTATGCTGAGGCGCACACGAGGAGAGGGTCAGATGCTCGAGGTGAGTCACATCATCACCCCTTTTTTCTTGGTATGCTTTGGTGAATTGACTTGCTTTCAAAATATGCAGTGAGTTGCACAATACCTGCCTAACAACAATGTATTGTTTTTGGTTGCAGGTGGACCCCGACACTTGCTTGGTGGATTCGATAGCTGCTGCTCCTCGGGCACCACCCACACAGGAGGAGATGGATGATGAGATCCATAGAGAGCTCTACAGACAGGACCGGGTAGGGCCATCCCAGGGCGTAGGGTTACGGCCACCTGACACACAGGCACGACGGAGTAGACACAGGGCTGGGGGTAGCCAGATGGGGGCCAAAGGAGGGGAGAGAGGTAGAGGCAGAGGCAGACAACATGGACTTATATCATCCGTTCCTTCGCAAACTGAGTTGTGGCACAAGAGGCTTGGTCACTTGAACTTGGAAAGCCTCAGTTTGATGAGAAAATTGGAGATGGTAATAGGACTGCCTACCATAGAAGATCACTTGAAATTGATGTGCAAATCTTGTATATATGGGAAGCAGCATCGAGAGAAGTTCAATAAAGGGGGTGTTGCAAGAGCAAAGAACATCCTGGATTTAATCCACACAGATTTATGCGGGCCTATGAGGACCATGTCCTTAGGAAAAGCCTTCTATTTCATGACCTTTATTGATGATATATCACGTAAGATGTGGATCTACTTCTTGAAGAAGAAATCAGATGCTTTTGATAACTTCAAGAACTTCAAAAACTTGGTCAAAAATCAGACATGTAAGAAGATCAAAGTCCTAAGATCAGATAGTGGAGGTGAGTATAAGTCTAATGACTTCAATGATCTTTGTGATCAATGTGGGATTAAAAGACAATTTATGCAAGCTCATACTCCTGCTCTCAATGGTGTAGCTGAGTGCAAAAATTGTACGATTGTGGAAAGTGCCAGATCTATGCTAGTTGAGATGAAATTACCAAAAGATTTTTGGTCAGAAGCATGTAGCACGGCAGTCTATCTTCAAAATAGAAGTCCTGCCATTGCCATACCAAAAATAACACCTGAGGAAGCATTCACATAGAAGAAGCCAAAGGTGAACCACTTGCGAATCTTTCATGTAAGGCCTTTGTACATATTCCTAAGGAAGAGAGATGTAAACTTGATGTAAAAGCTATCAAGTGCATATTCCTAGGATATGATGATCGCGTGAAGGGCTATAGATGTTTTAATCCAGTCGAAAACAAAATCCATATAAGCCGAGATGCTATCTTTGATGAATCCAAGATGTATGAAGATGAAGATGTTGAGAAGATAGACACATCCAGTAGGAAAAATGGTATAGTGAGGATACCACCTGATGATGATCCATTCATTGACCTTCCGAGTGATGAACATGAGGATACATCTCAAGATACTACTACTCAACCTCAAGAAACAGGTTGGAGAGGTAGGGACTAACCTTTTGGTGCAAGAAGGCTTGAAATTGCAGGTGACAAACGCAAGGAGAAGGATGTACCGTGGAATACATTTTTACCAGGAAGCCGATCACCTGACAGAAAGCTCCCTAAGTGGTTTGAGAGATTGATGGAGATCCGCGATATAGATGACTTTCCAGGATCATCTAACCAGGGAGAGCTATGAAGATCAACAAGAGAGAAGATACTACCTGAAAGGTATGAAACAAATTATGCTCTCTTATCTAGCATTATTCAAAGCAAAGAACCTTCGACTTATAGTGAAGCGAAGGATGATGATATTTGGATCAAGGCCATGGGAGAGGAGATGGAGTCAATTGCTAAGCATAGCACATGGGACTTAGTAGAACCACCAGTTGGCAAGAAACCCATTGGTTGCAAATGGGTATACAGAACTAAGTACCATGCAGATGGAAGCATAGCAAAGCACAAAGCAAGATTGGTAATCAAAGGGTACGCACAAAATAAAGGCATTGACTATGAGGAGACCTTTTCTCCGGTGTGTAAGTGGAATACTCTACGTCTACTTATTGCTTTAGCTTCACACTTTGGTTGGCCTTTGCATCAGATGGATGTGAAATCTGCTTTCTTAAATGGTGAGTTAGAAGAAGAAGTGTTCATGGATCAACCTGAAGGCTTTGTAACAAAAAGACAGAAAAATAAAGTATGTCGCTTGATGAAAGTGCTTTATGATCTTAAACAAGCACCATGTGCATGGTATAGCAGGATTGATGCCTAGTTTCGTTCAAAGGGGATGGTGAGAACACATTCTGATCCAAATCTATATGTCTTATGCTTTGATGGTATGGTTGCTTTGATTGCTCTTTATGTTGATGACTTGATTATTACGGGAAATAATCAAGAGATGATAGACATGATCAAGAAAGACCTCATGGAACAATTTGAGATGACGGATCTCAGCCTGATGCATTACTGCCTTGGAGTAGAAGTGTGGCAAAAAGGACATGAAGTGGGTTTAACACAGGTGAAGTATGTCAAAGAGTTGCTGCACAGGTTTAGGTTGCAGGATTGCAAACCAGTAAACACTCCTATTGAACCAAGTAAAAAGCTTTCTAAGCTTGATGAATCACAGTCATTTGATGCTACGCTATATAGACAGTTAGTAGGGAGCTTGATTTACCTTACCACGACTAGACCAGATATATGCTATGTTGTTGGCATTGTAAGTCAGTTTATGGCAGCACCTACGGAAATGCATTGGAAAGCAGCTAAACGCATTTTGCGTTATGTGAAAGGCACTTCAGAGTATGGCTTGATTTACAGGAAGCATGATGGTTTACCTGAGTTGTGTGGCTATGTGGATGCGGACTGGGGAGGTGACTATGATGATCATAGATCCACCACAGGATATGTATTCCAGTTTTGTGGTAATTGCTTTTCCTGGTCTGTTAAGAAGCAAAGTACAATTTCTCTTTCCACCACAAAAGCAGAGTATAAGGCAATGTGTAGTGCTGCACAAGAAGCTATATGGTTGAGACAAATCTTGGAAGAAATTGGCATGAAGCAAAAAAATCCCACGACTTTACATAGCGACAGTCAGAGTGGCATTCAGCTAGCAAAGAATCCAGTGTTCCATGCGAGAACTAAACACATTGAGATTCAATATCACTTCATACGTGAGAGGTTGCTGAGTCGTGAAATTCATGTTGTTTATTGTAGCACAGAAGAACAACTAGCTGATATTTTCACTAAGCCACTTATTGGAGAAAAGTTTGATAAGTTTAGATCAAAACTTTCTATATTTAAAGGTTGTTGACTTTAAAGCTATGTATATGACTGTATAAAAAGTGACTCTACTTTAAGGGAGAGAGTTAGAATTAAAGTTAGAATCACTGTGTTACTGTACTGTGGGTCCTATCAGTGGATAAGGATCAGTTGGCCTCGCCACGAGGCAAGTCGACGGGACACGCGTCCCGCCAACGGCAACCTGGGTCATGCATGGGTTGCCTGAGTGAACAACTATATGTACAGTGTAATTTCATTTTGAGAAATACAGTTGCTATGTGAGCTTGCTGAGGAGAGTGATTTTCTGTCTGTGTTATTGTGTAGCATGATCTGTGTTCCTGTGCAAAGCAAATTCTAAGTCTTGAATTATTGTTATTATTATCATTGGATTCTTTGTTCGCTATGGCAGGATCTGGCAGAAGTTTCAAGATAGTAAGCTGAAAGCATCTGTAAATGCAATGAGGATGTGGAAGTAGAAGGTAGATTAGGCTTTAGATTGATTTATTGATTCTTAGCTTCAGAATAACCTAGTTCATGAATTGTGAGGGACTGCTACGACATAAGTAATTGCGTTTTAATCTGGAATTCTCTTCTCGAGCTGTAAGAAAGAATTTAGGCACTACCGCTGGTCTTGGAGTAGAAGAAAATGTATCACTTGTCGAGGCAAGTATTGTGGAGGTGAATTTTCTCAAACCAAGGAATGCAGATTAGCAATACTACTACTACTTAAAAAAGATTTAGTCAAAGTAGCATTCGGACAAATTGAAGTCGAAACAACTGATCATATTATCCTATATTTATCATCTGAAGCAATCAAATGTGATGTGTCCATGCCATGGTTTTTGCTACTTTGACATAAATCTAGCATAGATTAATTCAGTTTCTCCGACTGTTGAAGATCTGCCTGCTTTTGATCGCAGTGATTGTTGCCATTGCTTTTTGATCCAACTCTCCTTCATAAATCGATGATATTTGATGCAGAAAACTGATTGTCGTGTTTCCATTAGTAATTTTCAAATTTTCATATCTTTTCCCGTTTGAGTTGGGAATTCGACACTATAAAAAACAAAATTGCTCGTAGTGACAAATTGAACACAACTACTACTTCATTTTAATTTGTTACACTTTCCATTCACAACCACTTTATTCTTCGAGGACTTAAAATTTTTAAGTGGGTGGAGAAGAGCAATTTTACCAGCTTGTAAAATACCATTCTAAATAAATTTCAGATGGTAAATTCATAGTCCACAAGTCTTCACTAGTCATTAATGATGGACCGTTATAGTCAAAACATTCGATTTCCATCTATTGATGAAATACAATATGAAATCATACGTTACAGCCTTGTATTTGACGGACAACCAAGTTCAATCAGCATTGATGATTGGTTGACTGAATTAGAAGCTTATTTTTGTCATTGCCATTATTCTAAAGAAGATAAAATCTATTTCGCTTCATCGTTCTTTCAAGGACAAGTTCAAGCATGGTGGGATATTCAAGCACATTTGAGAACAAAGATTTGGAGTCAATTCAAAATTGCTTTCTTTGATAGTATTACCAGGGGTTATGAGAAATCATTCGAATCTCTCAAACAAACTAGTTCTGTACAACAATTTAATCAACAATTCTTGGCATTGGTTCAAAAGACAAAATTTGAGTATAGAAAATGTTTGAACTACTATGTGGGTTTCCTTCAAATGCCTATAATGAATGTGCTTCAACCAACTCTTTCCAAATCCATTTATGCTACTAGTTTTATGGAGTTGCGCAATATGATGGATTGTGCACTTGCTCTGGAGCACTTATCTACAAACCATATCAATGAATGGTGAAAAGTCACTGCTCAACAAAAACCTTATTATTACAACCAACGACTGTCTGAATATGTTAGTCCTACCTTTGATGGAAGCATTCACTCCATTAATTTAGACAATTGGCTAGAATACTTGGAATATAACTTCTACAATATTGGAGGTATTGGTGAAAGTGATCTAATTTTCTTTGCTTCATTGAGTTTCCAAGGACGTGTTCACTCGTGGTGGAACATCATTCACGACTTTCTTCCTGAGAACTGGTTAACTTTCAAAAGAGTTTGTAGACAAATCTTCAATCGATCTGACTTCATCCAATGGTGCTCTTTGAACCAGATAATTATAGTTGCTGAGTACAATCGATAATTCTAACAATTGGTCCCAATATTTGATTATGGAGAAGTATAACTTGTACAATGCTATATATATGGCTTACAACCTCAATATCGGAACATTGTAGAAAACTATCTACAAACTACTTCTCTCCAGCCTGGGTTCCGAATAAGGGAAACTATGGAATATGTTTTAAAATATGAGCAACAAGAACAAAGGCTTAAGTTGGAAGTTGAAAGAAAAAAGAACAATCCAGATGGTTTGAGAAAATGAAGATGCGGATTCAAAAAGTGAGTGTATACACTAAAGCATCAATGGATTGACAACCAAAATAGGTACAAGAAATAAGAGATTTCTAAAGATGAAAATGACCAAAGTGATAATGACAAAATTGATGAGCGAAACGATCACAATGAGTTAGATGAGCAAAGTGACGACAAAAGTCAAGTCCCAGATCTAGATACAACTGCAGGCAACAAAAGTCCAATTCAAGATTCGGATCAAGTTGCAACAACAGACGGTGAAAATCAGGCTTCAGACGAAAGTCAAGATTCAAATCAGGATGTGAAGATAATTGAACATCCTTGCAAGTTTCACTTCGACCATCAAAGTCCGGAACTTGGCCTACATCAATGTCTTAATCTGGTCAATGAACAAGCAACTATGGATCGTCAGATTGGGAATATTGCTATGCTCGAAGAAAGTTGATCAAGGCATTCACCAAACTTTCAGATTGAGGACTATATGACACCGATATTCCATGATTTGGAATTGAGTGGTTATTATAAGGATCCGATCTACAAACCATGTCAAATTGATATGGGAGCTTTTGAGAATAATTTGATTTTTGACAATGATCTAAGGGAGTATGAGGTATTCAGCATGGATACTCGTAGAAATGAAGAGATTTCAATAATCCATGGAAATTATACTTGTATCAATACTTTGGATTATTGTTCAACGTCTCATGGATCCATTAGTCATGGACCAAATTTGAAGAAATATATTTTGGTCAATAGTATGCCCAGAAATATGCTTCATCATATGACAGAGTATCAATATTCATGTCGAGCACTTCATATGGAGCATTTATATATGAACAACAATTCATGACTACCATTTTCTATGACAAAATTGTAGTATTCTTCGTCAAATTAGTCAAACAACATGGATTGGCAATTATGACAAAAGAGCCGGATGCAAGACAAAACCAAGAATCCAAGGGAATTGGATAAGCATCCGAATTAGTATGATGTCATGGAAGCAAACAAAAGAGAATATTGTGGTGACACACTCTATCCATTCCATACAGATTGATTACCAACAAGCACTATGGTGCTTCATCAACCTCTTCTTCGACCATCAATTTTTCCTCCATGGGAACAAGGATTACAGTCTGAAACTAGCAAAATGGATTCAATTCAACAACTTTGGATTTGTAACAAGGCAATAAATTATTATTTTTGGATGACACATCCTTAGTCATGTCTACTTAACCAAGGCGATCAAGCTAGTCAAACAAGCATCTTCATTTTTGAGGACAAACATGTTTAAGTAGGGGGAGTCTCATGTACTTTTAGTACATTAGTGCTTTTCAAGACAATATAATATCCATTATAAGCTTTTTAGGCCCAAAAGCAGCTATTAGCCTTAAGAACAAGGTGGTTCCCTCTTTAGGCCCTTCGAAGTAACTAATAAGGATAATAGGCCAATAAGGGCCCAGAGAACATCAAAGGGAAAGATAAAACCCTTCAATGATCACAAAAGTGGAAGTGAATCATTTTGCTTTCCTCACATGCTTTGGTGAATCTTTTTGTATAGATAATGCTATGCAAGTAGATATTCATTAGAGAAAATATGGGCCCAAAGAGGGCCCTATAAGAAATGCCATGTAGAAGAGAGAAAAATAACAATAAAATTATTAAAATATCATTTTCTAACTTCTTTACGCATCTATCCACACTGCTTTCCATGTATCTTACTTTAGTCACATCAAAATTCACTGGTGCTTAACCACAGTGAGAGTATAATTTTCATAATGTTGAAATATTCCCTCCCAATAGTTGAAAATACCCAAAAATTTGAATTAGGAGTGACATTTCAGAAACAACGCCTACGCCATCTCTATCTCTAGGGTTGAACAAGTGTTTTGCGCCATCTCCAGCTCTATTATTGTCATTGTGTTGTTTGTTACTATACTACTGTACTGATAACAAAGCTTTATCATCTTCATGTGAATCTGTCACCAAAATATGCTCCGCTCAGGACAAGAAATTCAAAGCGACCCGAATTGTCAACTTCTGATATGATCCAATACAGGAAGGAAAAGCTAAAGCATGTAAATTTATGGTCATCAAGAACATTGTATCCGATTGATCAATATTCATTTCAACATTCGGATTTTTATTCGGTGAGTCAATTAATAATCTATGTGTCATGACAAAAATGGCCTTTTGGGTTACTCTGAGAATTTGATGCTCTATGGAAATGCACATTCAATGCAGAGAATACATTATTTGGAAGAGGAAGTGAGGAAAATATCAAAGGAGTGCGAAGACAAATCTACAAAGTTGAAAACATGTTTGGAATAATATGAGATGTTCAAAAAGGAGATCCAAACGTTGACATCTTCTTTGCATCATTTTAAACTAGTAATGATGAGATAAGAACTGCATTTCATTCCATTCTCATATTTGTCTCTTATTAAAGATATGGATGTGCTCAACCAAAAGGTCAAAAACAACAAGAAAAAAAGACTGGTAACCAAGCATATATGTGATCTATCATCTAGAGGAGGTTATCGAAAAAGACGAATCCATTCTTTCAAGTGTTATAGCTTATCTGGTTTGAAATTGCTTGAATTTTTTGATTCAATCATAATCACTAGTTCTGCCATTCATTAATTTCAACTTTCTATTGATTTGTTTATTATGCTGCTATAAATACTATGATTGTCCTAATCTCTGCTGACATTTTTATGAACATTATGTTTGCAATGCAGATCAACATTGGTTGCTGAAGACCATTTGGCCGATGAGATTTCAATTGGAAACTCACTAGGTTCTATTTTGACTTCTAAATCTATGAAATCAATGTTAAACAATAGCAAAATGAAAAAGATTAAGGCTTCAGTTATTGATAACATTATTAATGAAGTTGAAAAAATATTGGACACTGCATTGGTTCAGGGGACATGTGATTTTTCTAGCATTAGTAGGGAAGCATATGCAACACTGTTTAAGATGATAAAGGAGGCATTTGCACATGTAAGTATTAAAAAGTTTCCAATCCCATGATCATTTCATCTTTTTTTTAAAAGACACATGTTAAACCAAGGTATGCAAACAATAGTTGGTAATCCATCTCATATCAATGAAGTGTATTGCTCAAAAGGAGAATGTCTAGCATATAACAATTCCAACAATCTATTTATTGACATTAATCAACTACTAACATTCATTATAAATTTTTATGGTATTACAAATGAGAATGTCAATAACAAGTTGATAGTTGTTCTCAAGTTAGATGAGTTTGAAATTTTAAAAGGACAACAAATGGAGAGAGTCAGTCTTATGATCATGAACACTTTCAAACTCAAAAGACTCCAAAGGCCTCAACTTCAGTGTTCAATCAAAAAATAATATTTGGTGGTTGGCAGCTTTTCAGATCTAGTAGTTCCTTCGCATATTCAATAGGGATAATCTAATATGGATTTTATTTGGAAAATCTTCTTTGTATTAGTATTGTTCTAAAACATTTTTTTGTTTCTCTTATAGGTGATGAAAGAAGACCATGACATTCTCTCATGGATATTTAATAGAACATCATATCCTGCCACCATAAAAAAACACATGGATGGAGATCCACTCAATATTCCTGGAATTGGCATTTTCAACATAGAATGGCATTTAGCAGGAGATCTGAAGACATTATAATGTATGTTCAATGCATCCCATGGCGCTAACTCTAAACGTCCTTGTTTGTAATGCATGAAGACAACAAAATTCATAATAGTACACAACATGGTGGGACCTAGCACAAAGAACAGCTATATATTGCAACTTTATCAATGGTTTTATAGAAGAATCCAAATTTGTCATAATACAAAATCGATGGATTATAATTTTTTTTGAAAAGCATGCAAATTTATACAAGCCAATAGGCAATAGACATACATAAAGATTTTGTATATTGAATGAAGATTTTTACAAAATACAATTATCCAATATCTACTCTACTTCCGACACTTTTTCTAATGAAAGTTGCAACTTAGAATCATTCAACAATTTTCTTGTTTCATACGAATCCAAGAGCTCATAGTTTTCATGCTTACTCAGATCAACCTAGGCAACATACAATGCAAAATCAGATGATCTGAGCATGGAATTCACTAGTCCATATCCTAAAATTTCAAGTGCAATAGTTTTCTTAACAAAAATTATTTTATGCGCCCTATTAAAATTATGTCCACCAAGAAAATGAAAAAGTGCCTTGATTGCCATAATCATTGTATCACCATGTTGATGAAACTCGACGAAGGTTCAACAGTGCTATTTTTGAAAAAAAAAACTCTTTGATCAGGTCTTTCTGACAATTTCTATGGAAATAACCTTCGCCGAACTCTTAGACTAGAAATCTGACACAGATAAAACTAGGGTAAACCCGACGAAGGTTTCTGGCACACAAAAACACAGGTTGTATAGTTTGACAAGGGTAAAAATCAAGGTTTTCTATGATCTGGATAAGATGAATGTTCGTCGAGCTCAAAAATAGTTTCTATTATAAATAGAATGATTTGAAAATTCGATGAAGGTTTTGGTGAAGAATCAAGAGTAATACTGGTATTTTTGTAAAAAAGAGACTTTTTTGACAAAAATATGACAATATGACAACTGATCCTCTGACAAAATCTTCTATTTCTGATATTATTCTTCACCTACGCACAATGAATCCGACGAAGGTTCTTTTTTTGTATTTTTAGGGTTTTGTTGATTTTTTGGTGTTTTTTTATGGTTTTTCAGATGTTTCTGAAAATCTGTTGGAAGGATTGTTTGCCCTTCAAACTGAAGGTTCTGTGATCAAAACCGAAGGTTTCTGCAACTCGGTGAAAGTTTCTTGAAAGAGGACAAAAAGTTATCAGCTCTGATGACGATTTTTGTCTGCTTTTGACCAAAATCTGGCAGATTTGACTGATTTTTGTTGTTTTTTTTATATCTCAGATTCAAATGGATCTTAAGATTGGTGATCTGAATAGGTTTTTCTGTTCTACAATCAGATTAGATTTTAAACAAACAAATCCACTCAAATCTAGCAAAATCACTGCCAAGCACCCTGAACTATAGTCTTACCTAAAAAAATTTGAATGTCCAACATCAAAGACTTTGTTATTTTACACTTTACATTTGAACTCCTATTGTTCATCATGATACACTCAATGGATTTGTTTGCCAATATTGAGCCCAACGACATTCCTAGTGAAGCACTGTCCTTAATATTCAAAGGAGCTACTAATGCAGATCTACAAAAAAATAGATAGTTAGTAGAATATCACCATAGCTGAAATTAAATCCAAATGTCATTGATCAAGTTACAAAAATCAGAATATACTTACTTGAATGCATGAATTCTTCTATTTCGATAAACCTCCTTTTGAAAGCGTTTGAATAACCTTGCAACTTTGTTGCTTTCGCTTCTTACTTCTAACCTTCTTCTTAGCCAATTCCACATCCTTCAGTAATTGTAAGTTTTCAATTAGAATAGATTGTAAGATTGATTGTATTTGCTCTAGCTCTAATTTTTTATTTATTGTTATCTTCTGTAATGATTCATTGTTTTTTTTAAGTTGTTCATTTTCCTCTAACATCTTAAGGAGAAGACAATAAGAGGATATCCGTATTACACCTTTTAAAATGTGAATTTTATTCATATAAAATTATTTTCCATGGTTCTGCAATCTCTCACAATATCCTAGTAATCCAGTATGCTCATTGCATATCCATTTAACTAAATGAGTTATTGAGGAGAATGTGGGATGTGTCAAAGTGCTTGGATCTTGTGTATATAATGTTCCATCTGTCCACAAATCCAAGTTCTTCTTTCCTTCTGCTCTGTAACGAGAACGATCCTCAACATATGTTTAAATTCCTTTGCCTCCTCTTCTCTGCAAAGGTGCCAAATCAATAGGGATATTCACATGTAGATCATACAATGTCGTGATAAAAAAAAACAATAGAGTTATCAGATGCATCAAAGTACTATAAACAGATTTTTTAAAGCAAAACAAAATTCTCATATTTGATTATATTATATACTCTGTACAATCAATCCAATCTCCATGCTTGTCTATTTGATTCAAATTTGGAGATGGCGCTCATTTTACTTAGAATTTGCTTTGCACAGGAACACTAATCATGCTACACAGTAACACATACAGAAAACACTCTCCACAACAAGCTCACATAGAAACTACATTTCTCAAAATGAAATTACACTGTACATATAGTTGTTCTTTCAGGCAACACATGCATGACCTAGGTTGCTGTTGGTGGGATGCGTGTCCCGTCGACTTGCCTCGTGACGAGGCCAATTGATCCCTATCCACTGATAGGACCTACAGTACAGTAACACAGTGATTCTACTTTAATTCTAACTCTCTCCCTTAAAGTAGAGTCTACTTTTTATATAGTCATATACATAGATTTAAAGTCAACAAACTTTAAGTACAGAAAGCTTTGATCTAAACTTATCAAACTTTTCTCCAGTAAGTGGCTTAGTGAAAATATCAGCTAGTTGTTCTTCTATGTTACAATGAACAACATGAATTTCACAACTCAACAGCCTCTCACGTATAAAGTGATACTGAATATCAATGTGTTTAGTTCTCACATGGAACACTGGATTCTTTGCTAGCTGAATGCCACTCTGACTGTCACTATGTAAAGTCGTGGGATTTTTCTACCTGCCAATTTCTTCCAAGATTTGTCTCAACCATATAGCTTCCTGTGCTGCACTACACATTGTCTTATACTCTGCTTCTGTGGTGGAAAGAGCAATGGTACTTTGCTTCTTACTAGACCAGGAAAAGCAACTACCACAAAACTGGAATACATACCCTGTGGTGGATCTACGATCATCATAGTCACCTCCCCAATCTGCATCCACATAACCACACAACTCAGGTAAACCATCATGCTTCCTGTAAATCAAGCCATACTCTGAAGTGCCTTTCACATAACGCAAAATGCGTTTAGCGACCTTCCAATGCGTTTCCGTAGGTGCTGCCATAAACTGACTTACAATGCCAACAACATAGCATATATCTGGTCTAGTCGTGGTAAGATAAATCAAGCTCCCTACTAACTGTCTATACAACGTAGCATCAAATGACTGTGACTCATCAAGCTTAGAAAGCTTTTTACCTAGTTCAATAGGAGTGTTTACTGGTTTGCAATCCTTCAACCTAAACCTGTGCAACAACTCTTTGACATACTTCACATGTATTAGACCCACTTCATGTCCTTTTTGCCACACTTCTACTCCAAGGCAATAATGCATCAGGCTGAGATCTGTCATCTCGAATTGTTCCATGAGGTCTTTCTTGATCATGTCTATCATCTCTTAATTATTTCCTGTAATAATCAAGTCATCAACATAAAGAGCAATCAAAGAAACCATACCATCAAAGCATAAGACATATAGATTTGGATCAGAATGTGTTCTCACCATCCCCTTTGAATGAAAGTAGGCATCAATCCTGCTATACCACGCACGTGGTGCTTGTTTAAGACCATAAAGCACTTTCTTCAAGCGACATACTTTATTTTCCTGTCCCTTCACTACAAAGCCTTCAGGTTGATCCATGAACACTTCTTCTTCTAACTCACCATTTAGAAAAGCAGATTTCACATCCATCTGATGCAAAGGCCAACCAAAATGTGAAGCTAAAGCAACAAGCAGACGTAGAGTATTCCACTTACAAACCAGTGCAAAGGTCTCCTCATAGTCGATGCCTTTATTTTGTGTGTACCCTTTGATTACCAATCTTGCCTTGTGCTTTGCTATACTTCCATCTGCATGATACTTAGTCCTGTATACCCATTTGCAACGAATGGGTTTTCTGCCAACTGGTGGTTCTACTAAGTCCCATGTGCTATGCTTAGCAATTGACTCCATCTCCTCTCCCATGGCCTTGACCCAAATGTCATCATCCTTTGCTTCACCATAAGTCGAAGGTTCTTTGCTTTGAATAATGCTAGATAAGAGAGCATAATTTGCTTCATACCTTTCAGGTTGAGTCTTCTCTCTTGTCGATCTTTGTAGCTCTCCCTGGTTAGATGAACCTGGAAATTCATCTATGTCATGGCTCTCCAACAATCTCTCAAACCACTTAGGGAGTTCCCTGTCAGGTGATCGGCTTTCTGGTGAAAATGTATCCCACGGTACATCCTTCTCCTTGCATTTGTCACCTGCAACTTCAATCCTTCTTGCACCAAAAGGTTTGTCCCTACCTCTCCAACCTGTCTCTTGAGGTTGAGTAGTAGTATCTTGAGACGTATCCTCATGTTCATCACTTGGAAGGTCAATGAATGGATCATCATCAGGTGGTATCCTCACTATACCATCTTTCCCAGTGGATGTGTCTATCTTCTCAGCATCCTCGTCTTCATACATCTTGGATTCATCAAAGATAACATCACGGCTTATATGGACTTTGTTTTCCACTGGATCAAAACATCTATAGCCCTTCACACGATTATCATATCCTAGGAATATGCACTTGATAGTTTTTAAATCAAGTTTACGTCTCTCTTCCTTAGGAATGTGTACAAAGGCCTTACATCCAAAGATTCACAAGTGGTTCATCTTTGGCTTCTTCTTCGTGAATGCTTCCTCAGGTGTTATCTTTGGTATGGCAATGGTAGGACTTCTATTTTGAAGATAGACTGCCGTGCTACATGCTTCTGACCAAAAATCTTTTGGTAGTTTCATCTCAGCTAGCATAGATTTGGCACTTTCCACAATCGTACGATTTTTGCGCTCAGCTACACCATTGAGAGCAAGAGTATGAGCTTGCGTAAATTGTCTTTTAATCCCACATTGATCACAAAGATCATTGAAGTCATTAGAATTGTACTCACCTCCACTATCTGATCTTAGGACTTTGATTTTCCTACCTGTCTGATTTTTGACCAATGCTTTGAAGGTCTTGAAGTTATCAAATGCATATGATTTTTTCTTCAAGAAGTAGATCCACGTCTTGTGTGATATATCATCAATAAAGGTCATAATATAGAAGGCTTTACCTAAGGACATGGTCCTCATAGGCTCGCATAAATATCTGTGGATTAAATCCAGGATGTTCTTTGCTCTTACAACACCCCCTTTATTGAACTTCTCTCGATGCTGCTTCCCGTATACACAAGATTCGCACATCGATTTCAAGTGATCTTCTATGGTAGACAATCCTGTTACCATCTCCAATTTTCTCATCAAATTGAGGCTTCCCAAGTTCAAGTGACCAAGCCTCTTATGCCACAACTTAGTTTGCAATGGAATGGACGATACAGGTCCATGTTGTCCCTTAATTGTAGCATTCAACCTATACAATTTTGTATTGGGCTCTCTTACTCCATCTACAATAAATTTGAACTTTTGGTTCACATCCTTTACAAAGCAACAATCATGGGCGAATTCTACTTTCAACTTTTGATCAGTAATGACTCCAATAGAAAGTAGATTTTTTCTCAAACCTAGTACGTAAAGTACCTCCCTGATCATCCTGCTTTTGCCATCAGGTAGTTGGATTGAAATGGTGCCTATCCCCTTGATCTTGCACACCTCAACATTTGCTTGTGAAACAGATGTTCCATTATCCAACACCTTCAAACTACTGAACCAATTCTTGTTACCTGTCATGTGTCTTGTGGCACCCGAGTCAATATACCATGTTTGATCATCTTGATTGGATGACAATGCAGATATGAAGATACCAGAGTCTTCAATCTCACCCTCATCGACAAGGTTACCTGCTTGTTTTGGTTTCCCCTTGCCTTGTTCCGCCAGGAATTTGCGATATTCACTCTTTCAATGGCCCTTTTTACCACAATGGAAGCACTTGTCTTTCTTCTTAGTTTTACTGGAAGATCCCTCGTCCTCCTGAGACTTGGCAAATTGTTGCTTAGACTTCTTCTTGCCCTTGCCCTTGCCTTGTTTTTGGCGTGTCGCAAGTGCCTGATCATCAGTTTTTTGACGTCTAACTTTCACCATTTCTCTATGTTGCTCTTCCTACATCCAGATTCCTGTGAGCTTGTCAAAGGTTGGCAATCTTTCTCTTGATGCTATTCCGCTCACAAACATCTGATAGGGTTCTGCAATGTCACACAATGCATTGTGCACCAGCTCCACATCACGTATGCGCTCACCAATAGAATGCAGTTCATCTCTCATTGTCTTGATTCTGGTCATGTACTTCTGAATGTGCTCTCCTTGTTCCATGCGGGCACTATTCAACTTTCACTTCAGAAACATGATTCTTGACAGATTTGACGTCTCGAACTGCTCCTTTAGCACATCCCATGCCTGTCTGGGTGTAACAGCATCACAAATGTGGGTAATGATGTGATCCTTCACTAACAAGTTAATGAAGGTCAAAGCTTTCCTCATCTTTTTGTCAAACACTTTGATATCTGCTTCATTTGGCGGCCTTCTCTCATCACTTGTGAAGACTTCCCACACATCTTTCTCCATCAGTATGTTTTTCATTTTGAATTTCCACAATGCATAGTTAGAAATCCTGTCCAATTTGCTACTTTCACTCAAAATGGACTCTCCCATGTTTGCCATCGTAAAATTGCTTGAAACTTCTGCCGTAGGCTAAAAACAGTATGCCGAGGCCAACAGTGATGTCAAAAGTAGAAAATAATGACCTGCACTTTTCCACCAATTTGAAAGCCAAATCGG
Organism: Diphasiastrum complanatum; assembly: GCA_029204225.1. Classification (NCBI taxonomy): domain Eukaryota; kingdom Viridiplantae; phylum Streptophyta; class Lycopodiopsida; order Lycopodiales; family Lycopodiaceae; genus Diphasiastrum; species Diphasiastrum complanatum. The sequence continues at coordinate 24,861,130 of CM055104.1, read as the reverse complement.
CGTCACCTTCTGAAATGCACTCAGTAGTCAACTCCCAACAATGTGCCCAATGGAATGGTGAAATCACTTTTGGCATACTCCGAACACTTTCTCCACTACAATCACTCTGTTTTGTTGTACCGTACTTGCAGATACAGTCCGGGTGCCCTTCGTTTGGAGGTGATAGCCTTTCGTTTGGGTCAAAACGGGCAAAGGACCCAAAAATAGGGACTTTTCTAGTTTTTGAACTATTTCTTCATCTTGAAGAAACTTCACTCTTCACTTGTGAAGGGAACCCAGCTCCAATTTCCATATAAAAATTCTTAATAAAGTTGAAGGCTAAAATGCACTTCACTTCTTCAGGGCCCTCTTCAAAAACCCTTCAGACGACATTCAATGGTTGAATCTAATCCAACTGTGGATATCCCTTCTGGGTAGCACAATCTGAACCGTCGATCTTGTAACTCCTCTATCCAACAGTCTTGAGCACTTCTGTGCATCAATGGAGAGTCTTGTAGACACTGTCCACTTCGAAACACTATGCTCTCACCCTGGTTCCATGCGCGAACAGTCCGCGACCTCCCTGTTTGTGGCCGTGCCTCCCCACACTCATTTTTGTTTGATCTAACTCGCCTGTGGATCGATTTGAGCACAATCTGAGGCCTGGAGCAGGGTTGCCCTACTGATTCCAAGTTTGTAGAGTGTTCACTCAAGAAATTTTGTGGAGAAACGGTGATTTTAGCTCAACTTGACAAAGTGGCTTTTTTCACCTTTTACTGCAAATCTGCTAGGTTAACTGTCTGGAGACAAATCTCTAACATAAACCTCAGAATCTCTCCATGGCTGGTTGACAATGTGATTAGCTTCCTCCCTGTCCGTACGGCATCCAAAAAAGTGCACAAACAACGAAGAAATCACCAGTTATGTATATAAACCGTAATCCCAAACCCAGTTTCAATTTTCAGTTGGCTTCAAAATTGTCAATTTTTCATCAAACTTTTCCCTGTCTGATGCTATGCACAGGCTAATAATCCCTCTGCTGAGCTTAGCAAGCCTCTATAAACTAGAAACCGTGCACCAGTGCTTCTCTTTTTGTCTTCAACCCGTCGTAAACCCCGAACTCTCAGAAGACAATTCTCTCGAAGCTCTCTTCAACGGCGATGCTGTATTGTGTACACTCCCTGTACGGCTCTGATACCAACTTAGAATTTGCTTTGCACAGGGACACAGATCATGCTACATAGTAACACAAACAGAAAACACTCTCCACAGCAAGCTCACATAGCAACTGTATTTCTCAAAATGAAATTACACTGTACATATAGTTGTTCACTCAGGCAACCCATGCATGACCCAGGTTGTCGTTGGCGGGACGCATCTCCCGTCGACTTGCCTCGTGACGAGGCCAACTGATCCTTATCCACTGATAGGACCCACAGTACAGTAACACAGTGATTCTACTTTAATTCTAACTATTTTTTCATTCTAGTAGGTAGTTGGCGCTTATATTTCCATTCCAATGTGAAGAATGGCGTTCATATTTGGAGATGGCGCCCATATTTTCATTCTCGTGGAAGGAATGCATATTCATACATTTTGCTATTTTTTCTGATTCAAATTTGGGGATGGCGGTCATATTCTAGATCCAATGAAATGATTGCCCTCTTCGTAACCAATGGAGAAAATATTTTTGAATTTAGACAAGTTAAATTGTGAACAATTTATAGTTCTTAACTCTAACTATAGAGACTATGGTTAGATCATTGGGAGTTGGGGAGGCCTTAGGAGTGGTGGGGGCAAGCAAATAAACAATATTGTTTTTTTTATTTTAATATTTCTCTATATCCTACACAACATTTTTTAAAGGGTCTTTTTGATATTAAGAACTTCTCTAATGTTTATTTTGATCATTATGCTCATGTCAGAATAGATTCTAATTTTCATTTTGCTTGTTGCAGTCGGCATTGGAGCCTGAATATTCTTTCAATAAAAATAAATGAGGGAATATCAAATTTTTTATGTGTAAAAATAAACTCAGCTGAAAATACACATAGAGAATTTGATTCTCTACTTCATGATGTCGTGCATGAAATACCAATGACGGTACATCTAACACACAAATCTGCAAGAGAAAAATGATCATATTGGCAAGTTTAGTAATAGATGATAAGGAATGACAAAAAAATCAAAGTATTATAATATATCAATACTCACAATTGCTTTTCTTGTGATCCTAAAGGTTGAATCCTTGCACATTTATCTCTAAATGCATATATACATGTTGGACTAAAATTTTGGAAATAGATTTTCCTACTGATGATGTTTAGAAATCCAAAATTCTGCCCTTTTAATAAGATCAAAATGATAGTTTTGTCTTTTTGGTTCTTCAAAATGTTTCTTTTGATGATGGATGCATCATAACCCAAGAGTTTTTTGAATACTCTCTTGGCATCCATAATCCATTGTCATTTTTCTCATTGAAGAGAATCACAGAGCCGATTGAGGAGCACGGCTTCCTTGATGGCGCCATTCGTTATGTGCAAGCCAAAATTTGAAACACTGAACTATGAACCTGAGAATATGTGTAGGCGAAAAGCCATGAATTTGAAAATATATGCAGGCAAAAATTTAAAACACTGAACAATTTGATGCTACGAGTTAACTCTAGTTAACCCTGTAAACCATGATTTGACAATGTAAGTACATTAATGTTACATCGATTTTCTCAATCCAACCATTTGTCATATTTATTGTCAACATTTTTGGGCCTCTTTGGGTAGTGATGAGCTGGAAGGGCAAGCCTCAACATCCAATAGCATTTCCACATGCTGCCCGACGAAACATTTTTATATTTAAAAAGTTCTTATTTTATTTATATTTGAGAAAAGCTACAAAAATTTATAGTTTCTACTGGTCCACATGGCTACGAAAATGAGAAAAAAATAAAAAGACATCTTTTTCAGAGGCCCTCGTCGGGCTCTAAGTTTTTCTAATGATTATTCAATGCGACAATCAGAGTGCTATTGCATTAATGATCAATCCTACATTTCACTCTAGGAGCAAGCACATCAAAATTAAGTACTACTACATCAAGAGTAAAATACTGAACAAAGAGATAAGTATGAAATTTTGTAGGACCCAGTACATGGCAGCTGACATATTTACAAAAGGGTTAAATAAGGAAGCACACAAAAAAAATTGTGCTATTTTAAATCTTCGAATCAAGGCATTCAAAGATCCATATTAAGAGGAGGGTGTTGGATTTCTATCATCTCTATCTCTTATCTCATTACTAATCTAGATCCATTCATTAGTTGTATGTAAATACCTATACAATCGCACACTCTGCAAAAAATGTTCTGTTGACTCAGTCGACACCGACTATTAGGTCACCCTTCAACAATTTGACCTACCTCGACTATTCCTTGGACACATCGACCACTCATCTGACACCGACTATTCGGCTGACATCCGACATCGACAATTCAACTTTGCCAATTAGGCATATTGTCACTATCCATTCCAATAGTCAACTCAAACATTCGGTGGCTCAACAATACCTTCATCATGACCGGACATAATCTCTAACGGAAGTAGATACTGTCCAAAGGTGAATACTAATAGCATGTACTGCCTTAATCCTATTTGTAAACTATAGACTAAGTTATGTTTTAATTAGTTAGCCATGTGTACATATCCAAAAACTTATCAGTTGCTCGGTTAGACATTTTAACAAATCAATTGAACATCCAGAGCGTAATTGTTTTGTTCTTTCTCTCTATTATCACAGAGTATTGTTTTAGAAAGAAGGTGACTTTGTCTGCATTCAGACTGTGTTTCTTCATGACTGAATAATCAATGTTCCAATAATCTAGGTCGTGTGTGTCATGCTGAATGCTCTTTTTTATTCATGTTCGAGTTGATTATTGCTTGTAGATTAAATTGTCTTTTTTGACAGATAGTCTGAGTAGATTGTAAAGCTCTAATTCTCACACTTAATACACTTCCAAAAATCTAAATCTAAAATCAATCTAATTCGTGCATGGCTATAGAATCCATTGTATCAATCGAATGGCCTCGAAGCTATGATCAAGTAGGGTAGACTTCAAACTCTCGAAATCAGCCTGAATCCGATAGATGTAGTTGCTGCACTGAGAATTCTCTGCTCGCTTCTCTCTACCATGAAGTTCACACACCAAATCCCAACATGGTATCAGAATAATAATGTCTACTCTCTGATTCTTTTAATATAGATATAGAGCTTACATTATCAAAATGATTGCTCTGATAAAGAGGAGACACTTACTATAGTTGTTTCAAGTCATATAATCTACTATCTGCATACACTCATCTTTGAATGGATTCAGAATCATAGTCTGCTCTAGGTGTACACAAATTCGATGGTTCGAATTACCACTTATGGAAATTCAAGATGAGAGTAGTAGTGATGTCCAAGAAGCTTTGGAAAATAGTTGCTAGTACTAAACTACTTCCTAGTGTCGATGAGCAAGCCATTTCCAAGCCGAAGCTCAAGGATGGCAAGGCTTTTTGGCCTTGGTCACCCTTAACATCTCCGACACATAGATTGGACACATCAGACAAGTGATCGAAGACTCTGGCATTGTAATGACCTTATTGTCTAGCCTACCATCCTCATATGAAAATTGGATGATGATGATTTCCATACACTCAAATATTACACTGTCCAGATTCTTAATCATGCTACCGCAGGAGGAGACAAGAAGGTATGGAGCATCCTCATCCTCCGTCGATGACTCGCAAGCATTATTTTCAAGAAAGAACACGAGGAAGCAACATAAGAAAACATTTGCTAGACAAAAAAAAGTCACAAAAGACTCAGGATTAGCAACCTACTCAAAACAAGAACAAAATCTTTTGCAAGTACTGCAAGAGGACGAACCATGAAATCCAGGATTGTTGAATCTTGAAGTGCAACAATGACAAGAAGAAGCGGCTGGAACAACAAGCCCATGCAACCAACACAAAGTAGAAAGTCCAATAAGATGATGATGACAAGCAGGAGGCCTTCATGGTGAACCATCACCATGTTGAACAATCGGAGGAATGGTTCCTTGATCCAAAAAACCTGAGTGCCATAAAACATATTCAACTCATACAGCACTGAATGCCAGTTATGAATAGGTTATAGACAACGGCAAAGGCAAAGGCTTAAGCTTTAACAGTTTAAAAGTCATAAAATTGATAAATGGCCATAACTAGGTCACCACATGTGGATAGACGATATGTAGACAGACGAGACGATGAGAGAGCAAATGGGACGCGTAGAGAAGCGATACATGACAAAAAATCCCAAGAAAAAAGAGTGAAAATGACCTCGGCGATCGCAACCTTGTGCCCTCGAATTTCGCACATGTCATCATAGGTGCGAGTTTTCGTACAACCCAATGAATGATGGACACATGTCATTTGCAGTCATTTTTACGACTCAGAACACGACATGTTCACAAGAGCGATATCAGACTCCTCAATCTGTACATATCAGTTTTGTGCATGTGTACTATACTCCTTTTTTCACGAATAGTCCCCGCTTGCATAGAACCAATACTAGACAATGGCTTTCTCATCTGATCCTAGTCGGGAGTCCTTGTTGTCCAGATTTCTCACAAATTTTGGTATAACTAAGCACATAGAGTACTTCAAATCTCTCTTCTGGCCTTTCTCACATGTGTTCAGTACAACATAGTAGAGTCCAGATGCTTTTTATGACTAGTATGTTAGATTTAGGGATATAAATCAGTAGTACTCTAATATCTCTGGGTAATTTGTTGTTTATGCATTTAAATCACTGACCTTGTACATTATTTTCCACATTATAAGTAGCGGCTAGAGAGGATGTACACTAGACTTTTTGACCAGTTTAAGAATTCCACTGAATGTAATATATGTAAACAAAAAGTCGTTATCTCTAGTATCAAATCGGATTTTCGTTTTTTTTGTTAGTACAGATCCCATAAGAGTCAGATACATCGATGTCTGAAATTCAGATCCCTTCATCCTCCACTACTGAACATTCCATAAAGGATATCAGTCATTTCTTGGTGGACACTCCTGATAAAGACACTGACTATATGAGTGTAGATACTGATAAGCTGAGAAATGCCTTCATTGGCTCCAATGCCAATATTGAAAAAAATTGCTGATGTACAGTCCAAATGCTCTTTTGAGTTGTTGAAATATTTTTTAAACGAAGATGTATATATTACAACTACAGATCTATGTGTTTTTTTTTATTATTGTTGTCTATTGTCAAGCACCATTTCTTGTGAAAAATCCAGCAAGTTCACACATGTGGGGATCCACAAGAAATGTGTGAATGATCTTGACCATGCTTTGTGATGGCACACATAACACCTGTAGAGCAATCCTACAATCTACCAATGGATCTGAGGCTAGAGCACAATCTAGAATGCTAGAGATCAAAGCAATACTAATTCCTCACAAATAGAGAGAACACATAAGCAAAAGAATGTATGAAGAAGACCTTCTACTCGAGTTAGAGAGAGAATATCAAAACAAGCAAAATAGCATGAGATCCAATTTTGACATTATGACATTACCAAAGTTTGATTCATCATTAGTTATGAATGAGAATGATATGTACATATATAGGAGAGCCAAAATTTGTGGTACTCCTTGCATTCAATGCATTCCATACATCTAATTAAGTATAAACTATTAGCATATTGACACCTAACAGCTTGCATGCTGAATTTGCACCTAACTCTTACCTACTTTGCCAAATGTCAATTTTTCAACTATGGACCTACAAAACTACATGCATGTGTCAAATAGTACTTGCATGTCTTGCATGTAACTTCCCTAGATGACTTGGACATGTGTAGAACATGTGTACTGACTTGCATGTTGCATGCAGTGATTGCATGTTACATGCATGCACTCTAACTGATTTTGCATGTCATCTAGTTCTATGCATGTCATCAAATCTAGATCTACCTAACTCAAACTCGCCTAGATCTACAAGGTCATGTGCTCAATATCTTCATAGCATTTCTAACATCATTGAGTAGCTTGCATCTGAAGGATTCAGAAACAATACTGTCAAGAGTAGGCCACTCATCACTCTAAAAACTAGGCAATGGAATTGCTTCGATCTTGTCAAAACCTCCATCCGTTTGTGACATATATAAAGATTCATAAGAATATAGACCACAACCTTCAAGTTCCTTTGGACTTCTTCCTATGTATTGCAGCTTTCCAAATCAGAGTGGATCACGTCCAATATTCTTGGAAGTGATTATGCTGGCTCTCATTCACTAATGCATGATGGATATAAATTTGAAAGAAAAAAAATGTTGAAGATTTAAATCGTAATCTGAAGAACGTCAATAAAAAAAACACCTATGATTGCAGTAGAGTGCATATGTTTTTATATAGTTATAGTTACATTTTTTATGATCATAATGATTGATATCTTGTACTTTTATTTCTGAATGCATATATACATGTTGTACTAAAACTTTTGATATAGAGTGACCTCCCGAAGTAGTCTTAAACTCCAAAAATTTTGTTTTCCAATAAGATTTGTATGTCATTTTTGCCTTTCTTTTCTGTCAAAAATTGCCCTTTGATGATGGATGCAACAACACCCACAAATTCTTCGTATATTTTGTTGGCTTCCAGTTATTAGCTTCATCTTTCTCATTGTAAAGAATCACAGACTCAAATGTAGATCTTGGTCTCCTTGCCATTGCTATTTTGAAAGCTTGGGCACCAAAAATCTCTCTAATATGATACTTAATTTCAATTGTATCACATTTAATCTAATGTGAATGCCACCGTAGTCACACTTATTGTGCATACTATACTATATTTCTATAACTATAACTAGTATGGTTAACAAATTTCATTATACTAACCAGCATAGTTTAAGTAAATTTAACTTGAGGTATTGACGTCAGGCAGATTAGCACGTGTCGGGCAGGAAGAGCAAACCAATGGGATATGTCCATGCTGCCCGGACACAAATTTCAAAGTTTTCTATAATATATTTTTATTTCTCAATTTATTTGAGGTATGTTACGTAGATTTCAAATTTGTGCATTTTGATTGGGCCAGGTGACGGTCGAAACTAGAGAAAAAAAATAAAAGTATCTTTACAAAGGGTCTTTTGAAATTATTTTGGAACTCCTCTAATGAGGAACCAATAGCAGGCAAAGCTTACTTATTTTCATATAGAATCAAGTAGAATTTGGCCACAGGACTGCAATTGATAAAATATATAGCCTTTTCAAAATTGGCCTCTTTTGCCTTCACAACACCCATGAAAAATGAACTTACAACAAAAACGAGTCCCGCTGAATCCATACTAATATTATGCTACAAAAAATTTTGGTTGGCTTCAACAATCACATCTGTGATTTCTAAACTTTTATCTTTAAAGTCTGTACAAAATTTGGGACCTTAGCTATAGCTTCTATTTGAATCTGGAAGGAAAATGTCAAAATAATTTTCGAGCAAATCAATTTTATTGTCTAAATAAGCCTCGTATTGATTGTAATGGTCAGAATAAAAATAAATAAAATTGATTGGGATCGTATGAGAGTTCAACAAAAAGGTTATGTACATCCGATGCCCAAACAATACTAATAGATTTCTTAGTTATCTTATCAAGCTTATCTTGGGTTATCTCCACCTTCGGTGAAGAAACCTTTTGAGGCACTGAACGGATAACAGGAGGAGGAGATGGAGATTCTGCTTCTAAATCAAATTTTATTCATAGGACAGAAAGATCCTAGGTCGCTTGCTAGAGAAGGGAAGCAACTGGCCTACGAGATCCAGCTTTCCTGCTTTTTTTTTCCTCCTTGAGGTAGTTGGCAAGTCAGTTCTATCTAGAGGCAGGTCTCTGGAGGTGCTGGCGTTATCCACATGAAGATTTGAATACTGGTCCCGAAGTCATTTGAGAATAACAAAATCTTTAGACATGATGGTAACATGCTTACCGTGCACTATCAGAAGACAGGAATAGTAGAAAAATTGGGACATGAAATCTTCAACAACACCCTATAAGGCCTGCATGGCTGTCATGGCAAAACGAGCATCTAGCCCAAGTGACAGGGTGACATTTCTAACCAATCGGCCGAAATGAGCCCTAGGGATCAACAATTCAGTTTATCTCTGGAGTTTCCTGATGTCCCTCAACCAGTCCTGCTTCCTGCCATGTCTACGGCCAATACCAGGGAGGACACGGGCATGGGAGGGCTGTACAGAGGTAATGGCATGGGTAGTGGCCTTCGTCCTAGCCATCATGGTCAGATATAAAAGAAGGACACAAAAAAAATCTGCAGAAGAACAGACACAAAAAGATTTTTGAAAGAAAGGACAAAAAAAAATTTGCAACAAAAAGAAGATTGATAGACAGAGTATTGGTTTGGAATGCAAGATTATCAACAGAAAAAAAGAGAGTTAAAGTTACACGCTTGAAAGCGATGTCAAAGATATCGTGGTATCAGTCTCGAGCGCGAGGGGCGTTGGCAGGTACTAGAAGGATATTGGACGCACTTGAGATCGATATTCGGATGTAAAAGCTGAAAATTTGTGAGAAAAAATCAAAAATCCATGAAGGTATTTATTTAAAAAAATTTGCATGTGTGGAAAACTGACATGGGACACGTGGCATTATTTCAATGGTCCACGTGTCAATCTGTATAGTAGCTACGACCCATTGATAAGGGTCACTTGGGTATTTGCCACGTGCCCAACTCAGATTTCACCACATGTCATTCTGCACGTGACGACTATCGCATCAATCATTTTTTGTATGGAGGAATATTTTAAACCAATCTAAAAATGACACCTGTCGATCTTAATTTCATTCTTTGTTTAGCCTAATATTGATTTCAAGTGAAATTGTCAACCTCAGTAGCCTGCCTTGGTACCTCCGCGCTTGAAATCGATAATACTTTTTTGGATATTGATGCCACTGGCTCTCCGTGCTCCACTTTTGGGAAACCTCTCTCTGTAATGTTTTCCCAAAATGCAACCTTCACAAATTTTTCTTTCAAAAGAGATATCAGGCAATCCTATAACTAGATTACCTCTTTTGAGAATCTATAAACTTTGAGCACTAATATGATCGAATTGTTGATGCCAAAGATCACTTCGACTATCAACTGTGCTTACCATAGCTTGAGCAAAAGATCTCGCATTCATTTTGTAGAGTCGATTTCTGTTGACTCTAGCTCTTGTAGCAATCACTTTGTAGTGATTCTTGATGTCTTTGACAAGACATTTGTTGCTATCAAACTCAACCCTGAGTTGTTGATCAGCCATCGTGCCAACATATAGTAGATTGTTAGCTAAGCTAGGTACATATTGCACATTGCTTATCCACTTTATCTTCTCGCTGGCTAACTTCACTGGTACACTCCAACTCCTTTAACATATAGCAGTTTGCCATCGGCTTGTCCAACTTCATCACCATTGTGAGTTTTCTTGAATTCTGAAAACCACTCTTTCCTTGAAGTCATGTGTTTGGATGCACCACTATCAATGTACCAGGTACCTTGGTTTCATCACTTGTCATTAATGCTGTAATGAACAATTTTGAGCTCTCACCTATATCATCTTCATATTTATCATCATCATATTGATGCTGATTAGTATAATTGTTTTCATAATAATAATCATCAAATTGATGTTGATCAGCATAATTTCCCACTTGCCCTTTGTCTTTTCTTTGTTCCATCTCCTTCTATTTCTTGAAGCATTCACGCTCCCAGTGGCCAGGTTTGTTGCAATACCTACAATTTCCAGGTTTATTTTGCCTGGAATAGCCGCGTCCTTGACCTCGGCCTTGATTCCAATTGCCTCGATTTGGGCCATCATTGGATTGTTCTTAAAATTGTTGGAATGATCCACAATTTGAGTTTCCACCTCTTGATTGGTGTCTTCCATGACCATATCTACACCACGTCCCCTGACTGCAAGAGCTTGATCAAATCCCCTGTTGCAATGACTCAAGCTCTCTTGACGTTGTTCTTCCTGCAAAAGCAATCCACCTAACTCTTCATAGGTTGGAAGATTTTTCCGTGTGGCTATACTTGTCACAAACATCTGATGTGACTCACTCAAACTATTCAATGTCAACTGCATAATCTCACGATCTTGTACTCGCTCTCCAACTATTGCTAATTGATCACGAATCTCTTTGATCTTCAGTAGGTGATCAGCAACAGTTGGACCATCATCCATCCACAATGTGTGCAGCTTCATCTTCAAGAATAGCACTCGAGATGTGTTTGTGGTCTCAAACAATGCCGTCAATATATTCCATGCTTCTTTTGGTCCTTCTGAATCCGAAATGTAGGGAATAATTGCATCTCTAACTGATAAGTTGATGACATTTTGTGCTTTCCATTTTCTCCTGTCAAATGCCCGTTGATCTTCTTCAATCAATGGCCTTGTCTCTTCACCTGTCACGATCTCCCATAGCTCCTTTTCCATCAAAATGTTCTTCAGTTTGAATTTCCAAACTGCATAGTTGCCGGGTCCTTCCAATTTGCTTGACTCATTGAGGACACTCTCACTTAGAGTTGCCATTACTAAACATATGAGTCCAGATCAAGTAATTTATCACACCACAAAACTGTATATTTTTCTAGGTATACACCTGATATCGGAATGGAGCGCAAAAGTACGGCTGCTCAGAATCCACTTCAACTTGTGCGCTTGGATTCGATATTGGAGCATGTGATATCGGACTAGAGCGCGGATGTACAACTGCTCGAAATTTTCTTTAGCTCGTGCGCTTGAATCCGATATCTATACGGACTTGCGATATCGGAATGGAATGCGGAGGTACGACTGCTCAGGTGTCTCTTCAGCTAGCGCACTTGGATCCGATATTGGTACGGAAAAAGAGAGAATATAAGAACTTTCAGAGGAAATATTCCATATTCCCTACTTCGGCACGGCGGCTATGTCGCCTCCTCTTTGCAAAGATTTCAAAACGAGTGATCAATTAAATAGACACATATCAGTAATGTGAAAAGTATGAAACTTCCTAACTCTAAATGACAGTACTAGATACTATCTAGTGTGATTTGTGGTACTCCAAACAAACAAATGAGAGATTTCTTGGCAAACCTCTCACACAAATAGCACTTTCCACAACCACTAGGAAGTATTGTAAGAATCTTCCCCACTCAGCCAATTTTCAATCCGTCTGATGTTGCCCTGGCCTTTTGGATGCCTCCAGGATTGTGCTTTTCACAACAACTAGGAAGTATTGTAAAAATCTCCACTCAACAAATTTTCAACTTGTTTGATGCTGCCCTGGCCTTTTTGATGCCTTCGGGACTGTGTCTTCGTTCCCCACTGATGATTCTGAGTTCCAAACCTGAAAAATACACCAAACAAGGATTTCTTCCAGCCGTTTTTATCTCTCCAAGCTTTCACCTCCCGTGAAGGACTTTCTCACTTCGTTGCGGAGCCTGTGACAAGCTGTATCCACTCATCAGGCACGCAGGACTATTGCCGCTCTGATACCATGTCAACAATCAGAAATGCAACATCAAGCATTCATCATAAACAATCACCAAGTAGGGAGACGGAAGAAGAACACGCAATATCACTCTATCACACTAACATACTGAATGTAAAATGTACATATAAACCCTGAACCCTGATAGAGAAGGAGACCTAGGAGTAGACTACTAGACTAGCCAACGGCTAGATACAACTAGTAATAAAGTACATCGTAAACAGTACCTAAGAAGTGTAACAATGAAGTTTATCATTGATTTCTAACAGGGAAATATGGGCTCAAAATGGGCCCTTTAAGAAGTTTGATTATAGTGAAAGATTAACAAGAGAGAAAAAAATTTCGGCAACCGCTATGCTCATTTTTTATGATTCCGGAACTGTCCGCCATCCAACTTATATGGTTAACATATAGTCTTAATTTCCATAAGCAAATGTGATAATATTGCACATTCCTCTCTTTGAAAAGCGCTTCGAGAGGTCCCACGCCCTTGAAAAAATGTGCAACTGGCACTTGAAATCGGCGGGCATAATTGCACTAGTGTGTGCTTATTGACTTTTTATTTGCATTTCCAGGTGATGGTGTGAGACCTTTTCGAAACCTAATATCGGTTCAACACGCAAATGTGCTATCTGACTGGTCAAACATGCCATCCGCACGTTGAATCGATATCATGTTTTTCTTTTAAAATAGTCCATCTTCTTAATCGTAGATCCAATTGAGACGAACATATTGCCGAAAGAGCTCAACGAGAGCATCGCAACGACATCCTACATGACCTAGTTCCAAGTTACGGTTAAAAAGTTATAGGCAATCAATGTTCATAGAAAATCCCTCATCTAAAAAAATATATATTTAAAAAAATAACCCTAATATCGAATCAACGTGCACCCTTAGGGTATTAGAGTATAAATTTAAGTAAAACCCTAAGGGCGCAAGTCGAAGCGATATTAGAGTACAAATTTTTATTTTCAGTATAAACTCAAAGAGAGTTTGCTACGGCACCAGAATGACTTAATTCCGAGCTACAGTTCAAAAGTAGGTAGTCAAAGTTTTGGTGTGCAAAAACTTTGACTGCCTATAACTTTTGAACCGTAGCTCAGAATTAGTCACTCTAGTGCCGTTGGAAGCTTTCTTTGAGCTCTTTCCAAAAAAATAAATAAATAAATAAATAAAAAAGGTTTAAAGTCCTAATATCGGTTTAGCGCACCTTAGAGTTTAAGCCCGCTCAAACTTTAAGGTGCACAAAACTTTGACTGCCTATAACTTTTGAATCGTAATTCAGAATTAGATCATTCTGGTGCCGTTGCGAAGCTCTCTTTGAGCTCTTTTCAAAAAGAAAAATTTTAAAACCCTAATATCAGTTCAGCTCGCATCTAAGGCGTGTGCTGAATCGATATTAAAGAATTCTTTTTGAAATATATATTTTTTTAGATGAGGGATTTTCAGTTTGATTGCCTATAACTTTTTAACCGTAACTCGAAACTAGGTCATGTAGGATGCCGTTCGGAAGCTCTCGTCAAGCTCTATCTAATGGCGCTATGTTCATCTCAATCAGAACGTTAAGAAGTTAGACTTTTTTTTTTTAATACATAAAAATCTTTTATCGATTCAACGTGTGGATGGCCTGTTTGACCAGTCAGATAACACATTTGTGCATTGAACCAATATCAGGGTTTGGAAAGCTCTCGCACCATCACCTGGAAATGCAAAGGAGCAGTGAAGCCCGCCAATTCCAAGTGTCAGCATATTATAAGATTATTGGTCCATTTGGAGGCTTAAAACATGTGAAGTAAAAAAAGACATCTTTACAAAGGGCCCATTTTGAATCGAAACTTTCCCTAATGATGGCTAACTAATTAAAAGAATACTTATTCTGTACTTTACAAATAGGATTAAGGCACTACGTGCTATTAGCAGTCGCCTTCGGACAGTATCTAGTTTCGTTAGAGATTATGTCTGTTCATAATGAAGGTACTATTGAGCCACCGAATGTTCGAGTCGTGACATGCACCTAATTGGCAAAGTTGAATTGTCAATGTCGGATGTCCACCGAATAGTCAGTGTTGAATGATTAGTTGATGTGTCTGACGATTAGTCGAGGTAGGCCAAATTGTCGAAGGGTGGCCGAATAGTCGGTGCATTTACATACATGTATTTACAAACAACTAATGAATGGATCTAGATTATAATGAAATAAGGAATGGAGAGGATAGAAATCCAACACTCGGGTAGAGAGAGAATGTAAAAAACAATCTATGTGTTGGAGTTTCCTATCTCTCAATCTTGCTACAAAAAACTAAGTATCAACCTCCCTCACTCCCACTCATAGTAGTTCGAGATCCAACAACATGGAAATGAAGCAAATTGACTAAACCTCTAAAACACCATCTCTTACAATGATTGGACCTCCTACATGACACCTCTTACAATGATTCGACCATTTTGGTGCACCTCATAATATGATTGGCCCAAATTGAGAAATAGGATCAAGAGATGCTATGTCATACATCCTCTAGCATCAAGACAAGTGTCACTAGCCTACAATACCATGAGCTAATCCACTTCGAAAATTGGCCTAATACAAGTGTACAATGAGTGGTTTTAAAAGAGGACCCCCAAACCTCAAGACAGAGGCTTTTACAATTTCACACTCCTCCTTATAAGAAATCTATCTACTTTAACATGGATCCTGGAATCAAGCCAACATTAGATCTAAAATTATGAAAGCACTCTTGAGCAATAATTTGGTGAGAAGATCAGCAATATAAGATGAAGATCCAACATGCTCCAAATTGATTTCTCCTCCAACAACTTTTTCCCTTACAAAGTGGTGTGCAATCTCAATATGTTTGCTCCTTGCATGAAAAATAGGATTGTTGGCAAGAGCTTGGGCCGAGATGTTGTCACACTTGATGATAGGTAGATCTCCATCCTTGATGCACTTGATCTCCAAAATCAATCTTTTGATCTACAATACCACTTTTGTAGTGGTTGTAAAGGCCTTATACTCAGCCTCACATGATGACACAGATATGGTCTCTTGTTTCTTGGATAACCAAGACACAATATTGCCTCCCAAAAAAATTAGTGAATGCACTAGTGGACTTTCTATCCACCTTGTCACTTGCAAAATTTGAGTCTGACTAGGCAACCATTGATAGATCTTCACTTTTGTAGAATAATCCATAATCAAGTGTGGAAGATACATATCTCAAGATACTTTTGGCCTATTTCCAATGGAAAATCTTTGAATCTTGCATGAATTGGCTCAATTTATGCACACTAAAGCTCAAATCGGGCCTAGTGATAGTCAACCAAATAAGGGAGCCAATAAGACTCCTATAAAGGGTGATTTCCTCAAAGGAACTTTCATCTCCTTTGATAGGATCTTTTACAACATGCTTTATTCCATATCGAAATTTATTAAGCATGGAGAGAGCATATCTAGATTGACTAATAAAAGCATGATTTTAAATGCAATACCTTTGACGATCTCACTCAAACTAGATCTATATTTTCTTCAAAAAAGAGACACAACAAGATTGTGATCCACCTTCTTCTAAGAACGAGTAGGGCACTCAAAGTTACCTTAAAAGATACAAATCTACTTGATTTGTATGAAACTATGAGGCCTTGGACTCAAAATCTCACCTAGTCAAGATTGGCAAACTAGAACATGAGTTTTTTGATCAAATAAGCTATATGTGAGTCAAACTTGATGTGTCCAACCAGGATAGGTGCCCTACCTACCTTGATTCAAATGTCTATAACTTCCACTAGACACATCCAATTCAGTTGAAACAAATTGCAACACAAACTAGACTTCAGTAGCTTTCTAGCAAGCTATCATACTCAGAATCTGGATCAACCTTGGAGATGCACCACAAACTCAAAGTGGACTAATATCACACATGTCTAAGCACTAAATTCCATACAGTACCAGTATGGATCCAATCAATATGATTTAGACCCCTCTTGATCCAAAAATCACTATGATAGAAATTGAGATGCAACTAGACCCTCCAAAACTAGATTTCAAGCCAAACTCACTTCACACTTGATAGATGCAAATCAATATTAGGTAGGATATGATACCATGTGTACTTTTCACATGTGTGAAGACTTCTCAAGTCATCTGGATGATCTCCTAAGATGTGTGTGATTGCACATAGATCAATCTATATTGAGACACAAGCATACTAGCTCAAAAAAACTAAGGCAAGAGCACTTGTACATGCCTCAATCATCAACCATTCATCACATCACACATAATGAAAGGAAACTTTCCATGAAAAAAAAGCTAAGTATAGATTTGGATTGCTCTAGCATAAAGAGAGTATACAACATGGAGCTCTCGGGTAGAGAGAGAATGTAAAAAACAATCTTAAGTGTTGGAGCTTCTCTCAGCAAGTCCCATTCGACTGAGGTGAATAAAAGGTAATAAACTGTTGCTCAATGTCTTTGTTAAGGCAATACTCCTTGAATTTGGTTGAGTTGTACAGTCCCCCCTGTTGTCGGACCTCAATGCTTTAATTCTTTTGCCGGTTTCCAATTCTGCATGCTCTTGGAAGCCTCCAATTTTTGCTTGATTAAAATAAACAATTGTTTTTCTCAAATATTCATGAATGAAGGTGCACCAAGCAATGATGGAGTTTGCATTGGAGCACATATATTTGAATGAATAACATATAGAACATCTTTTGTTTCATGTCTATGACTTGATCTAAATGGAATCCTAGTATGCTTTCCAACAATGCAGCTATGACAGACAAGGAGATTAACTTTATTGTTTGGATAGTCGAGATCAACCGCTAAGGAATATCTAGACATGTTCAACATAGATCTATGATTCAAGAGTCCTAATCCATAGTGCCAGAGTAATGCTTTATTGACAAGAACAAAAGTATTCAAGGCTTGACTTGTGTCAAAATAACAATAAATCAATGTATATAAGAATCCATGTCTCGTGTTAAGTGTAAGGATCTTATTTGACCTATCGACAATTTGACATTGATCAAACTCAAACTTCTAAAGTTATAATACAATGTGCTTAGTGTATTTGATATCATGAGAAAATTGCTATAATACCCTGTTGAAAGAAGGAAAGAGGAATCGATAGTAGAAAAGTGGCATTCAATAGATGCACTATTGGGCTCTGTGGAAAGATCCTTCTTCTAATGCATTATTACGCCTATCAAATTCAAACAAAGTTGTCATGACAATTGTCATGTTTGAATCTTCTAGTGACTAACTTTGAGATCCTTAGAACTAGATAGCAATTTTGTAGAGAAACAACTACAAAATGGAAATGATGTATAGAATATTGCAGTATCGAAGCATTCGACATTTTGACTCGACTCGATAGCTAGATTTAGTTTTTTGACACATTCAAAAATTACAAAAAAATAGTAAAAGATTAATCGGATATGGATAACTACAGAGAAGCATGCATACATTCTACCATAATACTGAATGCAATAAGACTGTAGGATTGATTCAGTAAGTAGCATGTACAAATCAGATGGATCCAGTCGCGTACTCTAAACTATCTCTGAGTAACTTATATACACTTTCGCTAATAAGCAATAAGCTCTACTAGAAATGACTACTTGATCAAAAAAGTGAATGATCTCTCTTGATCAACTATTTATACTAATGAGGAATGTCGTTTAGGCTTATCCAATTAGGACAACTAATTAGGTTGTAGATCGCAATTGTCACTTAGCCACAATGAGATGTCACTTATCCAGTTAGAGAAAATCTTCATAATGAATAGTAATGTAATCTAGTTACCCTTCGATAATTTTTCGATAGTTCAGTGTCGAAGGCACTTGTTGTTCAATTTCCGTGTATTTTTGCATACCATGTAAAAGCATGAGTAAAATTGCAGAGTTGAATAAATGAATGGATGTAGATTAACTATAGGAATATAGGAGAATAATCCAACATGAGTGCACATTTCATTATGATATTGTTATGTATTATATTATCTCATTTTGGTTCTCACTTGTATAAATGGCCTCTATTGTTGATATAAAATCAAATTCCATGTGACTAGCTTAGCTAGGTGATGGTATTGCAGTCTACCACAAGGATCCCTTGACACCATAGAATACTTTTACATAATGTTCTTAATTGAATCTATCTCACATCGCACCACCACGGTCTATTATTCATGTTAAGCTTCCTTCAGGAAAAGAAGGGTGAAAGTGTTTGACAATGTTAATAAACATTGACTCATGACAAGTAGATGCCATAGAAAAACTACCTCCCCAACTATTACTCACTTTCTCTCTAAGAGGCCTTAGAGATGACGTACAACTTGTAGTGCCTTAGAGTATCTTTCAAATTTTTATGGAGGTAGTTAGTATAGTTGCTATAGTAGAGTAAGGTACAGATCTACATTCCTCAAACATCAAATGTATCTTGAGTAGTGAAAGCTTGAACCTTAGTCTTGAAGTATGGGGACAAGCATTGGTTAGAGGACATCATATACATAGTACCCCTCAACATTTACAAGCAAGAGGGTTTCAAGTGTGTGTAGCAAAGCCATGACCCCAAATCAGACTTTTAGAATTAATGCCACCAAAACCTAAGAGACAAATTATTGATCTAGATGAAGGATATGAAAGTAGTAGATCTAATTTTGGCATAGAAGATGTGGAACAGATAATTAAAGAATATATGGACATATAAATGAGAATGTATCTATGCTAATTTCATAAGTAGTTTTTTGAAATGCAATAGAATATTTTAGACCAACAAAAACTATTGAATCAATCACCCACTACGGTGTGTGGATACTACCAATAGAGGGGATTCTACACCAAAATCGAGTTTTTTGCTTTTGTAGATTGGATCTTTTGTAGATCAAAACCCTATATAGGTCTATAAACTTGATCAATTCCAAATTTTGATTTCATATATTGGATTTGGCCGATTTATGGATCATTGGATCAGCCTTTGTGGTGGCTAATAGATTGCATATCAAATTTTCAGCATTTGCATGTAGATTTGGAATAGTCAATTTTTTGTGATTTTTTCATAACCCTAATTTAGTCTGGACTTCATTTGAGTGTGTTTCAATCTCAGGAAGTGGCAAAAGTCATTAGATTGAGGATAGATCATAGGTTGATCAAGATTCCATGATTCTATGTGTTGATTTGCTTGGTATAAGTGCTTGAAGAGAATTGTTGAGATAGTTTCAAATCCTAGTGATTTCTTTTAAAAATATTTTTTGTTGTTCAAAGGAGTGCTTTGTGCATTGAAACAGGTTGAAAGAGAAAATCAGGTCATTGCTACATGGCAACTTCAATTGAAGTCATGTTGGAAGCCAATGATAGGCTCACCTCAAGTAACTATTCATTGTGAAAAGTGAGGATGGAATCACTTCTTGAGATGAATGATGTTTTGGATATTTTTGTAGGTTTGGAGGAGAGACCAGCAACACAACAAGATCAAGTGAGGTATGATAAGAGGGCCAAGAAGGCTCTACACATGATAAAGATGAATGTTACCAATGAGCTTCTCAAGGAAGTTGGTAAGTGCACATCATCTTTGGAAGCTTGGGATTCATTGAAGAAGCTTTATGAATCCAAGTCTACTTCTAGAGTATTGACTCTAAGACGCAAATATTTTCTTGTTTGTAAAAGAATGAAGAAAGTCCAAGTACTTTTGTTGTGAGGATGAAAGCATTGAATGATGAGTTGGCTTGCATTAATGAAAGCATTAAGGAAGGAGAGCTTGTTCAAGTGATTCTTAATGGCTTGTTGGATGCTCATGCTAACATTGTTCAAAGTATTGCTATTCAAAAGACTTTGCCAAGTCTGATGGATCTTCAAGAGATCTTGATCAGTGAAGAATATAGGCTTCAAGCAGAAGGTGGATCTACATCGACACTTCAAGAGGATGCTCTGTTCACAAAGGGCAAATTCAAGGACTAAACCAAAAGTAAGTGGTCTTGAAAGGGCAAGATCAAGTGGATGCTTCTTCAAGTGGCAAAAAGAAGGATAGATCAAAACTCAAGTGCTTCCATCAAAGGACACTTTGGAAGTGAGTGCTACAAGAAGAAGAGATATCAAGAAGACAAGCAAGGTAATCTTACCCTTGATGAGGATGGTTTGGATGTTCAAGATGCAAATGATGATGCTTTTGTGATGTCTTCATGTATGCTTGCTAATGATGGAGATCTAGATCCTTGGTGGATTGATAGTGGAGCAAGTTCACACATGACCTTTCACAAAGAGTACTTCACTTCTTTGTTGGCATATGGAGATGACAAGAGGGTTATCTACACTGCCAATGATGGGGAGTGTGCAATCAAAAGGATTGGCACAATTCCTATTTCTCTCTCTACAAATAGGAATATTCATTTGGAGGATGTCTTGTTCATTCCATCTATTACCAAGAATTTGCTTAGTGTGAGTCAAATGCTAAGTAAGGGCCTCAAGGTGTAGTTTGATGGAGATGCTTGTTTGATCAAAAGGAAGGATGTCTTGATTGGAAAAGGTAAAAGGCAAGGGAAGTTGTTCAAACTTGATGCTTGTGTTATTGCTAACCAATTTGGATGTGTTGCAAGGGAGCAAATTTCTATTCAAGAGGTTTGGCACAAAAGGATGGGACACCTCAACTTCAAGTCATTGGAGGTAATGGCTAGAAAGAAGGTTGTGATAGGTTTTCCAAATTCCTTAAGTGGCATCAATCATGTTTGTGAGTCTTGTGCTTTATCAAAGTCACATAGACTACCTTATACTAGATCTAGAAAGCCTTTTCAACTTGTACATTCAGATATTTATGGATTTACTACAATTAGCAATAGTGGAGCTAAGATGTATGGAACATTCATTGATGATTTTAGTAGATTTTGTTGGATCTATCTACTATGATGTCTTTATCAAGTTCAAGAATGCAAGGGAGAACCAATTTTCCACAAGGATCAAGTTCTTAAGGAGTGACAATGGTGGTGAGTACATATCTACCAAGTTCAAGGCCTTTTGTGATGAGCATGTGATCAAGAGGGAGTATACAACATCAAGGACCCCACAACAAAATGGAGTGGCTGAAAGGAAGAATAGGAATTTATGTGAAAGTGCTAAAGCCACGAGGTTAAGTGCTAATCTTGACAAACCATTTTGGGATCAAGCTTTGTTGTGTGCCAATTTCTTATGCAATAGGTGGCTGAGTGCTATTTTGGATGGAAGGACACCTTTTGAGATGCTATTCAAGAGGAGGCCGAGTGTCAACTTTCTAAGAACCTTTGGATGCACATGCTATGTCAACATTGCTCTTGAAGATAGGACCAAAGAGGATCCACCTTCTAAGGAGAGGTATTTTTGTTGGATATAGTGAGGTGAGTAAAGCCTACAAGGTTTACATTCCTTCTACTAACAAAGTGATTGTTGGTCTAAGAGATGTCATCTTTGATGAGGGGAACATTCCAAAAGTGTCTTCAAGCATGATTGATAATGGTGTGGATGGATCTAACATTCTTGATGTTGATGTAAAGGATCCTACTTTGGATGGTGATGATGATGGACCTTCATCAAGTCAAAAGCCAAGGAGAACATCAAGGGAAAGACAAGTACTTTCAAGGCTCACATATGATGAAAATGGTAAGCAAGTAGTTTCTGGAAATTATGTTGTTTTCCTAACCTCTTTTGATGAACCTACAAGTGTAGATCAAGCAAGGAAAGAAGAGGAGTGGATCCAAGCAATGGATCTTGTCACGAGATTTGAAGACCAGCTGGAACAGACAAAAGAAGAGCTAGAGCACACAAAAGAAGAGCTAAAACACACAAAAGAAAAGCTGGAAGGTGATGAAAAGAGGTTGGCACATGTCGAGGAGGACGTATATGCTGACAATGCAATTGTTTAAATGTTTGACAATTTCGTAGACATTTGCCAAAGAGAATTTAAAGCAAAGTGGTCTAGTGAGTCGCCGAGTTCACGTGTCGCAAATCATAATGTGTGTTGCTGATTTTGTCAAGCGCAACGATGCCTACAAAATGCCTATGATGGATATACTGATTACCTTTGGCCACCAGAGAATCCAGGCGGTCTGTAGTGAGGTAAATGAGAGTTTATATGCACATCTTAGAATTATGTATTGTATTTAATAAGTTCAAATTTAATTGTTGGTTTTGTAGAGCCCATAAGACAGCCAATAATAACGTGCCACTTGTCATTACACTTCCGAAAACCAATGAGAAGTTGTTGAGTGTAACTCTACAATGTAAAGCCTCCATTCAGGTTCAAGAATAACTGCCTCAGAAATGGTTTGTCCTTTCTGATTCGATTGTGGAAGAGTATTGGATATGTTTGATTTGGTGCGTAAATCCTCCTCCTTTAACTGTTTTTGATAGGTAAAAGTATAGGATATATTCGATAGTAGCTATTCACAACGCTGACCAAGGGTGAGGTGCACACAGGGTTACACAATTGCTTGCAAAAGTCTGTTATAGTAACTCTTTGTATCTCAGCTTCCTTTTGACTGCAAATCAATAGTTCGCCAGTCCATTGAAAATAGATTCGATTCTGAAGTCAATACAGAGCCGATACACCGATATTAGATAATATCGATTTTCAATCAACTCAGTTTTAGGACAGTAACCTGTCTTTGAATCCAATTTAGGGCTATGAATTTGTTGTGGAAATCCGATACAAACAATAGGTCCATTCAAAAGTTAGGGCAGAGCCTTGGTATGAAAGCGGTCTTCACATTTAGAGTTAAGGTCAATATATTGAGACTCAAGAAGTAGTACTTTGAAAAAACAAAGTAACTCAAGATGTGAACGCGTGTAGGTCAATAGCAGAAATTCGATTGTCTGGCTGGAATTTGATTCAAGGATCTGAGGTGCGATCGAGGTAGTAGAAAATCCGATAGTAGAGTGCTGCTGTTGTGTGCCTCTGCTGCTGAAGAATGCGACAGTCTGCTGTTCAATAGGTTCAGTAATTTGATAGGGAAGTTGATATACAGATGGATTAGCAAAATTTGATAAACATTTGATAGTAGTGGTCTATCGATTTCTGATAGACTCAATTTTAACTCTTGTTGCTGTTTTAGGGTTGTGCTGGAGTTTGATTTGGAACAAAAGGATAGGTTTGATTCAGCGCAGATGTTGGGACAAAGTCCGAATTCATTGGGTTCGTTCCTGAAGGTGTAATGTCCCATTGATATTAGATCTATTTGCTGTAGCTGTGACCTTGAAGTTGCCTAATTCATAGTTAACCAATCCTTCAAATAAGTCTAGCCTGCCAGTGTTTAGGATTCTGCTGCTGGCTTTGTTGAGACTTTGGCAAATGAAACATGGTCACATACAAAGTCAATAGGAGTTCAATATCAGACTATCAAAAGTTTTGCTCTTTATGAAGCACAAACTTATTTAGGGCAGAATTTTAACATAAGACACCTTTTAGCATAAGGATGGCTCTTGTTGAAAGTATATGGCTCAAATTCAGGATCCCTGAATGCCAAATTCTTGCCTTTGCAAACATTTGATAAAGTCTGAATTTGAATAGACTCAAATGTAATCAAGCATGATCTCTTTAGATACTTCTATTGTCTGAGAATCGACTCAAATGGCATTAATTTAGGGCTTTGAATCTCAAAATGTGAAACGGCCTCGGGAGCTCATAAACATTATAGTGTACGTTGTTGAAGTTTCCCTTACTGAATGAAAATGGAAATGGTTTGCAGCCCACACCGTAGATTCAAAACCATTGAACTTATGGATTAGTGTACAGTGGTCCAGGCGTCCAAAATTTGTTGTTCTGAAATCAGATTTGCTATTATTTGGTGTCCAAACATAGAGTGGCCGAATGCTTATTGTTTCTTGCTAGCTGTCTCTTGGTATTTCGAAGTTTGAACGCATTGTTGAACTCCTTATATGTGCTCTGTCTTAAGATATTTCTTCAACCGCTACAAGTGACTGGTTCTGCAAATTCAGCCTTGACTTCATAAATCATTCGTAAGAATTAGGGTTGTGAGCATTGCTCATATGCATGTCAAAAGACTGGAACTGTACTTTGAAAGAATGTTACTTTAAATATTGCGTGCAGCGTTGCAAATTTGATTTGGCTTTCTATAGGCAATTCAATGATCACAGTTGTAGGCCTCTGTCAAGTGCATTGCATCAGATCGTGAAGGTATTGATGAAAGCCTGAATGGCTGCTGCAGGTTTGAATCTCATCTTTGTTTGTATGGCGAGCAGCAGGTACAGATTCAAGCTTCTTCCTTGTTGTAGAGTACATGTCATACTTAAGTAGTATTTCAGATTTTATAACTTAAAATTTTAGACTGTTCAGATGTATGAGTGTCAACTGTCTTGTTTAATCATGGTTGACTTGTATTCAAATAATTCTCGGCAGGTGTTAAGTATATTCTGCTGGAACATTTTTCACATAAAACCCCAGCCTCCAGCATTTGGAAATCTCTGACTTGATAGGTTGGGAAACGACTATGAAGTGGCTTGTAATGCAAGTTCTCATTGTGTCTAGGCTAGCTTATGTACCTCAGGCATATGATAAGATTGAGAGCTCAAATTTTCACAATAAGTAGAGGGCTGCCGCAGGTAAGTTTATGCTATGAGGAAATCTGATTTCGTAGAAGTTCTGTGTATTTTTGCTTCAAATCTTTTATTAGATTGAGTGACATAAACCCTTGAAAGAAGCCATATGCATTGAAATATATGATCAGACAGGTTCTGCATCCTCAGTGTCCATAAAACTCAAGTTATTCCCTTTGCAGGTGTGAACTCAACGTCAATCCTTCTATAGGCTTGTAATGCAACAAGTTGTTAACCATAAACTTCTGGTTTAATATACTAGTCTTTGCTTATAAAAGTCAAATCTCTGAATTCAGCAGTGGGTTGGGCAGGCCAGCAACTTGCATAACAATCAACTTTTAGATCTTTGATTGCAACATCTCCAAGGTGAATATATAGGATTTTCCAGAAAAGCTTAGCTGACGCTGCACATCTGGATCTCATTTGGAATGATAAGAACAATAAATATGCAGGCAATTCATGCAAAAATCGGCATTGAAATCAATTTGTTGTAGAGACTTTGATTGCAAACAAGTTTGTCAAAGATAAACTTATGTGGAAAAGTCATCAGCAGGATGATACATGGAGCAGGTGGAGAGCGAGTTTGAAAGCTTGGCTTCTAGGTGGCTATAAAAATACAGCACCAAAATACCTTTAAAGTGTAGCTATCATTCTTCCACCTTAGCATTAAACCCCATTCAGAGTCTCCTTCGGAGTTGACTCTCCATAAATGTCTATGGCAGCTGGTTTCTCAATAATTGAGAACATGCCACATTTTCAAACATACATGATAGAAACAATCATAGATACTTTTCTTCGAATGAAAATTCAGAATTCAAGCTAATATAGAAGATTTGCAGATGCCATTGTTAAGCTTGTTACGGCAAGTGCTTGAATGTTCCATTCGGGAAAGGTTTCAGCACACTATGGAAGTTCATTTGAAATTTTCTTTCAAAGTAAAACCAAGCTTCCTTAGACATGCTGCACATTTAGCAATTTTACAAACTCCTGCATTTCGGCAAGCCTCCTCAGGGCCACGTATTCAACCATTTGACTCAGCCTAGGAATTCAGAGCAACATCTTGGACTAGTGCATAGTTGTTAATCCAGGATCGCTCCAACAATGGTTATGGGCCCACTCACGCGGTAGATCTCAGATCTTGTTAGACGCACGAACCTGGTACTATTGATAGGACAATCACCTTGGCTACGAACAACCGCACGAGGCGACTATCACATCCACATAGCTGTAGGGTGGGTTAGAGATCACTTCACGGCTTGTCACTGACTTTTCACAAGTAATTTCGTTCCCATGAGATAGCTACTAGCATTCTTTCAAAGCATGCATTCAACATCAAAAGCAAGAAAGCACGAGTAACACCATCCCAGACGGTTTAACACTTTGTCATTCTAACACTAGATTCTAACACTATTTCCACATTAATGCTAGTTGCAAGAGTAATTAACGTGACTACAAGAGCATCAAATTCCCACTATCACTACTTATAATCAAAAGATAGCAAGGGAGGTGTCATGCACCTACACTAAGCTCTCAAAGCATGCATTAACACTACTCAAAAACAAAAAGCACGCATGAAGAAATTCAATGAAATCAAAAAGCATGAGATTATAAGCATGGATGTTCACAATGAGCCTACAAACATAATCTCCTCCTATGGATTGAGAGTACACGAGGTGCTATTTTATGGTTGAGATAGTCCTATTGGTTTGCCTGTGTGGCACACCTACTTCTATTGGCTGGCTTAGGCGGTGCTCATGTGAAGTCCATGTGATCTCCATGTGACACTGCCACCTAAGCTTTTGCCTTATATTAACTTGACTTTGGTCTCTCCTATTTTATTTTAGCTCTATCGGCCCAAGCCATTTATTTTAACTTAACAAACTAATGCATGTACATCTAAATGTGCTCATTGGGGTGGGCTTACACTTGCAGGAGGCCATCTACCCTCGGTTTTATTGCATTTATGATAAGTGGACATCAAAAATTGAATAAACAATCTTGCTGCAAATGTCCATCATTGATGCCCCAACAGGATCCCCCACCTAGATTGGTGACGGTCTCGCGACACCATTGAACTTTATTGTGGCGGCAACTTTTGTTCATGACTCTTTTTGATGAGGAAGGAGGTGATGCGTTCCATGTAATTTAAATACGACACATTCTAGTCACGAGAATGTGGCATAAAGACTAGTGTGCGCCTTCCAACCACCCATGATTCCAAATCATCATCGCTATGTAATATAATCTTGTCAATGGTAGTTGATTTGACACTTCATCTAAGGCGAAGCACTGGTTAGGATTAAATGCTATGGAAGGCAGGCAATTATCCCAAGTGGTTTTAATTCCAACTAGATATGCTAGATCTGTTGTCATCTTTATGGTCGGGGGAATGCATGTTCTCTTTTCCAAAGGTTCACAAAGCCCTTATGAAATCCATGTTTGTCGCCTAGTGGTGCGGTGCTTTGATCTTTGGCCAATTTGGAGTATTTATTGTGATGTTTGGCCCAAAGTCCACCCACTTTTTGTATCTTGGCATGGGTGCATAGCATGGATTTATTCGTAAGGTACGAGGGCTCGCCACATAGCTGGTGATTGCCTTTGAATTTTTTTCAAAGGTTCGTAGGTGCCAAGCCGACTGATCACCCAGCACTGGTATGGATTGAATCTCCTTGTCCTTGATTTCTTCCTCTCTAGCACTAGCCCCCTGATCTGATATGTTTTGCGTTGTATCTGTGATCTGGCCTTGTGTGTTGGTAGGTGGTGGTGGTGGTGGAACTACCACAGTTGGTATGGGTTTTGTTGCTGCCTATTGCTGATATGCTTGCAAAGCTGTCTTTTCCTTTGAAGTTCTATGGCAGCAAATTCTTTATATCCTTCAAACTGCGACTAGAATTCTGCTAGCGTGGTTTTATATATGGCCACCTTTTATTGTAGTACAGACAGATTGTGTGGTCTCAGGGATTCCAAATCAGGTAATGGAGATGCAAAGATCTCATCACGCTCAACCATAAGATCTACAACTATTTTGCTGAGTTGCTCATTCGCTACAACTATCATGTCAACCTGTGCCTATAATAAGGGCACCTGTTGTTGCACCGTTTGGACCAATTGAGAAACTTGACCACTGACATCCATTAAGTTCTTTTTCAATTGTTGTGCATGGGTTTGCTAGGTGGATTCTGTTTCTTGGGCCTCTTGTAATTCCTTATGTGTAGCCCTTTCATATTTCAGTCATGTTTCTTGCTCAGGTGATGTTTCGGTTATCCCTTCTGCAGATGGTATCAGGCAAGGTGATCCCTTGGGTGATGCTCTTTTTGCTTTGGCACACTTCTGAGCTTTGCAAGCTTATTTTGCTACTTTTTCATCTTGTTTGTTTCCCTCTATTGCTGATGACACACATATTGTGGGACTTGCTAACGACGTCATTCCAGCTTTCCTGCATTTCTCTCAACAACTCTCGGCTTTGGGCCTCACTGTGAATCCCTCTAAGTGCGTTGCTTGGTGTCCTCAAGGCCTCCTTCCTGAGCTCCCTTTACCTACATATTTCAATACTCCGGTTGATGGGATTCGAGCGCTTGGTATTCCTATAGGTTTCTCTGACTTTGTGGCATTCTCTTTGCAAGACACTTTGGGCACGCATTTCATCATGCTGATTTGCTACCAAAGCTTGGCAACACTCAAGTTGATCTAGGGATTCTCACTCAATGCTTCGCTCAAGAGCCAAGTTATATTCTACTCCGTATTCCTCCCTCTCTGGATGTTTTAGCTTTGCTACAAGATTTTGATAATACTTTATCAGATATTATGGGTTGCTTGATGGGTTCAGAAACCTTTCATATTCTTGATGATCAGTTCGTTAAGCGACAAGTCTCTCTCGGAGGTGTTGGTCTTATTTGCACATCTTCTATTGCTCCAGCTGCTTTTCTAGGGAGTTGGGTGTCGCCTCTACACTTATCTCTCGATTTCAGCAGCAGGACAACAAGTCCATTCTTCTTCATTCAGTAGCTCATGTGGAAACATGCATTCTTCCATTCCAACTACATGTTCATGCGGCAAAGGATCTCATCTCTCCACCTGTGCGAGCTTCTTTGCCTTCCTTTGAGACTTTGCTTAGCCATCAGTGTGCTCATTTTCAAAAGTATCTTTGGAGTGTTTCCACTCACATGCTTTCACTCAACTTCTCAATGATTTACCTTCCGATGAGAGACTCAGGCTCGCCTTCTATCTTGTGCAGGCCCAGGTGCTAGTGCTTGGCTTGTTGCGCGTCCTGTTGTTCCACTCTTGCGCTTTTCTTCAGAGCTGTTTGTCACCGCTATTCGAATTCGATTGGGTCTCCCTCATCTAGTGTTAGCGAGTTTGACAAAATATTCTTGTGGTCACCCTCTTGATTCTATTGGCACTCATCTCATGCATTGCATCTTCTGGCAAAGATCGCACCGTGACTCATGATTCCATTCGTGACATACTGGCATCTATTGCACATGAGTGTGGCTTTCATGTTGTCCGAGAGAAAACCCACATGTTGCCTGTGTCTGATTCACAGCTACCTCAGCGTCGAGTTGATCATTCTTTCGCATGAGGGGATTCGCACAATTGGGAATGTTATTGTTGCTAATCCTTCACGGCCAGACCTCCTTCGTGGTGCTTTAACTACTCAAGGTGCCGCTGCTTCTCATGTGACTCAAGATAAAGAACGAGATTATTCACATCACACTCTTGGAAAAGACTTTATTCCTTTTGCCTTGGAAACTTATGGGTGCTTGCATAAAAAATTCAATGATTTGCTATCATCTTGTGCAAGTTTTGCAGCGAAGTTCCAAGGATGTGGTACCTCACCTTTATCTATCATTATGGCTTATTATCATCAACGAGTTTCTAACACTTTACAACACACTCAGGAACTTGCAATACGTCGACATGTCATAGTTGCAGGAGCGGCTACTTCACAGCTTCCAACTATCTTAGCTAGAGACTTACAACAAGCAACAAGCTTTTTATAGCTACTTTGTGAGATTGTTGCTTTGTTATAGTTGATGTACAATATCTCAATTCGCCTTAGGGCTTTAACACTTTCACATGCATTCCTTTGTACTTCGATGGGTTTCCCCATCTTTTATTAATAAAAATAGGAAGTTCTCTCTCTTTCATATTGTTGTGCCACCTATAGATCATTTTTCAACCGTTGTACTTCTTGTGCCTATAAGGTCCCCTCGATGCTTAGCTTGTACAAGCAGTCATTGAGTCTTTGTTTTTCTTGCAGCAACTAGTTAAGTAGAATGCCTAGGGGTTGATAAATCCCTTGGACATCCGTTGAATCCAGTAAAGTTGTCGTCGACGTACTGGCTTCTCTTGATGGTACTGAGATACAACCGTATCTTTTGATTCTAGTTCTTCAGCCACAAAATCATCTTCAAGTTGAACATCATCTGGAACAATGGCATCCTTGGGACTAGGTCTCGATGGTATAACATCAAAAAATTTGTCATTATCAAGGGCTAGGCCTGACTTGACATTTTGACCAGCTGTGGTAGCCTACTCCATTTGAAATTCCATCATCTAGTCGAGGGGTCCCACCTGACTAGGATTCACAAATTCTTCAAAAGTAGGTGGGGGTTGGGGAAGGGAGAAGTCTAGTTGGGTTTGGAGGAGTTGGGACAAGAAACTTAGAGGCAACACATCAAGCAGGAATTGTTCACTGCTTGGAGAAAGTTTGGAGGATTGGGTGTCTTAAGGGAGTGAGAAAGTGGTGGATATAGTCGGTGCAGGAGAGGTGGTGAAGGAGGGATAACAATGACAGCAGGGATGGTGGAGGCAATGGTAACAACAGTGGAGGACATAACTACTAGGGAGTCAGGTGGAATATCAGATATAGTCGTATCAGAGGAGGTGGATCGAGAAGAGGACATGCGTTTGCAGGTAGTAGGTGGCAAGGCTTTGGAGGCGGTAGATCCCTCATGCGGTGACGATTTGAGGAAGGGAGCGTTCGGGTGTCAGGTGTAGTAGTGGACTCAGGCAGAAAATGGGGCCACGATAGGTGGATGGCGACTAGAAGAGGTGATATCGGTGGTTAAGTGCTCCGAATGCAAGTCACCGCGGATCTTGTCTTCAAGGTAGGTGAAAACAAGGAGGCTTAGTAGGAGGCCAACAACAAATTGGTGTTGTTGGTTCGGTTTGATGGCTTGCTTGAGCTCTTGGACAATGAGCTCATGCTTTATAGTGTTAGTTGCAAAGGCTTAGTGGAATTCCACTATCATGTGGAGATGAGTGGAAGGAATTCGATCTTTGTGAATGTTTTTGCCAACCAGGAAGTTGAGTAGAAGGAAAACGGCAACCAGGCGCTTTGACATGATGGCAGTTGAATGATGACAAAAGGCAAGGGAAAAGAGTGTATAATTGATAGCATGGTAGAGGGTATTGTGTGTGCCATATACGTTTTGATAACGGATATATGTATAGTTTTTTTTGTAATGCAATTAACTTTTGTTGTGCTATCTTTGAGAGCTTGTGAGCAGTGGCTATGGTGATTGGTTGATGTGATCTGTATACTGCACTAGATCCTATTGGAATTTTAAATTGATATGAGACCGATAGGGTGTTACAGGTATGCACGATCCGGTGTAGCCAATGTCGACATCTTTCACCAGGAAAAATGACATGAGAGGCATCTCAGGAGAAAGGACACCGTATGGGGTATGGGGTGCAGGCAATCCAGATGGTAGGAATCGGCAAAGTTCCTTCGATCGGAAAGTCGGGGAAGATCAGAACGATCGTTGTAAGGGAATTCTACAAAGAATTCCGGGTATATTGCCAGATCTAGTCATTCCAAGATTACATATCTCAATAATATTCCTACTCCTCATCACCTACTATAGTGCTTATAAGTATATTGCCAGATCTAGTCATTCCAAGATTACATATTTCAATAATATTCCTACTCCTCATCAACTACTATAGTGCTTATAAGCTGTTAAGAAAATTTTTAAAATCTCTTAGTCTCGAGTCTCAACTCAAATCTAAGTAGCTACGCTCACCAAACCATTACAAAAGCATTCGATCCAGACTAAATGTATGACCATCAACTCATCAGGATGTGGATAGGCTGATCAACATTATTGCACGAGTGCACAAATAATGAGCAACATTATTGTCGGGTCATTTTTAAAAGAGCTGGTTAATGAGCCGTTAGCACAGATAAAGACAAGAAATGAGCCATTAGTTGGATTAACATATAAAGGGATTACTCGTTCGTTACTCCTGAAGAATGCTGGAAAGGGGCGCCCAACAAAAAAGAGAGTGGAAGGCCAACATTAGTGCACGGTGCACCATGGCAACCATCTGCGCCAGATGGTTGCCTGGCGCCCAACAAAAGTGCTTTATGCAGCCAGAACTGAAGAGGTGGTATGCAAAGATAGCAAGCGCTGCGAGGGAGGCATTGATGAGTAATAAATGGTTGATTTCAGTGCAGATCAAATCAGCGAATGCAACCATGTATCGGATCAACGTCCCACATGTTGAGTCTCTATAGTCAGTAACAGGCTTTGAAAAAGCTTGTAACTACTTTGAGATCCAATAGGTAAGTCAGTTTAAGTACACGAGAGAGGACCATATCAGCGATGAATGTAAACGAGGCCTTAGGTATAAAAGAATTACTCAGTTCGATACTTTGAAGAATGGTGGAGTGGGCCGCCCAACAAAAATAGAGCGCAGACAACCAACATTAGTGCAGTGCACCCTGGCAACCATCTCCACCAGCGCAGATGGAGCCTCTGCAAAGTACCATTGAAAAAAAAAAACAAAACTAACCTGATCTTTCTCCTCTTCCTCTGTGAGCGCAATGCGCATGATGCTTCTCCTCTTGCTCTATGAGCGAAATGTGCGTGATGCTTCTCCTCTTCCTCTGTGAGCGCAATGTGGGAGAAGGAGCACGTTGCTTCTAAAGTTGTGGGACTCAAAAAAGAGGCG
This sequence comes from Diphasiastrum complanatum, assembly GCA_029204225.1. Taxonomy (NCBI): domain Eukaryota; kingdom Viridiplantae; phylum Streptophyta; class Lycopodiopsida; order Lycopodiales; family Lycopodiaceae; genus Diphasiastrum; species Diphasiastrum complanatum. The sequence goes on along the minus strand of CM055104.1, from coordinate 24,828,079 downwards.
TGTTGCAAAAGTGGGGCGTTGGAGAAAGGGGAACTATGGGGTCACATGGTCACATGGTCATTGTCAATGGTCCGTTGTGTCATGGGACCATGTGGCCATTGTCTCAATGGGCCTTTTGTCCTCCCCTCCATGTCTCGGGTCTCAAATCTAGGTTGTTCATCGCCTGTGATAAGCGGGACGCACGGGCAACCGCAATCTGTGCATCCTCAACCACAATCACCTTGTCCACTACCTCAGCCAAGGTCTGGGGATTACTTTGATGTACAACCATCTATATGTCATTTTTTAACCCTCGCAAAAAAAAGGTCAGTAGTAACAAGGGTGGTAGTTGCATAGTGGGTTCCACTTGCCATGCCAATTCTGTCAATCGGCGCCAATATTGTCTAATACTCTCATTCCCTCCTTGTTGTAGGGAGGTTAGGGTGAAACTCATATCATAGATAGTTGATACTGATTAAATATTCATCTCTCTTGATGTGGATGAGACACATGTACAAAATTTTTTAATAAAAATATATTTACAGTTTTGTCCCAAAATGAGAATAGGATCACAAAGATCCACTTCCTACACTTGAAAATGCGTGATTTGAGATAGAAACCACTCCAACTCCCTCTAGAATTGATGGCACCCGCAAATACTCCACTAGATTTAGAAAAAAACAACAAATTTAGCCTACAACAAAGCTCTGATACCATGTGAAAAATCAGATCCAGAACATGCTTAATGGATCAACAAGATCTTAAATTTTTTTTCTTAATATCTTGGCATGTAAAAAAATGATTCAAGTGAGAAATTAAAAAATATTTGTGTAACTAAGTGATATGAATAATTAGTAAGTTACTTAAAAAAATGATTCAAGTGCAAAATTTAAAATAGTTGTCTAACCAACCAATTTGAATAAATAGTAAACTTAAACAACACAAAGGCGTTTCAAAATTAACAATTTCCAAAAATAATCCATCTTAGTAAAAATACTCATCCTTTTTTAAAAGATAAAAGTGTTCATTGTATAAGAAATTGTGATAAATATTTGTACACTACTGTAGTCAAAAATTTTCGACCAAATCATTTGGGTCAAGACTAGCAGCCCTTACAGGATTTACATCTACTTGAGCAGTAGATTGTCCCTCTGTAATGACTTCTACTACAACATTGTAAGTTTGTTCAACCACCCACTTCTTGAAATTCGTCCGACAAAACTGAAACTCCCATTAACCTCATTTTAATAAAACTTACCAAACTCTCATCTAGCTCTACAGCAGTCACATGTCTTCCTTTTTGGACAACACATGCATTGGTTGTCCCGCTTCCACTAAACAAATCCAAATTCCAATCGGCTGGATGAGAAAACATGTCTATTTGTTTATTTACAAGTTGTTGGGGCTTTTGGTATGGAGAAGCCACAGAACAAATCAGGGGATTTTTTTAACTTTTTTGTCACTGTAGGAAATTTGAAATGGTTGCCAAAATCAACACTTCTACAGTGTTGTAATGTAGCATTGACCTCTTTCCATCGGTTGAAAAATAGCTGATAGAGAGATATTCAATCTCATTACAAAGTCGAGCTCCACCAGAATTTCTTACATTTAGCTTATATCTGCAATTAATAAAAAAAAATGATTAAAGAATGCTCAATCCAATTGGTAAAAAATATTCGAAGCAGAGAAACAGATTATTGTTCTTCGGCAAAAGTAAACCAGTTACCAAATTGCATTCTCGATGCCTGCATTGCAAACTTCGAAAAGGGATTTGTGCACGCCAACTTGTTGGCAGCTGGAGTGGAATACCACTATCCTCCAAAGTGGAGCTGTGGTGGCCTCCAAAAAATTAGCAATAATTTCCTTCATCTCAGTGTATTTTAAAGGGCAATCGTCATTCAACGAGCCCGACAACTTGAAACCGTAAGGAATGTCAACAATGCACAAGGTGTATGGTCTTTTTTTCACAAACTTTGTGACGTCTCTTGCATCACATTGCTGAATTGTGTAAGAACAAGGGGGGTCATCAACAGACTTCGGGACAAATGTCTCCTTCGGATCTTCATCGACGGTTGTGTCCCCAGCCTGATGACTCTCCCTTTGTCTTTTCTTAGCTTTTGCTTTTTAAAGGTGGGTCCTAAATTGCTCAAGAAGCTGCCCACTCTTCTTGTCTTTAGAACTCTGAAAAAATAAGAGATTGCATATGTTAGAATAGACTTATGCTTAGCATGGATATAAATTTTTCAAAATCATAAAATTAACAACTTTTGTGAGAGTCTTATGCTAAGCATGGCTAAAGTAGTTCAGTAAAATAATAACTCAAAATATTTAAAGACAAACACTCATGCTCAGCATAAACAGTTCTAAAATGTAAGTATACCATGTCTCTAAATAAAATAAAAAATCTTTGAAGCTCCTCGTCCTAGGAGCTATTCAAGTACCAGGCCTGGCATTTTGCACAACCTTGACAATTTAGGCTTTTCACCATGGCCTCTTGTACTCTCATGAAAAGCTTGTGTCTGAAAGAAAATGAAGTTAGTAATTCTTCAATTTTATGATAACTAACCTTAAAAAAGAAATCGAATAAAAATTACCTTTGAAACTCTTTTCTCAATTCTGCAAAACTGAGCTGTCCATCTGCCACTCTTGAGAGGACGCTCACCATGACATCCTGGGAAGGAATGTCTTGCATGTTCTACCACTCAGATATTCTCATATCCTGAGGGATGGGAGCAAGAGTCGGCTAAGATGTTTTTTTCTTTGAATTGGACGTCCCTTTCAAAACTTGTCCCAATTAAAATAGCAATGATCGACTTATACAATGCTTTCTTATTTCGACGGCACCATGTGTGCTTAGTTCTAGAATTATCGGGCCGTCTTTCTTTTATGAGCCCTTTGAATGCTTTTAAGCAACTTTATCTTTGTACTTGCTGATAAGTTGAATATACAATTTGAGGTGAGCTATTCTATTGTCTTGTCTTGTTGCACTTGATGTTGTGCTGTGGTGATTGATCCGATCGGGTGTTTAAACTGTGTTTTCTTAACTTGGTATCAGAGCCCTTGGTGGCTTGAATCACCGGACAAGAGCAGAGAGCTACAAATTCATGACGGTTTGTTGGCTAGGAAGCACAAAACCGAGTCTGTGGAGATTTGTGGAATAGCTCAAAACTGTAAGAAGATTCATAGGCAGGGGATTGTCAGCTGAATCAGAGGGCAAGCAAAGATTGAAACTGGAAAATCTTCTGAAGGGTTTCTTAGCGTTTGTGATTGGTTTGAATCCAATCGAACACCGTTTGAAGAGCGGTTTGGAGCAGAATATTGCTTGCTATAGGGCGACCTCAGAGGGATAGGTAGCTGCTCAGATAGATTCTCAAGAAAATCAGATAAAGCCCAAAATTATCTTCTTCTTTGACAGTTGGGATTTCAAGAACGGAAAAATAATTTCTCTCTCAATATAAATCAGTTTTTTGAGCTGTAAAGTGTTAAAGGTGGGTGCCCTAGCAATGCAACCCTGCCTGTAAGAAGCCGTGGGCGGCCTGGATCGTTGGAGGGGATAGAGTGATCAGCAGGGCAGCCATCGCTGGAAATCAGTGTGAAGAAGCTTGAAGATGGCGTGAGGGAGGTCGCGGGCCTGAATGCACGGTCAATCACACTAACCTGTAGCGTGTGGAAGGGACAAGTGTTCTCAAGAAGAGAACTTGATGCACCTGGATGATCATGACCGTTGGATCCGAAACTATTGTAATCAATGGTTAAAGTTGACTGGCCAATAAATGATCTAGGCAGTCAGATCTTAGATGACCATTGGATCCGTTGGATTTCAACTTGAACTTCACAAGAAGAGATTTGAAGTGCAAAGTGCATTGCAACTTCATTAAAAATCTTCAAACTGAAATAATTGTTGGGTCCCAAGTTTTTGAAGGGTGAAGTTTCTTCACACTGAAGAAACAGTTCAAAAACCCAAATTGCCCTTATTTTCACCTCCTTTAGCCTATTTTGGCCAAATGAAAGACTATAGCCTCCAAACGAAGGGCACCCTGACTGTAGCTGCAAGTACGGTACACCAAAACAAGGTAATTGTCATGGAGAAAGTGTTCGAAACGTGCCAGAAGTGATTTCACCATTCCACTTTTTGTAGTTTTGATACCTATGAGTTTCATAGGTTCATGTTGTCGCAACTTCTTGGGAGCGATTGGGCAATAGATGGTTTTGTGCAAATGTGCATGGAGTAAGAACTACATATACACTGGTTGTTTATATTTGGTTATAGTCATGTCTGTAAATCTTAAATTTCATTATATACTTATATAAGAGAATTACATTTTTGCATATTATGTTTAGTGCAGATCAATGAAAAAGATCGAATATGCATCGTCAATCCACTATTTTACCAAAGGAAAAAGAAGATGATTTGACAAATTGAGAATCAATGGAGAAATTTTTTATTCATAAGAGCTTAGTCACATTTTCATTCTTGTTGTTGCCCAGTATGTATCAAATTAACTATTTTAAAGCCATGTTTGTCTTTTTGATTCATGCTCTTACTACAATCAACCTTTACTTACACAGCTTTTGATACAGTAATCATTGGAGCTTGGTAATAATTGAGACAACTTCTTTCATAGCGGTCCACATGGATTCAACTGCATTCCACAATCAAAAGGTTTTGTTCTTGTATTTGTTTATTTTTTTTCATTTTTAACATTCTAAAATAAACAAATATATGTTCCCAATGGACATGTTGGTACATCATGTAAGGGTAAGTTTCGTTTAATTGAATTGCAGGCCAATAGAAAATGCACTATAGCACAGTGCGCATCCAGAGAAAGAAAAATTGGCCAAGCTGACTTGGAAGCCAACTCAAATAAGTTTATTTTTTGTATTTTACCGAATGATCCTTTTATTTTGCATATAACTAAAATGTTGTTCTTGCGCATTCTGTAGGTGCCACAACAGAGAGACTGTAATAGTTGCGCTTGGTTCATGTTATAATTGTTCAATCTGACGGTCCAAAATATCGAAAGTTTTGATTCACAAGTGGCCCATGTAAGTTTATGCATTCAATAAGTTAACCTTCGATTTATTGTTTTTTTTGTTACAATTTGGGCTCGCGTGTCACTTATCCAACTAATGAATTAGAGGTTTGCTTTGTTTTTAGCTTAATCTGCAAATTTTCAACTATGATGATATTGGGAGTTGGTGACGAGAAGCATTTCGGAAAGTGACGCCAGTTTGGTTTTCAATTTGGCAAAAGAGCGGTGGGTGGCCTGGTAAGCCAAAAATTGCAGTTCATTATTTGTGATTTTTGACATCACGGTTGGCTTCGGCATACACTTTATAGCCTACAGGTGGATTTTCAAGTAGTTTGGAGATGTCAAACATCAATGAGGCAATTTTGGGCAATGCAAGAAAACTTGATGGGGCTTCTAACTACAACATCTGGATATTCAAAATGAAGAGCATTTTGATGGAGAAAGAGTTATGGGAGATCATGGCAGGTATTGAAGTCCGACCAAATACCACTCCAGGTGACATGAGGGCCTTTGATAAAAAGGCGCAGAGAGCATTGTCCTTGATCAATCTTTTAGTGAAAGACCATGCGATCACTCATATAAGTGATGCCACGACGGCTAGGGGAGCTTGGGAAGCTCTTAGAATGCAATTTCAAACTTGCAATCCAGCTCGGGCCATGTTCTTGAAGTCGAGATTGAACGCAGTAAGGATGGAAGAAGGTGAATCAGTGGGATCTTTCTTCACCAAGATAAAGGAGCTGAGAGGTCAACTTGTGGAAATTGGAGAACCAATTAGAGACGTTGAATTGGTACATACCACAATGAGCGGTGTCTCGGAAGGGCTACAGATGTTTGTGAGCGGCATTGCTTCGAGGGAGAGGTTGCCTTCTTTTGAAGACTTTCATGGAATCATGTTGCAGGAAGAGCAGCGTCGCGAAGTGGTGAAGTCAAGGCAAACCCCACAGGAGGATCAAGCCTTGCTTGCTAAAGGCAAGCAAAAAAGATGGAAAAGAATTTCCAAGAAATCCAAGGATGATGATGACGAGGGAGAGTCAACATCAAAAGGGAAAAAGCAAAAGAAAGGCAAATGTTACTATTGCCACAAACCGGATCATTGGGCACGCGAGTGTTACAAGAAGAAAGCGGACATCAAGGTGGAAAAAGTGACTCAACAAGGCAACATTGCCGAAGATGATGGAGAAGATGACGAGACAAGTGTCTTCTCATCAGCATTGGCATCCCAGGTTGATGATGGTGCCAGATGGTTCATAGATTCAGGCGCCACAAGGCATATGACCGGAAAACGTGATTGGAATGAGAAATTCTCACCAATCCATGATGGGGATAAGGTCACTCAAGCCAATGGGGAGGAATGCCAAATACAGGGTGTGGGCAATGTACCTGTGCAATTTTCTGATGGTAAAATCAAGAACATCCCTAATGTGTTTTATGTTTTTGGACTCAAAAAGAGTTTGCTTTCTGTTGGTGTAATGGAAAATCAACATCTTAAGGTTGAATTTGTCAAGGATGGATGCCTTATGAGGGATATGAACCACAACCATAAAGTGGTGGCGAAGGGTTATAGAGATAGTAACTGTGGCCTTTATAAATTGGATGCTACAAAACCAGGAGAATATGGTTTGGCTATCTCAACAACATCTCAATTTGAGTTGTGGCACAAAAGACTTGGTCATCTGAACTATGGGAGCTTGAGATTGATGGCAAAACTGAAGATGGTAACTGGGTTATCGGCATTGCAGGATGATCATCATGCAATATGTGAAGGATGCGTCATGGGAAAGCATCACAGGGAGACATTCAAGAAAGGTGGAGCTGCAAGAGCTAAGAACCCACTGGAACAATGAAGACCATGTCGTTTTGCAAAAGCTTTACCGTCCTTCGATTTCCACTTTGAGTCGTAATCTTCAGGTTTTACTTCTGTATCTGTAACAACATCCCATAATTTGCTGGCGATTAACAAGGTTTTCATCTTAAATTTCCACAAATGATAATTGGATCCATTCAGCTTGTCTGTGATAAGACCGGCTTTACTTTGATAATTCATTTGGAACTTAGTCTGTTGATTGTATCGATGACGCTAAGATGTGGTAATGCCAACAATAAGAAATCAATTATCTGATACTGAAATATTGAAAAGAACTGAAGAGTAAGATATCAATTTGGTATCGTGAAAGATATGAAGTATTAGAGCTTTTGCTCTGATATCATATTGGAATCAGATAAAAAAGTAGTGAAACAACTCTGATACCATGTCGATATCAGATAAAGAGTAATGATTTGGCTCTGATACCATGTCGGAAAGTGGTATGCTAAAGATAGGTCTAGCTTGAAAAGAAAACCTTTTGTGCATGGCGGAATAAACTATCTTCATCTTTTCAATGCATGACTACGCCTATCAATTTCAAACAAGACAATAGTGATAGAAATCACGTTTGAACTTATAGTATAGTGATAGAAATCACGTTTGAACTTATAGTAACTAACTTTGAAATCGTCAACACTACAGTGATTACGTAGCCAAACAATTAAGCATTGAAAATTATCAGACACATAATTAGTCATGAAGATACAATAAGTTGCAGATTGAAGTCGTGTACTCTATGCTATCTCTGAGTGGCTAAAATGAAAGTCTGAATTAATGTGCAATGTTGATGAGCAGTAGCACAATAACAATCTCTAAAACAACTCTAAGAAGTGAGCTAGAATGCTCAGGATTGTTCAAGCTCGCAGGCTCAAGAGAGAGAGCTAACTATTCAAATGCTTCTGATAATTTTGTTTTTCAATGAATATGAACAACTAGTTAATACTAAGAGAATAGACCGTCAATTGCGATCGCCATTTGGCTGGTGATCCGCTGGCATCCATCCGGTCCTTGTCATTGATTACTGATAAGCGGTGAAATTGGTCGTAAACATTCTGTCTGCATGATGAACCAAAACTGTAGCTCTACAGAAGTGAACTAAAACAGCCACCGTTGACAGTGTCGAGTTTTTCGCAAAAAGACAAAAAAGACGAAGGTGCCCTTAAATCTCATTTAGGGTTGCCCCACACTTTTCCAGAGTCATTTCCTTAACATTTGAGGCTCTTTGGAAAAAGCAAAAAATGCGACTCTACATATTTGCACGAGATTTCTGACAGGCGAAAAATGCAAAAAAGACAACACTGCATTTTTACATGAGATTTCTGTCAGGCGAAAAATGCAAATGTGTAAAACCACTTGTAATTTTGCAGACTGTGTAAACATATGGAAAAATCCGCAGAACTGGATAGACAATGGTGTGAGAAATTGGCAAAAATCTAGCTTGGTATTTTTTATGATAGAAGTTTGTAAGTGAATCTCACATGTGTGGAGGATGTTCCCACGTGTGGATAATTGTAAAGTAAATCAGAATGTTTGATATAGGGGTCTCATAGAATTTCATAGTCAAACCCATACTCCATCATTTGATGTGAAGTAGATCTAGTTTTGGAGAGATTGAGATAGCTAGTGAGAATCATCTCACAGTTTGTTGCAAGATCTTGCATAGGAGATGGTAGCACACCATTATTGGATCCTATAGTGAGATAGAAGCAACATTTTTTGTTCATCACTTTTATTTATCTCCACTTTACATGACTTCAATGAGTTCATACTTGTTGCAACCAAGTGAGAGATTGTCTACTTCCAATTATTCAATATGGAAGTTGAGGATGGAGTCCATCTTGATACTCCAAGATGTGATAGACATTGTACTTGGGATTGAGGAGTCGCAAGTCCTTCAAGAAGTATAAAAATACAAGAAGAGGGCTAGGATGGCTCTCCACTACATTAAGATGAATGTCTCTAATGAGATATTGAGGGAGATTGGTGATTGTTCTACATCCAAGGAAGCTTGGAATTGTCTCAAGTCCATCTATGAGGCTAAGAACACCTCTAGGCTCCTCATTCTTAGAAATCAAATCTTCCAAAGTAGTCAAAAGAGTGATGAGAGTGCATGTAATTATGTTTTGAGAGTCAAGGATATTCATAGGGAGCTTGCATGTATTGGTGAATCAATCAATCAAAGTGAGCTAGTCCAAGTCATTCTCAATAGCTTGAGAGATGAACATGACAACCTTGTCCAATCCTATGCCATTAAGGAGGTTTGGAGGCCCTTCAAAGTGTGCTTATTTTTGAAGAATCAAGACAAGAGTACAAACTCTTGAGGATGGACAAGCTATCACTCAATCATGATGATGGCAAAGTTCTATTTTCCAAGCACAAAGAGAGGAGTAAGAAGAAACACCATCACTTCTCTAATGACAAAGCTAAAGACCAAGATGAAGAGGAGGAGGAGGATACCTATCATGCTTCTACTTCAAATCTCAAGAAGAAGAAGATCAAGTGCTTTTTTTGTGGCAAGAAAGGCCATTATGCCACCAATTGCTTCAAGAAGAAGAATTAACTCAATCAAGCCAACATCACCAATGAGAAAGAAGACTATATTGCAAGTGATGGAGAAGGCTCTCCTATGGCATCAAGCTTCTCCTCTTCCACCTTCAACAAGGATGACTCATGGTATATTGATAGTGGAGCATCTTCACATATGTGTGGCTCCAAGCACTCTTTTTCATCTATTATGCCTTATGATGGAGTCAAGAAGACTATATACTTTGCAATTATGCATGAGTGCAATATTGAAGGAGTAGGGATTATTCCCTTGAAGCTTGCATCTTCTAAAGATCTCTTTCTCAACAATGTTCTTTTTGTCCCAAAGCTTACAAAGAACATCTTAAGTGTTGGCCAACTTCTTGATAGTGGCTTTGATGTCAATTTCAATATTGACAATTGTGTGATTAAGAAGGATGGTGAGATCCTTGCATATGGATCAAGATTTGAAGGCATCTACAAATTGGATCCAAGTGAGAGTGCAAACTCTCTTGATGTTTCTTATATGTCCAATATCTCAAAGGAGGATGATCACACAAGATGCACATATCTTCTCTCTTCAAGTATTATGGTGTATGATTATTTCTTATTATTCAAAGCATATGTTGAGAAGAAATTCTCATTGACGATCAAAGCTTTGAGGAGTTTTGGAGCTCTTGAAAGAATAGCACCATATGAAGTTTTATTCAAGATGAAGCCTAAGGTTGATCACCTTAGTGAACTTGGTAGTGCTTGCTTTGCACATATTCCCTTGGAAACAAGGAGGAAGGATGATCCAAGCTCATGGATCATGATTGTATACTCATCCATCAAGGAGGCCTTTAGAGTCTTTACACTCTCTATTTCAAAAGTGATTGTGAATAGAGATGTCATATTGCATGAAGATTCAATCTTGGAAGTGGCCGAGATCAAGGCTTCTCAAGAAGCATCACAAGTTATCCTTTTTGAAGGTATTCAAGTTATGATGGGGTGAATGTGTGAGGAGGAGTTTCTTTTTCATATGATTTCAAGAAGATCTTCAAGATGCATGGCCAAGTCTTTATGGCTCACCTTACATGGCAAAGAGGGGCATCTTTCATGTTGTATCTACTACAACACATTCATATATGCTTCTCTTCCTTTGCTTGAAATGCTATCTTGCTTCATTGAATTTTTTGGATCTCAAAGTTCAAAAAAAGCTATACTAGTTTTGTATGATGCTTATGGTATGGACATCTTTCTTGTCATTATTTACTTAGATGTGTTTCCAATACTTTTTGAAAGCAAGATATTGTATTGTCAAAAGTATGCTCTTGGTTCTAGTAAGAACAAGATTGAGCTTGGTACTCACTTTTTTGAAAATCATGTTTTCACATGTTTTGAGGCAAATTGTAAACTCCTCTTGAGATTAAGTGAAGCATCCAAAGTGGACACTTACATCCTTGAGAGAGTAACTAGCCTAAAAAATATCAAGATAGTCTTTGATATCAAGATTAGATCCATCATGGATATAGTTCATTGTATGTGGACTAGTCAAGCTAGAAAGCACAATCTTGATAATAATCATTGTTTCACATCTTATGATCTTGATCTCCATGATCCTTATGAGGCTTGGAAGCCTCAAATTTCTCTATTTATGGTGCATCCATCATGCAAGTGGAACTTTCAAAGCACAGATCATCATCAAGCATGGAGGAAGCCCATGATCATAGTGGCATATTGGTGGAGCACTCTTCAAAGGCATTGGCAAGAGATCTCTACCAAAGAGATCTTATCATGGATATGGTGAGGGTTCTGCTATGATGGATCCCTTGGATGACCTCCACTTTTTATGCATACCAAAGAATCCACTCAAAAAGATTTACAAACTTTTCAAGTGATCTAGTACCTTTCCAAGCTATTTTTTGAGAAGGAGTGAGAAATTGGCAAAAATCTAGCTTGGTATTTTTTATGATAGAAGTTTGTAAGTGAATCTCACATGTGTGGAGGATGTTCCCACGTGTGAAGAATCGTAAAGTAAATCAAAATGTTTGATATAGGGGTATCATAGAATTTCATAGTCAAGCATTTAGGTGTAGGATGTTGATAGGGTCAAATTTGGCATAGATGGCAAATTATCCATTTCCACTTGTAATGCCACTATTGAGCCAAAATAGAGTAGGAGGCCAAACTTGTGCCAATTAGAGTGTAGACAAGTGTAATGCTTTTGTTTGATGAAGTTTAAGAGGTCCAATAGGATTTAGAGGTGGAACCATGTGTGGTCCAATAAGAATTTGAGGTGTGCTTGAATATAGTCCAATAGAATTTAGAGGTGCATGGATCAATGGTCCAATAGGATTAAGAGGTGGCAAAGTGTGATCCAATCATAGTTAAGCATAGTGGTAGCTCATGAATCTATTAGTATCATTGTACTCCTCAATTTGGATCTAATTGATTTTGAGATTGAGTGGATTTTGAGTGTAAGTGATTTTCTAGCTTTCTCTCTACTCGAGAGCTCCTGATGGTTTTTCTCTGTCTTCCCGAGGAGAGTAGCTTGTTTTTACTTAGAATACTTTTGGAACACTTCCCATACGTGTGAGTGAGAGTTGGAAGTGATTGAATGCATGTAGTAGTGTGTTTTTGCCATAGGATCTAAGATTGATCTTGAATCTCAATCTAGTCTCGATCTTGGTGCATCTACACATCTTAGGAGATCACAAGTACATGTTGTGGACAATCCACACGTGTGAAATTCAACAAATGGATGAAGATCAAAACTGATTAGATGATTGGTTAGAAGGAGAATAATCCAACTGGAGTAGTTCATCAATCGAATCCTCCTAGAAGATCAAGCCGAGTGCGCACACAACCCACAAGGTATACTCCTGAGTCTGCATGTTTGTTGATACAGGAACCGACAACAGTCGAAGAGGCACTCAGCGAACCAGGAATGATACGTTCTGGAAGGTATGAAGAATCATGTCTGTAAATTTCATAAGGCACTCTACAACTTGAAACAGTCTGCCAGAGCTTGGTTTTAGAGGATCAACACATTTCTCATCGAACAAGTTTTTCAACCAAGCAATTCTGATTGTAACGTCTATTCCAAGTCAATGCAACAATCTTTATTATAATCACCTTATATGTGGATGATACGTTGCTTTCAGGAACAATACCAATTTGAGTCAAGGATTCTAAACAGATGCTGTTTTTTGAGTTCAACATGATTGATCTGGACGAAGCTCATTTCTGTTTGGGCATTCAGATCCACAGAGACAGAGCGAGACGACTGATCTATATCACTCAACAAAGGTATCTTCACAATTTTCTTAACAAATACAATCTAATATATTGTAAGTTAGCTCACCGATGGATCCAAGCTTGCGTTTGTCAAAGGACCAATGTCTCCATAACAAGCAGGAAGATGAGCAGATGAGAGAGTATCGTTATCGATCGATACTTGGATCTCTCATGTACACAATGGTCTGTACAAGACCTGACATCTCCTTTGTTGTAAGCTCACCCAGCCAATATATGGCTAACCTTGGCATTACCCATGGGAAGGCTCTCATAAGAGTCATGAGGTATATTCAAGCTGCGATGAACTAGTGAATCTGCTATGGAGATGTCAGCAATGACAATCTTCATCAGCTCAGTGGATATTCTGATGCAAGCTGGGGAGGCGATGTAGACAGTCGTAAGTTTACATCTGGATTTACATTCTTCATCAACGGCGGTCCTATCTCATTGAACAGTCATAAGAAAACCTCTATCGCTCTTTCTTCTACAGAAGCAGAATACATTGCTGCTTCTCAATCTATTAAAGAAGCGTTTTGGTTGAGAAATTTACTGTCAGACATTAGTTTGTATCAGTATAGCCCTACAACCATATTCTATGATAATCAGAGTGCTATTGCCTTATCAACCAACCCTAGATTTCACTCTAGGAGTAAGCACATTGAAATCAGATATCACTACATCAGGGGTAAGGTTCTCAACAAGGAGGTAAGCTTAACGTACTATAGAACGCAGGACATGGTTGCAGATATATTCACTAAGGCATTAAGTGTTAATGCACACAACAAGTTTCGTGCATTGCTTAGATTGAAGATCAAGGCATTCACGGATCTAGATTAAGGGCAGGTGTTGGATTTATCTCTTCTACTCTCCTAAATCCTATTTTAATCTGCCTCCATTCATGCTGTTGTATTTTACTTGTGTTGTCGCACAATATGCATATTTACATGTGAAATAAGACAGGCAAAAAATGCGACTGTCTGCATTAATACAAGTAAATTTCCACAAGCGAAAAAGGTGAAAAAGAAAACACTGTGTTTTTACACATGATTTGTGACAGGCAAAAAAGATGACACTGTCTTACAAATGCAAAAGGTGCCCTAATGGAAAAGCAAAAGTACCCTGTAAATCAAATTTTAAGGCATTTGCCAGAGTGTCACATTTTTCGCATTTTCATTGACGTTCATTTAAGTGAAGGCTAATGTCGCGGCCTTCTCACGCTCATCCCATGAACTGTGCAATCAGATTTGACAATGACAGCAGCTACCCACGATCTCCCATAGACAGCACATCCACTTTGTGACAAAATTTCCAGAATTCACACGTGTGGAGAATGTCCACAAGGGACTGATCTTAATTAAGCTTTGTGATTGGCACTATAACCTGATTCTAGATTGATCAACAAAATCTAGTTCAGAAGAAATGGCTAGTCCACAATCTAGCATGCTAATCAACGGAATATAATAGCAATGATCAAAGAATGAAAAAAATACAAGATTGCAATGTATGAACATTAGTCTCAACACAAGTTAGAGAGAGAGAGAGAGCTAGAGAGATAACAAGCAATATTTGTTTAGATCCAAAATGACATGAGATAGCTACAAAACTATGGTTCTTCATTATCAATTGTGTGAAGAGCTACACATATTTATGGAGATTGAGATAGCTCGAGGTAGAACCATATCTATCCATTCCAAAATGACATCTAAAGTGACATCTAGAATCTATGTGACATTTGTCACTTGTCATGCATGAAATTCTACCAACTTTTTACAAGTGTACTAGTTCTAACTAGAAATGTCCAAATCATCACGCATGTGTCCAATAAACTTTGTGCATGCCTTTCATGTCACTATGGATCACTTACAATTAATGCATGTGAGTTGCCACGAGTTTCTACAAGCATAATCATGCTAATTCTATGTCTACAAACTATTTGCAAGTTGCATTTATCAAACTAGACAATACATAACCATGTAGCTCGAGTTCTATGTAGGCCAAACTTGGCAGTTTGCATTAATGAGCTACATACTTGCATGGTACAACATTTGTAGCAAGCCAAAAAATCAATATGGATTGTTTTTTAATTTTAACACTAAAAATGATCTATATTGATTTGAACATGGATCTTGGTATAACCCCAAGGTTGGCTCTATGCTTGTTGAAGGAACTTTTACTCAAAGGTTTGGTGAGCATATCTGCAATGCAAGATGATGTGTTGATGTGGTCCAATTTGATTTCACCTCCAATGAGCTTCTCTCTTACGAAGTGATGTGCAACTTCGATATGTTTGCTCCTTGCATGGAATATTGGGTTGTTGGCAAGGGCTTGAGCTGAAATGTTGTCACACATGATCATATGTATATTTTCTTCCATAATTATCTTTAGCTCCACTAGTAACCTCTTGATCCAAAGCACTTCCTTTGTTGCTGTAGTGAGCACCTTGTACTCAGCTTCACATGATGAGAGTGATGCAGTATTTTGCTTTTTGGAAAGCCAAGGTATCAAGTTTCCTCCAAGATATATGACATAAGCACTTGTAGATTTCTGATCTGCTCTATCACTTGCAAAATCCTAGTCAGAATAACCAATAATAAAAAGATCTTCACTTTTATATAATAAACCAAAATCAAAAGTTAAAGATATATATCTAAGCACTCTCTTGGCCTTTTTCCAATGGTAAATTGAAGGATTTTGCATAGCCTGGCTCAACTTATGAACACTAAAGCTTATGTCAGGTCTAGTTATTGTGAGCCAAATTAAGGAGCCTATAAGACTTCTAAAAAGTGTGATGTCCTCGAAGGATCTTTCATCACCTTTGTTAGAGTCATTTACATTTTGCTCCATAGGTGTTTCTATACTCTTACAATTCAACATATTGAACTTTTTTAATATTGAAAGAGCATACTTAGATTGACATATGAAAGCTTTATCTTTAAGAAAGTCAATCTCTAATCCTAGAATATAGTGTATTCTTCAAGATCTTGCATCTTGAACTCTTTTCCAAGTGCAATCTTGGTTTCCTCAACTAACTTGATACAACTTCCTGCCAGAATGATATCATCAACATAAATAAGAAGGATGACAATATCTTTATCAAAAAACTTGACATATAAGGAAGGATCATAGTTACTAAGATTAAATCCTAGTGACTCAAGAAAGGTGTTCAGTTGAAAATACCATGACCTTGGAGCTTGCTTTAATCCATATAAACTTTTCAAGAGCAAGCAAACTTTTCCCTCATCATGGATGAACCCAATAGGTTGATCCATATATATCTCTTCTTCTAGATAGCCATTTAGAAATGCATTAGAAACATCTAGTTGAAGAATTTGCCAATTGAAAAAACAAGGAAGAGAAATTATGATTCTAACTGACACCATCTTTGCAACTAGGGCAAAGGTCTCCTCATAATCAAGTCCATATACTTGAGCAAATCCTTTAGCACAAAGCCTAGCCTTGTACTTGTTGATTGTGCCATCTTGATTATACTTGACTCGAAAAACCCATTTGCAACCAATGGTATGCTTGTTGGATGGAAGATCCACAAGTTCTCATGTATTATTGGCCGTCAAAGCATCATATTCTTCCTTCGTGGCAAGGTACCATTCCTTTGAGTTGATAGCATCATATACATCCTTCGGCTTCTCATGAGAAATAAAATAGGCACAATTAGTGGAGTTGATTTCCACTTGCTTTCCTCTATTTTCATAGGTAAGCCTTCTAGGCTCGGATCTTTCTCTTTGAGATCTCCTTGGTGAAAAAATTTGAGGTGACTCCTCCTCAAATCTCGGCCCCATCTCTCCATGATGATCTTCAAGGGTGATGATTGGAGTATCTTTGTGAGAATCTTTGAACTCGGCCTTCTCAAGAATGTATTTTTAATCTTCATGGAATATCACATCTCTACTCTCAATTGTAGTTGAGGTAGAGGGAACATAGATCCTGTAAGCTTTCTTGTTGGATGCATATCCAACCATGATCCCTTTAACAGAATTAGGATCATCTCTTTTCCTTGTTTCCAAGGGCATATTAACAAAGCAAGTACAACCAAAAACTCTAAGGTGATCTACCTTAGGTTTTTTTTGAAACAAGACTTCAAAAGGTAATTTTCCAGCAAGAGCATTGTGAGGTAATCTATTGCACAAATAGTTTGCACAATTTATAGCTTCACCCCAATATTCATAGGCAAAGAAGCGGCTACTCGAATTGCTTTAGCACATTCACATAAAGATCTGTTTTTCCTCTCAGCTACTCCATTTTGAGATGGAGAATAGGCACAAGAAAATTCTCTCTTTATTCCTCCACCTTCACAATAATTATGAAACTTGTTGGAGATATACTCACCTCCTCCATCACATCTTAAAGCTTTAACTTTGCAAGAAAACAGTTTTTCTACATAAGCTTTGAAGATAAGGAAGTGATAAAAAACCATAGCCTTTGAAGAAAGTAGATACAACCAAGTGTATATAGTAAAGTCATCAATAAAGGTGACAAAACATGTTGCACCACCAATACTTTTAGAAGAGTAAAAATATACATCTGAATGTATGAGTTCCAATGGACAAGTAGTCTTTATAAAAGACTTCTGATATGGCTTTCTGTGTGACTTTGCAATGGCACAAGCCTCACAAGGCTTGAAATCTTTTGAAAGAGATTTTGGAAGACCAATAGCCTTCTCCTTCTTAACCATAGAAGACATAGATGTAAAGTTAGGATGTCCCAACCTTCTATGCCATAGCTCCTCCTTAGATAACAAAACAACTTCACAAAGGTTTGCATTCTAATAAGAAAATAAGAATTCAACTTAAAAATTCCACCACATCTAGTTCCATCAGCAAGGATCTCATCTTTTCTCTTGATAAAACAAGCATTGGAGTTGAACTTTACATCACAACCATTATCAAGCAACTTTCCCACACTAATTAAGTTCTTTGTAAGTTTTGGAATGAAAAGAACATTAGAAAGTGCAAGAACTTTTGAAGAAGCAAGTTTTAATGGAATGTTGCCAATTACTTCTATTGGACACTCATGATCATTAGATGTGTAAATAGATCTCTTGAGTCCTTTGAAAGGTAAGATTGAGTCAAATGACTCCTTTGAACAACACATATGTGAAGAGGCTCCACTGTCTATGTACCAAGCTCCATCTTTCTTGAAAGGTGATGAATCCATCACTTGCAACAAAATCTTCTTCAATCTCTTTGGAGAGATTAGCTTGTCTAACTTGGTTTTCTTCTTAAAGCAATTAGAGGCATAGTGCCCCTTTTTGCCACAAAAGAAGCACTTCACTTTCTTCTTCTTGGTTTTTGAGTTAGAGGGATGAGATGTATCATCCTCTTCACCATCTTGATTTCGATCTTTGGCTTTGTCTTTGTTGTATGCTTGAGAGAATTGGTTCTTACTCCTTCCTTTCTTCTTGCCTTTGACAAAGAGGGCATTGTCACTTCCACCATGTTCAAGTTTGTTCATCCTGGAGAGTTTATAGCTTTGTCTAGATTCTTAAAAAATAAGAATTCCTTGGAGAGTTTCTAGATTAGGTAACTCCTCCTTAATAGCAAAAGACTGAACAAGATTATCATAGTCATCTCTCAAGCCATTCAGTATGACTTGAACTAGCTCAACTTGGTTAATGGTAACACCAACACAGGAAAGCTCTCTATGTAAATCTTTAACTCTCGGAACATAGTTAGATGCACTTTCTTCACTTCTTTGAAAACTTTGAAAAATCTGATTCCTAAGAGTGAGTATTCTAGAAGTATTCTTTGCTTCATAGATGGTCTTTAGTGCATCCCAAGCTTCTTTGGCTGTAGTGCAAGATCCTATCTCTCTTCTATGGAAAATACAGATCAAATGCTTTCCATCAAGCTATAACACTACTATCTTTGGATCTATAAGTAAGGAGAACAAAGGGACTGAAAAACTTTGATTTTCACACATGCAGAATTCCAAAATTCCGTACTTCCTCAATTCAGGTCTAAAAATTCAGTTCAAGTCCGATTTGATCCAAATAAACTTCAGAGAAGGGTTAGAAAAAGTGTAAAACTGCTTTTTTGCTTGATTTAGCTCTCAGTTTCTTGTATAATCAGAGCTGTTAGCATGCAAAGATTAATGAGGCTCTGATACCATGACAAAATTTCCAGAATTCACACGTGTGGGGAATGTCCACAAGAGTGACTGATCTTAATTAAGCTTTGTGATTGGCACTATAACCTGATTCTAGATTGATCAACAAAATCTAGTTCAGAAGAAATGGCTAATCCACAATCTAGCATGCTAATCAACAAAATATATTAGCAATGATCAAAGAATGAAAAAAATACAAGATTTCAATGTATGAGCATTAGCCTCAACACAAGTTAGAGAGAGAGAGAGAGCTAGAGAGATAACAAACAATATTTGTTTAGATCCAAAATGACATGAGATAACTACAAAACTTTGGTTCTTCATTATCAATTGTGTGGAGAGCTACACATATTTATGGAGATTGAGGTAGCTCGAGGTAGAACCATATCTATCCATTCCAAAATGACATCTAAAGTGACATCTAGAGTCTATGTGACATTTGTCACTTGTCATGCATGAAATTCTACCAGCTTTTTACAAGTGTACTAGTTCTAACTAGAAATGTCCAAATCATCATGCATGTGTCCAATAAACTTTGTGCATGCCTTGCATGTCACTATGGATCACTTACAATTAATACATGTGAGTTGCCACGAGTTTCTACAAGCATAATCATGCTAATTCTATGTCTACAAAAGCAAGTTGCATTTATCAAACTAGACAATACATAACCATGTAGCTCGAGTTCTATGTAGGCCAAACTTGGCATTTTGCATTAATGAGCTACATACTTGCATGGTACAACATTTGTAGCAAGCCAAGAAATCAATATGGATTGTTTTTTAATTTTAACACTTTGTACCTTCTTCATCTGCACACTTGTAACATTATGTATATATTGGATACCATCTGCGTATTCAGCATGTGTGAAAAATATAACAAGCATCAGAAGCAGAGATAGACAAAGTAAATGCTTTCATGCATCGATTCTTTGTATTGTCAATAATAGGTTTATTTCTTTTACATATTGGATTATCTTGGTGAAGCACCCGGTTTCGTCTGCTATTGTCTTGTGCTCACCTGCATTATTGACCTCTATATAGAGTCTGTTTGTTCTGTGTTCAAATTTGTGTCAATTTTGCAATGCTTTTCTACATTCCGTCTGACTTTCTTGTTGCTTCATCTGGTAGTCTACTCTTCGTGGATTATTACTAGTCTAGCTGTTTGCGACTAATATTTAGTCTTGCCTTGCGCGACTAAGTCGCGACTGACAATCAGTCTAGCTGTTCACGACAAATTATCATTCTGATGTCTTCATGCTTAATATTTGGCTATGTAATCATATCAAACATGATTTCTATAACTAATATTCTGTTCGAGTCTGATATGCATAGTCATGCTTATGGAAAGAGTAAGATAGCCTATTCCGCTGCGCACGAACATTTTCCATTCGTGTTGATTTCTTTTCGAGCTATTTTCATTTCTCACACCTCTCTTTTCCAACATTCTTGTTAGTAGACAGAACATAAACTTTATAGGCTTTCTTAGAAGACGCATATCCAATAAAAATGCCTTTAATAGCACTAGGATCATCCTTTTTCCTAGTCTCTAAAGGAACATGCAAATAGCATAAACAACCAAAGATCCCAAGATGTTCTACCTTAGGCTTTTCTTTGTAAAAAATTTTATATGGTGTTCTTCCTTCTATAGAAATTATTAGGTTCCAAAGATAATTGGCACATGCAACTGCTTCTCCCCAAAACTCCTTTGGTAGAGATGCTTATAGCCTAATGGCTTTTGCATATTCACAAAGTGTTCTATTTTCCCTTTCAACAACTCCATTATGTTGAGGAGTATAAGAATATGAAACTTCTCTTTGTATTCCTTCTTGCTCACAATAGTCATTAAACTTATTAGAGGTATATCCACCTCCACTATCACACCTCAAAGCTTTTAGTTTGAAAGAAAACTGCTTTTCAACATATGCTTTGAATGTAAGAAAGACATCAAACACCATGGCTTTAGAAGATAGAATAGTTTTCATCTTAAATTTCCACAGATGGTAATTGGCTCCATCAAGCTTGTCCATGATGGGACTGGCTTTCCTTTGGGAATCCATGTGGAAGATTAGTCTAAGTGATAGGAAAATCTATCAGTGACTTAAGTATGAAAATCTGGTACTGAATTACAGAACAAGAAGACAATTACTCTATCGGCTAGTAGAGTCTTGTATTGTGGAAGCTTATCAGGCTACAAAAATAGCTCTGATACCATGTTAAAGAAAGAGGGTGTGTGAGTGTGAGGAACTTAAATAGCTCAAAAAAAAAACGAACACGAAAAGAAACAAACTCGAAAGTTGATTTTATAAAAATGAGAATGAAATCTTTTTTAATTTTGCCAGATGAATTATCTGAGGTGGAAAAGAGTTTTCTGATGCGACAGTCCTTGATGTTGTGATCAGCTCTTTTGCAATATCTGTAGAAAAACTTCTTGCGCAATCCACCATGCTCACCTTGAGTGTGAGGCTTCTGCTGTTGCTGCTGCACTTGATTCTTGCCCTTGGAATAGTCTTTCTTCTTGGTGTATAGAGCCATGGATTTGTCTTTGATGGACATGTTGATGATCTTTCTCTATATTTCTTCTTGAAGAAGATGACCGATCACCTTTTGAAGAGTGAGGTCGGGTTGTGTGGAGATCATCACCCCAAAGTGCTCATAGGACTTTGGAAGAGACAAAAGCAAGGCCATAACGGCATCATCATCTTGAATAGAACATCCTATAGCTAATAATTGATCGAACAAGGACTTGAAGCTATTGATGTGAGAAGTGATGGCAGTAGAATCAGACATGCTAACAGTAAAGAACTTCCTCCTAAGATGTAATCTCGTGATTACATCATGAGTCTCATAAAGACTTGATAACAAGTCCAGTGCGATATTTGGGAGTCGGCCGGATTGAGTGTGATACATGCTAGGGCCTTCTGATCTTTGATCCTCTAGGCCTTTGCACGGTCTTTTGGTTTCAGGTCTGCACCTTCTACTACATCCCAAAGATCTAGCTTCACTGAGTGATGAAGATGAAAAGCTACCTATATGAGGCATGATAACAATATACAAATAGAACAAACTTAATTTCTCGGTTTATTTGAGCTACGCTCTGATACCAATCTGATGGAGTAAGAGAGATAGAAGAACGTGAACGGAGAAGAGAGCAGGAACATTGCGGAATAGCTCTCCCGTTCTAGTCGGTTGCTAAATGCATAAACAGTCTAATAGACAACTTATGCTAAATGTAATACAGTTTTAAATGTTCTAATTGCCCAACAAGATCTTAAAAATTAATTCATACTCTAAAATATGAGTACAGTCCACCGAAGAGATTAGAGATGGTTTGTGTGTGGTGCTACTGAAATCAGATTCAATGTGAAGTATAGTACTGAAATAAATGGAAGAGCAGTATGATATCGCGAGTTCCTCATGCGTCAAAGATGGCCATCGTCCAATTAGAAACTGAGGAGTCTTAGACGTTCGTGTTATGATCAGAGTGAGTAAACAAGTGCGATCAAGCAGCAATACAAGCGCATTTATCTACGCTGTACACAAATAAAAGCAAGCTGCTGCTATATTACACTGAAGCACAATACAAGTGGCAATTACAATCAAAATGATGGCGTAATTGGGAGGCTCAAATAATGTGTCTCATGGACGGAACAACCCGTAATATGTGCTTGGATGATCTATCTATAGACTTCATCCGTGTATTAATTACATTGAATACTTGTCACCTAATTAGGAATGTCGTTGTACTTGGAAGTATATGGCTCTTGTGACAACTGTACACAGTATATATGATCAATAATTTAGCATCGTTGACGCAGACGAGGACGTCGCTGGAACGTTTCTCGTTTATTTGAGACGACCTTTGGGATTTTTCTCTCTCTCCACATTTTTCAGAAGAAGCCGAACGTGCCCTAAAGACATGATGTCTTAAAAACAGCTTAACGCATGAAAGTAGATGACCTTCGGGAAATTTCTCTCTTCGCATTTTTGGCAAAGAGCCGAAGGTGTGTTAAAAACAGTTAAGCTTTTGAACTATGCAAGTGTCGTATTTCGGAGAAATGTGAAAAACTTGAAGTTGTTGAAAACATAGTGTATTTCTACAAACTGTTGAAAAAGTAATGTATTTTTGCAGACTTGTTCTAAATGCAGGTTCTGTTGAAGTCGTTGAAGATGGCTAAGTCTTCAATGACTTCAAGTTATTAAACTTGACATTTGAACTTTGAAATTATGACAGGATTGCCTACCCTTTGCTGGAGATCAGCCAGAAGCCCGTTGTAAACGTTCTTCAAATAAATTGGCTGTCTAAGTTTGTGATTCCTGCAGGTATCAAATGAGCAGATGCAGGTTTCACCTAACCCTAGATCAATGATCAATAAACATTTCGGAAGAATCATGAAATAGAAATTAGTCATTCACCAAGGAGGCGATTGTGGGCTTAATTTTCAACATACGTCCCTTGATCTACCATAATCAAGTACAGGTGGAATGCAAGGTTCAGGGTTTCCCAATTTTTTTTCCAATCTTGAGGTTCCAAGGATAGAAACTATCTGTTGTTTATACATCATCTTCAGTCCTATCAATATTGTTATATTTAGGTAGGGTGTGGCAACATAGGGAATATTTGGTCCTATAGGGAGATTAGGACAAAACATCCTAGATGTTCTTACAGTCACTGTATAGTTGATCTAGAATCACGGATGATGATGCATACTTCACATGATCTCCTCACAAGTGTCTCTTAGTAATACTCCTAAGCATTTAGAGAATAGTAGAGTTTCATATTCATAGATCTGGTTTCTTCAAAAATAGCCTTGGACGACGCTCTCAAGATTTCTGTGTTTTACAGAGTTTCAACTCTCATAAACTAAAATTGTTCATGCATGTGGGAAGCTACAACAAAAAATTTCTCACATTTAATTTGTGCTCATATGAGTTGTTTGGAATTTTCTTGATTTCAGCACTAACTATCTTTTTTAAAGAGATCTTGGTAGATTAGTCTCTCTCACGCCAATCATTCTCAGTGTCAACTCCCCAGTCTATCCGGTTTCAGGATAGCTACATGTAAATGATTGGGAATCCTCAGTTCCAAGGAGTTATCCCAACCATGGTGAATCTATATGAAAGACCCGACTGGGTTAATTCTTAGCCTGTGACAATGTGTTACAACTGCTGTGTACCAAGGAGATGGGGGTTGGTTGCATTAACTAACTCAAAGACACATTTATCTTGTAGAGGCAACAATTAACACTTCTCATGGGATTTGACTAAACACTTTCTTAAACACGTTCATGCACATTCAACACTTCATGCCTAAACTGCTGGGCACAGAAACTTAGAGATGACTTCGAAGCATGTCAACAAGATGTATAAATCACAGTCATTAGCACTTCACAACAGGTACATTCCATACTCAACTCTCCTAAAGACATATAGCATTCATTAATGGCATCCGGCCTATAAGTCTTTTAAACGTGTTAGAAACTTACCATATGTTTAATTTTAGTTTCATCAAAAGTCTTTAAAACATGGTACAAACTTACCATATGTTTAATTTTAGTTTCATCAAGAAGTGTACTAATACACACAAAGACGATTTGCATTTGAAGGAAAAACAAAGGTTCATAAAAAGCCATAATGACGTTTGAACTAGTGCCATGCCCACAACACATTTAACCATATCATTCCTCAAAGAGTTTTCACCTTTGTACTAAAACAACTTGAAAGTGAGATTAGAAAGCTTACTTGTAAGATTCGCAGGTCTTCCTCAAGCTCCAGCCCACGGCAAATCAGAGACCGCCTGTAAAGTTTGAATATGTGGCTTGTTTGTTGTAATCAAGACTTTGACAGTTCTTCCCAGCATTGGTTCAATGGCATAGTTGGTCACCCACTCATTGTCTAGTATCAGCTCTCAATAGGTCTGTAGACTAAGCATGTCTGGTACATTGCGACAGTCATACGGGATCTCCATTGTGCTCAGCTGGGCAGTAGCTTCAGAGTAGTTTTTGAAACTCTGAGAGGTCTCTTACGATCATGTTGGAATAGTCTTGAGATATAATCATAACCTCCAGTCCAGCAATCACTAGTACTAGCAGGTTTCCTTTCGACAGCAACGTGACTTCTCAAGGTAATCATCGACCTGGTTGCGGACAATAAGTCAGACAGCACTCCAATTTGCTCAGTGGCCGTGCTAGGGTTTGATCAAATTCAGCAGGCAGAATCGATACTCACGTACTCCTGCTCTGATAGCAGTCAGTATGACAATCACGATCAATACTAAACATCTAGGAAAAAATTGATGGTGCCTAGTAGTTCGCTCTGGCAGATAGTATCCAGAAGTGATGCAGCTCATGAAGCTCTCAGTAAGTGTACTCCATTAGGTAGCACACTTAGCAATCACACTCAGATAAAACACTCAGGTGCAACGCTCACGAAGTAGCTGAAAACCAGGATTCATGTAGATCACTGCTCTTAGAACTCTGAAATTCAAGTGCTCAGATAGTCATTAACGATTATAAACCATCGTTATATAGCAGATGGATAGGTGACCAATGCTACTCAGACATCATGTACTAAAAGCTTTACTCCAGCATTCAGATTGTAAGTAAAAGAAATGCCCAAACCATTGCTCTGAAAAATAACACAATGGCTATGAGCTATCACTTCAAATTGGAGTGAGAACCACTAGATTTACTCAGATCCTGGTATCAATGCACATGAGCCTTTGTTGACATCGTATGATATAATGGCCACAGCGCAGCGCTCCAAATCAAACTATATTAGGTGTGAAACATCACTCAGGATCTATATGTGAATATCAAGAGTCTTCTCATCGGCCACAGATTGCAGAACCATCAATCATATGTAGCCTAGACGCAGCACTCTGATGGTAGTTACACTCAGACTCGTATAGCATTTCAGTGGAATGAAGTTCCCCCTGATTGAATTAACCACGGGATGTAACCTTCATGCTTGCAGCCAGTGTGCCTAGAATGGCTAGCCAAGGCCAGTGTTTGAGACAGTTGGAAAGCTTGTGCTAAAAAAAACCACCCTTCTCATGACGCAATAGTCATACACACAAAGTGATTTCTCTATGAAACCCACGTGAAAAAGGAATTGGTATCCTCATACAACCTCTACACAAAATGAAGAATTATGTTAATAGCATAGATACCCGTCCCGAACAGTGAGCTTCGGTACGTTCCGTTCCGTACCTTGGGGAACGGAACCACGTTCCGTGCGTACGGAACGAGCTCCTCTCTTTCTCTCTTTTTCTTTTGGGACTGCTATGCACTCCTGCAGAAAACTGATATGAGAATCCAGAATATGTTTGGGATCCCACCTCTCAAACTTGCCTTTGAATTTGTGAATCTCTGAAATCCTACTCCTGCGATCCCACAATTTCTAGGAATCATTTGACTCACTGATCTGCGAATGTGAAAAGTAAGGCATCAAACCCACACGGAAAGGAACCTGAGAATTGGCCCGCTGATCTGAGAATGTGAAAAGGAAGGCATCAATCCAAGACGTAAATGAACCTGAAAATGGCATCAAACCAAGCGGGCTTGTCGATGACCTTAGATTTCACTGCCTTCATGATTCATCTTACATGCCGTTCTGAGGTTCCTTTCCGTCACATTGGCGATGACTCTGAGAGTCTGAATCGGGCTGCCCCACGAGGTGGTGGCGCCGAGAAATTTTTTCTCTCATTGGCGAACCGCCTGACAACGAGCCTGGAACGTGTGTTGGAGAACCCATTTCAACCGCAAACTTGTTGTGATCCCACATGTCAATCACTTTGCAAGCAATTGCGTTTGTGTTCAGCTTCATTTATCACTAATTTTTTTTTTAAATTGTAAAACAAATGAAGTATTATAGGTTCCCCCCATAAAAAAGAAAGAATTGGGTCATGTAAACTGAAAGTGTTCGATACGTGTTCCGAAATGAACTAGGTAGCGGGCTCGGTGCATTGAAGGTTGCTTTTACATGGTAGCAGGCCTACTCACGACATGCCACCGGGCGCAATTGGCCCTTCAATTGAAGGCCAATTGAATATGGCTCTGAACATCGATGTTCAAAGCCATCTGAACATTCAACACATGTTCGCTATCACTCCTCATGCCAATTAGGGAACACCTCTATCTTCCAATGGCTGAATGCCCATCCCTTCAACTTTTCATTTCATTTTGCTCTTTTTACCATTCCACACTTCATTTTCAAAGGTTAACTTGGACTTTTTGGTCCTTTTGCGATGTGGCATTGCTAATGATTTTTAAAGCTTGTGAATAGGCCACATGGGCATCTATGACCATGGTACATGGCCCATGTGGGTCATTGTCCTTTCCAATAGGATTGTTCCATATGGCAACTAAGTCAAAGGCTTATTGCTAGCATTTGCTCAGCCATTCATCACTTCGTTGACATTTTCTCAAGTTCTGACGGTCCTTGGTAGCTCCTCGGTTTTTCATGGTAATTGGGTGGCACTTATACTTTGAGTAATCCCTTACTTTTAAAGGCCTGACTTGGTTTTGGCCCTATAACCCATTGTCCTCAAATTAGCGCACAATAATTTCACATGCTATGTTGCCCAATTTTTTGATGGTAATATTTTACAACTTGATCCTTGACTTGCTGTTTTAACCCATAATGACCGATTGGGTGAGAATGTTGGCCCTTAATGAAAATTTTGGACGTATCTTAGATATGATGGTGCTAAAAAAAGTAATGACCGATCTATGATTTCCACATAATTTGGGTGAAGGAAAAACCTTAGAAAATCTCAAGCATCACATTATATTATTTGGCAAACGGAAAAACACCCTATCGGCAAATGGCTATGCATGCCAGGGTTTTGCCCATTACATAAGGTACGCAATACATTTTTGCATAAATGAGTGAGACAACTCGACATTTTTCCTCAATTTTCAGGCCGATTTATCATGTCAAAAAATCGACTAACAAATGCAATGTAGATTTAGCCTTGAGTTTTATGTTAGGTCTACGTATAGAACTTAGACGGGATTAGCAATTAGGTTGGATTAGATTATTAGATTTGCATTTAGTTTGTATTTAGATTTGGGTTTAGATGAACATCTATATATAGAAATTAAATTTAGACATCTTAGATTTAACTCCATGTATAGTTTAGTTTGGATCATAGGTCATATTTGTGTTTATGTTTCATTTTGGATTAGGTTAAGTTTGCGTTTACATTGAGGTTTGGCATTAGGTCTTTGTTTATTTTTGGTTTCATATAAACATATCTAGTTTTGAATTTATATTGTACGACCAAACCATGCTCTTAGCCAAAATTATATATGATTTTGGATCTTAGTGATTCACAAAATCTTCACATGATGGTATTAGATCTTGTGTTGCAGGTTATAAAATGATCAGCCATATTTATCAAAGATTTGGAGGAGTTCCCAATGTTAGAGTGTGCTAGATTGATTTCTACTAAAAACTCAAGCATTTTGCATATGTGGAATTGATCTTTTGTAGGTCAATCTTAGGAAGTTGCAAGATTCATTAGATTGTTGGTAGATCATAGGTTGATCAAGATTTTTTCATTCTATGTGTTGATTTGCTAGTTATAAGTGCTAGAAAAGAATTGAGAGGTTCCATATCTTTGTGGATTCTTTTTGGAAAAGTTTGTTGTTATTCAAAAGAGTGCTTTGAGCATTGGAAGAGATTGAAAGAGAAAGATAAGGTCATTCCAACATGGCTACTTCAAGTGGTGGATTCATGTTGGAAGGCAATGGTAGGCTTACCTCATCCAACTACTCTACATGGAAGGTGAGAATGGAATCACTTATTGAAATGCATGAGCTGATGGATATTGTTGTAGGTATGACAACAGAGCAAACAAATCTCTACACATGATCAAGATGAATATTATCAATAAGCTACTCAAGGAGATGGCTAGAGCATGGTTTGGTGGTACAAAAAAAGAACCCATTTTTCATTGTACCTTTTGGTAGTACATTTCATTTTATTACTCATAATTGTTTTGAATCCACATTAAAAATGACATAACTTTTTAGTGGTAAGTCCAATTTTAGCGAAGTTTAGTGCATTAAAAGCGCTTTGACGAGCGCTTTCCAATGATTGTTAGATACATACTTCCGAGCTACAGTGAAAAAGTTATGGCAATTCAAAAGTATGGGGATTTAATTAATCATAATTTTTGGAGTCCACATTCAAAATGACATAAGTTTTTAGTGGTAAGTCCAATTTCAATGGAGTTTTGTGCCTTGGAAAGTGCCTGACGAGCGCTTTCCAATGATATGTTAGATGACATACTTCCGAGATATAGTTGAAAAGTTTGGCAAGTCAAAAGTACTAGTTGAAAATAGTGTATAATAATACAAAAGTGCATTTCTACCCAAAAAAATAGTGTCCTTGAAAGTCCATGTTGTACCACCAAACCATGCTTTTAGCCAGATTGGTAAGTGCAATTCATCTCATGAGGCTTGGGAAGCTTTGAAGAAGCTTTACGAATCCAAGTCTACATCTAGAGTGTTGACTCTAAGAAGAAAAATCTTTCAAAGCATACAAAAGAAAGAAAAGAGTCCTAATACTTTTGTTTTGAGATTGAAGGCTTAAAGTGATGAGTTAGCTTGCATTGATGAGAGCATTAAGGAAGGAGAGCTTGTTCAAGTTATTCTTAATGGTTTGTTGGATGCTCATGCTAAGATTTTACAAAGCCTTACTATTCAAAAAACTTTGCCAAGATTGATGGATCTTCAAGAGATCTTGATCAATGAGGAATATAGGCCTCGAGCAAGAGGTGGATCTACAACAACATCTCAAGATGATGAGGAGGCAATGTTCATCAAAGGCATGTTCAAGCGAAAAGTTAAGGGCAAGTGGTCTAAAGGACAAGATCATGGTGAGTCTTCCTCTTTAGGTAAGAAGAAAGATAGGTCTAAATTTAAGTGCTTCTATTGTGGCATAAAGGATCACTTTGCTAGTGATTGCTACAAAAAGAAGAGAGATCAAGGTGACAAGCAAGATAATCTAACCCTTGATGAGGATGGTGTTGATGTTCAAAACACAAATGATGATGCTTTTGTGATGTTATGCTTTTGTGAGTTCTTCATGTTTGAGTTCTATTGTTGGAGATATTGATCCATGGTGGATTGATAGTGGAACAAGCTCACAAATGACTTTTCACAAGTAGTATTTCACTTTTTTGTTGGCATATGGAGATGACAAGGGGGTGATCTACACGGCCAATGATGGTGAGTGTGCAATCAAAGGGATTGGCACAATTCCTATTTCTCTCTCTACAAATAGGAATGTTCATTTGAAGGATGTTTTGTTCATTCCATCTATTAGTACTAAGAACCTACTTAGTGTGATTCAATTGCTAAGCAAAGGCCTTAAAGTGGAGTTTGATGGAGATTCTTGTATGATCAAAAGAAAGGATGTCTTGATTACAAAAGATAAAAGGCAAGGGAAGTTATTCTAACTAGATGCTTGTGCTAGAAAGCAAGTTGTGATTGGCCTTCCAACTTCCTTAACTATCATCAATCATGTTTGTGAGTCTTGTGCTTTGTCAGTCACATAAACTACCTTATACTAGATCTACATCTAGGTCTACAAAGCCTTTTCAAGTTGTACATTCAGATATTCATGGAATTACTACAATTAGCAATAGTGGAGCTAAGATGTATGTAACTTTCGTTGATGATTTTAGTAGATGTTGTTGGGTATATCTATTAAGGAGAAAAGATGTAGTGTATGATGTCTTTGTGAAGTTCAAGATTGCAAGGGAGAACCAATTTTCCACAAGGATCAAGAGCTTGAGGAGTGACAATGGTGGTGAGTATGTCTCAACCAAGTTCAAGGCCTTTTGTGATGAGCATGTGATCGAGAGGGAGTACACAACTCCAAGGACACATCAACAAAATGGAGTGGCCGAAAGGAAGAATAGGACCTGATGTGAAGGTACCAAAGCTATGAGGTTACGTGCAAATCTTCCTAAACCATTTTGGGATCAAGCATTGTTGTGTGCCAACTTTGTATGCAATAGGTGGCCGAGTGCTATATTGGATGGAAGAACACCTTTTGAGATGCTATTCAAGAGGAGGCCGAGTGTCAAGTTTTTTAGAAATTTTGGATGCACTTGCTATGTCAACATAATTCTTGATGATGGGACAAAGGATGATCCATCTTCAAGGAAAGGTGTATTTGTTGGATATGGTGAGGTGAGTAAAGCCTACAAGGTTTACATTCCTACTAGTAATAAAGTGATTATTGGTAGAGATGTCATTTTTGATGAGGGGAACATTCCAAAAGTGTCTTCAAGTAATGATGGTGTGGATGGGACTAACAATCTTGATCTTGATGTTATGGATCCTACTTTAGATGGTGATGATGAAGGACCCTCATCAAGTCAAAAGCCAAGGAGAACACCAAGAGAAAGACAAACACCTTCAAGGCTCACATATGATGAGAAAGGTAAGCAAGTAGTTGCTGGAACAAACTATGCTTTCCTGACCTCTTTTGATGAACTTACATGTGTAAATGAAGCAAGGAACAAAGAGGAGATGATCCAAGCAATGGATCTTGAGTATCAAGCTCTCATGAAGAACAATACGTGGAGATTGGTGGAGTTACCCAAGGACAAGAAAGCTATTGGATGTAAATGGATCTTCAAGATGAAGGCTAACCAAGATGGATCTATCAATAAGCATAAGGAAAGGTTGGTGGCCAAGGAATATGCACAAAAACATGGTATTGACTATGATGAGACCTTTGCACCCATGCAAAGACGGTAAGCATTCGGGTCATCATCTCTTTTGCTAGTCTTTTTGGATGGGATCTATGGAAAATGGACAAATGCATTCTTGAATGGTGATCTTGAGGAGGAAGTGTACATGGAGCAACCTGAGAGCTACAAAGCCAAATCAGGTGTGTCTTCTACAAAAGAGTTTGTATGGTATTAAGCAAGCACCAAGGAGTTGGTATGCCAAGCTTAACACATTTTTACTCTCTCAAAATTCTATTATGAGTGAGTATGATCATTCATTATATTTTAGATTTTCTAGAAATGATATTACTATCTTGCTAATCTATGTGGATGATATCATTTTGAGTGGTGGAAACAATCAAGATGTTGATTATATCAAGAGTGTTCTCAAAAAGGAGGTGGAGGTGCATGATCTTGGTCATTTGCATTACATTTTAGGAATAGAAGTGATTAGATCTTCTCAATCTACTTTCATAAGTCAAGAGAAGTATGCTAATTCTATTCTAAAGAACTTTCATATGGTAGATGCAAAATCTTGTGATACATCTATGGAGTCAAATGTAAAGCTAACTATAAGATTACTATATTTGATGTCAAAGTCCCAAAACAAATGTCA
Organism: Diphasiastrum complanatum; assembly: GCA_029204225.1. NCBI lineage: Eukaryota > Viridiplantae > Streptophyta > Lycopodiopsida > Lycopodiales > Lycopodiaceae > Diphasiastrum > Diphasiastrum complanatum. The sequence continues at coordinate 24,795,909 of CM055104.1, read as the reverse complement.
TCACATTTTGGGTCGACATTGGGTTCCCATCATAACAGCATGACGCCCTTCTGTTTTTCCGATTGCCTTAGGATACCAATAAGCTATCACTCATTCACAACAAAAACCTAAATGTAAACATAAATTTAATCTAAACTTGAATCTATACCAACTTTATTACTTCTATTACACTTAGACTTGAACGTACACCTAGACTTTATTACTTATATTATGTAGAAACATACACATACTTCAGTAAGTTTACCCCAAATCTTAAATCCTAAATATAGACAAAAACATCCATAGAATGAAGCATAGGTTTCAAATAGTTGCATTCTATGAGACATCAGTCTAGAAGTAAAGGAAAACAACATATCCTAATGTCAAGGATCTTACTAGCAGTATAGTTAGCTAATTTTTAAGCAATCAACAATCACACAGATGACTACAAAGAGAGATCACACCACAACCCAAGAGAACACTATTTGAACTTAAGAGTACATATATACAGTCTAATTTTTGTGGGGTACCGCTGCATGGCAGTTCAGTCCCCGTTACAGGACGTGTGTCCCAACTTTACTCTTATACATGTGCCGTTAAATTGGCACTCATGCAAACTATTACACAGACAGTAAAAATTCAAAAACATTGTTAAAACTTAAAAGTCATGGAATTGTAAGAGAAACTTGGGCTTACTTAGTCTAACACTCTCCCTTAAGCCCTAGTTTATCTTTCATACGGTATGATTATTCCTTTCAGCTACCCCGTTTTGCTGAGGTATATCAACCTGTGCAAACTCATGTTTTTTGCAAAAATCAATCAAAGTTGTGGATCGATCTCACCACCACGATCAGATCTAAGTACCTTGACCTTCACACCTGACAAATTCTTCACCAATGCTTTGAAGTTTTTGAAACATCCAAATGTGTAACCATGTACATCTACGTCTTTCATGAGTAATCATCAATAAAGGTTAAGAAATAAAATGCACCACCAATAGACATTACCCTCATTGGTCCACATTGATCAGAGTGCACTAGTTCAAGTACTCATTTTTCCCTTGTTGCTCCTTCTTTATTAAACTTCTCCTTGTGTAACTTGCCTAGCACGCACCCTTCACAAATGGACTCTTCTTTGTCATCCAAGCTTGGTAGGCCTGTTACCATCTTGCGCTTGTGAAGCAGCCTCAAGCTTTTGAAGTTCAGATGCCCCAAATGTCTATGCCATAAATCACTTTGTGATATAGATGTTGATGCTAATGCATTGCACTTCGAAACAATAGCATTTAGCTTGTACAAACCACAAGTTTTATTTCTAAAGCCATCAGTAATCACCTTGAAACCTTGTTTCACAAGGCTTGATCTGGCATTTCTTGTTGTTGAACTCCACCTTCAACTTATAATCTATCATTATACTAACAAATAATAGAATTTTTTGAAGGCCAAGAAGATACAACACATTTTCACTTACATTCACATGTCCATCAAGAAATTGAATAGGCACTGCACCAACTCCATGAATTTGGCACTCATCGCCATTCGCATGAGCAACTCTATCTCCATCGTTGGTAAGCTCTAGGGTTTTGAACCTTGATTTGTCGTCGGTCATGTGTCTTGTTGCTCCTGAGTCAACATACCAATGTGTATTGTTGTAATTCTAATATGTCATGCATGTGTTGTGCTTTGATCTTCAATGTCACTACCATTCTCTTCCTCAACAAGATTGGTCAACTACTTCACTTTGTCCTTCTTGATGTCCATCTTCTTCTTGCAGCAATCTCTTGCCCAATGTCCAGGCTTTTGGCAATAAAAACACTTGTCTTTCTTCTTCTTGCCAGATGTGGATCCTTGATCATCATCCTCCACATTTAATTTCTTGGGTTGCTTCTTGTACTTATGCTTCCCTTTGGCAAGCATTGCTTGTTGTTCTGATGAGGGTGTTGTCGAGATTTCACTACTTCTTGTCTCTATCCTCCTGTAATAGGATACCGTGAAGATTCTTGAACTTTGGTAGCCTCTCCCTCAATGTCACTTGCAAACATTTGGAAATTTTTGGACAAGTCATTCATAGTTGTGTGGACAAACTTAGCATCTCTTATTGGTTCTCCAATAGTTGTGAGTTGGTCTCGTAATTCTTTGATTCACGTAAAATAGGACCCTATCCCTTCATTCTCTTCCATGCAAACACCTATGAATTTGGTCCTCAAAAACATCATTCGAGAGGGTTTGACATTTGAAACTATGTTTTCGAGCCTACAGAAATACAAGGGAGCTGCCCACAGGCGAAGACTTTCTCAGTCCATAACCACCACATAATGGTTTCAAGTAAAAGGCACTCGAAGGTGAAGGCCAGTTGTTCAATGACTAAAAGACACCAAAGACGAAGGTTAAATGTTCAAAGACCAAAGGAGCTCAAAGGCCAAGCCGAAGGTCAAACAAGACACAGAGGCGAAGAAGACTCGAAGACCGAAAGGCGACGGATCTTCACGCTCCAAGTAAAAAGAAAATCAAGAAAGTACCAGAAGGATTTCCCTCCTCTATGGATGATGTTGAAGTCAATCTCAATACCATTGGAATGTGCTTAATCAGTCGTTCTTGTAATCTCAGATTAGATTAAACCCTTTCTCTTTCCATCTATATAATTAGATTGAAGATGAGAGAATTGGTTGAACATCAAGTTGGATTGTCAATTGGTTGAGTGTCAACCTGAGCTAAGTATAGTGTTACTAAAGCCAATGTCCAACAAGTCCTCTAGTAAGCGAGAGACCTAATATTATTTGTGAGAGGCCTAATATCTCTCGCACCGACGCGCTGTGTGGGTTTGTCACGAAAACGCTCTCAAAAAAGAGGATCATTGATAATATAGTAGGTGTAATGCACATGTTGAATGATCTCGAATGCTTTGATGTCTGATTGTTGTTTGTTCATAATCAGCTGTATATTCATCATTCCCCACACTGGTTCATCTTATTGAATGCTTAAACAATTAAACGTAGGTCAATAGTGTCTGTCTACACTTTGAAGGATTGTAGATCTGTTATAGCAGGTAGTAGCCAGCAGGCGGAATCGAATTTCATCCGGGTTTTCTTTAACAACAGCCTTACTAATATGGGCAATGACATGGTCCTTGACTGACAAATTTATCAAAGATAAGGCCTTCTTTGCCCTTTTGTCAAATGCGCGAATATCGGTTGGAGTTGTAGTTGGCCGTTGCTCCACCCCAGTAACAATGTCCCACAACTCCTTTTCCATAAAAATACTTTTCATTTTCAGTTTCCAAATGTTGTAATTGAATACTCCATCCAATTTGTTGGCTTCTCCAAGCACGGATTTCTCTAATCCTGCAATTTTGCCAAAAATTGCTCCTATAGCACCTTAATAAGGCCCAATGACAAGCTTATAGAGCAATCAAAAATTCTAATAGTCAACTTTAAAGTATGACCAAAAACGTTTCAAGCCCTCCTACCACTTAATTTGGCCTAGCGCACCAAATTTCGTGGAATTTTCAAATAACGCTCCAATGTGAGATCGGCAGCTACCTTCCCCTAAACTGGTATGATTTGCCCCTTGAGGCACTTTCTCCCCGTGATATGGTGATCATTATGTCTTGGAGAAGTAGTACTTGCAGGGTACAATTTTTTTTTGCCCCTAATTTGAAGTATTTTTGCTTTTAAACAGCCTTAAATGAAAAAATAGACTAAACATTATGGGCCTTTGTAGGAAATACACTATGTTTCACTTTGAAGATGCACCCCCTCACTGGCCGTGCACCAGCTCAGCAAGGGCTCCTTCTCCTCCTCCTTGTTATGCTCTTCCTCCAAGGGTTTTAAAGTGGTGATTATCGCCTTACTCCTCATAGATCTAGCGACACATTTTTACCATGGCTGGTCGTGACTGCTTGTAGGCCAATCCTTGCACCCTCCATTAGCCACTGATAGCTCAAGAAACGATGCACTTTAGAGAAAGATCCAATATCTTTTGCCTCCAAACCCTAGCTGTGAAAGAAAAAAGTTCTTCTTGATTGTTTTACAATTGTCTCAGAGATTCTTGGGACAAAACAACAATCTCTATAGGTTGCCCCACTGCTAAGACTTTGTTCGAATTTACGGCTTAACGATTGATGCATAATTGAATGCAAGCAACCTCTGCTTGCTTCAATCAATTTAAAAATTTGACAATTTTAGTTTTGCCGTCGAATCAAGCCAATAGCTTATACCGAAGCCTCAATTCTTCTGCACATGCAAACGATTTGCATGAATAACTAACCATAGACGGTTTTTCAAATTTTCCCAAAATTTGGCTCCCAGCTAAAATTGAACTGCTTCACTCGCAAGCTCTGATACCATGTCAAGGATCTTACTAGCAGTATAGTTAGCTAATTTGCAAGCAATCAACAATTACATAGATAACCAGAAAGAGAGATCACACCACAACCCAAGAGAACACTATTTGAACTGTATTGACAAAAAGACTTAAGAGTACATCTATACAATCTAATTTTTCTGGGGTACCACTATTGCATGGCAGTTTGGTTCTTGTTACGAGACGCGTGTCCCGACTTTACATGTGCCGTTAAACTGGCACTCATGTAAACTGTTACATAGATAGTAAAAACTCGAAAACATTGTTAAAAATGGAATGCTATTGACTTAAGCTAAACATAGTCGATCTAAATTTACAAATGAACTAAAATCTTGGTGATACTTAAAAGTCTTCACTAAATATAAAGTCCCTAAACACAAACACAAGCATAGAGCTAAATTTCAGCCTAAAGATAGATCTAGTCTAAACGAAAACTTGGAGTATTAGCATGGACTATAGAAAAATAGAAGAATCTATGATTGAACTCTAGACATAGAAAGTTATTCTAGAGAATTTCATATAAATAAAAGTTTCACCCAACTATTAGACATGACAAAGATATCTACTACCACAATTATGCTAAAGCGAAAGGCCGAACTGTGGAATGCTTATTTGATTTGAAGGACATCTCCTTTCACATTCATGTTGTAACTCCATCCTCCTCATAGTCCTTCAAATTAGAGAGAAATTTTGCAATCTGGTCTTTGGCATATGGGTAAATTTAGCAAAGAATGTCGTTTGTCTTGTCTGATAGCCAGGTGAGTCTTCAACTTATGGGAATCTTTATAGAATATCTTTCCATAATTTGTAATATAAAAAAGTTCTTCTTTGTTTTTGTAGTTGTTAAGTTGTTCTTATGCTAGAAGGCAGCTAGTTATAAGGACTCAGATTGAACCCCTTTTTGCTCAACATGTACAATATCTCTGTGTAAGGAATCCAACAATCACAGTTCCATATTCAAGTATACATACAAACTATCTCTATTGCAAATATTTGGAACAACTCTTTGATAGCCTACAGATATCGATCACTTATAGTTTATACAATTAAAGGATTTCAATCCAAAATTAAAGCAACAAACCACCTAATCAAATGGACCAAAAGAGAGAAAAATTTCTCATACGCAATAGGGTAAATACAAGGCTCGATTGCATCTCAAATTTCCTGTTAGAATACATCATGTCAAGTGTCTTATACAATCTCTTAAAATAAAAACTATAAAGACAATTTAGGCCTTCAATAATATTACGATCAAAATCGTATAAAATGTTGCACTTGTTATGCTGCAACTTCCAAGAAAATTGATAGCTGAAGACTTCAAAACTCTTCAAAATCTGATTTCTGCATTCAAGAGCAAAGCTCGAGCCAATATTTACATCATGAAAGGAAAATTATGTTTGAACAAGAAAAATAAGCTTACTCAAATTTGTATTGAGAACAAAAAAGTGATAAGGGTGTACCATTGTCAGAGATGATCTGTATAGCTTTCGAAGGCCAAATAACTTCAATCTTTTACCCTAAATCTCTTTATATCATGTCCTCATGTAGACTCTATAAGTCCTTTGATCTAAACTCTAAACACTAAAGCTCTTTTCAACTGTCTTACTTGTTTTCATGATTTTAAAACGTTTATCTTTATCAAGTTGTAGCATATGCTATTCACATTATTTTAGAAAGTTTCAATTGAAAAAAATACCCACAAACAAAGCAACAAGATTTAACAAAACAAAACAACAATATTTCAACAAAACAAAGAAACAAAATTCACAGTAAACAATGCTCACCTTGTCTCCAAAAGCTTTATCCCAATAAACTTTACTCCAAACTGAGGATATTGTGATAAAAGTGAGAAAAGAGAGTGCCAATAATGAGAGAGAGAGAGAGAGAGAGAGAGAGAGAGAGAGAGAGAGAGAGAGAGAGAGAGAGAGAGAGAGAGAGAGAGAGAGAGAGAGAGAGAGAGAGAGCATATGCCCTTCACATTATTTTAGAAACTTTCAATTGAATGAAAATACCCACAAACAAAGCAACAAGATTTAACAAAACAAAACAACAATATTTCAACAAAACAAATAAACAAGATTCACAGTAAACAATGCTCACCTTGTCTCCAAAAGCTTTATCCCAAGAAACTTTACTCCAAACTGAGGATACTGTGATAAAAGTGAGAAAAAAGAGTGTGAATGAGAGAGAGAGAGAGAGAGAGAGAGAGAGAGAGAGAGAGAGAGAGAGAGAGAGAGAGAGAGAGAGAGCAAGCTTTACTCAGACTGCTTTAACTCTAATGAAAGGGAAACAAAAGAGTGTCAATAAGAGAGATAAAAAGGATAGAGAGCCATCAAGGTTTTCAAAAAACTTACTTTACTCCAAGCCCTACTCCAAGTTTTACACTCTTTTAAATAGCTTTACTCCCTTTGAGAAGCTTTCTTATGCTCTCCTTGAAAAGGTTTACAAGCTTTTAAATAGCTTTACCTCAAGCTTTTGAAAGCTTTTGAAAAGCTTTAACTTTGATGAAAAAAAAAACAAAAAGTGTCAATGAGAGAGAGAAAAGAACATAAACAACAATAAACACAAATGTAACAAAGCAAAACAAGTAAACTTTTGAATGATGGCTATGGTGCTTACCTTTGTGTCCAATGCTCAACTTTTTGCTCAAGCCCTGGCTATGGTAAGAAGGTAAAGAGCTTTGTCTGTGACAAAAGAACATAAACAACAATAAACACAAATGTATCAAAGAAAAACTAGTAAACTTTTGAATGCTGGCTATGGGGCTCACCTTTTTGTCCAATGCTCATTTTTTTCTCCAAGCCCTGGCTATGGTGAAAAGGTAGAGAGCTTTGGCTGTGACAAAAAAGCATAAGAATGATCAAGCATCATTAGAAGAGCCATAGAGAATAGCACCACCACTAGGCGCAAAAATATCCTCCTCCTCAAGCTCAAAAATTGAAAATAGAAATGGGAAGAAACTGCGATGCGCCACTCTATTAAGTTCTGGTAATTGACTCTGTGGTCAACGCTAGCAGCATCAACCATAGTGTTTATTACATTTTGAAAATCGACGCTATAGTAGACGCTGCTAGCATTGACCATATAGTCGATAACCAGAACTTAATAGACGCTGTCTAAAAAATAACTGGGTCGTGCAGCGTAGGTATTCTCATAATGTTGTAACAAATCGACTTTTCTTGAATTGTTATTTCAACTCAACAAGGTGTTATCACAATTTGGGTGGAGATTCTACATTTCAAGAGAATGCACCTGTCAGTGGAATGGAAGAACGAGGAAAGGAAAAACTTGAAGATACACCTGGTACTTACATATATCTATAATCATTGTCTCACATCTAGCATCTTCATACGAAATTCTATGAAATAGGATTTTCCTCACAAACATCATATTTTCCTTACGCATATAAGTCATATCATAGGTACAATGGTGCTGCCCCCGAACCCCCGCTAGGGCACGATGCCCTTGGACCCCATCTAGGGGGAGGCAATCTCCCCCAGACTAGGTACCCAACTGCTCTTATGCCTTCTCCTCATAATGGGGGGGTTATAGTGTGAGCTAGTCGGAACCATGCAGTACCAGAGGGTGGAGCATTTATTTCTAACAACTTTTTAACTAGATATGTAGTTAAGACAATCAAAAGTTTCTCATTTTGTACTTATGTAGTTAATCTTGACCTTGAGGTGTTTATGTTGGTAGGCATATTTTTTTAGGTTTTTTACATCTTTTATAAAAGTATTGATTTTTTTTTTTATGGAGTAAAAAGAAAATCAACCACTAATATTATCAAATGTATTTTGTATCATCCTTTGATGTGTAGTTACAAAGGACGATACAAAATACATTTGATAATTTATTGGTTGTACTGGCAAGCTGGATGATTCACTAGATCAAGAAGAAGCACCTAGACACACAACATTTAGTGTGGATTTTGAGGACATCAAACCATCTATGCAAGACCAACATATGGAAGATGACCAACCAACAGATAATTATAACTTGGAATTTGAAAACCTTATGGATAATGCAAGTGAACCCTTATACACAGGATGTAAAGTTAGCAAGCTTTCAGCAACGTTGTTACTTTACAATCTTAAGGTGGTACATGGTTGGTCACAAGCAAGCATGGATGAGTTGCTACTTCTTTTGAAGAAAGACATTTTGCCATTAGAAAACGAGCTTTCACCATCAACATACCAAGCAAAAAAAATGATCAAAGATCTTGGGTTGCACTATAATAGCACTCATGCATGTGTTAATGACTGCATATTATATCGTGGGGAGCATTCTATATTGGATTCATGTCCTATTTGCGGGGCTAGTTGATGGAAGGAAGGAAAGAGAAAAATACCACAAAAAGTATTAAGACCTTTTCCATTGATACCATGCCTTCTTCAAATGTACAGGTGCTCTAGTTTTCTTTAATCAATGCAAGACAAAATTTCGAGTTTCATCATTACATTTGAACATCAAATTTATGTTTCATTTTCAAAAATATATTTATAGACACAAACACACACGTATATGTGCATATTATAAAAAAAATTGAATATGGTCTCAATTCAATTATTCTTCTTTATGGTAAATGGGTGAAACCAAATATAGTTAGAAAGCATGCAAGTATGAGGATGGACAACAATGGTTTTTGCTTGATAGATGTAACAAAAACACTCTGACAAACTAGCATGGAAGATCAGCCATTTGTTATGCCTGAGCATGTGCAACAAGTGTTTTATGTCCAGGACCCGATGGCAACGAATTGGAATGTTGTATTGCATTATTATGCTAGGGAAAGACGTGATGGTAAGGATGGGAATAATGTCATGGATTTTTCATTGGTCAAGGACTTTTGAACGACATCAATAGATCTTATCATGGATGAAGAGGAATGTACATCTCATGTGGATATTGCTAAAGGACATGTTATCGATCTCCTCACAAGATCCCCAAAGTAGTAATGATTTAAAGACAGAGGGATCTCGAAATGTACTTTGCAGATATATGTGTAACTATTTTATCTAAGAAATTTGAAACTATTTTCTCTATTAATTCTAGTAATGTTAGCACATTGTGCAATCATAAAGTTTTTTTCAACAACCCACATGTTGTCAAAACTCGTATAGATCCAGTACATGCATATTTTCAAACACTAATGTACGTAGCTATGTGTAAAGTTTAATCCATATGGCATGTGTTTGTGTACTATAGATGCAACTGATCATTTGCATTATGCATATGCGCTTATATATAATGCACCAATCTTAAAATCCTATATTGAATAACTTCTATTAAAAGACACAAAAGAAATGGCAATAGAAAGTGTTGTTACTACCACACAATCCCAATTTCTACCATGGCAATTGTTTCTGCATTTTCTGCCATGACACTCTCGCTCTACATAATATATATATATGTGTGTGTGTGTGTGTGTGTGTGTGTGTGTGTAGTCTCTCTCTCTCTCTCTCTCTCTCTCTCTCTCTCTCTCTCTCTCTCTCTCTCTCTCTCTCTCTCAATATCTTTATATGAGTTCTGCAATTTCTGCCAAGGCCAAAAAATTGCAAAAAAAAAATTTCTGTAATTTTGTCTGCAATTTCTACCACAATGGGAGAAATTGCGAAAAACTTTCTGCAATTTCTACCGCGGAGAAGTTTTTCTCAATTTCTGCCATGGCCTAAATATTGCAAAAATTTGTTTCCGCAATTTTGTCTGCAATTTTCACGACGATGGAAAAAATTGCAGAAAATTTTCTGCAATGTTTTCTGCAATTTCTACCAATGAAACATTTTCTGCAATTTTGGCCATGGCCAAAAAATTACAAAAAATCTTTTCCGCACTTTTTTCCACAATTTTTGTGATGACGACAAAAATTTACAGAAGTTTTCCCTATTTTTTCCGCAATTTTTACCATGACGGTAGAAATTGCGGACAATTTTTTGCAATTTTTGCCATAACGCTATAAATTGCAGAATTTTTTTCGCAATTTTTTGGCTTTCCGCAATTTTGACCAAAAAAAAATGCAGAAATTTTTTTTTCACAATTTTTGCCATCTTTTCTTGTAGTGCTAGGAGCAAGCATATTGAAGTGCAATATCACTTTGTGAGGGAGCAAGTCATTACAAAGGAGGTGGAGCTTCAACATGTGTCCTCAAGGGAATGTGTCGGTGATAAATTCACCAAAGCATTGGTAAAACACTTGTTCATGAAGCATAGGACATCACTTGGAGTGTCATCAAATTCCATGCTAAAACTAGTCGAAGAGGGAGTGTGAAACTAGTTTAGTCATATTTGCTACATTTCTATATTTGGCAACTTGAGGCCAACTTTATATTAGACTTAGAGTTTGACTTTTCAAAGTTCATTAGTCTAAATTTCATTTAAATAAACACTTTTTGAAAGTGTGGGAAAGTTTGAAGTCAAGTTTGAGTAGATTCAATTTTAAATGTTGGGTACATTGAATCTAGACCCAAAAATAGTAGGCTTTATAGTTTGGAGGGAAAGTCAAGTGTCCAAATAGAGTTTGGACCTACTATAAGAGGATGTAACTCATGGAGAGACATATCTTCTCTCTTCTTTATCTCATTTCATGCTTATACATGGTTCTCTTGGGTTCTACTATCCATTGGTGCACTATACTTGTGATTGCTTGCAATTCTATTTGTAGAATGATCTATATTTGCTATTTTTGGATCCACACTTGTGAAATACAGTGACTTGCTAGTTTTGTACGGACAACAATAGTACTTTATGTTTTGATTCATGGTTGATCAAGTTGTATTAGAGTTTGCATCGCATTTTGTGTGTAGATGCTGATTTTTCTACATTGGTGAGCTTGATAGAGTAGCTTCTTTTGTAAATAAAGATCCTTTATGGATTTGGGTTGTTTATGATCTGAATTCTTTCACAAGATGAGAGAACTCATGTATAAGCATGAAATGAGATGAGAGAGAGGTGCCAGACATGAGTTACAAGAATCAATAACAAAAAAAAAGGTATTGGATGAAGTCAAGTACTAATGTAAATACCTATACTATTCCAAGAGCCCCTTGAAAGAAGAGTATAAGTAAGTATGGTTAGTCATTTGTGATGGGTAGCACCAACAAGTTTTGCTCATTCATTGAGAACATCATTCATAGCCGAAAGAAAACTCCATGGTCTTAAATCTCATGATTGGCTGAAGATGCTCGAGTACATATTTCCAATGTGCATTTGTGTTTCATGATGCCATTTATAAACTAGCATCCATTGTCAGGTTACTTTTCACGTTTTATGCAATTGCATGTTTTTTTTAATACAAGTTTGATAAAGTCATATGAATGTACTAAAATCTAGTTATACCCTAAACATGATAGATGGATTTGTGAATAGGAGATTCATGAGATTGACGTGCAAACAACAATGAAGATATGGTGGTGGTTGTATGTATGCTTGAGAGAGATTTGCAACTTCTATCCTAGACATACATATGCATCTACTTGTGCAATTGGTTCAAGAAGTTAGTATTGTTGGTCATGTGCACTCAAGGTATAATGCACATGATTTTGATTTTTGTGACTTCAATAAATGTACTATGATTGTTTTTTTTTAAGTGAATAACATGATGCTCTCATTGTGTTAAAATATTATGTAGGTGGATGTTTTTTGTTGGAGAGATTCATGAAAATTTTGAAAGATTTTGTCCGTCAAAAGACAAGGCCAAAGCGAAGCATGATAGAGAGATGGTCAATGCAAGAATCTCTATTTCATTGCTTCAGATAAATCCATCCGCTCCACGAATATGGAACGATGAGGAAAGCAATGAGCTTAAAGGTCAAAAACTTCAAGGTATGGGTAGTCTTAAAAAAATGACAACTATTTTGAGAAAAAACATGTCCACCTTCATGCTTTATAATTTAGGCGTAATGGATAAGCGGTTGGAATTATATGAGCAAGAAAAAAAAAAGAGGGCCTTGACTAGAAATCGACACTGATGCAATGGGCATAGACGTCAAGCTACACCTCACTTGATGTTGAGCCATTACCCACAACCAATGCACCATAGACTGGATGGTTGATATACTCCAACAAGCAAGATCAAGGGGACAATTCATGTATGACACATAATGGGAATTTTCAAGAGGATGTGATTATAATGTTTGTCTATAACTCTATTTTTTTAAGTGGCTGATTATTGTTTTGATTATAATCCACATGTAATAGTATCGAAAGTATAGTGCAACGTGGGCATATGGTCGTGATTATCGCATTGAACCAATTGATATGAAACAACACACTTATGATTGTGGTGTGATGGCATCTTTCCATCAAGAAAATCGGAGTAGTGCTCGAGATCAAAGTCCAATTTCTGGAGAGCTTGAGTATGTAGGAATCATACAAGCCATATATGAGATGTGTTTTGCTGGAATGGGAAAATATTTTTTATTTGACGTAAAATGGTTCAAAATCATTTATAGAGGATCAAATGCAACCACAAAAAAGGAGCGTAGTGGATGTTTTGCTATCGATTCAACCAAGACATTAAGCATGGACTTTTTAGACACATTGATGGTGCCTCATCATTGTGAATATGTTTGTGTATGAGTTTCAAATTTTTGATAATTGTCGATCATAACTAATATTATATTTAACATCTACACTTTTACATTACACCTATTTATTGTGAATTAAAATTTTATGATGATAATAAATCTTTAATCTAAACATTGTTAAATGTGCAGGTGTTTTTTCAACCAAATCGACTAAACAACAATTGGTGTATGTTGTTCAATTTAAGCCACTTGTAAGACATATATTTGAAAATACATATATTGAGAATGAAATGAAGGATCTAAATTTGGATAGCACAAATTTGTTCTTCCTCATAGTCTTCAATATTATAATCAGGATTTAATGACATTCCTTTCATTTTCTTGATTCATGTTTGTTTTTTTCTCTGTGGGTTTGTCATTATCATGTCGATAGAGTATTAGTGACATCATTGTGACTTTTGTGAAGTTTATAGGATGCATTTTATTCTTCAGTGCACTTCACATGTTTGTGAAAGACAACAACCGATTTTGACACACTTAGAAACTCCTCAAGTTTCTCTTGATTTATTACATACATCGGTTCATCTTTCGGAAGAGACCTTTTTGTCAAAATTATTGAGTATGTAGTAAAATCATTTCACCTTTAGCTTTGAAAAAAATTTTGGAGATCTTTTGATTTCTATGCAAACTTGTAACCTCTATCCCAAAAGCAGATGTCATCAAAAGATATTCAATGGAAATTTTTGACACGGTCATGGCCCAACTTTTGCTATGGAAGGATTGTGTCAAGGACCGATTTTGGCACAAAATAACTTGATGGTAATAATTTGAAAGTATTTGAGCTCAATTCTGATTTCCCTAGCCGACCAATGAGTTCGAAACACTCTATTTCTTTTATTAATTGAATTTTCACAAGTACATTAAAAGTTTCTTTCATGAGTACCAAACTTAACTAAAGAAAATATTTACAAAAATGTCTCCTTCAAGATTTGCATGTAGGCGATGCAACCAAATACTCGTAGGTTCTTTTATTAGGTTCACATAAGCATTCTATACGTAAGAAGCTATCTTCCACTACGTAGATGAAGGCTTAGATCTTGTCCACACCTCGTGGGTTGTTTTACCTGAGAGGGCCTTGGTCGAACATCTATTCTAGATGTAGGCCGTAGTGGAGATAGCTTCAGCCCAGAGACTCTTTAGTAATGATGCATGATCCAACATGCATTTGGCTGATTCAACCAATGTTTAATTCTTCCTCTCAAATAAGCCATTGACTGATGCGAATAGAGAGTAATGAACTATTGTTCGATTTCTTGGCTTTGGCAGTACTCCTGGAATTCAGTAGAGATATATTCTCCACCATTGTCGGACCTCAGGGCTTTGATCCTTTTACCAATTTCTTTCTATGCATGCTCTTTGAAGAATTTGAAGAGGTTAAAAGCCTCTGACTTCTTCTTGATGAAGTACACCATTGTCCTCCTGAAAAACTCATCAATAAAAGTAATAAAGTACTTTGCATCCTTCAATGAAGGATTCTGCATTGGGCCACATATATCTGTATGTACAATATCTAACAATCCTCTAGCAACATGTTGATGGCTTGATCTAAAAGGTTTAATGGCCTTCTTATCGACTATACAGTCTTGACAGATAGGTAATTTGACTTTCCTATTTGGATAGATCAAGAACAATAGATTGCTTAGATACAGAAGCATGATTCAAATGACCAAGTCTACAATGCCAAAGTAAAATTTTATTGATATGAAAAAAGTACTAAGAGTCTGACTAGAGATAGAAAAACAATGACTTAATTTTTACAAGTATCCATGCTTCTTTCCGAGTGCTAGAATCTTGCATGTCCTATCAACTGCTGTATATTAATCTAATCTGTAATTTTGCTAACAGAGAGCAGATTTGTAGAAAGATTTGGTACATGAAGGAAACTTGAAAGTAGTGTGGATTGATCGTTTGCAAAGCTTAATCTTATTGTACCTTCACCTCAGATAGCTTGTGTGCTATTGTCACCAAGGTGAACAAACTTCTTGGTATTGTAAGGCGTATAGGACCCAAAATAGCCAATATGGTTGTTCATGTATTGAGTGGCTCCATAATCAAGAAACCAGGAGCTGTTGTATGATGCTTCTTGATGGCTCATCATGAATGCATCATGACCCACTTTTTTACTAGGTTGAACAACATTGCTAGCTTGTAATTGGGCATCATCCTTGATGTAATATCATTTCACATCAAATGCCACAACAAAACCATTATCAAGGAGTTTTCCAACACCATGTATAGTCTTAGTAATGCTAAAATTGAACAGAATATTGTACAACTTTGTATTTTTTGAAGATCCTAAGCAAATATATAGATCCAACTCCTTATATCATACAACATCAGGATAAAAGTGCAAAATATTTGCTATTTTTATCCAATTAATAAGAGATGACCACAACTTTGATTTTGAAGCTAAAAAGCCTATAAATAAAAAACCATTAGATCCCTCTTCACTCAAATTGATCAAGGATTGAAGGTACTAATCATAGATTATGTCGAGATAGCAATCAATGCTTGAATTGCATCAAAATCTTTGATTCTAGCATGAAATGAAGCTCATTTCTTGGAATGGCTCTGATACCATGATAAAAATGCAGCAAAATAAACCCATTTGATCCTAAAAATGATGGATAAAGCACCTACTTAAGATTCAAACAAGATCTAGAAGCTAGATTACTAATCAATGCATTGATTCTTAGCTTATCTTGGCTTGAACTTCATGAATTAGCTCCAAAATTCTTCACATGTGTGGATGTACGACCTGTTGTTGCCTGCGTACTATACCTGCAACTCTAATCTCATTCAATGACCATAAAAAATCACATGCCAATAGCATTCATCAATCAAATCATAGACTCAAACTAGTCAAAAAGGAAAATCTCGATTTTGCTCATAATTAGATGGAAATTGCTATTCTAAGCTCCTACTTTTTCTCTACCCTATCTCTACTTTCATTTAAGAGGCTCTACTTGCATTTATTTCAAATGCCTACAAATACTAGCTCCTACATCGTCATTCCATCACTTGGGATTCACATGAGGCTCACATGATTTCGAACTGTCATTCTAGCTAGCATTTCTTGGCTCTCATTCTTGTCATTTTCTTCTTCCTCAAAGACCTCCTCGGTCTAAGGTGAGAGGTGCCCTTGAAATAGCTTTAGCCTAGTATCTTGGGGATTCATCCGAATCAGCCAACATCATCCTCCCCTAATCTATTGTAGAACCCACTGCAACACATGTCGAATGATATTGCTTCACTTCCGCATTGGCATCTTTGACTGGCAAAAGCATAGGTCCTCATTCACTTGCGTAGAACCAAATGCTTATTTGCCGCAAAAATTGTTGCACAAAATTGTGATCTCTCAATGGCCTCTTGCATTCTAGCACGCGTGAAGACATGAATGTTGCTCTGTAGAAGAGTCAGGCCATCATACGGTGGTCTTCTTCTAACTACAGGACTACATTTGGGTTGATTCTGATCGGATTTAAATCTCGATCCCAAAAACACTCCTCATTCATAAGGAATGCCATGGATCGACAATAATCAGCACTCTCTCGAACGCATATGTCAGCACTAGCCTTATATTTGTGGCCAAAGTCTAATAGCTGCAGCCTCAACTCATCATACGTTGAGCTTTCTGAGATCTCTGAAATTACTGACCAATTGACAGCTTCATCGCTTGGTTATTTCATTGGCCATGGATCTCTTCTCTTGATAGGCATGTAAAAGGGATCAACCCTTTCCCAAGATGGTGCCCTCAAGTACTCTTGCAACCTCCTATTGTCTTTCAAGATCTTATTCCTCCATTCTGGCTATGGCTGCAGGGCTACACTAACATATTTTATGAAATCAAGTATTCAAATAGCTTATCAGTTTTTTGATGAGTTTTATCAATATTGGTGAATGAACTTTTTCAAAGAACAAAAAATCTATTTGCTCAACCTTGAAGATGCATTTTTAATTGAGAAATTTCATTGGCCATGTAAATTAGTAGCTTCAGCTACAATTGCCGAACCTTCAAATCTTTCCTAGGATAATGATTTTTTGCAGCTTGTGCAAGGCAAGGAACACGAAATTGATATGAAATCAAAAAAGAGTATGCAAATTGTAAAAGATACAACAAATCAAGTGGTATGATTATCTAAATAAAATTCAATTTGGAAGTCTTGTTGCACTTCTAGCTTCAGAAAATAGTGAAAGATATGTGAGAAATTGTTAACTAGTTTGATATTTTGGTCATATTTGTTTATTTGATAATTGAGGCCAATTTTCAAATTAGACTTAGAGTTTGACTTTTCAAAGTTATATTAGTCTAAAAGTATTTGAATTACCACTTTAAGAAAGTGAGCGAAACTAGAAAGTTGAGTTTGGACACATTCAAATTTGAATGTTAGATACATTGAATTTAGTCCACATTAATAGTAGGGTTTTTGATATGGAGGGAAATCAAGCTCATTAATGAGGCATTGACATGTTATAAATAGATGTAAACTCGTGGGAGAAATGTCCCTTCTAAGTCATCTCGATATCGAGGAGTATCACATAGAAGACAAACTTTTAACCTCTGATATTCACCACGATATAAGATGAAATCTTTCGGACATGCATGATGTATTGTATAGTCCACTTCCATTGCATTCAACATTTTTCGTGCCTCAACTCTTGTTTATAACATAGTATTTTCTTCTAGTAGTATTTTGCACAATAACCTGTAATCAAATGAATTTCCATAATACAAAATACAATCATCTACCCAACTAGAAGTTTTGACTTAAACAACACATATTCTAGTAAAATCTCTAAAAACAATCTCAATCTTATTTACCGAAATAAAGATGTAACACTTGTATCACTCCATTTATATTTTGATTGGAGGTTCAATATAAGCAATGAGGCATCCAAACAAGATGTCTTTGCTCCAAAATATAGTGGTGTGTTTGATTATTCTCTCAATTTTTTTTCCTCAACACTCACAAATGATTCAGTACCATATTCAATGCATTCTTTCATGTTAGGATGCTCATAGACATCACTAGAACTAGACGATGATTCATAGTCCTTCCACTCAAATACTACTAAGTAAATCTTTTTCAAATATAATTCTTCAAATAAAGCATATAAGTTGTATGATCTTGCTAATCAAAAGATATTCATTAGTAGAGATGTTGTTTTTTATGGAAGATCAATTCAAAGACTCAAAAGACAAGAGTCCTATGCCAAAAGACATTGTTGGATTCGATCCTCTTCTTAATCAAATTCATTAATCTAGATCCATTATTTACAAACAACCAATCTGAATTGTGGAAGGCCAAATCCCCACTCTACATAATCCTCGCATAGTAATAACCAAAATAGACAAACTATCATGTGTGCATTTCTTTACGACCTCTTCCTTTACGATGCATTACGGTGAATTTGCGTGCATTTCTGAAATCAATAGAATTGATCTAGTAACATTGAAACCTCTATTACGTTCCTTTACAATGCATTACGATGAATTTGTGTGCATTTGTGAAATTAATAGAATTGATCGAGTGTCATCAAAATTGTGACTAACTAGAGTCAACTTCCCTAACTTGAATCTGATAGGCACGAACTCGCACTATTACAATCTCTATTATGTTCATGTCTCATTCGTGGATCCATTGTGTTACGTACCTATGTATGTTGTGCCTCCCCAATTGTTGTGATCAAGAGGGCAAAGTCAAGATTTGGATCTCCAACCGGGTGAGTCGTCATGTAGTACGGGCTTCAATCCAATGGGGAGGAGGTTAAACTATGGATCTAGATGTCGCGAACAGATTGTTTTCGTTTGGTTTTCTTGTGCAGAAGCCAACAGGATCCTAGGCACGCGGCTTCAGATCACAGAACAAAAATCACTCTAGCAATCAAGATAGCAGAAAACAAGAGAGATGGACAAGAGAGAGCAACTATATTATTAATTTTGATTTTTTTGAGCAAGGTGATTAGTGTCTGGCTCATTGGTGGCCTGACACTCTGCTCTTTTTTGCTGTGTTTTGCTCGTTGACAGACTTTCATGCATAGCTATTTTCTTCTCTATTTTTTCTATCCTTCTCTTTTTATGCCCTCCCCTCTCACACTTCTCTCTCTCTTGTTGATCCAAAATTTTTGTTTCTATCTCCACTGCATGGAGTTTACAAGATAGCTAAACAGAAAATTACAAGAGTAGTTAACGCTAATGAACTAGTTAGTTACTCTCTGTTATTGTTAATTGTTTCAGCTAAGCATGAAGTTCAAAACTCCACACCCGTTCAGCTGCCAGCTGACAGCTCGAAAGATTTTTCTTCGTTTTCTTTTCATTTCGTGTCATGTCGTGTCTTTTGGTCCTGGAGGCATGTTTGACTTTCGCGAATTATTTTACCTTCGAGTTTTGCTTCACTTCGTGTCTTAGGGTTTTCGAGGTACGTTGACTTTCACGAATTTTTCGCCATTTGTCCTTCGCTTCATGTCACTTTTTTTCGCGTTGCGACAAAGTTGCAGGAGTTCACAATTTCTGACACTCTCTCTTGAACCTTGCAACTTTGCACATTTAATCCAATTGTCTTTCTTTGCTTTGGAAAGAGTGGCTTGTCGAGCGGCTTCATGACCAGATCTACAATCATGTCTTCAGACTTTATGTACTAGACCTGGATCTCTCCTTTCGAAATCAAATCTCGAATGTGATGGTACTTCAGAGGTATGTGTTTTATCTTTGAATGGAAGACAGGAACTTGGGATAGATAAATGGCATTGAGAATCCATCATCATTGTGCATGGTCCTCTTTGTGGTATGCCAATTGCCTCCAACATCATTTAAAACCAAACTACCTCGTTCGCCACCTTTGAAGCTCTGACGTATTCAGCTTCGCATGAGGACTAAACTACCAAGGTTTGCTTTTTGCATATCTAGTTGATTGCTGCTCCACACACTATTGAACATCCTCTAGTTACGGACTTGTTGTTATCTTTGCAGCTCGCCCAACTTGCATCACTATAGTGGTGCAGCTCGAATCCTTTTCTTTCATTTTCTGCTCTATAGGTTAATCCCATATTTTGGGTACCCTTCGGATATTGTAAGATTCGTTTTGCCATTCACCAATGTGCCATGCCAAGATTGGAAGAGAATTGGCTTAATGAATGAACAGAGAAAGCCAAATCGGGTCTGGTACAAATTGTAAGGTACATCAGACTACCGATTAGATTTTGATAGGGTATACCTTCCATCTTCTATTTTTCTTCCTCTAACTTTCGACAGTTATGCTTCGTCAACTTGGCTCCAACTATCACTGGTGTAGGTTTTTCTTTGCAGTCCATCATTTGGTACTGCTTCAACACTATTCTAGTGTATTCAAATTGACTCAAGTGCATTTTGTCTTCTATTTGATCTCTTCTGATCTCCAGCCCGAGGCATTTTGTTGCTTCTCCTAGATCTATGATTTCATAATTTTAGAAAATCTGACTCTTTGTGTCCTTGATTAGCATCATGAAGTTTCCTATCATAAGAAAATCATCCACGAAAATAGTCAAAATCACAAAATCTTTTCCTACTCTTTTTATGTAGACATTACAGTTTGGTTGTGTAGGATTGAAGTCTAGAAACTTTAGAAGACTGTCGAGCTTCTTGTACCAAGCTCGTGATGCCTGCTTTAGATCATAAATGTATCTCTGCAATCGACAGACATATTGTCGATTGATTGTCAGGGTCTCCAAATCCTTCAAGCTGCTTCATGAAGTTCTCCTGCTCTAGATCTCCGTGGAGAAAGACTGTCTTTACATCAATCTGGTGAATTTCCAGATTGTGTTGTGTAGCATATGCAAGGAGCGGTCATATGCTTGTCATCTTGACCATCGACAAATACGTGTCAAAATAATCAACACCATACTGTATAGCCCTTTGCGAGAAGCCTTGCTTTGTAATGGCCAACAGTGCCATCTGATTTCATTTTTCTTTTGTACACCCACTTGCAGTCGATAATCTATTTGTTTTCTGATAGTGACTCTAATGTCCATGCCTCATTTTGCCTCATCAACTCGATCTCCTCTAACATTGTCTGCTTTTAGAATTCTCCCTCTAGACTCTGGACAGCTTCTTGATATGTTGTTGGCTCTTCAGTGAAGCTGCAATACTCGAATTGTGTGTCTGCGCTCCATTGAAGATTGTCAGCATATCGATCTGGAGGTCTTATTTGTCTTGTTGACCTTCTAGGTTCGTTGTTCGAATATTCATTGTTCATGGGGTTGATCTTCTGCTTCCTGCTGCTCTGAAGTCTATGGCTCAACATTATGATTTAACGTATGTCCTCGATCTCCATCTTGAATCGGCAGAAGTGTGAAGATCTCATGGTCTTTTTCATCTTTTAGTCCAGGGAATGTGGAATCATCAAACTTCACATCTCTACTCGAAACAACCTTCTTCATGGTTAGATTGCAGAGTCTATACACTTGTGATCCGTTTGAGTACCCGACCATGATTGTTTGCTCTGATTTATCATTGAGCTTGTCTTTTTTCTTTTGGAATGTGGTTGTATGTTGCACATCCAAACACATGCATGTATGATAGATTAGGCTTTCTACCTGTCCGCATCTCGTATGGTGTCTTATTTTCCAAGGATGTCGTTGTTGATCTATTCTGCAGGTGTACTACTACAGCTATTGCCTCAGTCTAGAATTGACTTGGCAATCGAGCTTGTGCCATCATGCATCTGGCTACTTCAACTAGCGTCATGTTTTTTCTTTCTGCAACACCATTATATTCTGGTGTGTATGCAGGAGTGAACTGATGCTCTATCCCCTGTTCTTGGCAGAATTTTGAAAATTCTATGCTCTTGTACTCACTTCCATTGTCAGATCTGATAATCTGAATCTTCTTTGAGGTGTGTCTCTCTGCAAATGCCACAAACTTCTTGAAAGAGTCAAACACTTCAGATTTTTTCTTTCAGGTAGTAGATCGTAGTCATCCAGTTGTAATCATCAATGAACATAAGGAAATACCTCGATCTTGAGAGTGAATCCACTTTCATTGGTCCATAGACATCTGAGTGGACGAGCTCAAAAACTTCTTTGGCTCTTCTTCCCTCATGTGTGAATGGATTCCGATGTCGTTTGCCTTTCTGACAGGCTTCGCAAAACTCGGTATCGGGTCTTGATATCTTCATACATGTGACTATGTCTTTCTTGCACATGTCATATAGGCTCCTCATGTTCAGATGATACATTCTCCTATGCCATAGCTGATATTCATTTTCTGATGCATTTGATGTGCTATTAGAATTGCTGATTATCTTGGCCTGGTAGAGACTTTCTTCTCTGCATCTTCCTGTCAACAATTTTTTTGTTGTTTTCTCAATCATGCGGCATGTATTGCCATCAAATGAAACTCAAATTCCAAGATTTGCCATCTTGGAGACTGATAGCAGATCTTTTCTCAGTGAAGGTACATAGAGTGCTCTTGGCAGCTCTGCTTGACCTGATAGTGTTCGCAGTTGTAGAGTTTTGATGCCTTTGACATCATGTCTGCTCCCATCACCTAGAATCATTGCTCTATTTTTTTTGAGTTCTCTGAAGTCGATCATAGTCTTCTTGTTGCAAGTCATGTGTGATTTTGCTCCTGAATCGATGACTACATCATAGTCTTGTTCAGTGTAGCTTGTTGAAGCTTCATCAAGTATTGTGAAGGCTTCATCACCTCTATCTGCATCTTTGGATGACTCTGCAACATTTGTTTTCTCAGTTTTGTTCTTTCTTTTTGGGTTGAATTTGCAATCGTATGCAAAGTGCCCTTTCTTCTTGCAGTGCATGCAAGGTATTGCTGGATTAAACCAGCATTTGTTGGCTGTATGGCGTGGTTTGTGACAGTGATCACAAGAAGAAGACTGTTTTGTATTTGTCTTGTCGAATCTGGATGAACCAGGTCCTGATTCTCTTTTCTCTCTTTTTCTCTCTCTTGGTTCAGCCACGCGACTTGATCAATCAAGGCCTTCAGCATTTGCCCCACCACCAATTGGCCTCGAGATTGCTCAGTCGCTCTTTTGGAGAGCACCTGGTGGAGTTGATGTTGAAGGCACGTTAAGGCAGTCCAGCAACCGAGTGCGTGAGTATCTCATCCGGCCGATGGTGTTATTGTGTTGGAAGATTGAGTCAATTCATGCAAGATCCTAGTGAGGAGCATAAAAAGCTAGGAAAACGAGTTTTGAGGTACATCATTGGAACTCGAGATTTTGGCATATTGTATGAGGGATCATCATCTAATATTTTTGGATTTTCAGATTCGGACTATGCTGGATATGTAATGGATATGAAATCCATTAGTGCTCATTGTATTTTCATAGGTGATGGGGCTATATCATGGATGTCAAAGAAACAAGCCACTATCTCATTGTCATCTAGTGAGGCCGAGTACAAAGATCTTACACATTGCACAAAGGAGATTGTATGGATCAAGAGGATGATCAAGGATCTTCACTTGATGGATTTTTTCAGAGAGCCCAATCATCTTTTGTGACAATCAATCAGCCCAAAGGTTGGCAACCAATCCTATCTTTCATGCTAGGAGCAAGCATATTGAGGTGCAATATCATTTTGTGAGGAAGCAAGTCATTGAAAAGGAGGTGGAGATTCAACATGTGTCCTCAAGGGAATGTGTAGCTGATATCTTCACCAAAGCATTTGGAAAGGACTTTTTTATGAAGCATAGGACATCGCTTGGAGTGTTATCAAAGTCTATGCTAAAACTAGTTGAAGAGACAATGTGAAAGATTCAACTAGCTTAGTCATATTTGTTACATTTCTATACTTGAAAAATCGAGGACAATTTCATATTAGACTTAGAGTTTGACTTTTCAAAGTTCATTAGTCTAAATTTCACCTGAATAAACACTTCTGGAAAGTGTGAGAAAGTTAGAAGTTGAGTTTGAGTATATTCAAATTTAAATGTTGGGTACATTGAATCTAGACCCAGAAATAGTAGTGTTTACATTTTGGAGGGAAAGCCAAGTAGCCAAATAGGGTTTTGACCTGTTATAAAAGGATGTAACTCATGGAGAGACATATCTTCTCTCTTCTCTATCTCATTTCATGCTTATACATGGTTCTCTTGGATTCTACTATCCATTGGTGCACTATACTTGTGATTGCTTGTAATTCTATGTGTAGAATGATCTATATTTGTTATCTTTGGATCCACACATGTGAAATATAGTAGCTTGCTGGTTTTGTGTTCAGAACAACAATATTTTATGATTTGATTCATGTTTGATGAAGCTCTATTAGAGTTTGCATCTCATTCATACAGTAGATGCTGATTTTTCTACATTGGTAGGATTGTTGATTTGTTCTCTTTATAACCCAAGATCAGTTTATGGATTTGGATCATCAATGATCTGAATTCTTTCATAGCTATTTCCAATGTCACAAGTAGTTGCAGCCCACGACTAGTTTTTCAACCAATCGGCCAAAAAAACGTCTACATGGGAAGGGGTTAAAGTGGCTCTTATTACACACTTTAAACCAAGAAGAATTCTTTTGATTCTATTATACCTTATGAAGGATTTAAGAAATCAATATACACAGCAAATGATCATGAATGTAGTATTGAAGGAATTGGGAGTATTTCCTTGAAACTTACATCTTCTAAAGTTTTATCTCTTTCCAATATTTGTTTTGTTCCTAAACTCACAAAGAACCTTATAAGTGTTGGTAAATTGCTTGATAATGGCCTTGATGTGGAATTCAACATCAATACTTGTACTATTAAGAAAGTTGATGAGGTTCTTGCACATGGATCTAGTTATGGAGGCATTTTCAAGTTAAATCCACATGAAAGTGCAAATTCTTGTGATGTTGCTTATAGACTAGTAATTCCAAGGAGGAGTTATGGCATAGGAGATTGGGACTTTCTATGGTCAAAGGTGCAAAAGCCATTGGCTTACCAAGATCACTTTCCAAAGAGATCAAGCTATGTAAGGCTTGTGCAATAGCACAATCACATAAGAAGCCATATCAAGGTCTTCCATCAAGACTAAACATCCATTCGAGTTGGTACACTCGGATGTACATTTTTCATCATCTAAAAGCAAGGGAAGAGCCACTTGCTTTGTTACTTTTATTGATGATTTTACAAGATACACATGGTTATATCTTCTTTCTTCTAAAGCTATGGTATATGATTATTTTCTTATTTTCAGAGATTTTGTTGAAAAAACAATTTTCTTACAAAGTCGAAGGTTTGAGGTGTGATGGAGGTGATGGAGGTGGAGAGTATATCTCCAATAAATTCCATGACTTCACAAAATATGGTGGCCGAAAGAAATAATAGATCCTTATGTGAGTGTGCCAAAACAATCAAATTGAAGCCTCTTTGCCTATTGATTTTTGGGGAGAAGCTATAAATTGTGCAAACTACTTGTGCAATAGATTACCTCACAATGCTCTTGGAGGAAAATCACCATATGAAGTCTTATTCAACAAGAAGCCTAAGGTTGATTATCTTAGAGTTTTTGGAAGTACTTGCTTTGCTCATATTCCCTTGGAAACAAGGAGGAAAGATGATCCAAGTTAACTCAAAGGGATCATGGTTGGGTATTCATCCAACAAGAAGGCATATAGAATCTTTATTCCCTCTACCTCAAAGACAATTGAGAGTAGAGATGTCACATTTCATGAAGATAAAAAATTCAACTTGGATAAGGCCAAGATCACGGCAACTCAAAGAGCATCTCCTATTATCTCTCTTGAAGACAATCATGAAGAGATGGGGTCGAGATTTGAGGAGGAGTCACCTCGAGTTTTCTCACCTAGAAGATCCTTGAGAGAAAGATGCAAGCCCAAGAAGCTCTCATATGTTGACAAAGGCAAGCAAGTGGATCTTGACTCCACTAATTATGCATATTTAATATCACATGAAGAGCCAAAGGATGTCCAAGATGCACTCAACTCAAAAGAGTGGTTTGAAGCAATGAAACAAGAATAAGATGCATTGATCACCAACAAGACTTGGGAGATTGTGGATCCTCCATCCAACAAGCATATTATTGGATGCAAATGGGTTTTTTGAGCCAGGTACAATCAAGATTGTACTATCAACAAATTTAGGGCAAGATTATCTGCAAAAGGATTTTCTCAAATCCAAGGACTTGATTATGAAGAAACCTTTGCACATGTTGCAAATATGGTGACAGTAAGAATCATCACATCCATTGCTTGTTTTTTCAAGTGGAAGGTATTTTAGTCTAAAATGCTTTTCTAAATGGATATCTAGAAGAAAAAATCTATATGGAACATCCTCAAGGATTCATCAAAGATGAGTCCAAAGTATGCTTGCTATTCAAAAGTCTTTATGGACTTAATAAGAAAGCACCAAGATCATGGTATTCTAGACTCATTTATTTCCTTGTCTCAGTATGATTTATCCTTAGTAATTATGATCCTTCCATGTCTCTAAAGTTTTATGCTAGTGATATTGTCATTCTTCTAATTTATGTTGATGATATTATCCTAAGTGGAAGTTGTATCAATTCACGTGTGAAAGTAATTAATTATTGATTGTTAGCATGCTAGACTATGATTTGCAATAGAATCTAGAGGTTGATCTTGATTTTCAATCTACAATTTTCTATGTGCAAACACAAAGCTTAGTAAGATCATTCACACATTTTCCCACACATGTGAACTGTTGAAAATTTCACATCGGAGAGTTCATGCGAATCGCACCTCAAGAAAAGAGCATTCTGGTAGATTGGATCAAATCGCCCCTCGTACCTACCAATGAGTCATGCAAGCAGCAAGCGGCATTCAAAGAGTACCTGCAAAAGTTTCTGGAGATTTTCTTGGATGATCTATGCATGCACGGGTTTGGAGAAAGTGTTGAGTCAATGCCGCAAGTATCAGATATACAAACCAAACTTCAAAAATAAAATTTTGAAAGTTGAAGCTGGGCTCTTATTGACTAGGCCAACATATTTGGATAGCCAACAAAAGATCAACCTTCTACTTCTCTACATCAAAACAAGAAACTTCCAACCTCTACTTTCATAAAACACCTCTAAATTCACTACTTTTCAACTTGCAATTAATGCCACCTATCAAATAAAAAATGTGGGCATGTTGGCGATTTTATTCTCAGCTTAAAAAGCTTTTCAAAAATAGAAGAAAAACAACACCTATGGTGAAGCCCACCAATGTCTAGAAGCAAGAATTGGTGCTACTTCTACTACACTATCACAAAAATTTGATGGCAGATCTTAATGCAACAAAAAAAGAGACTTGTAGTTACCATTTCCACTTTGGAAGAGGCTCTTATACTACTTTTACAACTAGGAAGAGCAGCTCACCAATGCCTTTGATTTGATGTCCACCAATGCCTCCAAAAGCCCTCGAATGTGCCTCTCCTCCAATGATCATAAGATGGCCTCAAGAATTTACCACCCAACCATAGCTAGATCCAAGCACAAGTAAGACCTATCTAGCACCCCCTTGCTAAACCACAATCACTACCATCACAATCATAAGCATGCTCAAGGTCCTACCCCCATCTAAGTCACATACCAAAGATGGTAATCCTCTCAAGAGCAAGCAAGCCAAATCTAAGCTCTCACACACTAGCAATCCACTAGAGAATAGAAGCAAACCACAACACAAGAAATCTCCCCTCATTTGGGCACCCTCTCCCTCTCTTATAGATGGCCAATGACTCACTCCAAAGCACTATGGAATGTCCACACAAGCCAATGAAAAAAGAGGAGGCAAAGGAAAGACCAAGAGGCTCACAAATTAGTGGAATGTCAAAAGACACCTTCCAGAACTTATGGTTCTTGGTTATAACTTCTTGGGCTCTTTAGGGGCATCAAGGAATCCTAGTAGGTGTGCCCTCCTACTAGTTCTCTATGACCCTTATTCGAGGGCTAACTTTGGCCCAAGGCCTATTATGTGATCATGGTTCAAGGTTGACGCCCAAGGTGTAGGAAAATGACCAATACCCATGGTAAGGTCCTCCTAACACCTCAGTAGGTTCCATACCTCCATCCAAGGCATAGACACCTACATTTCCTTATCCAAGGACACAAGTACCTTAATCCAAAGGCACCTACCCTTAATCCAAGGGTGACTCACCATTTAGCCCCCCAGACACTAAATGGGCACATAGGGGTTATTGAAGTACTGCTAGTTATACTATTAGAAGATTCTGGTGAAGATTCTTCTAACGAATGATTTTGACAAAGATTCTTCTAACGGATTACAAGATGTTCATGTGAGCTATGAGGGGACTGTATCATTCATTTTGAATATGGAGGAATCAAAACTCAAAAAGAAGATTTTCCCATTGCTCCACTAACAACACATTCAAAAGTTAAAGAGAGTTCAGAAATTTTGTCAAATGAGCTAGCAGAGAAAGCCGGTTTCTCCACACCGAGCTGGTATGAAGAAAGTTTAGCCTTTGATCTTGTAACAAATGCTAAAAGTGCCCAACAAATATTATGCCGCCAAAGTACATCAACAAACGTTGACGAATAGGTGTATGGGAAGCAGCATCGAGAGAAGTTCAATAAAGATGGTGTTGCAAGGGCAAATAACATCCTGGATTTGATCCACACATATTTATGCGGGCCTATGAGGACTATGTCCTTAGGTAAAGCCTTCTATTTCATGACCTTTATTGATGATATGTCACATAAGACGTGGATTTACTTCTTGAAGAAGAAATCGGATGCATTTGACACTTTCAAGAGCTTCAAAGCATTGGTCGAAAATCAGACAGGTAAGAAGATCAAATAGTGTGGGCGAATTCAAGTCTAACGACCTCAATGATCTTTGTGATCAATGTGGGACCAAGAGACAATTTACGCAAGCTCATACTTCTGCTCTCAATGGTGTGGTTGAGCGCAAGAATCATATGATTGTGAAAAGTGCCAGATCTATGCTAGCTGAGATGGAACTACCAAAAGATTTTTGGTCAGAAGCATGTAGTACGGCAGTCTATCTTCAAAATAGAAGTCCCACCATTGCCATACCAAAGATAACACCTGAGGAGGCATTCACGAAGAAGAAGCCAAAGGTAAATCATTTGCGAATCTTTGGATGTAAAGCCTTTGTACACATTCCTAAAGAAGAGAGACGTAAGCTTGATGTGAAAGCTATCAAGTGTATATTCCTAGGATATGATGATCGTGTGAAGGGCTATAGCTATTTTGATCCAGTGGAGAACAAAATACATGTTAGCCGTGATGTTATCTTTGATGAATCTAAGATGTATGAAGATGAGGATGCTGAGAAGACGGACACATCCAGTGGGAAAGATGGTATAGTGAGGTTACCTCCTGATGATGATCCACTTATTGACTGTCCTAGTGATGGACACGAGAATACACCTCAAGATACTGCTACTCAACCTCAAGAGACAAGTTGGAGAGGTAGAGATAAACCTTTTGGTGCAAGAAGGACTGAAGTTTCACGTGATAAACGCAAGGAGAAAGATGTACCGTGGGATACATTTTCACCCGATCACCTGATAGAAAGATCCCTAAGTGGTTTGAGAGATTGATGGAGAGCCGCGACATGGATGACTTTCCAAGATCATCTAGCCAGGGAGAGCTACGAAGATCAACAAGAGAGAAGACAGAACCTGAAAGGTATGAAGCAAATTATGCTCTCTTATCTAGCATTATTCAAAGCAAAGAACCTTCGACTTATGTTGAAGCGAAGGATGATGACATTTGGATCAAGGCCATGGGAGAGGAGATGGAGTCAATTGCCAAGCATAGCACATGGGACTTAGTGGAACTACCAGGACTAAGTACCATGCAGATGGAAATATAGCAAAGCATAATGCACAAAGTAAAGGGATCGACTATGAGGAGACCTTTGCGCCAGTATGTAAGTGAAATACTCTACGTCTACTTGTTGCTTTAGCTTCACATTTTGGTTGGCCTTTGCATCAGATGGATGTGAAATCTGCTTTTGTAAATGGTGAGTTAGAAGAAGAGGTGTTCATGGATGAACCTGAAGGCTTTGTAGCGAAAGGACAGGAGAATAAAGTATGTCGCTTGAAGAAAGCACTTTATGGTCTCAAACAACACCACGTGCATGATACAACATGATTGATGCCTATTCTCTTTTTAAGAGGATGGTGAGAACACATTCTGATCTGAATCTTTATGTCTTATGCTTTGATGGTATGGTTGCTTTGATTGCTCTTTATGTTGATGAGTTGATTATCACGGAAAATAATCAAGAGATGATAGACATGATCAAGAAAGACCTCATGGAACAAATTGAGATGACAAATCTCAGCCTAATGCATTATTGCCTTGGAGTGGAGGTGTGGCAAAAAGGACACGAAGTGGGTCTAACACAAGTGAAGTATGTCAAAGAGTTGTTGCACAGGCTTAGGTTGCAGGATTGCAAGCCAGTGAACACTCCTATTGAACCAAGTAAAAAGATTTCTAAGCTTGACGAGTCACAGCCATTTGATGCTACGAGTGTATAGGCAGTTAGTAG
The DNA here is from genome assembly GCA_029204225.1 of Diphasiastrum complanatum. NCBI lineage: Eukaryota > Viridiplantae > Streptophyta > Lycopodiopsida > Lycopodiales > Lycopodiaceae > Diphasiastrum > Diphasiastrum complanatum. The sequence goes on along the minus strand of CM055104.1, from coordinate 24,765,498 downwards.
AGAGCTTGATTTACCTTACCACGACTAGACCAGATATATGCTATGTTGTTGGTATTGCAAGTCAATTTATGATAGCATGTGCACCTACGGAAATGCCTTGGAAGCAAGCTAGGCGCATTTTGCGTTATGTCAAAGGCACCTCAGATTATGGCTTGGTTTATAGGAGGCATGAGGGTTTACCTGAGTTATATGGCTATGTGGATGCGGATTGAAGAGGTGACTATGATGATCGTAGATCCACCACAGGGTATGTGTTCCAACTTTGTGGCAGTTGTTTTTCCTGGTCTAGTAAGAAGCAAAGTACAATTGCTCTATCCACCACAAAAGCAGAGTATAAGGCAATGTGTAGTACAGCACAAGAAGCTATATGGTTGAGGCAAATCTTGGATGAAGTTTGCATGAAACAGGAAAATCCCATGACTATACATGGCGATAGTTAGAGTGGCATTCAGCTAGCAAAGAATCTAGTGTTTCATGCTAGAACCAAACACATTGAGATTCAGTATCACTTCATACGTGAGAGGCTGTTGAGATATGAAATTCATGTTGCTCATTGTAGTATGAATGAACAACTAGCTGACCTTTTCACTAAGCCACTTGTTAGAGAAAAGTTTGATAGGTTAAGATCAAAGCTTTCTGTACTTAAAGTTTGTTGACTTTAAAGCTATGTATATGACTGTATAAAAAGTAGACTCTACTTTAAGGGAGAGAGTTAGAATTAAAGTATAATCATTGTGCTATTGTACTGTGGGTCCTATCAGTAGATAAGGATCAGTTGGCCTCGCCACGAGGCAAGTCGACAGGACACGTGTCCCGTCAATTGCAACCTGGGCCATGCATGGGTTGCCTGAGTGAAGAACTATATGTATAGTGTATTTTCATTTTGAGAAATATAGTTTGTTACGTGAGCTTGGTGTGGAGAATGTTTTTCTATCTGTATTATTGTGTAGCGTGATATGTGTTCCAGTTCAAAGCATATTCCAAGTGAATTGGCATTGTTATATAACACCAAGGTCTTCAATGAATCCCAAGCATCACTTGATGAAGTACACTTACCAACTTCCTTGAGAAGCTCATTGGTAACATTCATCTTGATCTGTGTAGAGCCCTTTTGGCCCTCTTGTCATACCTCAACTGTTCTTGTTGTGTTGTTGGCCTCTCCTCCAAACCTATTGTTGGAGGGTGCAAGCTACACACAGTGGGCTGCATCCATAAAGGCACCAGAAAGATTCCATTTGTCTCATAAGCAAATGGAGACAAAAACAAAACCCACATATAAGCTCATTGTAGACAATGTACCCTTGTCCCCTGGTACCAACCCTTTTGGGGTCGAAGGGTAATGATGGCGGGTGGCTAGGTGGTGGAGATGGATCTACTGGAAAGTAACTCTCGTAGGCTTTACTGGAGCTGCATCTGATGTGGATTTGACTATGTGCAAAGTGGTGAGAGTTAACTCTCGCAGAAGTTATTTATGTTTAATGATGTTTTTGACCACTTTTTGGCTTACAAATCACTCAATACTTCAAACTAACTCTCGCAGGCTTGATCATTGATGTAAAATGACCTTCTGGAGACAAATGGAATAGTATGCGAGAGTTACTTTTGCATAGGTTCTCTAATTTTGATGATTTTTCTCATGTACCTATCTCAGTGAGATGGAACTACATGAGGCTCTACGAGAGTTAGTTGCCACAAAAAAACTGAAAAATTAATGTCTGCGAGGCTTTTGCCTTTGATTTTGCTCTTCTGGATATTGGGAACTCTCATAAGTTCTAAAATAGAAGGTAACTCTCGTAGAGATTTCTGTGTAGTTCTCACAGTGAGATACAACATCAAGATGTGAAGAATTGTCAAAAATTCGTAAATCTAGCTTGATAAAAAACCATGTAGTATAATATAAATTTTGTACATAAGTGGGTTCCACACATGTGAGGCCAAGATGCCACAAGTCCACTCCTAATTTAGGTTATGTCAAGTCCATAGGGTTGGTCATGTCATTTTGGTAGTGATTCCTGGTTTATAGGACCTAAATCCTAGATTTAAGATGAAAATTGACCAACTAGCTATCTACCAATCATGACTCTAGAAAATAGACTAGGGTTTTCTTTTAGGAAAAAGAAAGGTTGAATTCTTCCTTATTACATGCTGGAAATCCACCTAAATTCACAAAGTTGAATTTGCTATGTATTCCAAGCTCCCATAGTGAGAAGATAGAATTTTTTTGGAGCTCATTGGCAATCTCAAGCTAGTTCACTATGTACATTGAGTTTTTGTGATCCAAATGAAAACAAATTGATTCCTACTTTATTCTCAGTATGCAGGCCGTACATCAGACCATGGCTTGCACGCGTGGGCTCGGATTTCAATGTTGATCGATGCTTTTGATTGTGAATGCTTGTTGTTTGTCAAATTTCCAATCTAGGTCAACCTTTTTGTGTCTAGTTTTTTGATAGATTGTTAAGCAAGCATCCAATCACTCTTGTGGATCTTTAGTAGATCCATTTATGGTCCTAAATTATAGTACTTTGACATGGTATCAAAGCCAAGTACAAGAGTATTAACCATTGATCAAAAGCAAATCCATTTTTAGCAAGTTTTGGTGCTAAACACTAGTATTGAGAGGGCAAGCTAGAATCTTGATTTTGCTGAGGGGATTGAAACCCAAACTTGATAGGGATCCAAATCTGTACTTTTCATAGGTGTGGGAATCTTTGAACTTGCATTCAATGCATGGTATTCATTTGATCCAAAGAAACTCAATTTGTGAGCTTTTGATGTAATTTTTGGTGAAAATCTTAGGATAAGCTACCAAGATTGAGTGCCATTGATTAGATTTGACATAGGGTCATGAGATCTAATTAATCTAGGCTGAAATCAGGTCCTCTAAACTTGTTTTACAGGTCTTGAAAGTACATCAAAAAGTGTGAGGGAGATTTAGTCAAGTTTTTGTCCAAAAATGGTGAAAATTGATAGGATTTGATAAGTCTTTGATAGAATCTCATCTAATCTTCATTTCATCTTCGTGAGGGAGTGTAAGAACTCTGACTAGAAGTCCAAATAGAGGGCTAGAAATCAAATCTGAGGTAATCAAGACAGAGTGAAACCTTTGTGAGTTTCTAAGTCCAAATCAAAACCAATTTTCTTGAGCATTGTTTTGAAGTATCCTTCCAAAAAGTTCTTTTGAATCAACATCAAGGGGATCTTGCTACTTGAATCTTTGTGCATTTCAAGTAAGTTTCTAGTGGGAAAATTTTGGAAAAGAACTTAGGGAGGGTTTAGAAGTTCAATCTACTTTATATTCATTGATTTTCTCAAGAGTAGTCAATAGAGTGAAAAATTGGCAAGATTTGATTGTTAGTAGATTTCACTTCATCTTATCTTCATTCCAACTTTGTGAGGGAGTTCTAGAACTGAGATTATAAGTCCATTTGTTGGATTAGGATTCTAATTCGAGTGAAACACTATAAGTGCAAGACCTTTGTGAGTTTCAAAGTCAATCAAATCTATTTTTTGTGTGTAGAATTCACTAGTAAGATGGGATCTATTGGAGTAGAACCTTTGGATCAACACCTTATTCGATTCATTGATGGTTTGGAGTCAAGTCAACTGGAGGGGAAAGCTCAAGACCCGAGGACTCCAAGTGGAACCATGAGTATTGTAGCTGGATTTTTTTGACACTTCTAAAGTTCATTCATCAAGCAAAGAGAGTTGTAGATAGATCAAGCTAAATTTGAGGAGTGTGAAGAATTGCCAAAAGTTGGCAAACCTAGCTTGATAAAAAACCATGTAGCATAATGTAAATTTTGTACATAAGTGGATTCCACACATGTGAGGCCAAGATGCCACATGGCAATCCACTCCTAATGTAGGTTAGGTCAAGTCCATAGGGTTGGTCATGTCATTTTGGTGGTGATTCCTAGTTTATAGGACCTAAATCCTAGATTTAAGGTGAAAATTGACCAACTAGCTATCTACCAAGCATGACTCTAGGAAATAGACTAGGGTTTCTTTTTAGGGCAAAAAGGTTAATTTAATTTCCTTATTATATACTGGATATCCACCTAACTTCACAAAGGAAGTCAAATTGGCTATGTATGCCAAGCTCCCATAGTGAGAAGATAGAATTTTTCTGGAGCTCATTGGCAATCCCAAGCTAGTTCACTATGTACATTGAGTTTTTGTGATCCAAATGAAACCAAATTGATTTTTACTTCATTCTCAATCTACAGGCCGTACAACAATCTGTGGCTTGCACGTGTGGGCTCGGATTTCAATGTTTATCAATGCTTTTGATTGTGAATGCTTGTTGTTTTTGTCAAATTGCCAATCTAGATTAATTTTTTGTGTGTAGTTTTTTGATAGATTGTTAAGCAGGCATCCAATCACTCTTGTGGATCTTTTGTAGCCCCATTTATGGTCCTAAAGTACAGTACTTTCACACAAGAGGCTCTGCGAAGGTTACTGAGCAGTTTTGCAAAAAAAAAATTATTTTACAAGGGATTTTTGAATTTTTATGGTTTTTCTTTGATTTTTTTGAAATCTGCTAAGAACTAACTCTCGTAGGCCTCTATGCAGGTCTGGAACAGTGTTCTTAGGCTGTTGTCAGTCATGCGAGACTCACTTCTCACTAGTTTGAGAGAAATAAAGTCTGATGTGATTCTAACCCACTTTTTTCCTCCAAAAATGTAGATTTATGGGTTTTTTGTGAATTTTTTATGGTTGCGATGAAATGACAACCTCTTAGAGGCTATTTTAGGTCTCCACTACCTCTCCACACCCCCTCCACTAGTTTTCAATAGTTAAATCACAAAAAAACAAGATAAACAAACCTATACTATCCCAAATCCACCTAAAAACACACTAAAATAGGCAAAACAGCTAAAATGACAACTAAACTAGTTAGTAATGGCCTATCCCTGGCAACAACGAATTGTAGGGTGTAGCAAGTTGATGGTGAGCAGCCCTCCTCCTGTCAAAAGGGTTAGAATGCAAGGATATGAATCTAACTATGCTTAGTTGCTTCTCATAAACTAACTCTAATCCACACTCACCCTACTTCAAACTAACACTAGCCACATACATTCATCTTTGAAGGAGGTGACAGCAGATGAGAGAGAGAGAGAGAGAGAGAGAGAGAGAGAGAGAGAGAGAGTGAGAGAGAGAGAGAGAGAGAGAGAGAGAGAGAGAGAGAGAGAGAGAGAGAGAGTTAGAGGGAGGCAGTCATTAGCTATTGCATGAATCAAGTGGAGAAGCTTAAACTAACATAAACAATGAAATATCAAATGAAGGGAAAAAACAACTACAAGAAAATAGCACAAGTAGGATCGAAATCCTAACCCTTCAAAAGAAGCACATTCTAATCTATGGTGGACAAAGAAGCACACCCTACCTATCACCATTTGACTTTTGACCACTAAACAAAACTTAGGAAACTTAGTTACCTTTTTAACATTATCTTAATTACATGGCCCAAAGTCTAGTTTATTTAAAATACATTATTTACAAGTGCTCGTTGGGCTATGGGCTTACTCCCGCAAGATGCCATAACCCTCGCAACTTATTTCCACTTTTGGCCATTTTTATTTATTTACATAGAATACCCCCAACAGGCTTGGAGTGAAGGTGTACAAGGGTATCACATATATGAGACACCTTTTTCTCTTTTGCACTTTGAATGGTTTAAATCTGGTAAGGATGGTGAGTACTCCATTTGTAAACAAAGAAATTTTAATACCATTAAAATTGAGCTAATTGTTAATACCTAAAATGCATCATCATCGGTATCAACACCTCCAGAGTCAACATCATTATTAGAATCTATAGAAGGTGAGGATGTAGATGAGCCATCCCCTTCGGCACTTTGCTTAGCTTCAATTTGTTTGCGTGATCTTTTGGAAGACGTTCCAGTCTCGTTAGGGCACACTTTGGTTGGAAGCCGTGCTTTGATAATATCTTTTGTTGTCTTTCTAATGTGGCCCGATTTAGTTAGCTGAAAATCAAACACAAGAATATCAACTTCATCAAGAACAAGTACACTTGTGTGCAGTTGGTTTTTGGCTCCCTTTCGTTTTCTTTTTCCAGATACATTGGCGACCATTTATGGACTATAGTTTCCATTAAATGGATTAGGATGTTGTGTTATAAACCAGTGTACCACAAATGGATTCAAGAAGTTTAGTGGAGTATTGGGCATATATTTCAAGCACAAGATGAGCATATATGAATGTTTGTCTAAACTTTTGTAGAATCTTTATATTCTAAAATGATGTGTTAACAATGTCTACCTACTTTTACAACTTTTGAAGGACATCTCTTCTAGAAGAGTGTCATCTTTCTTCTCATCAACTGCATCAAGAGATAGAATGAACCCTACATTTGAGCCTTGGGATCTAACATGAGGTTCATTCTCAAGCAATAAAAATTCTCAGAGCCCACACTCCAGGTTTTGAAGTAGCAAATCAAACACGTAAGTCCTATGGTAGCGCAAAACATCTTGTTAAAAACAGAGGATGAACCTCCTAGGGTTTATCCAACTCTGTTTTCTCAGGTTCTTAGCATACATTATGTACTCCCAATATGTTCTGGTTCTTCTGAAATCAGAAATAGCCAAAATCAAACATACATTCTATATAATCAATACATTCTGGTTTCTCTGAAATCTGAAACAGCCAAAATCAAACTGTCAAATCATTAGAAGTATCTGAAATCTGCCTTAAGATCCAATCTACTTGAATGATCTTTGGTTAGAAAGAGAAATACACTACCAATTTCCTGTCAGCGCACTGATATTTCAAAACAAAATGCTTCTTTGATCTCTCTCAACGCCAATCATCGCAGAACTGAGGTAGCGAGCATCTGTACTGAGGTAGCCAACATTTGTCCGCAGGTACTGAGGTAGTGAACACATCGTCGCTCCCTGCCAAACAAATCTATCCAAAGCTGTAGGTCAGCGCTGGACCTGAACTACCAAACGCATCTGTCCTACACATCAACGCTGCTTGTCAAAAAAGAAGCTTATAGAACAACAAGAAGTCCATCGCTGTTGTCAAAGAAGCCCATCGAACATCAGACAGGGAAAAAATGGTTCTTTGAACTCTAGAATCGATCCCTGGGATCGACCCTAGAGTTCAAGCTCATATTTTCTTTGCTTTTAACCAAGGGATCGATCCCTGGGATTGACCCTTGGGTTCAACCACACATTTTTTCATGCTTTGAACCCATAGATCGATCCCTGGGATCGACCCCATGGTTCAACATTGTTTTTTTTCAGGAGCATGTACCTAGGGATCGATTTTTGGGTTCAACGTTGTTTTACTTCACTTGAACCGTAGGATAGGTTATTAGCATTTGAACCGTAGGATAGATTACTCTTCACTTCAAAGCATTCATAGTTCGGTCTTCTCCTTGAACCGTGGGCCGAGGTTTTTCGAACTAATTTTTATCAATTGCTAGAAAGACATATATTTTCAGAGTTTTGGCTACTAAACCGACTTAGATTATTGTAAAATAACTCTTTTGTGGCCCTTACTACTAAAATTTTAACTTAGAATTAGCAAATTGATCGACTAAAACATTTGAGTTATTAGGTGTTTTTTTTATTAATTTATCGATGTTTTGTATCATAAATCACTATTTTAGTCTCAAAATGTCATTTTCACATTGGAAAATATGTTTATTTTATGGCAACAAAGTTGTTTTTTAATTTAACTTGTATAATGCACCAAATGTTATTTTCAGCAAGAAGCTTACAATGCGCATGTCTGTGCCAAAAATCAATCGAGAGGAAAGTATTGTAAGAAAACAACCTAGAACTATGAATGAAGGCCATTGAGACTCAAATACGGATCCTACAACAAAAGGAGTAGCAAGTTATTCTTTTACAAACTTTCCTTGGTACATTTCCTTGTCATCAACTGATAGGCTAAATCTAACTATGGCTAAATTGAAGGTGGGTGACTCCTTTAAAAAGTCAAGGATGTTAGGAGAAGTCAAGGATTTGTATTATGATGAGGATGATTCAAATGTTGTGGTTTTCATAACTGAAAACAAAGGACAAACTAGATTATTCAGTGTTAGTGAGATCCTTTTTGTAGTTCAACGCATAACTATGTCTCATATCAAAAGTAGGATATGTTCCTTATCTTTGAATGATGGTGATGAAAAAGCTAATTTTTCTTTGAAAGGCAAGAAGAAGACGTTTCCATCCAAGAAGACTCAAGACACGGAGATGGAGAACAAAGATGGAGCATCAAGTTCCAAAGGCAAGAGCAAGAAGGACAAGAAGAAGCTAAAGTGTTTCTTTTGTGAAAAAAAGGGACATTTTGCATCCGAGTGCTACAAGAAGAAGAATGCCCAAGAGAAGGACAATCAAGGCAATCTTGTGCTTGAGGAGGAGGAAGAAGGCAATCTATCTTTGATGGTATCCTCACCACAAACATCTAATCAAGACACTTGGTGGATTGATAGTTGGGCAAGCTCTCACATGACTCACCAAAAAGACTACTTTTCTAATCTACTTTCTTACAATAGTTCTGAGAGATTTATCTTCATTGCAAGTGATCAAGAATGTGAGATTGTAGGTGTTGGATCCATTCCTTTATGTCTAGGATCATCTAAAAAAGTAGGTCTAGACAATGTTCTTTATGTACCTTCAATTACAAAGAACTCGTTGAGTGTAGGACAACTTATGGATAGTGGATTAGATGTACATTTCAAGCATGGAGCATGTTCTATCTTGAAAGATGAAAAATGTATTGCTAATGGTTTCAAGCAAGGGAGGCTATTCAAATTGGATGCTAATGTGATGGTTGGAAGTGTGAACATGGCAAGGGAGGAGCTCACTCAAGTGGAATTATGGCACAAAAGGTTAGGCCATCCTAACTACAAAGCTATGGAGACCATGGTGACAAAGGAGCTAGCAAGAGGACTTCCCAAAACCATATCCAAGTGTGGCAAGCTTTGTGAAGCTTGTGGACTCTCCAAATCTCATAAGCTTCCTTTCAAGAGATATTTGATAAGGTCTAACTCTCCTCTTGACCTTATACACTCGGATGTTCATTCATTTTCACATGAATCAAATGGTGGAGCTCTTATGTATGTCACTTTTATAGTGAAAGTAAGAAAGCTTATAGGATATATGATCCAATTACAAAAAAAGTTGTTGCTAGTAGAGATGTACTTTTTGATGAATCTCTCCAAGCCAAAGGAAAGGTGACTTCCAACAACACTCAACTTGTCAAAGATCATGCTATGGTCGAGGAGGAGCTTCATGAAGATGAAGACCAAGTGGAACCTACTCCAAGTCCAAGGGTGCCAAGAAGATCAACAAGGACAAGGATTGAGCCATCAAGGCTCACTTATAGTGACAAAGGGGAGCAAAGGGAAGATTCTCAACTACTTAGCTCTTATACTCTCTTGACTACTATGCTTGAAGAACAACTAGTTTTGAGGAAGCAAATAAGTCTCAATATTGGAGGAAAGCTATGCAAGTAGAGTTTGATGCATTAATGGAAAATCAAACTTGGAAACTTGTTAATTTACCTTATGGAAAGAAGCCTCTTACTTGTAAATGGATATATAGATTGAAATATAATCAAGATGGTTCCATTCATAAGTACAGAGCTAGAGTTGTAGAAAAAGGTTTTTTGCAAGTCAGAGGCATAGATTATGATGAAACTTTTGCACCTGTTGCAAAGCTTGTGACCATTAGATTAATCATATGTCTTGCAGCTTCTTTCAAATGGGAGCTCTTCCAACTTGATGTGACAAATGCTTTCTTGAATGGATTCTTGGAAGAGGAAATCTACATGTGCCAACCCGAGGGCTTCATCAAAGATGGAGAAGAAGACAAGGTATGTCTCTTGAAGAAGAGTCTTTATGGACTCAAGCAAGCACCAAGAGCATGGTACTCTAGGTCGCATTCGTATCTTATTTCCATTGGATTTGTTGTAAGTTCTTATGAACCATCATTGTACTACAAATCTAATGATGGAAAGATCATTATCTTAGTTTTATATGTTGATGACATTATACTCACAGGAAATGATCTAGATGGCATCAAGAATGTAAAAGTTTCCTTGTCTAGTGAATTCAAGATGGTAGATTAAAGTTATACTTGGAATAGAAGTCACAATAAGTAATGATTTTACCTTCAGATGTCAATCTAAGTATGCAAGATCAATCTTAGCAAGATCTGGCATGATTGATTGTAAAGGAGTTTCAAACTCCTATGGAGCTAAGTGTTAAAGTTTCTAAGAAAAGTGATGAAGCATCCTTTGAGGACATCACTACCTATAGAATGCTTATTGGTTCCTTGATATACTTAACCATCACTAGACCAGATCTTAGGTTTTGTGTTGGCAAGTTGAGTCAATACATGCAAAGTCCATTAATATGTCATTGGAAAGGAGCAAAAAGGGTGTTAAGGTACATCTCGGCTACAAAAGACTTTGGCATAGTTTATGAAAGGACTAATATTTGTTTGAGAGCATATTCGGACTCAAGTTTTGCAGGTGACAAGATGGATAGAAGATCCATAAGTGCATTTGCTACATTCTTATGTGGAGGAGCTATATCTTGGCTTTCCAAAAAGCAAGATATCATCTCTCTTTCATCAACAGAATCCGAATATAAAGCTATGACAACAACAACAAAGGAGGTTCTTTGGCCTAAAAGGCTTTTGGAGGAGCTACATGTGATCAAGGATGAAGACATTCCATGCATATATTGTGATAATCAAGCAGCTCAACAACTTGCAAACAATCCAGTCTTCCATGCTCGAACAAAGCACATCGAGATTGCACATCATTTCGTGAGGGAGAAAGTGCAAGCAAAGGAGATCAAGCTTATTCATGTTTCATCATCAGATTGCATTGATGATATACTCACCAAGGCATTGCCTAAAGGTACACTTGGAGTTATAGATAGATCTATGCTAGATTTACCAAGCTAGATTTTTGAGGAGTGTGAAAAATGCAAAAATAAGCTTGGTAGAGGCCAAAAATCTTGTATATAGGATAGACACACATGTGTGGAACCTGTTCCCACATGTGAAACTAGTGTACTTTTCATGTACCATAATCATATATGTTGTACATATGATTTAATTCAAGTTCTAGTGGATAAAATGGCCAAAAACTAGTTTTCTAGAGATATGACACGTTGCACCAATCTAATGATTGCATGAGCCAAATATTTTGAATAGGTGTCACATCCCATGTGTAGAGGACAGCTCACACGTGTGGAAATAGCTGAAGTAGGCAAGTTTTTGCTTCTAGAAGATTTCCATGAAGATCTCCATATAGTAGGAAAATAAACCAAAAATGCCCAAAATGGAAAGTTTTGATCCAAGTGTCAAATTGCATGATGGTGACAAGGCATCCTCACACGTGTGAGATCTGATGCACGATCAGTACCTCGAGCTCCAAAAGTGTATATATAGAGGCTTATTTGGCCATAATCAATGTGAGACACCAATCTTGGTTCTGGAAGCAATTTTGAGTGATTCTCTCCATTTGTCTATATTTGTTTTGATTGTTTTGAGGTTCTATTAATGTGTACTTGATTTTCAGGTTGGAGTCCATACTCAAACAGTGTTTCACACATGTGAAACCAGAACGTACACCTACCTTCAATTAATGATTGTTCTTGTTAGAATTTTGTGTCTAGAATTGATCTAGATTGATCTTAATCTCAAGTAGATTGATAGATCAAGTAATCTGACAACCAATCCCTCTTGAGGATCAGATTAGGATGCACTCTTGGTCCTTTTTTGTAATTTTTGCACAGCATCAAGATTGATGATTTTAGATCCTACATGAGACTCCTTGATCTTTTCTTCATCCAAGTTAAACTTCTGATCTTCATGAAAGATCACATCTCTACTTACAACATTCTTGTCAGTAGAGGGAAGATAAATTTTATAGGCTTTCTTAGAAGATGCATATCCAACAAAAATTCCTTTAACAACACCAGGATCATCCTTCTTCCTAGTCTCTAAAGGTACATGCACATAGCATAAACAACCAAAGATCCTAAGATGATCTACCTTAGGCTTTTTCTTATACACTGATCTCAAATGGTGTTCTTCCTTCTATTGCAAAATTAGGAAGTCACAAACTAGACAAAAGTCATACCTTTTACCCATGGAGGATAAAGTAATAAGCATGCTAATTAACAAGAATCCAAGATGCATCAATCAGAATTAGGTGAAGAAAACGTTGTTACACCATACAACACAACTTAGGTTCAACCAACAAAGGCCAAAACAACTTAAGAGAAGGCCTTAATGTAGACAAGCAACTTCAAGGATATAATATGGTAGTAGTCCTAGAGTAATGTGAATAAAATAGGCATTCTAGAAAACAATTTAAGTTTTATTAAAATGGCCAATTTGGATTAAAAAATCCCTAGGAAAGATGAGGATTACCCTTACAATTATTTGATAAACCTATAAACCTGTCTAGAACGTATAGAACACTAAAAGCAAGACTTATGAGATTGCTCCATAGAATGCCAACACACCATCAGTATCTAACATAACAAGCTTAGCATTTTCCATGAAATGTATTTACCTTATTGTTTTTCCTTGTTTGTTTGAGAAATGAGAGTCAATCGCATAGACTCAAGGTGAGAAATCAAAGTTCTAACCAACTCAGCATTTATAGGAGGGCTCTTCATGTCAATTTGCAAGATAGTTATTTACATGCAAATTTTACCTGATTTAGCTATCTTGAAAACTCAGACATGTTGTAAATCAAGAACGTGATCTTTTTTAATGCTAATGAGTAAAATGCTTGAAGTATGACCATGACAATGTACATAAACACTTGAATTAAAGTAGGTTCATTCATGTTTCTAACTAGGTTGCAGTTTTTTGTCTATTCATATTACTTTTGAAACTTTTGATAGCAATTGTTGTACAATAAAAGACAAGAGAATATTGTTGAAACTTTTGATTGTAGTTGTTGAGAGAGAGAGAGAGAGAGAGAGAGAGAGAGAGAGAGAGACTTTTGTACCAGACGTGATGTCATGTGGTGTATTGACCTATTAGGAAAGAATGGCAACAAGGTGTGTTATTGCAACCCTCTTAAAATGATGGGACACCCAAAAAGTGGCTAATCTATCATCTGCTAGCTGTTTATTGCCACAACATTTCACATTTATTTCAGTGTTTACAAGGTAAATTAGGTTCCATCATCCATTGGCTACAATTGCCAAATGTAGCATGTCCATTTCTTAACTTCCATCTTTTGAATACCTTTGGTAAATGCCATGGACATTAATGCCAATTATATCAATGTTTGGGAAATTGACACATATTAAGAATGAACCATACCGATTTTTGATAATTGATTATAAAAGTACTCCAAAACATAAAACTCATGACTGAAAAATCATGATATAAAATTATAAAAGATAAACACTATACTATCAAATATTGAGCAAAGGAAATTTTCTATAAAGTGGTTATAATATCAAATTAAGATTTCTCCATATGTTGAGTTATGTAGAATGTAGCATGGTCCAATACTAATATAAATTATTTAGTAGCTTAATATGCAATCATGATAACAACACCTTGGTGCATAGTGCTTCATCCTTGATGTTCCCAAAAGTTCATTCATTCATTTGGTTCATTTAAGACAGCATGCTGCATGTATGACACTCTCACACTCATGTAACTTTTTCATATCTATTATATATTATATGGGTTGTCAATGATATTTCAAATTCCAGCACGGAGTTGGAGGACCATTTCACAATAGGTCACTAGCAAATTGTAGTCCGAGGCCCAATTTGAAAAGTATTATTCTAAGCACAATGCCCTACCATTATTCGAGGAGTAATTTTAAGAATAATTTTCCAAGCACAAGGCGCACTTTTCACGAGGCATAGCGCCCATATATATCCCCATCGATCCCATGGTTCCAGTGAAAGCCTAATAATTTGTCCTGACTAGCGCATATGGAGGCTACAATTTCAATATTATTATGTCCTCTCTCGCACACATGCACACATACAGGTTTGAACCTGGGTGGTCAAGAACATGCCAAGTTCTTAACCAATGGTGCTTTTTTAAAACGTTGGTTCATGACCTGGAAATCAGGTACATGAGTCTTTTGCAAATGACTCCAGCAAGAATAAAAGGGTTAAATTCCACAGTTGGAAGCTGATTCCAGGGTTAATGGCACGAGGAAAAGAGGCTCATAGTTTTTTGCTTTCTATCTTAAATTTGATGGTTGAGAAGAAAAGCGGCCGGCACAGGCTGTGAGAACTCTTACAAAGGACCCTGGGATCTTCCACCACTACATCTCTTCGGAGAACTTTGCGACTGGAGCATTTCTTGAGTCCATAACTAATTCTTACACGTAATATGTCTATCCAGAGATGCTACCAGATGATTAAAAATCACGATTCACGTCTGAATAGTGCTGGAATATCCACGCCTCCCACCACACTTTACGCTAGACATGCAAATATAGCCAGCTTATAATAGCCTTATATGTTACCAAATCTAGGTCCGTGCTAGTTCTGCAATCATCAAGCTATGGAACTTGTAGATAGCAGTAATAGCAGCAATGAAAACAAAATAATTGTAATCTGCTCTCAGATGGAGGCCTATTATCATCGTGACTTTGCTTCCTATCGGAACTCACTTATCCATAATCGTGACCTATAAGAAATAAGTATTGGCTTTATGTTGTCTTCGTCGTGCTTTCATTCATTGCAGCGGGTGATATTTACGAATGCACCTAAATATTTTGCTGATGTTTCAGACAAACGCTGGACATTGAGCTTCGCGATAAGCAGTAAGTACGTCATTACAATCCCTGCCAGAAATTTTTGACAAAAATTCCCAGAACTGTTGTAATCTTCTTTCACCTGCACAACATGACCCCGCAACAGCTGGTGGTAGAAGATTTTCTGCCGGCAGAAAACGACGGCAAAATACGGACTTTTGTCTAGCTAAGGTGTCACATTACAGAGAAATCGGGTAATCTGAGAAAATTCTAGCAAACCAGGAAAGAGCTCCATGTATTTCTTTTCTGTGCATAAATACATCTCAACTAAATGAATTAACCTCGTTGTGCACTTGCGGAGTCGACACAATATCTCAGTCTGAAGGGATCAGGATCAATTAAGGCTACGTAAGTAATGCTTCACACAGAAAAGCAAATAAATGATAATTGATATGTACTGAAGCATCAAACCAAAAACGTTAGATCAATTCAGTGTTTGAGAGCATGCACTAGCTTACACGGAAATTAGTATCACTGGCAATCATTAAGCACTGATGAATCACAGCAAAAGAATAAAGGCTAATCAAGCGACAGGCAACCAAAAAGCGTACTCTAATAACTCTATACGCTATTGCGATGTGATGACCTCCTGCCCTCTTATAAAATATGCTTGTGTATGACTGGCACCGCACGAACCCTATCTCTATGAAGAATGTCTCTATTCTATCCTACCATACTCACGATGCCTGTTTTAAACGGTAGAGTGCTGTCTTTAATCTGCAAATGAGATTTGTCCCCTCTGTGAAACCTTCAGGCTATTTCATATAGACTTCCTCACTTAGTTCTCCATTTAGGAATGCAGATGTGTAGATTCTCAATCGTTGCCCATGGCAATTGTAATCGAATTCATCAAATTCTTGCCACTGGGGCAAAGGTATCTTCGAAATCAACCTCTTCTACCTGTGCACACTCTTTGGCCACTATTCTGGCCATTATCTCTCCAATTTTCTCTCTGGTGCATATTTGAATTCAAACACCCAACGACATCCAATTAGGTCCTTCCTAGGTGGAAGCGTCTCCAATGTCCAGGCCTTGTTTACCTTAATTGCTTCCATTTCTTCAGCCATGGCTTATATCCAATCCTCCTTCTGGGATGTGAGTTTACCGCTTCCTTTTAGCTCATTGGCTCTATCCGCATGTCTTCTGCTTAGTTCTCTCTGACCTCCTGATTCCCTGTGGCTCCTCAGTTTTCCCCATTCCCTCTTGAGGTTCCGGTCCTCCTTGATCAACTTCTATTCATGTTGGTTCCTTTTGGTGAGGATCCTCTTCCAGCTCTTGCTCTTCATTTCTTTGAGCAGTATTTAACTTTGGTCCCTCATTGAGCACTAGGTACCCCTAAGATTTTCTCCTTGAATGATTCGTCTCTGATCTTCAACCTGCAGTCTTCTTAAAAAAACGACGTCCCTTAATACTAGAAACTTTTTACTCAAAGGATTATAGAGCTTGTAACCCCTTGCATTACTAGGGTAGCCAACAAACAAGCACCTTACTCTTTCTTATCAAGCTTCTTCCTCTTTTCATCATCTATGTGTGCGTACGCAAGACAACTGAATACCTTCAAGTGGTCCACAGATGGTTTTCTGCCATGCCATCATTCATATGGTGTGGATCCGGGTAGTGCCTTTTTGGGCGTCCAAGTTATAATATATGCAGCTGTGATTGCAGCTTCTACCCATAGGTTCTTGTCTAGCCCTTTGTCACGGAATGTGCACCTAACCATTTCCATGATTGGTCTATTTTTCCTTTCTAAGGCATAGTTTTATTGTGGATGGTATGGTATCGTAAATTCCCTCCTTGTTCCTTCCTGTATGCAGAAGTTATCAAATGCACTACTCCGGTACTCCCCACCATTATCCGCAGCTCTTAATTTTCTTGCCCAGTTGCAATTCTACCTGCATTTCTTGAACATCTCCAGGACTGTCCCGTGGTTTTTGTGAAAATTACAGATCCAAAACACATTAATGGATCAACAAGATCTTGACACATCTAGTTTTATCTACAAGATAGAAATCATCAATTTTAGCAAGCTAGAATTGCATTAATCACTATGATCAGATTGATGATTATTTCTCCATGCAGGTACAGCAATTTAATGCAACTTGCCCTAAACTTGACCTAAATTGAAACTTCTAGATACTTCATCAAAAAGCTAGAAATACTAGTCTAGATGCAATGTATCAAATTTAGCCAATTAGAATGATTCCAAATCTGACCTCATCCACTTATCTACTTGTCAAAAATAGTACAAACACTATTTAGGCCTTTATTGACAAACATGAACCTATTGTGAAAGATTCAACTAGTTTGATCATTTTGTCAATATTTCCATATTTGTCATATTGAGGCCAAAACTTGTTTTAGACTTAGAGATTGACTTTCCAAAGTTCATTAGTCATTGAATAAATATTTTTTGAAAGTGTAGGAAAGTTTGGAGGCGAGTTTAAGGAGATTCAAATTTGAATAGTTGAGTACATTGAATCTAGACCCAAAAATAGTAGGGTTAGCATTTTGGAGGGAAAGCCAAGTGGCCAAATAGGGCTTGGATCTGTTATAAATGGATGTAACTCATGGAGAGAGTGATCTTCTCTCTTCTCTATCTCATTTCATGCTTATACATGGTTCTCTTGGGTTCTACTATCCATTGGTGGGAAAGCCAAGTGGCCAAATAGGGCTTGGACCTGTTATAAATGGATGTAACTCGTGAAGAGAGTGATCTTATCTCTTCCCTATCTCATTTCATGCTTATACATGGTTCTCTTGGATTCTACTATCCATTGGTGCACTATATTGGTTATTGCATGCAATTTTATGTGTAGAATGATCTATTATTGCTATTTTTGGATCCACACGTGTGAAATACAGTAGGTTGGTGGTTTGGTATGGACAGCAATAGTACTTTATCATTTCATTCAAGTTTGATCAAGTTCTATTAGTGTTTGCATCTCAATTTGTGTGTAGATGCTGATTTTTCTACATTGGTGAGATTGTTAGTGTATTTCTCTTTCTAACCAAAGATCTTTCAAGTCGATTGGATCTTAAGGATCTAAAAACTTTCACATGGTATCAGAGCTTGTGTTTCAGGTTATGAAGGAGGAATTCCAATCTATCAATGCCTTGGTGAAGATATCATGTCTAGAGCATGCTAGAGAGGATTCGACACCAAAATCGAGTATTTTGTTGTTGTAGATTGGATCTTTTGTAGATCAAAACCCTATATAGGTCTATAAACTTGATCAATTCCGATTTTTGATTTCACATACTGGATTTGGCTATTTTTTGGATCATTGGATCAGCCTAAGTGGTGGCTAATAGATTGCATATCAGATTTTCAGCATTTGCATGTAGATTTGGAATAGTCAATTTTTTGTGATTTTGTCAAAACCCTAATTTTGATTGGATCTCTAGATAGTGAGATTTCTTGACTTCATTTGAGTGGCAAAAGTCATTAGATTGAGGATATATCATAGGTTTATCAAGATTCCATGATTTTATGTGTTGATTTGCTTGATATAAGTGCTAGAAGAAAATTTGTGAGATAGTTTCAAATCTTGGTAATTTCTTTTGAAAGCATTTGTTGTTGTTCAAAGGAGTGCTTTGAGCATTGAAACAGGTTGAAAAAGAATATCAGATCATTGCTACATGGCAACCTCAATTGGAGTCATGTTGGAAGCCAATGATAGACTCACCTCAAGTAACTATTCATTGTGGAAAGTGAGGATGGAGTCACTTCTTGAGATGAATGATGTTTTGGATATTGTTGTAGGTTTGGAGGAGAGACCAGCAATACAACAAGATCAAATGAGGTATGACAAGAGGGCCAAGAAGGCTCTACACATGATAAAGATGAATGTTACCAATGAGCTTCTCAAGGAAGTTGGTAAGTGCACATCATCTTTGAAAGCTTGGAATTCATTGAAGAAGCTTTATGAATCCAAGTCTACTTCTAGAGTGTCGACTCTAAGAAGGAAAATCTTGTTTGCAAAAGAATGAGAAAAGTCCAATTACTTTTGTTTTGAGGATGAAAGCATTGAATGTTGGCTTGCATTGATGAAAGCATTAAGGAAAGAGAGCTTATTCAAGTAATTCTTAATGGCTTGTTGGATTCTAATGCTAATATTGTTCAAAGTAATGCTATTCAAAAGACTTTGCCAAGTTTGATGGATCTTCAAGAGATCTTGATCAATGAAGAATATAGGCTTCAAGCAAGAAGTGGATCTACATCAACACTTCAAGAGGATGCTATGTTCACAAAGGACAAATTCAAGGGAAAAACCAAAAGTAAGTGGTCTAATGGGAAAGATAAAGTGGATGCTTCTTCAAGTGGCAAAAAAAAGGATAGATCAAACCTCAAGTGCTTCTATTGTGGCATCAAAGGACACTTTGCAAGTGATTGTTAGAAGAAGAAGAGAGATCAAGGAGACAAGAAAGGTAATCTTACTCTTCATGAGGATGGTTTGGATGTTCAAGATGCAAATGATGATGCTTTTGTGATGTCTTCATGTATGCTTGCTAATGATGGAGATCTAGATCCTTGGTGGATTGGTAGTGGAGCAAGTTTACACATGACCTTTCACAAAGAGTACTTTACTTTTTTGTTGGCATATGGAGATGACAAGAGGGTCATCTACAAGGCCAATGATGGTGAGTGTGCAATCAAAGGGATTGGCACTATTCATGTTTCTCTCTATACAAATATGAATGTTCATTTGGAGGATGTCTTGTTTATTCCATCTATTACCAATAATTTGCTTAGTGTGAGTCAAATGCTAAGTAAAGGCATCAAGGTGGAGTTTGATGGAGATGCTTATTTGATCAAAAGGAAGGATGTCTTGGTTGGAAAAGGTAAAAGTCAAGGGAAGTGGTTCAAACTAGATGCTTGTGTTATTGCTAACCAAGTTGGATGTGTTGCAAGGGAGAAATTACCTATTCAAGAGGTTTGGCATAAAAGGATGGGACACCTCGATTTCAAGTCATTGGAGGTAATGGCTAGGAAGAAGATTGTGATAGGTCTTCCAAGTTCCTTAACTGGCATCAAACATGTTTGTGATTCTTGTGCTTTGTCTAAGTCACATAGACTACCTTATACTATATCTATATCTAAATATACAAAGCCTTTTCAACTTGTACATTCAGATATTCATGGATTTACTACAATTAGCAATAGTGGAGCTAAGATGTATGTAACATTCATTGATGATTTTAGTAGATTTTGTTGGACCTATCTACTAAAGAACAAGGATGAAGTGTATGATGTCTTTATCAAGTTCAAGAATGCAAGGGAGAACCAATTTTTCACAAAGATCAAGTGCTTAAGGAGTGACAATGGTGGTGAGTACATATCTACCAAGTTCAAGACCTTTTGTGATGAGAATGGGATCAAGAGGGAGTATACAACATCAAGGACCCCACAACAAAATAGAGTGGCTGAAAGGAAAAATAGGACTTTATGTGAAACTGCTAAATCTATAAGGTTAAGTGCTAATCTTGACAAAACATTTTGGGATCAAGCATTGTTGTGTGCCAATTTCTTGTGCAATATGTGGCCAAGTGCTATTTTCGATGGAAGGACACCTTTTGAGATGCTATTCAAGAGGAGCCCGAGTGTCAACTTTCTAAGAACCTTTGGTTGCACATGCTATGTCAACATTACTCTTGATGATAGGACAAAGGAGGATCCATCTTCAAGAACAGGTATTTTTGTTGGATATAGTGAGGTGAGTAAAGCCTACAAGGTTTACATTCCTTCTACTAACAAAGTGATTGCTGGTAGGGATGTCATTTTTGATGAGGGGAACATTTCAAAAGTGTCTTCAAGCATGATTGATGGTAGTGTGGATGGATCTAGCATTCTTGATATAGATGAAAAGGATCTTACTTTGGATGGTGATGATGATGGACCTTCATCAAGTCAAAAGCCAAGGAGAACATCAAGGGAAAGACAAGTACCTTCAAGGCTCACATATGATCAAAAGGGTAAGCAATTCATTTCTAGAAATTATGTTGCTTTCGTAACCTCTTTGTATGAGCCTACAAGTGTAGATCAAGCAAGGAAGTAAGAGGAGTGGATCCAAGCAGTGGATCTTGAGTATCAAGCTCTTATAAAGAGTGAAACATCTTTTGGAGGATCTTCTTGTGTACATGGAGCTATGCAAGTGGATAGATGTTATCTTGTTGTAAAATCAAGTAATGGATCTGGAAAACAAAGTTTGTTCAATGACTTTGATGGTCAAGTTGATGATCAAGAGGTTAATCTCAAAGGACTTCAACAAGACAAAAAGGAAGTTGGCAATTTGGAGCTAGTCAAGAGCATGAAAGGAGAGGCAATTGGCAAAGATGTTATGGATCTATTTTTGCAGCATATTGAAGACTCAAGTAAGTTCAAAGGAGCTGCAAAGAAGTTTTGTTCAAGTCTATTTTACTTGTTTGTTGATAAAAATGTATGGATAGACCTGTATCCATGCTTGGATGTATGTTGCATGCGTAATCAGTGATTTGATCAGTAGAATTCTTGCATGTAGCTATTTTTGACAACTTGGGATCAAAAAGTAAATTTCCTAGAAAATAGGCTATTTACAAAAAAAATTTCATTTTTTCGTAAAAGTCAGTGCATGTTAGATGCATGTCGGATGTTTTGAAATGATTTTGATTTGTGAAAGTGCCTGTGATTATGCAAAATTGATCTTCTAAATTGATTTTTACGATTGGTCCATTTCGAACGGAATTCAAAAATCCCAGTTTTTGTAAATTTTAGGGTTTGGTCATAAAAGTTGTTGTTGTTTAATTTGATCTGCTATTGATTTTGTAAAAAATTGCAAATATGAGTGAAAGACCTTGCTGAATAATACTAGCCAGTTATGAAGGTTTTTAACGTTTCACTTATTAGTTGATGAGTGGATCTCGACTAATTAAAACAAATTTTGCATGTCAGAAAATAAATATGGCAGATGATAATGCGAATGCAGCTCTTGATGGTCAGGTGCCAATGCCTACCTATCTTCAAATTTTTCAGTCATTAAGCCAAGCGCTTAATGAGATAAACACTTTATGTGAGCAACAAATGAAAGTATTGTTAAATCAAGTGAGAACCTTATCCGCTCTGAATTTGGGCTTTCAGCCTGAATCTTTTTTGGGGGAGAAGAATTGAAAAAAGCTGAAGTTGTAGATGACGGGTTAACCAAGTGAATTGATTACTTTAATCTACACGAAATTCTTGAAGAAAAAAGATTGAGAGTGTTATTCTATTCTTCTGTGGGAAAGCTTCATCGTGGTGGCGTGATCTACAACCTAAACCTACCACATGGGATGAGTTTATAGAGGTGTATGGACTCGTACCTGCAGAATTTTACGGATTTATGGAATAAAGTTCTCTCATTCAATGAAAAATTGGCACTGTGACAGTTTATCTTAGGTCTGTCTGCAAAATTATCAGAATGAGTGTAAGCGCAATGTGCTTCAAACTTTCGATGACGTCGTACGAGTCGCGAAAGCGTATGATTCCACTGTAGTGGCATCCAAACAGCTTGAAGGCCAGCTGCTTCCCCTCCTCCTAGAGTTATTGTGCAAAAAGTACAAAAAGGACCAAGAGTGGATCCTAATCTGATCCTCAAGAGGGATTGGTTGTCATATTACTTGATCTATCAATCTACTCCAGGAAGCAGTTACAGTCTAATCCATCTGGATCATTCGGACTCAGCCAGAAAAAAGGAAAGAAAAGAGTTTGTGGTAAAAAAATCTACGTATTTTGATGAACTAGATCAAGCTACATCTGAGTTTATACAAAAGAAGAAATTGTCCCGAAAAAGACAAGAAGGACCAATGTGTGTTTCAATTGCAGTTAGCTTGGACATGTTATGAAATTTTGCCCTGAGTGAAAGAAAGGTGCAGCTCAAGTGATTGAGATGCCAAGTAAAGAGAATCTTAAGATGGAAATAAATAAAATTAATTGTGAGTGTGATTGTTCTTTCAGTACTACTTTATTCTTGCCAAATGATTTATTTTGTTTGAAAGGCACTATGAATGGACATGAAGTTAGTATTTTAGTGGATAGTGGATCTACTCATAAATTCATTAACTCTGGCCTTGTGCAGAAACTCGGACTCAAAACTGAAGCCAGTAACCATAGATATTGAGTATATCTAGCTTTAGAAGCGGAGTTGGAGACGTGGGATGTTAAAGTTCCAAGGCTCCCAGTTTGGATCCAAGATTATAGAGAGTTAATTGATTTTCATATTTTAGGATTAGCGTAGAGGGACATAATTAATCTAGGATATGAGTGGTTATTTAATAAGCATCTTGAAATAGATTTTGAGAAGCATGTTCTCTCGTTTCAAGAGGGTAAAGAAATAGTTACATTGTTTGGAGACAATTTTGTACATCCATCTGGGATGAGTTTATTTGCTAATGTAATGGAAATTTTTGATTCACAGTATGAAACTTATTCTTTATTTGCTAAGCCAATTTTGGATTTATTTGAAATGCATCTAAGTAGTTGTGAATTGTCAAAGATTTTTAACTCGGTAGACTTAGATCAGGAGCAGATTGAGAAGAATAAGGTACTGTCTAAATCTAATGATGTATTTCTAGTTGAATTACCTCATGAGATACCGCCGTCCAGATCGGTAAATTATAAGATTGAGTTAATTCCAGGTAGCACCCTATCTCTAGACAACCTTGCAAGTTTTCTCAGAAAGAAGAGATAGACATTACTAAGAAAATTGAAAATTATCTAAAGATGGGTCATATTCAGCCAAGTTTGTCGCCTTCGGGTGTTCCTGTTCTTCTTAAATCGAAGAAAGATAGAGGCTTCAAGTTGTGTGTGTACTACAAGGGGTTGAATAAGGTAACTATTAAATATAAATATCCTTTGCCTCGTATGGATGATCTGGTAGATAGATTAGGTGGAACAAAATACGTCACAAAGATAGATCTTAGAATTGGTTATCATCAGATTAGAATTCATTCGAATGACATGCAAAAGACTGGTTTTCGGACGAGATTCAGTCATTATGAATTTCGTGTGCTTCCTTTTGGGTTGACGAATGCACCTACTATGTTCCAACACGGATGATGAACGATCTTTTTTGTCCATGTCTAGGGAAGTTTGTGGTTGTATTCTTAGATGATATTCTCATCCACAGTAGGACACTTAAGGGGCATTTGAGTCATCTTAAGATTGTCTTAGATATTTTTAGGCGAGAAAAACTTTATGCTAAGGAATCTAAATGCTAAGGAAGCATGAGTTGTTGTACCTCGGTCATAAGATCACTCGTAGTGGGTTGGAGATTGATGAGAGTAAGGTCAAGACAGTGCTTGAGTGGCCGATACCGAAGACAATTAGAGAAGTTAAATCTTTTCTCGGTTTAATAGTTTTCTTTCGTAAGTCAATTTAAGAATATGCAAAAGTGACAACACCTTTAAGTAATTTGACTAAAGGCAAAGTTAGAGAGGTCTACCAAATGGTTTGAAACAATGCTTTGAGAAACTCAACCAAATGGTTGCTTCAGCTCCTGTATTACAGATCGCAAATCCTGATGTACCTTACGTCGTGAGAACTGACGCAAGTGATTCCGCGATAGGGGGTAATTCTCTATAGGATGATAGGTTGGTAGCATTTGAAAGCAAGCAACTCACGGGGCCTCAGTTGCATTATACAACTCAGGAGAAAAAGTTATTTGCTGTGATTCGTGCACTTAAAACTTGGAGGCATTACCTATATGGTAGTTAGTTTATAGTGTATACAGATCACCAACCTCTGAAATACTTTTGTAATCAGAATTATCTGAGGGGTCATAAAGCTCGCTGGGCTGAGCTTATGCAGAAAATTGATCATGAGATCCAATATATCAAGCGCAACTCTAACCAAGTTACGGATGCACTTAGTCGGATTGGTGAATTAAATAAACTTTCATTCACCCAGATTTCCACTGTGTGAATCAGATTCTCATTTTGGTCCTATCTGGAAGATGGTGGAGATAGGAAAAAATGAGAGTGGAATAGAGATTTACACATAGGGATCTCAGGTTCCTAGGAAAGATAAGAAGAAAGCGGAACAATTTTCTGTCCGAGGTGGTTTGCTATTTCGGAATGGAAGAATTTGTGTACCAGCGGATGATTAGTTAAAGAAGAGAATTCTTTTCTATTGTCATAACGTTCCCTGTGCTGGTCATCCAGGTATACATAGGACTTTGGACTTGGTCAGAAGAGAGTTTTATTGGCTGAAACTCAAGCCATTTGTCGAGTCTTGTGTGGCTAAATGTAGACCTTGTCAGTTAGCCAAAGTTGGACACTTAAAGACTAGAGAGTTGTTACATCTCCTAGATATTCCTCAAAAGCGATGGGAAAGTATATCTATGGATTTTGTGGTTGGACCTCCAAAGAACCAAAGCCAAAATGATTCTATTTGGATTGTGGTGGATAGGTTGACAAAGTTAACTACTTTTATACTAGTCAAGTCAACTGCTAAGGCTTCAGAATTAGCCCAGATCTTTGTGGAAAGATTACTTAGGCTTTATGGACTGCCAAGTGATATAGTTAGTGATAGAGATCCTAAATTTATAGGTCACTTTTGGTCAGCTATATTCCATAAGCTTGAAAGCTCACCTAGTTTTAGCTCTTCTGATCATCCTGAATCAGATGGCCAGACTGAGAGAACTAATCAGACTATGGAGGATATGTTGAGAACATATGTGTCTCATAGGCAATCTCAGTGGAAAGATTATGTTCCTTTGATTGAGTTTGCTTAAAACAGTAGGAAACATTCAGCTACTGGTTATAGTCCGTTTATGCTCATGTACGGTTATCAACCTAGATCTCCAATAAATGTGGAGACAAAGTCTGTTAAGATCTAGAAAGTTGCAGATTTCTTGCATGATATGCGTGAAATGTTGCAAGAGCCCCGTGATTGTATCTGGATAGAGCTAAGCACTATGCCAATCTTAAGAGATCTCCCAGAGATTTTAAAGTTGATGACTGGGTGTATCTTAGAATACCTCACGGTTTCTAAGACTATGTGTACGCGAAATCATTATAAATTGTCTATGAGATATTGTGGACCGTTTTAGATTATAAAAAAAATTGGTTCTTTAGCTTACGAACTAGATCTTCAGAACAAGTCTACAGCTCACTCTATGTTTCATATAAGCCGTCTAAAATTAAGTTTACATGAAGGTGGCGTAGTTGGTTCAGAGGAAGATTTTACTCATTTAGAGGACTTATCGCTTAGTGTTCCTTTGGAACCTGAAAAAGTAATCATAAACAGTTGAGAAATTGTTCTATCTTTGAGTGCTTGATCAGGTAGAAGGGACAGACTGAGGATGATGATTTGTGGGAAAGCGTCAAAAGCATAAAGAAGAATTTTCCTAGGTTTCACTTCTAGAGATAGGAGTGGTTCAAGGGGGGAAGAATGTTATGTCCATGTCATGTACAAGGAAATCGGTATAATTCCTAACATGGATAGCTGGTCACTCCAATTGTATGTGGTTATTAGTTATGCTACGTCATTCTGGACGTGGTTATATCAAGTAATTAATAATCATATGAGGGCCCAGACCTATAATTGGACATAGGAGCTCATGCATGGTGAAGACTGTTATAATGCAAGAATAGGAGGTCAATTGCTCAATTTAGGTTGCATGGGGATCTTAGGAGGAATATTCTCTCTCTCTTGGAGAGAATATATTCATTGGAAACTCGCCCATCCTCCTATTGTGAATTGTGATTCTTGAGCCAGTTTCTCCTCTCCTCTCTTGTGTTCTTCATTGCGGCTTGGGGGTGGATTGATTAGGTATTGACTAGCCTCTCCATATTGGTTGGGTGGTTCATGCTCCATAGGTGTCCTTTTGGTTTGCATGTGACAGATTGTGGAAGATCTTCACTTAGTGATCCTATCAAAAATGCCTTGTACTTGTTGGTTGATCCATCTTGGTTTGTCTTCATTTTGAAGATCCACTTGCATCCAATGGTGCTCTTGTCCTTTGGAAGTTCCACCAATCTCCATGTGTCATTCTTCATAAGAGCTTGATACTCAAGATCCATTGCTTGGATCACTCCTCATTTTGTCTTGCTTCATCTACTCATGTAGGTTCATCAAAATAGGTTAGGAAAGCATAGTTTGTACCACCAACAACTTGTTTATCTTTTTCATCATAAGTGAGTCTCAAAGGTTGTTGCCTTTGCCTTGATGTCATCCTTGGCTTTTGATTTGAAGTAGGCTCTTCAACATCAACATCCAAAGTATCATCAACAATGTCCTCATCAAGAATGTTAGATACAACATTCACACCACCACTTGAAGACACTTTTGGAAAATTTTCCTGATAAAAAATGACATCGATTCCAATGACCACTTTCTTAGTTGAAGGAATAAAAATTTTGTAAGCCTTGCTCACCTCACTATAACCAACAAAAATACCTTTTATTGAAAATGGATCCTCCTTTGTCCTATCATCAAGAGTAGCTAATGCATCCAAAAATTTTGAAAAACTTGACACTTGACCATCTATTGCATAGAAAATTAGCACACAACAAAGCTTGATCCCAAAAGAATTTAGGAAGATTTTCACTTAACCTCATGGCTTTGGCACTTTCAGGTAAGGTCCTATTCTTCCTCTCGGCCACTCCATTTTTTGTGGTGTCCTTGGGCTTGTGTACTCCCTCTTGATCCCATTTGCATCACAAAATGCTTTGTACTTGGTAGAAATGTACTCGCCACCATTGTCACTCCTCAAGAGCTTGATCTTGGTAGAAAATTGAACTTCCCTTGCAATCTTGAACTTGACAAAGATATCAAACACCTCATCTTTTCTTTTTAGCAGATAGACCCAACAAAAAAGAGCTTCCAAAAGAGTTGTAACTTTTTAGCGCCTTTCAATAATTTTCAGTACTTTTCAGCACTTGACATAGATAACTTTAGATGCACATAGGCTATTTCTGCAGAACTCCAAATTGAAAAAAAATTGAGAGACATGTTTCTATGGTCATATAATACTTTTTAAAGTAGACAAACCAAAAGATATTTTTAAATCATGGTATTATACACTCATGTATGATATTTTCAATTTTGGTGATTCTTATCAGCACTTAAAAGAATAACTTTGAATACAAAATATCATAGAAGATTTGTTAATTCTACATTCAATATCTCCAACTACCTTATATTCCCAACCCACATCCAACAGATCTGAAAGAGTGTCATCTAGCACATCCTTACAAACAAATAATGTTGGTGTTCTACGAACATTTGCATTTGAAAAGAAATCAACAAATACATATAAGGATAGAAACCAACTTAATCTATTGACATTTGATCCAGTGCTCGCTTTCATTGATTTTTTCAAATCTAACAGTAATCTGCATCTAAAATATTCCGACACAATACTATCGTGCAAGCCATGCATCACTTCCAAAATGTGACAGATATTGCTTGTGCAACATATTTTTCATTTCTATGGCATAAGATTTATGTACTTCATATTGTATGCAATTGTCATTGTAAAATTCCAAGGCATTCAAAGAGACATTAATACAAATAAGAAAGGTATAAATAGCATATTCATATATTTTCTTGTTCTATTTATGGATATTGCAAAAAAAAAGTAACGTTGATTCATATGCGATATTTTGATAACGATGGTTAGATGTTGAGATTAGATGATCATGATGACCAAAAAAAGAGAAATGACTTGAAGACCCATTTTCTTTAAATTTATTAAATTTTTTTAAAAAGTATCCAAATTTAAAATGCTTCAAATAAACATATTATAATGGTAAAAAAATGTTGTATTTTGGAAGAAAATAATTTAAGCTACAAAAATTTAGTCAATAGATTTTTATAAATAGCTTAAAATTAGCTTATATTAAATAATAATACTATTTAAAATAAAATTATTAGATACAACCACTAAAATTCCTAAAAAATATCTTTAGCTTACGAAAAACAAAAGTTATAGTTTTTTCTTTTTGAATTCTAAAAGTTTTCTAAATTACGATTCTTGTATCGAAAAAAATATTTTTTAAATTATGTTAAAAATTTGAATCAATATTTTTTAAAATTTTGAAAATCTTTACTTACACCCACGTCAGTTTATTAAATAATTAAACATTAAATAAACGCAAATAAAACTACTTTACAATAATCGAAATTACAATATTTGTGATAATATTTAAATCACCCTGAAAAAATTTTAATTTTCTTTTTCATTTCTTATAAATGACCTTGAAAAAATATTATAAAAACACATTCAAAACTAAAATATTGTAAACTTGACAAATCATTACAATTTTAGTTTTTGGTAATAATTATCAATGTTAAAATTCTTGAAATATTTCAAATTTTAAATTTTAAATCGTTAAAAAATAAATTTAAAAATATTAAATCAATCAAAAAGAATTCAAAACACAATACATCAAAAAATATAAACACAATTATTCATTAAAATAAAAGAGAATTTTTTATTCCCAAACATCATCGATATCATTTACATCTTTTTCTTTTGCTTTTTTTTGAGTAGCCACTGTACTATCAAGTGGCACCTCTTCTATAATTTCCTTGACTACAATTACTATATTATAATCTTGAACCAAGACATCAGCAAATTCTTCTGTGTCGCCTACTTTTCCGCTAGCAAGAGGCTGAGGTTCCTTGGACAAGGGAATTTGCTGATGTCTTGGTGAAATAGTACATGAATTTTTTCTTATCTTTTAAGGGAATATCTTGAGGTTTGCCCGAAATTTTAAAAGAAATCCATGACATTTCAAAAATTATTAAAGACAATTGAAAATCTGCCAAAAAAAGGCTTTTTGGGAAAATTTAAAACGCTATCTTAATGAAAATGCTGAAAACTTTAATAAAATAAGCCATTTTTGTGAAAAAAAAAATTAAAAATCAAAACTACGAATTCAAAAAACTTTCTTACTAAAACATCTCAAAAGAATCACTTTTCTGAGAGAAAGCGTTGTAAAACAAGAAAATACGAGTAGCGACCTATGCTAAGTATAGGTTGTGGTAGACTCCTTACCAACAACTTATGCTTAGCATAGGACGGAGGTGGGATTCTTCAATTCTAACCTCCTTTTGACCTATGTTGGGCACAGCTTTCATCTCTGGTCTTGTTCCAACCTATGCTCAACATAGGTTAGCAAGCAAATTGCGAAGACATCCTATGCTCAACATAGGTCGTTACTCGCGCGTTCTTGTCCAACCTATGTTGAGCATAGGATGTCTTCACTATTTGCTTGCTAACCTATGCTAAGCATAGGTTGGAAGAGGAATCCTATGCTGAGCATAGGATATGCTAAGCATAGGATATTACTAAGGACCCGAGCACAACCTATGCTCAGCATAGGTTAAAGGAGAGGACTGGTGCAGGCAACTATGCTAAGCATAGGTTATCCATGTTGCAAGAAGATGAATACAAATTAAAATATGAATATTTTCTAATGCAAGAATTTATTACCCATGCTCAGCATAGAGCAAAGCTAGAAAATGACAATAATCTTACCGTCAAGAAATCTGGAAGCGAGAACGTATGCGAAATTTTATAGAAAGCCGTCACTTGGTCGTAGTGATTTCTCTGGCAGCATGTGGGCTTTTGAATTAGCAAATGAGGTGAGTTATGCTTGGACTATGGTCTTAAATAATTTTTTTTCGAGACCCCCGTCTCACGCCAGTCCTCCAGCTTACTTCGGGACCAAGTTGCCGCGACTCACGTCACCCCACGCTGACCTTGAGTGTTAGCCCGAACAGTCCAAACCTAACCCTAATCCTAACCCTAAACCTAACCCTAACCCTAAGAATGCTGCCAAACAGTATATAAGACATGGTAGCCGTCGGAAATTTTTATTAACTAGTTAATTTTTAGGCTTGTTGCTCATTTGCATTTAGTTGCTTTTTCTGTGTACGTCTATTGAGGTTCGTATAGGCTTTTATTTGTTCTATGACCAGCATAGGTTGCAGTTATGTTTGAGGAGCACATTTAGTGTGGTGTTAACTATTTGAACGGTTCTATGCTCAGCATAAGTACGTAGTTAAAAAAAATTTACGATGTCAAGTAGTTCTACCTCTTCTATTCCAGTAGCTGTAACTCAATATGTTGCAACAAGTGCAACATCTTCATCTGACATTCCCAATGAAAGCTTTTTTTATAAAGCCACTCCTGAATCTGAACATATTTTGGTAAACGATGTGGCATCGTCATCATTTACCCGTTCATCATCTGAAATTTCTCAAGCAAGTACTTTTCAAGAAATGACATCTATAACTGAGCTTGTATCTAATCTTTCGACCTCGTCCTCCTCTTCAGATATAGGCTCGACACAACTAGAACATTGTTCTTTTGAACAAGTTGAATCATTGAGTGATGAGTCAAAAGCTTCAATTCACTCAATTGTTGATTCTAGTAAATCAACAAATCCACATAAGTCTGTTGATCCGCGACGTTCAAGCTTTTCTCATGTTCATAGGAGACCTTCTCAAAGTGATGTTCGTCGTGTTAAATCTAAAAGGGCTATATAGATTCGTTGAAAATTTAGAGCCTCTGAGGGTCCTGAACATCTTGGGGTTAGAGCCAGAATTCTCACTCATGAAATTCCAACAACTTCTCAACCAGTTCAAGCACCTACTAGTGTCACAGGTTCAATTTATAGATCAAACTCCAAAAAAAAAAAAAAAATACAAGAGAGACTTGAGATCCTCACCTGATTTAACGAATCGTCAAAAACAGTTGATTACAAAATCTGAGATTTGAAAGGTACAGAATATTATTTGCTACTCATCCTGTTGTTTGCAAAAGCTAAGTATCAAAGAAATTGAAGAATTAAGATCAAACTTCTTTTTACGAAGTAAGGATGAAAGAAATTACTATTTGTGCCGAACAAAAATTCATTTTCGTATTTTTTAAATGCTTTGGAGGTTTGTCGCAAAGCTTACAAAGCAGTTCACGCAATCGAAAACTCACGGCTTCAATGAATGCATGCACGACTTCCTAAATACCCAACATTACGGGGATCCTTAGAGGGTCGAAGTACTTGGTTTTATTCAAAATAGCAATCAAACAAAATTACTACGTGTCCATTGGTTGTGCACCACTTCAACGGATGTTTTTTTGAGAAGGTACGAACTCAAAATGTTGCAAGTAGATCCAAAGGGCAAGAGAAAGAGATTGCCAAAAAATCAACCAAGAGTCGACGATTTGAATCTACAAGATGTAGATGTTTTGGCATTTAATTTTGAATTAACAATGACCAATCATCTACAAAAGTCAACAATATCTATATTGAAAGAACGACTTGGATTACTTGAAAAACCATCATCCTCCACTCGTCATCAACAGAGAAAGGCTGATTTACAAGGTTTTTTGTCAACATTAAACGTGGATTCTGAGGAAGACATGTCAGTTGACTTTGATGAAGAAGACGGGTCTTCCACTTCATCAGCTGAAAACGAGAGTGTTGAGAATATGTCAAGTTCTGAATTGAGAGACATCAATGAAAATTCCGCTTAGAAAATGTACTTTAAAAAAAAGAATGTGCAAATAAAATTTAAGTTATTTTGTATTTCAATGGGATTTTGAGTTTCAAAAATCATTTCTTCTCTTAAATTATTAATTATTTTGTAATTATGATGGTTTTATGAAGTTTGCAACAAAAAACTTGTAGTTCTTTATTTAAAATATGCATTTTTTGGCTTTTCTCTTTTGAAGAAACCATAGTTAAATAAATTTCAATGGTTTAAAGAGGGTTAATATTCATTAAAGTTTTATTTTTATTTTTATTTTTATTTTTA
Source organism: Diphasiastrum complanatum (assembly GCA_029204225.1). NCBI lineage: Eukaryota > Viridiplantae > Streptophyta > Lycopodiopsida > Lycopodiales > Lycopodiaceae > Diphasiastrum > Diphasiastrum complanatum. The sequence goes on along the minus strand of CM055104.1, from coordinate 24,732,918 downwards.
TATTCTTTACAACTCATATGCTATAGTTTTGAGCTTTGTTGTGTAGTTGCAATATTACTTCAGAGCAATGATTTTTGTATAAAACTAAGTTTGTATATATTAGTAGTAATTCATAAGAACTTTGAATCGATATTTTTGAATTTTTCTAGTTTTATTTAGTTCAATCCTCTTTGATTGGTGAGTTTTCATTGTAGATTTCTCAACACTTTTCAAACTAAATTTCAATTTGTTGTATATTACCTTTGGTAGAATCTGTCATTGCAAATTTAAGAATCTTTTATTTTTTTCAATTTTGGGGTCGTTTTGATCTCATATAGTTATGTCAAATGTAGTGAATACTGCCATTGTTTGAATTTGCATTTCTAAATAGGAAAAAACCATAAGAGCAAAATGCAAACAGCTTCCAATTTTCATTTCTAAAATTTAAGAGGAATTGAACTTCTACAAGGTTTAGCCTTACCTTCCAGACCCTTACCTTTACACAAAAGGGTGAGTAATATATGATAACAAACATTTGTAACAAGAGGATCCTTCTAGAAAATAGCTCAAATCCTCACATGCAACCTAAAAATAAAAGATTTCCCGTAACAATCAGTTTATTTATGCAGGATAAATCGATTCCTGATCAATCTATCAACAAACATCCTGCTACTAAATCTGAATCCCGAACTGTCCAAAACATTATGAATTCATGCAATATATTCATAAAAAACATAACAAATTTTGCAATGATACATTATACATGTCTCTCAATCTTCAACAACAATAGCCATTGATATATGTACATGAGCGAGCCTACAAAAATTCTGCAAAACATCATCTACAAGAACATTAGTCTTTAATCTAAGGATGAGTAGAATGACAATAACAGTCCTAGACATTATTGATATTTTTATAGAATCATATACAATATGTGATCATTCCATCAAATTATATGCAAAAAAAAGATTATTTTTGCTTTGTCATCTCGATCTAAGGTCAAATAAAAAAGTTATGGTGAATAAAATATTTTGATGATGTGGCATATTGCCATGATGCGAGAATAGACAAGTTCTCTTTCAAATGCAGATCCTCGCGTGGTGGAGATATGCCACATCATCAAATGTTTATCTTGAGCTAATATGGTATACATCTTTCATTTACAGTAACTTTCTTATTTGAAACTCTGATGGAGATGAGGTACAAAGCAAAATTGATGTACTATGTGCATAGAATATGATGGAATGTTCATATCTTGCATATGATTCCATAAAAATCTAGAGCTTGCATTTTTCTTTCATAATAGATTCTAGTGTGATGAAAATATGCCACATCATCAAATATCTATACATATCACAATCACACAAGAATCAACAAGTTCTCTCACCAAAAATGCAGATCCTTCCATGATAGCGATATGCAACATCAACAATTATTTATACATATCAGTACCAAGAAAAAGTAAAATATGTGAGGTTGTTGTTGTTTGAAAATTTAGAGTACTCTTTATTGCTTTAATCTCATATCACAATCTGACAAAGCAAAAAGGTAAAATTATCACTTTAATTTTAGAGGGAACATCTTACTCAACCAAGAAGCTAGAAATATAAACTACATTATCTACAATGACATCATCTAGACTAACAGTAAGCCTTAACTTTGTGAAAAGCAATCAACACTAGCAAGAACAAGAAATCTAACATCAATAAAAAGTTGAAAATGGAACCCACATCGCTAAAAGTTTTTCATTAAGCTCCTAAAAGTCATTTGCAAGAAGACACACACATAATGAACAAGGTGCAATGCAAATTAGTGTGACAACATGACTAGCGAATCTAAACGACAAGAGGTTCTACTTATGTAAAATTTTGATCACAAATATTCATCATGGGATTTAGGAGTTGTGTACTCTTTTACAAATGAAATTTTGTAGCTTGTGGGGCATGCTTTGTTTTTTGGAAATGTGTTTTGTTTCATGCGAGTTGTTTATATACTTCAATAAAGGAGCCAACCACACAAGTTTAATAGCAAGCATCAACTAAAAAAAATGACAAAAAGTCTGGTCACTTTATTGTTCTCTCTCTAACATTCTCTTACTAAGGCTCGATTTCTTATAAGTCCCTTTTGGAATCAAAATCTCCTCTAATGATTGGATATTATCTAGAGAGAGAAATAGTGAGCATATCAACAATTGATATCTGTAGATGCAATCAAATTAGAAAATGATTCTGGAATCTAGCTACTTGAACTTCACCAAATAAGATTCCACGACCAAAAAGTCCATAGTAGCAAACTTAGATCATTTCTAATAGATATTTTGATATAAAAAAATCATAGTAAAAACCTAGATCTTGGACAGAATCTTCAAGAATCGGTCAAAAACTTAGTTGTTCATGTTTTGTTGGAATCAACAAAAGTGACTTTTCAACAAAAATAAGGCAATCAAACATGGTAAAGATTTGTGCCACTTTTATGTTAGAAGCCAACATATTCAACATCCATGTGCTAGCCAACGTGTCTAACTTTTTTAAGTCTTGAATCATAAAAAAATATCGAATTGTTTAAAAAACACACAAACACACAAATGAGTTCATCTCATCTTCAAAATAGATGTTTTATATTTGCAAAAAAAACAAAAAAAATCTAGAAACTACATAAGAGTCATCAACACAAAAAAGTGCCACCTTCACTATATCTTATTGGCCTACCAATAATATGATGATTTCAATTGAATCAATAAACGCACACAGTGATGATTATTATTAAGTATAACTCACTCTAAGATGAATGCCCTAACAGGCTAGTTTCACTACCAATCTGCCATAAGAAGAGCAAAATTTAATATCATACTCACTCTTGGTGAAATATTGTCCATACTCACTGTGAGAAATTTCAACTAGTTTTGCTATTTTGGTCATATTTGTATATTTGGCAATTGAGGCCAATTTTTATGTTAGACTTAGAGTCTGACTTTTCAAATTTATATTAGTCTAAAATCATTTGAGTAAACACTTTTTGAAAGTGTGGGAAAGTGTAGTACACAAGTTTTAGAGATTCAAGTTTGAATGTGGAGACATTTGAATCTAGTCCACATTAATGCTATGGTTTCTGTTATGGAGGGAAACCAAACTCATTAATGAGACATGGATCTGTTATATATAGTTGTACACTCGTGGGAAGAGACACATTCTCTCTGTCTTCTATCACTTCATGCTTATACATGACTTCTCTTGGGTTCATCTATCCATTGGTGCACTATATTTGTAATACCTTGCAATTTTGTCTGTAGAATGTTTATTTTATGCTATTTTTGGATCCACATGTGTGAAATATAGTAGCTTACTGTTTTTGAATCGACAACAACTTCATCATGTAATATGTTTGATGTTTGATCAGGCTCTTATTGAGATTGAGTAGATGTTGATTTTTCTACATTGGCAAGATTGGTAGAGTTGAGATATTTCTAACAAAAGATCAGGTTATGGATTTCAATCTTAATTGATCCCAAATTTTTCACATTGTATCAGAGCTTGTGTTGCAGGTTTTGAAAGGATCAAGCACATCTATCAAGGATTTGGAGGAGATATCAATCTAGAGAGTTTCTTGCATAGATCAACACTCATTTTAGGTCAATGAACCTGAGGAATTTCGATTTCACACCATACTTACTGGGAATAGCAATCTTTGATGCATTAGGAAGGTCTCGCTTGAGGCTACAAGATTCTATATCAAGTTATTAGCAATTGCATGTTGAAATATTCATTCTTTTGTGATTTTGTCAAAACCCTAATTTTAATTGGATCTCTATTTTGTTAGGTTACTTAACTTCATTAAGTGTGTTTCAATCTTAGGAAGTGGAAAGAGTCATTAGATTGAGGATAGATCATAGGTTGATCAAGATTTCTACCTTCTATGTATTGATTTGCTAGATATACTTGTGCTAGAAGAGAATTGAGAAGTTCCATATCTTTGTGATTTCTTTTTGGAAACATTTGTTGTATTTCAAAAGAGTGCTTTGTGCATTGGAACAAGTTGAAAGAGAAGGATGAGGTCATTGCAACATGGCTACATCAAGTGGACACATGTTGGAAGGCACTAATAGCTTACCTCAAGCAAGTATTCATTGTGGAAAGTGAGGATGGAATCACTTCTTGAGATGAATGATGATTTGGATATTGTTGTAGGTTTGGAGGAGAGGCCAGCAATACAACAAGAAGGTATGACAAGAGAGCTAAAAGAGCTCTACACATGATAAAGATGAATGTTACCAATGAACTTCTCAAGGAAGTTGGTAAGTGTACTTCATCAAGTGAGGCTTGGGAAGCTTTGAAGAAGCTTTATAAATCCAAGTCTACATCTAGAGTGTTGACTCTAAGAAGACAAATCTTTCAAAATTTGCAAAAGAATGAAGAGAGTCAAATATTTTTGTTTTGAGAGTGAAGGCTTTCAATGATGAGTTAGCTTTCATTGATGAGAGCATTAAGGAAGGAGAGCTTGTTCAAGTTATTCATAATGGTTTGTTGGATGCTCATGCTAACATTGTACAAAGTCTTGACATTCAAAGGACTTTGCCAAGTTTGATGGATCTTCAAGAGATATTGATCAATGAAGAATATAGGCATCAAGCAAGAGGTGGATTTTCATCAACATCTCAAGTGGCAGAGGAGGATATGTTCATCAAGGGCAAAAGCAAAAGTAAGTCGTCTAAAGGGCAAGATCAAGGAGAGGCTTCTTCAAATGGAAAAAAGAAAGATAGGTCAAAGCTAAAGTGTTTCTATCGTGGCACCAAAGGACACTTTGTACGTGAGTGTACAAGCATAAGAGAGATCAAGGAGACAAGCAAGGTAATCTTACTCATGATGAAGATGGTTTGGATGTTCAAAACTCAAATGATGATGCTTTTCGTGTATGCTTGCTAATGATGGAGATCTAGATCCATGGTGGACTGATAGTGGTGCAAGCTCACACATGACTTTTCACTTCACTTCTTTGTTGGCATATGAAGATAACAAGAGGGTCATCTACATGGCAAATGATGATGAGTGTGCAATCAAAGGGATTGGCACAGTTCCTATTTCTCTCTCTACAAATAGGAATGTTCATCTAAAGGATATTTTGTTCATACCTTCCATTACCATGAATTTACTTAGTGTGAGTCATTTGCTAAGTAAAGGTTTTAAAGTTGAGTTTGATGGAGATGCTTGCATGATCAAAAGGAAGGATATCTTCATTGCAAAAGGTAAAAGACAAGGGAAGTTGTTCAACCTAGATGCTTGTGTTATTGATAACCAAATTGGATGTGTTGCAAGTGAGCAAATACCTATTCAAGAGGTTTGGCATAAAAGGATTGGGCACCTCAACTTCAAGTCATTGGAGGTAATGGACAAGAAGCAAGTTGTGATTGGTCTTCCAAGATCCTTAACCATCATCAATCATGTTTGTGAGTCTTGTTCGTTCAGATATTCATGGAAATACTACAACTAGCAATAGTGTATCTAAGATGTATGTAATCTTCATTGATGATTTTTAGTAGATTTTGTTGGATCTATCTACTAAAGAGCAAGGATGAAGTGTATGATGTCTTTGTGAAGTTCAAGAATGTAAGGGAGAACCAATTTTCTACAAAGATCAAATGTTTGAGTGACAATGGTGAAGAGTACATATCTACCAAATTTAAGGTTTTTTGTGATGAGCATGGGATCAAGAGGGAGTACACAACTCCAAGGACACCACAACAAAATGAAGTGGCCGAGAGGAAGAATAGAACTTTTTGTGAAAGTGCCAAAGCCATGAGGTTAGGTGCTAACCAAGCCTTGTTGTGTGCTAACTTTCCATGCAATAGGTGGCCGAGTGTTATATTGGATGGCAAGACACCTTTTGAGATGCTATTCAAGAGGAGGCCGAGTGCCAACTTTCTTAAAACTTTTGGATGTACTTGTGATGTCAATATAGCTCTTGATGATAGGACAAAGAGGGATCCATCTTCAAGGAAGGGTATATTTGTTGGTTATTGTAAAGACCACTAGGGACAATCCCCTAAGATGAGGATAGGAAAACACAAGAGAGACTATGGAGCAAAAACACCCAACCAAACCTAGATCCCTCCTGGAGAATCCTCCTGGATCTAGCCCCCAAGCTATGCCAATGTGACAGCAAGAGGAGAAGAGCTCATCAGGTAACCTAGGCCAAGTCGTCGATGGAATAATCACTACCTCAATATATAGAGAGTAGGATCCTATGCATGAGCACATGCAATTCCCATGCAGGTCAACTATAAATAGGTCACAGCTCTTCATGCATACTTCCTGCCTATATCAGTCACATGTTCATGCACTACTCCATATATCTCCATTAGAGTGTCTGGGTCCTCTCAAAGTTATTAGTCACCAACAGGCCTTGACTTGGAATAAAATCTAGGAACACTGGAGGGCCGGTCTACCATATTAGGACTATTCCATGTCCTTAGTTGAATATGGCCATAACAGATATAGTGAGGTGAGTAAAGCCTACAAGGTTTACATTCCTACTACTAATAAGGTGATTATTGGTAGAGATGTCATTTTTGATGAGGGGAATGTTCCAAAGGTGTCTTCAAGTGATCATGTTGTGGATGGATCTAACATTCTTGATGTTGATGTAAAGGATCCTTCTTTAGATGTGGATCCAGTAGCGCTAGTAGGAGTAGGTCGGCATATGAAAATTATGTCGCTAACCTAGTAGAGTTCATGTTGCCAAAACAAATGCCGACAGTTTTGAATTCACTGATTACACAAGAGGCCACCGCAAGCGGCCCTTTATCTCCACCTACCTTTGAGTCCACTTCCACCCCTCACTACAATCTGAATACTGAAAGGGATGTAGTGAGGGATAAAAAAGAACATCTTTTATTAATAAATTACAGTTGTTATGTTCCTGTTATTTTGGGAGCATATTATTTAAAAAATGGAGTGACCAATATGGAGAATTAAAATCCAAGATTATGCAGGAGCAACGGGAAGAATTTTCACAAGAAAATGAGTTCGATCCACAAGCCATATCAAAAAATATGAGCAAGTGAATTCACAAAAGAGGGATGTCATGCAGGATGCATATTAGGCCAAAAAGTCAAAGCCCGCTTGGTGCTCCAAGGCAGATTGAAAGGCCTAGAAGGATGAGGCCACAGATCCAGAAAAATGTCGCTTGCAGAAGGACGTTGGGGTGAATCAAATGACCTCTAGCATGGGGAATCCTAAATTGGGATTAAGCGAAAAGGCGGGCCTACAGGCCCAAATGGTATATAATTAACTCATTTATATTTTACAATTCATTCTTTAATGCCATCGTCTAGGGATCTATTTTTTGTGACTCGTTTTTTAACTTGTCAAACATTTTGGCTATCTTTTACAACTTCAAGATATTGGGCGACATCCCACCAAGGCGAAATACGACATTGCATTTCGAATGTTATATGACGGTTTGGTGGCAGAGCTAGCCCATCAAGGGATCCACCCCATAGTAAGTTATATTTTTCATTGTATCCATCAAATTTATTGACTTTTATATATAATCGATGGATTGATCAATGGTCAAAAACTTGTTATTGTCAATTTTTATGTTTGTATTGATGCAGGCAGGCGCAAGTCTATGGGTGATAATGACCACAGTGCATCTGAGGAAGAGTGGTATTCTATGGGGTAGTTTTTTTTTCTTTGGATATATATGTGTACTGGACATGAGACAAAGTCTCACAATTTGTGATATATCTGATTCCAAAAAATCCGTGAGACAAATGTCGGATGATTTCCGACATATCCAAAAATGCTTTCTGTCCGTCGGAAATCCACAGGCAATGTCAGAATTTGACGTTTTCCGACATTTTTTTCGACATGGTTTCTGTCAGATCCTTCGACATCCCAAAATGTGACGAAATTATGTTTCACGATTTTACGTCGCAAACATGACAAAAACCGCCATTTTGTGTTGGTGTGCTAGCCAACATAGGTATGGTTCTTCTACATGCAATCTTCATCCAAACGAATATGTTCTGATTGCAATACCATATTTGCAAATAATCACATTCACCCATAAGTGAAAAGTGAATCATTAAGCACATTGTATTTGGAAGCCCATTTCTTAAATTTATTTTGGGATTCTCACTCTTCAAACCATTAAGGGACAACTCATAACCTTCCCACCAACTTTATACTCAATAATATAATTTTGCATGTATATCATAGTATTTTAAGTTTGATCCTTCTGAAATATTGTCATTAATGATTATACTAAAGATACGTATAAATCTTAAGGTATTAGAAGATACTTTCTTTCCAAATTCTAGTCCTTCAAAAAGATCCTGAAAAAATCGTAGTCGTCAATATGTCTTACTTATTGCCAAGCGATTTTGACAGCTTGAAATTTAGCAAGTTTGGCGGGAAGATTACTTGGTTATAGCTTGGAAATAAGCGTAGCCACAACCTTGTTTTGTTAAGTTTCAAATGTTCCAGGTCGCCTGCCTCTCAAGAAAATCAACTTTGCACTGTCTACGATTGAAAGTCGGAAGTGCTTGAATTTCGGAAACCGTTCGTTTCTTTTGTGTTTCCTTTAAGTTAGCTGCAGCCTGGCTGCGTCCTTTCTTCCTATAAATTGCTCCCTCTCGATTATTGAACGTCGCTCTCTAGTATGCCTATTACCTTTTAAAGGAGGTGTAAGTTTGAAGGTTACCTTTCATCAAATCATTTATGGTTACCTTTCAAACACGTAACCTCATAGAGAGCTTTTATAGTTACCTTTCAAAACTAAATGTAAGAAACACCGACATGGTATTGAATACTTGTAATTTAGAACATATTTTATCCTGGTGTGGACCCAACATTTCCTTTCTAACTTTTGAACCTCGAGGAGACCTTTGCACTTCACCTCATAGACTACGAGTTAAGAGGAAAGACTAGCAAAGGCTTGAAATTTGACGTGCATAATAACGTTCAAACCCAAAGAATGCTTACATTTTTTACGTTATAAGAAGATAGCACCTTTTTAAACATAATCTTGTGATATTTTGGAGTTTCTGCCTGGTATGAAATTCAGCTTTTCGAATGAAGATTTTTTAACTACAAGAATGATATTCAAGTTCGATTTCAAGTCGCACTTTGGTAATCTTCTGCCTTTCATTAAATGTAAGTCGTCCTTGGAATTGGAGTTGCAAATGCCAAAGCCAGCAAGTTTAGCAATGAGCATATGCCATAATCTCAGGGCCTAGGGAGTTTGGTTAGAGAATATCAAGTAGAGGTCTCGTGACTCTTTAATGATGTGAAGAGTCATTAGTCACGAGTTACTACTAAAGGTTCCTGAATCCTGATTGGTTAACCAAAGGGTATAGGTCGCTTTTAGATGTCTAATGGACGATGATGTCAGATGGACCCATTTCATCCGGGACCGTAAGAGCTTCTGCTTAGCTGTGAGGCGTGCAGTGCCGTGCACTAGTGTATAGCAGTGCATTCGCCACTTGGCTTCATCGATTGGTTCTTTTAATTCGAAGTTGTTGTTGACCATGTGATGAATTGCGCTTGCGGCACTTTGAAGTTTAAGTTCGAGCCTTGAGGGTTGAGCCTCTGGGAGTTTGGTCCTGACTGGCGAAAGCTTGAATTCTGCAAGCGTGGTACAATCATCAATGCCATCGCATCCCATCCCATCCCATGTAATTCCCATCCCATCCGTTCCCTGCCGTTCCCATTGTCCAAGTATCTTTGTCCTTCGCTTCCCTTTTGAGTGTGTTACACAGTTCATCTCTCTTTACCAGTCCTTGACTTCCTTTTTAGAGTGCACACACCGCTCTCTCTGTCCCTCTTGGCTCTTGCGGCTTGCCCTCTCTCTTTTGCTCGCTCGCTCGCTCGCTCGCACTCTTGCGCTCGGTACCGGCTATGGCGTCATAACATCGCATGTTCTAATGCAAATGCCGACTTGCCGACTTGTAAACATTTGCAGACATTTCCTTGTGGACGTCGGTCGCGAAACACCTGTCTTGGGTTGAGCGTTGCCTCGTGAAGGTATTACGGTTCGACTTTGCTTTCAGTCTTTCGAACTATTCTTTGTCAGCATTTTCTTACTTAGATGCTATTGTAAGGTAATCTTCTTCTTGGTTATAGGGGCTTGGTTTGTTAATGTCTGGTGGCCATTTATTTCTTGCGAACACGAGATGACTTCGCAGTACAGTTACGAATTTGCGTTAGCACCTTGTTGGTATTATTTTGGATCAACAATGCATCTCCAACAGACAACAAAATAATGTTGTCGTTACCTCTCATGGGCCTTTTGACTCCAATCGATTTGCCATCTCACTCAGATCACCTACACTAGCAAGCTTGGTATGTTATACAAGATTCTCAGGCTGGGCATCTTCTCAGCTATACTAACTTAACTGTATGTTACAAGACCTCTGCTTTAGATAATGATACATCGTTTGCATGAGGCGTTGCTTGATTGGATGCAGATCGGGATGATCTTTGAAGCTAACCACCGTTCAATTGTGCTGTGGAACAGACTTCGGAAATAAGCATTTCTTATCTTGATTGCGAACAGAGGAGACTTTGACGGATTAAGTAGCGAATTCTTGTCTGAGTTCAAACAAGTCACTGTGTAGAATGTCTAATGAAGAAGAAATGATGGCAATGAACTAAACGATACGGCAAACGCTCTAGGAGAAGGCCCTGATGGAAAAGTTAGTTCCAGAGATGGAAAGTACTTTCGATTGTCGACGAGAAACGATCCAGAATGCTACCCGATTGTACGGAGTTAATAGACTGGACGGTATCACAAATTTAAATGTTGGTGAAAACATTGCTCCTTCGGTTTCTGGCAAGAATATCCGGCAAGGCAGGATTATTGATACACTTTCGAGCTCATGCAACACTTATGAAGCATGCGAGGAGCTAGGATATTTGGATTCATCTGACTTCACAATAAGGTAAATCCTCCTGTATAATGGTAGCTTGAACTGCATCTCTTAATTCTCATCTTTGCCCTTGTGATTCTTAGGTAAAGCGTTTTCTGTTTGTCTTATCTCACGGAAACAAAGAATTCGCTCGTTGTCTATTTTGTTAAAGATCTTCGAATTAGACATCACTCAATCTTACACAGAGAGAACGTGCACTCTTACAATTACATATTTTAGGTTATAGTCTATATTAGGAAAATTTTCAAATAATGTTTTGGCACAGTTGAGGGAAAATCCTTGGTTCACCATCACTGTCTCCATATCTAAATTATGGCCGTTACCTAGTCAAATGGTATATCCGTGACGTTGCAGTTAGGGTTTCCTCCACCTACGTAAGCAAGCAGTGTTATGTATAAGAAACTGCTCTCTGTAATTCTCTATTCATTAACTTGCTCTTGAAAGCTTTTCAAAGTTTTAAGTAATCGTTATCGAATCAACCTTCCTTTTCTGCATGAACTAACAGTTGGCATGACATTGAGATTCAGCAGCATAAAATACCTTGCTCGACAGCATTTAGGGCAAATTTACATTTCAAGATTGGAAAACTCTATCATTAGTTCATCTTCTTGAGATTTTTGGTATTCATACAGCTGAAATCGCTCCCACACATATTCTTGTTCTAATAGACACTATACGAAATCTGTTCAAGAAGTGATTGATGTAGAGGCCAGCTCGTGGTTTCTAAGCTGTGATCCACCGTCTGAATAACTGCTTAACTTCTGTTCATGATTTACTACGATGGTCATTATTCGAGTATTCTTATAAGGCTCGTTCATTAATTTGCAGGGGTTATGTTTCGTATATGCGGCAGAAAAGCATTAGAAAGAATTGGCCTTTTTCTGAGAGGTCCTTCAAGCAGCATCATGACAAAGCTGATGGTCCATTGCTTCCTCCATTTGAACCACAACCACTGTACTGTCCTACTTCGGAGGTAGGGTTAGGGCAAGAATATGCTACGGAAACGGTGATAGGTGGGACTTCTACGAGTAAATGTATTCTTTCACAGGAAGTGAGGTTGCATTTAGAATTAGATGGCGAAAAGGGCAAGGACGATGGGGATCCTCACGAACCTTTAATGCAATGTGGCCTAGGAATGGAGGAAAGAAAACAGCTTCTTGATATTAACGGAGAGAAAACTGAATCGCATAATGAAAATTCTGATGTGTGTCTAAGACAAAAGGAAGAAACCTCTCAAATGCCAAAGGAAGCAGTATATCACGATTTTACTGTGGAAGAAGATAGCGAGAAAATGCGAGGTAAACAACAGCACGGTGTCGAGAGAGAACACGAAGAAGTCCTTGTTGATACTATGTCGCCCACTATTGAACGTGAGCCAGAGGTTGGTAAAGGACAGTTGGAGGAGCTCACGTCACATACAAAATCTTTATTTGTTTCGAAAAAGCAAAATAGTAGTTCCGAAAGTCCGTGTGATGCGATAGAAAGCACATCACAACAAAGCTCTGAGTCCAAATCAGTTGCAATAGTTGCATCAGCCGAGCAAATTGAAGGTGGACTATCAGAAACACATGATTGTCGGAAGAGCTGTGAGGAAGCCGAGAGCAATATTGACTTTTTCTCTCCGAATTCTTGCGATATATTGGATATGAAGCTCAACGTGGATTTAACTACTCGTAAGAATGCTTCTTCTAAAGAACCTCATACGGAAGAGATGGAGCAGAAAATCCCTAAACAAAAAGGGAAGATACAAAAAACAAGGTTAATCACGGATATAATATCATCTCATCCCGCACTAGTCCAGGAAGAAAAACATTTTGGGGATAGGCAGCCATTGAAATCTTTTACTGAGAAATCAGTAACTAGATGTCCTCTGTCGAATCAGCAGCATGCAATCTACCGGAAAAACGTAGCGTCCACTAAACTCGCCAGGGCGAGGAGATTGAAGTATGGAATTTCGAGAAAGGATTCCTTTGTGCATTCCAAGTGTCAACCTGGAAAGCGAAAGCATCATCGACTTGACGCAGATAAATTTCACAGCGTATCAGAGCATCCAAGCAAGCGCAACTGCGTAAAAGGTGAACATCCATTCAGAAAGGAGCTAGTTCGAACTCGGAATCGCAGAATACGATCAACATTCAATCATTCGCTTTCCATCGCTAACTGTGCTGAGGTAAGTGCTGCAACATACTACGCTTTTTGTTTAATTTAGTGAAAAGGTTGTTTTGTTGCGAGAAAACAGAATTGTTTTGATTTGAAACGCAGTATTCTTCATAGGAAGTCCACCTTCGTAACTAGATCGGTGCTTTTGCAACCTATTCCTCATGAGCATATCGAAAAACTGCCTGAGGGAGGAAAGATAGATATCGATCTGATCAGGTAGAGAGCTATTCTCTAGTATTCTGATCTGGATTTTGGCTTCTTTTCGAAACGGCACGGCAGGGTTGGATATTAAGTGACTATGTAGTTTATAACTATATTGCATATGTGTTGTGCAATTAGATTTAACACGTGCATGGGAAACATCAATTACTACGCAGTAAGGTCCTTTCAAGTTTAAACATATAATAATCCAGACGCAGCTTTCGAAGCCCTTAAATTTACTCGTGAATTATTACCACAAGGCATATATCATAGTTTCTTAGTGTACATTTTCGGTGGAAGAAATAGTAGCCTGCCAAATTTTATTCGAGTATTGCACATTTGATACTCCGTAAATCAATTAATTGTAGAAGTCGTGCAAGCTAGTGACGGGATCCCGACTCCTAGCTGCCGGATCCTGATTCCCTGATTCAGACCGCCACTAGCAGTCTAGCCTTCTCTGGTAGCCCGTGAGCAAATATTTTCCCGCCACTTTTCGTCCCTCCAAAAGCTCTCTTCTCGAGGTACGTTCATTGTCAGTGCGTCTCTCGGAGTGTGGGTGCACTCCGACTCAGCGGCGCTGCTTTGGCTCGTGCGTGCGGCTAATACGCGTCGCTTTGGTACTCATCCGAACGAAGGCTAAAGCGGTATATGGGGCCAAAAAAATAAATAAAAAAACAAAGCAACACTGTGTGTGTGACACTGGCCCAACAACGGAAACCAGAAAATCAATAAAAAATATTACTTGGGCCCACTACAAATTGGCTGCCCGCTGGAGTCTGGACTCCATCAAATGAAAACAGGGCGAGTACATGTACGCTGGCTAGTACTGTTGACGGTAGACGTAGACCGTTGATGTACATCTGAATCTGAATTTTGAATCGTGATCGTGACTTCTGTCATGTTTCTTTGGTGTGGTCGACCTTCAACTCGGCACATGACCCTCATTTGTGATTTGAACAATCGGGCTTGTGCCTCTAATTTGCGTGCCAGTACCGACTGACTGACACGCAACCCACGTCGTCCTTAGTTTCAGCGTAAACCTTTGTAGTTTACTGATTTTAATGACAATACACAAAAAAAAGGAAATAGCTATACTAATCATCGATTCAAGGACAAGAAGAAATCTATCAATGTTTAAACATCCAAGGAATTGAAAGGTTTAACAGGCACCTAATGAATCTGCCCACTTTTGAGAACGCCTAAAAAGCAAAATGGTCAGCAGTCTTGAGACCTAAAGCTTTTGTTTTTTAGATGTAGATTATAAGGTTTTCAAATGCACATTTTGTTTCATGATGGTCATGTGAAAAAAGCCAAACGATATATATCCACTACAATGAAAGGCCCGATCAGATGACATTATGCCCTCTCGGCCCTTTCATGGCTCGTCATCTATGACTCGTTACTGTGCATAATGTCATCTATCCGGCTTCGTCCATAATACATTAAACGTAATGTAGGAAATATGAACATGGAAAGTTGTAGCACCCACATTGAAAATGTTTTGGGGCATGCATATATTCTTTCTTATGACCTTTGCACTTGGTTAAACAATGGTAAAATAATAGCGAGCTCATTAGTCCAAACCATAATTTAAAAAATATTTTGTCAAGCATCCTTTTAGCTCTTTTGATATTTTATTTACAACCCTTTTCAAAGCATAATGTTCTTGTAAAAATTTCTTTATTTAACTTACAAAATTTTAATATTCCGTATCGTAGGTGAGGTGAATTTCAAATTTCATATAGATTTCATCGTATGCCAAGAAATTGGTGAGGTAATTTTTTGGTTCCACAATATGCTAGCCAAAAAGTTTTACATCTATTTTATGGTCACACATTTAGTCAAACATGGATTCCAAACATAATTTCATGAGAAATCAAGATCTTTCTATTATTTGTTGCTTCTCAACAAGACAATAATCTTTTGAGCAAATCCTTCGCATAAGAAAGATAGGGGAGATCACATAGAAATGCCTTAAAACATATTTAAAAGTAGCTATATTATCTAGTTTTGAATCAATTTAGACAACATGCTTAACTTGACTAAAAAATCTCTAAGTGTAAACTTGGATTTAATTTTTCTATTAATTACAACTAAACGGTGGTGCTAAATGATCCTTCCCCCCGTCTTTAGAATTCAGAATTGTCGTCCTCCATCCTCATGAGTGCCTTCTTAAATGTTGTTTTTTAAGTGAGATAAACATAGAGAGTGGCACATCTACCGTTCTCCACCTATCAAAGTTATAGAATTGGAGTGATTGGTGAGCCCGCAATCCCTAAATCCTAGTTTTGAGCTATACTTTCTCCATTGGCTAAATGATAGTCATTCTCTTCCAACTAGCCTTAACCCTCACTCTATCCAACATATATACCATCAATAGCCTTGAATTCTTGGTAACATGGAAATATTCCAAAAACTTGATGTGGTTAGTAGTTCCCACCCGTTCCCAGAGCCCTTCACCTCTTGCAATTCCAAGGAGGCTCAGTTATTTATTATTTTACGACTTGTCAATTTCATTCATACAATCAATATATATATATATAGAGGACCCTATAAAATTCTTGAAAAAAATTGAAATTGGGTTTACCAATTAGACAAAAGGAACTCAAATACATCGTCTTTTATAAAAATTTCCTAAAGAAAACTCTACGTGAAGGGATCACCTTAGTTTTGGAGATCTACTAGATCTATCAAATGAGTCATATGCTGTGACTTGATTTGAACCTGATAAGACTTTGGATACAAAAACTAAATGAATATATAATCATATAAATACCGATCATGTGGTTCGACAAAAAGGTCATACAATTGATGACAACTTAGGCAAGGGGCAATCTTAAAAAGAAATCTATGAATTTAAGTTCTGAGGACATAACTTGTTTAAGGGAAAAGTATGTCATGCCCATGATAAATTTGACCTTGTACCTACATCTTGTAATGAAGTCAAAAGGCTTATGTCATCTTGTAAATTGATTATGGTTCGGGCCCTCATTGTACTGATTCATAATTATAGGTTTAGAGGCCCAAAACTCTTGATGCTAGATTTATATGAAACTAGCAATAACTCATAAGCAAGTGGTTGATGTGACCAATTAGGCTGCTAATGTGTCCCAATGAGGTGTACCAGATTACTCTTAGTTTTGATAGGGCCTTGGAGGACCTCAGAGGATATAAGCATATCCATAGGCCTCTCCAAGAGGCGAACTTGATTTGTGAGCTATAGCTACATGTTGCTTGTGATGACATCTCTCATTGCTCTTGAGTCATTGCTTTAACTTGGGGCCAAATTCATTCAAGCTAGGTTGGTTGAATAGGTTTCATTTCCCATTCCTTCTTAGTGTGTTTGTTGGCCTGAACATCCTAGTTAAGATTTTGGTGACTTGAAAGTTAGACTAGTTAGAATGTGAAAATTTAACAATTGTACATACATGTGGTGGATGTAATCCATGGACTAAATGTGAAAATGAGAGATGTATTTTAAATATAACTATCTCAAAGAGTTGATAGAACATATTGTATGAGAGTTATTAGATAGTAAAAAATACTTTAGATTGATTGGAAGGCCATTAAAGAAAGTGTTGCATAAGGTGCTACTAAGAACTAGACTCATGAAAAATGTGGCTAGCAAGACAAATGGCTAATGAGCTAGTTTGTTGCCTAAGACAAATGCAAGCATAATGAATATCTCACTGGTTCAAGCCTACAAACATGTACATGAAGGCCAATGAGAGTGTTGTTTGATTCAGTGTAACCATAGTTGACACCAAACAATTATCTCATGGTGCTAAAATGTTATAGAACTAAGAATCTAGAATGTTGATTATCCTATTCCAATAAGAAGTAGCGCAAAGCTATTGAAATCATAATTTTGCCATATGGTTTGCCTCCGTGGGTGTAAGCACTACTACTGCATATAGAGGTCTACAGAATCAATTTAGATTTAGATGATCTTGTGGATATATTGTTTTTAATTATTTAAGTGTCACATATGAGACATTGATGAGGCAAAATAATCTTTAGGTATGTAGAAACAAGCTCATTCTTGGTTATGTGGGTGGTCAACCTAAAGAGAAAATTGCTATTGAGTCAAGATATTGCTAGTAGAATTAGAAAGCAAGCAAATTTATGCTAGAAGTATTGCTCGGATTGGTTTTGTGGGCTTTTGTAGCACACACAGTTGGAAAGATCACCGAGTCCGATCCCAAGGGTAGGATTTCAGTTAGGACACTTTATTTGCCAGATTTGTTCAATTGGAAATATGCATTTATGGACTTTAGTAACATATCACTAGTTCTCTTGTCTCGCATGAACTAAAATAAGTGAGTAAAGGGATGGAATTCAATGTGACATGGGCAAAAAAGGTCAAATAGATTTTGGGAAAGTACAATGTCAATTGCTAATTTTGCCAATGAAAGCTGTACATGATGGGTCCCAAGTGTCATTTGATGTGGAAGACTATTAAATGCAAGTAGACCCCTCTTAAAAAAAGTGAGCCACCTTTTGATGGTGACCTCTAGTGGAGAGCATTATTCCACTTGTAATTTGTGAAATGTGAAGATTTCACTAGGATGCCACCTAAGGAGCTCTCTGCTTATTCACGAGGCTCCCTCTTTGTGAAGAGGAGCCTTTTGTGAATTGTATCAACTCCATGCTGGAATGAGAAGAGCCTTCACGAGTTTGGTGCATCCATTGAGCTCCTTGATCATGCTTGTTTCTTGAGTGATGCATTTATGTTCTTGCCCTTCTCTCCTTTTGTGTGTGGTTGTGGATTGTAGAGTGGATTAGATTTGCTGCTTTCGTAGAGTGGATTAGTTTATTTTCTTGTTTGTGGATTAATGTAGGAACCAGCATTCAGGTAAACTACATAGGCTGGATCTGTGGTGTAAATCTTTCATATTCTCTGACATTCTAGTTCTTGATGTTCTTGAAGTGTCCAAGAATCAAAAGGCTGGTTGGTTTCTTGATTCTTGGACTCCTAAAATGCTATAGATTAGTTCTTGTTTCTTGTTTTGTCAATTTATGCAAGTGTAGCTCAATTTAGTAATGATTAGGCTCTGATTCAGTTCGTTTTTGGGAGTAGATAGCTGTAGAATCTGTTGAATGTTTATTTGGGCTGCACTCTGATCTGTGAATGAGCGTTCATGGCTTGAATCCATGTATGAATGTAAGTGCGTTCAAGAGAGTTCGACCCGGAGTAGTCCTCTGACAAGCAGGACAAAAAAACTATACTACAATGACAATCTATTCCCTTCTGCCTGATCTTGGGTTTAAAACAAGAATGACAATCTCAAGAAAAATCCACCCTCTCTGCTGATAGGCAGAAGTAAGAAAGAATCAATTTAAAAACCAACAGGTCCTCTGGATCAAAGGATCTATAAACATTTGGCACCAGTTGCCGCTTGAACACATGCACATATCTACTCCATCCTTGTTCCAACGTTCTTCCATGATCCGCTCCATAAACAATATCATCCATATCTAGATCTGCCATCATCTGCAGTTTGACACTTACAGTCTGCCACGTTCTTGAATAGCATCATTATAGGGCCGTTCTTGGATAGTATCATCCTAACTCTACGATTGTGTGTTAACTACTGTGTTACATCTCAACCAGAGCCCCTGTGTTGAATCTCAACCGGAGGCCTATGTTACATCCCAACCGGAGCCCCTGTGTTACATCTCAATCAGAGCCCATGTGTTGAATCTCAACCGGAGGCCTGTGTTACATCTCAACCGGAGCCCCTGTGTTGAATTTCAAGCGGAGGCCTGTGTTACATCCCAATCAGAGCCCCTTTGTTACATCTCAACTGAAGGCCTCACCTCACTCTCAACCGGAGGCCCAGCTGAAATCTCAACCGGAGGCCCCTCTTAGTAAGCATCTCAACCGAAGGCTTCACCTCACTCTCAACCGGAGGCCCAGCTGAAATCTCAACCGGAGGCCTAGCTTACATCTCAACCGAAGGTCTCACCTCACTCTCAACCAGAGACCTCAGTAAAATCTCAACCGGAGACCTCAATAAACTCTCAACTGGAGGCCCATCTTAAATCTCACCGAAGTGTTTTTCTAGAATCTTGACCGAAGCATTTTTCTGGAATCTCGACCAAAGTGTTTTTCTGGAATCTAGACAGAAGCGCTTTTCTGGAATCTCGACCGAAGCTTTTTTTTGGAATCTCGACCGAAGCATTTTTCTGGAATCTCAACCGAAGTGCTTCTTTGGAATCTCTACCGGAGCGCTCGCTGAAATCTTGATCGGAGCCGAAGTGCCCGCTCGGTCTCGACCGGAGCCGAAGTGCCTGCTCAGTCTCGACCGGAGCCGAAGTGCCCGTTCAGATCTCAATCGGAGCCGAAGTGCACGCTGAAATCTCGACCGAAGCCGAAGTGATCTCGACCGGAGCCGAAGTGCCCGCTCAAATCTCGACCGGAGCCGAAGGCAACGATCAAATCTCAACTGGAGAGATTCGATCAGATCTCAACCGAAGCAACCAGGTCAAAGCTCGACCAGAGCAATTAACTCCCATCTCGACCGGACCATAACTTTTGATCAACACCTCTGATTGCCATTTCGACCGATCCACCATCTTTCCAATACCTTTGAGACTAAAAAAGAAAAAAAAGGCATGAACACCAATTTTTTTCAAAAAACAACACCCATACCAATAGAAAGCTCTTTTCATACTGAGTTTTCCCTTGACTTCCTAAAAAAACATTAAAAACCCTAAGAAACCATCAATACCAGAAACTCATATCCCAATACCCAATGGACTAGCATACAGATCTTGAAATCCCAGACGATTATCCATACGAGGTCAGGTCCGCTGTAGCTGAACAAATCAGACACCATAGGTTCTACCAAATGCGGGCCGAACTCCAAGAGCCATTCAAGGGACAAGAACCTGATAGAGCCGAGTCTTCACGTGCACGACCCCATTTTTCTAGTGCTGAGCCCTCACAGGTCAGAACCAACCCTAATGGAGTTTCTGCTACCACGGAGCTCATCTTCAGAGACATACACCCAAGCTAGATCTACAAAGTTTGACGGTATTTCGAACCCTCAAAGATTTTTGCAAATCTTTGAGAATGCATGTGATGTGTATGGCGAAACATCTCTCGATGCTATGGTCCAATTGTTTTCAATGACCATGATCGCTAAAGCACGTGATTGGTTTTTCAACCTTGATCGTGACGAAAAGACAGACTGGTCAATACTAAAAGAGTCATTTGTCAAGCATTTTAAGCCCTTTTGCTTAATCGAGAGTCCTTTTGTCAAATTGAGTAATATCAAGATCGCAAAAGATGAACGTGTACGAGACTATATCGAGCGTTTCAAATGCCTCAAAAGTCAAGTACAGGAACAGCCCTTCGAACAGATGCTCATCATCTAGTTTTTAGTCGGCCTTCCAAGATGGATTAGATGCAAGCTTAAATCCAATGATGAATAGCACCACGTGCTCCTCTCCATGAGCCGAAGCCGATCGAGGATACCCGAGATCAGCTTTGGAAATCCCAGCTGGAGTTGTTTAATAAGAAACACCAACTACAGATGGAGAAACTCACCAATGAGTTTCAAGCTACCCTGAAGTCTATCCAAAGCAGTATGCCTGGTCAGTCAAACCCTGCACAGGTACCTTATAGACGAAAAACAATATGGTGCCCACACTGTCGGGCTACGCATCATGTTGATGCTTGTCAGGCGCTGAATAGCACAAATTTGAGAACATTCTCGACTTTGCTTGACTTATCCCGAATATCCACTAGAAAGTCCAGAACCATTAGCCATACAAGATGGCTATGCCATTATACAAGGGCCATTGCACACCAAATGTTTCATCTGTGGTGAAACTGGCCACTTCATGGTTGATTGTCCAGTTAAGACCCAGTACCATGCTGAGTGTCTTGATTGTATCAAAAAACATAGTTTCAAAGGCTGTCCAAAACAACCATCTAAAATCCTACTTGCCCATCACGTCAGTTATGAATCACAATAGGATCTTCACGACAACAA
The DNA here is from genome assembly GCA_029204225.1 of Diphasiastrum complanatum. NCBI lineage: Eukaryota > Viridiplantae > Streptophyta > Lycopodiopsida > Lycopodiales > Lycopodiaceae > Diphasiastrum > Diphasiastrum complanatum. The sequence continues at coordinate 24,711,648 of CM055104.1, read as the reverse complement.
CACAAGCACTATAGCACCCTCACACTCAACCTGCTGCTCACTTGAGAAGTTTCTAGCAAACTTCTACAATACCACAGAATACACCAGCTCCATAATGAAAAAAGACAATATGAAATGAGTCCTTGTCGAAAGAAAGTGAAACTGATATTCTGTCATCTGCTACAATGTCCAACCAAGAGCAACCTCCATAGGGAATTCATAGTTTTTCTCCCCTTCTACAACCTCAAATCTATTTGTCTTTCCACATGCTGATAAGATTTCCAATGTGCCAATACACAATCAATCTAGGATTCGAAAATCTAGATAGAGATTTGGTTCTGAATCTCTTACTCAGAGAGGTCCTCAGGACATAGTACCTCAACCATACCTGCATCTCAAGCTATATTTTACTTCATCTACTATCAATGATGGTAGATTTTAGTGTCACTCACCCTGCCTTGTTTTGACAAGGGCATGTCAGAGTAAATCACATTACTCTACAAAAAAACTGAAATATTGCAACTATCAAGGTACATTATCAATGTTGATGAATGCAAGTTTTGTTAGACAAGTGCATTACAGTTCTCACTCTCTGTAACGTTTGTTTATTTCCTTGTTTCTCTTCACCTATTTTGTGTGATTGATTTTTGCTTGAGGAATAGCTATTGCACGAGAGTCTTCTGTAGAGCATCTCACGAACACATTTTCATTCATCTATCCATCTTCAGATTACTTGTACAATAGTTTAGGATTTTCGAGACATATGAGAAATCCATGTCCAATTAGAGTTCATTCCTACATCTCATTGCCATATTATTTTTTGAGTTAACTACAGCAAGATCAAAACAAATTTAGTTAAAATTTGTTCAATCTTTAGTCCAGTCGCATGTTCAACGAGTTTCAACTACGTGTTCCACATGCCAATCCAATCCTGAGCATGAATAGTTACCAACAACAACATCCCCACCAGCAGATTTTTTTTTGGGGGGGGGAGAGAGTGGATCTACTTGGATCCACACTGGAGTAGTTATGCTACCAACAACAACATCAACAAGATCGACAACCAAGGTCACAAGACAAATATGAAAACGACAAGGCTAAGAAGACAAATGGGTAGTCCAAAGAGACTCAATCAGAAGAAGTACCCCAGTCAAAACAAAGATCCTTCAGAAAGGAAAACACAAGCATTGGGAAATCAGTCTCTTTCTTCAACCGGCCTCTTGCCATACTTCAAATTCTTCGTCCATTATCATGCCTATCGTCCACACCATCCACCGTCTTCCATCTGTTTGTTTATCATCAGTTTACTATTCTTATGAGAAATTTCCAGTTTGTGATAGTCTTACCGAAGTAGTTGATAGATCATTGCAAGTGTTTTGTAGAGACCAACTACCACCTATATTGGTTGTTCAGCCAAAAAAGACCTACAAAAGCAGGCAAAGTAGCTAGAAGAAATAAAGAGAAAGATCCAAGAAGCTGAGGAGGAAAGGACAAAACTTAAGCAAAAGATGAGTCAGATCAATCTTGATCAAAAGAAACTCTTTGGAGCAATGATAGTTGAATCCCCTCGTATGAAATCCAAAGAGATCCAAAAGTAATGGATCAAAAGAAAGATGGAGACAACCGTGAATCTGCAAAGCTCGACATTGCAAGGGTCCAAGGCTGCAACTGTAGAACTATCAATTCCTTCACCTTGTCACCAAGCCTTCATCATGTTTCCTCACCGTTACCAGATCGTCCATCCAAAACTATTCCTACCACCAATTTTTGATGAATCCATCCCCTTGAGACTGATAATCAAAGTTTGTGCAACCTATGGATCAAAGGTTTTCCTTGAGACTGGAACTTCAACTGAGAGAAGAACCACAAACACCCAGAGGCAAATGGAGGATACAAACCTCCCAGAGGATAGAATCTGCCAAGAAACCAAAGATGAAACCGTCAATGGCAAATACAAGTGACAAAACAAAGAGACACATGAAAAGCACTCGAGCATGCAAGTTGTGAAGTTGCGGAGAGTCTCCAATTTTGAGAATGTCAACCAATTGCAACAATAAGACATTCTGGTTAAAATGCGGCAATTCGTGAAAAACAGTTTTTGTGATAAAGACTGGCGACTATAAGCACTTGGTTTTATGTAAGCGAACGAGGATCTACGTTTTTCCAAGTGACGATCGTAACTGTAAAATCGTTGGGAGATCTCTTAAGATCGACATTATCCTAAGCACTATGGAAACTTTTATGTGCTAATTGCAATATTTCTTGTATTTCTTATGGGAAATCGACAACCTTATCGATCTTAATAAATTCAATTTCTACATTAAGTGGAAATCTAGATTGAATATCGTATATAAGAGTAAACAAATTAGAACATATAGCAAAATGTTATCTATTATTATAAAGAAACTTTGTTAAAGGAAATATAAATGAGAATCTACTATGAGACACCTAAGTCTTCAGTTATGGACTTGGCTTATTACATTCGTCTCGTCCATTCTTTTATTGTTATTATGAATAAGCAGGCCTAAGGGCCCTTTTTATTCATATACTGGCCTTGGGCCCTATTTGGTCATATTGTTAGGACTTGGTCACGTTGATTTGGAGTGGGGGTCCTCCTATTGGGAGGGCGCGCATTATTTTCCCTCCAAATCATTTTCCCTCTCTTTTTTGAATCCTCTATTTGATTCAGGGAGAGGGTATATGTAGGGCAGCATTGTATTCCTTTATTCAGTTTATGATGATTGCTCATCTTTAGCCTCCTTAAGCATTCTTTCTTCCTGCTTTCTAGCTTAAGTCTTGCTTTCTAGCATAGCTAGTAAATCTTAGCTTGTAACTTGGTATCAGAGCACTTTCCTGCAGATTTGGTGTGGCTGTCCAGTGCCCTACTACCCATCACTTTCGTCGATTTTCTCCGTCATTTTTGCACATTGGTGGCTGCTGCCTAGCGCCCTACTACCCATCATTTTCACCGATTTTTTCCATCGTTTTTTGCAGAGTTGGTGGTGGCCGTCCAACGCCCTACTACGCACTTTCGACGATTTCTTCATCATTTGTTGCAGCTTTGGTGGAGGCTGTTGTCCAGCGCCCTGCTAACTCATCACTTTCGACGATTTTTTGGGCAGCTTTTCATTGCTTTTGTAGATTTGGTAGCTACTGTCCAGCGCCCTACTACCTCATCATTTTCGACACTTTTCGTCACTGATTTGCTGTCCGTTTTGGCTATTGCTTGGAGGCTGATCGGCGCTTTGCTTCAGCACCATTTCTAGCCTATTTTTCAGCATATTATGAATCTTGGTAGTTGCTACTCAGCGTCCAATTATCTCACCATTCTCGACGGATTTCTCCATCGACTTGCTGCCTAGCACCCTCTTTCAGCATTTTTTTCAACTTATTTGGTGCGAATTGAGGATTCGGATTGGTGGCTGGTTGGCGCATTTATTTTGTCATATCTTCGGTTTTTATCTCTCTTTGTTGGCACTACTGATTGAACGATGGATCAGCACCCACCCAGGTATTGCTTGTGCCCATTTGCATTCCCTTTTTGCACCTACTTGCTCTCTATTTTTCTCACATACTGCTCTTCTTTCAGCCTCCTATTTTCCTCTCATATTTGTTGCCTCACACCCTCCTCCTTCCTTTTTCCATTTTGTTAGAACCCTTCTACTTATTGGCCCTGAACATTTTTTGTCCATTATTCTACTTTCTCAAGCCCTTATTTTCTGATTATTATCCATCTTGATTGGCTGTTTATGTGCCATTTTTGGTGATTTTGGAAGTTAGACTAAGTTGGGGTGACGACAAACGTCCTCTCCCTTAGGTTTTTGTCTCTTCCTTAGTCTCTATGGCGACTTCTTCATCAGAAGACCCACCATAGAGCTCTTTAGATAATCGTTTTACACATATTGATGTCCGCATGGATCGTCTTGAAAGTCGTATTGATCATGTTCTTTCTAGCCTTGAGACTATCTGACCATGAGGGGATACCACCCCCCAAACATTCTTCATTGTCCTGGTAAAGCACCTTTATTTCCTATTTTGGGTATGCCTGCTCCTGCTCCATCTCCATCTTCAGGAGGTGCTTTTGATAGTACGTTTGGTCTCCCTTCATATAGTGCTAGTCCTTATGGGTCTTCTTTCGGGTCTTCTATGCCACCACCTGGATTTCCCTCTGCACCACCAAGATTTCTTTCTCCTACTTTTTTAGGTAATCCTGAGTTCCATTTTGCTCATGATTTGCGTGATCGCATCCAGCTTACTACTTATTTTGGTTCGTCTGACGGGAATATCTTGGAAAATTGGTTCTCTAAATTAGAGACCTATTTTTTTATGTATCCCAAGACAAATACCCAGAAAGTGCAGTTGGTCGCATTACATTTAGATGGTCGAGCTCAAACTTGGTGGCGTGTCTATCGCTCTGAGCCTACTCGTGAGGGGTTACATATATGGCCTATTTTTCGTCATGATCTTCGTATGGCTATGATTGACCCACAATGGTTGGTTCGCCAACGTGATTTGTTTCGTAGCTTTCGCCATACTAGTTATTTGACTACTTATATTGATCAGTTTACTGAGCTTTCCTACCTTTTTACTGATCTTCATCCTACAGAGCTTATTTCACATTTTATTGCCGGTCTTAGAGGCTCCTTACGATATGATGTTTCCTCTTTTCGGCCTCCTACTCTCTCAGATGCTATCTCCTTGGCTACTACCTTGCAGTATAAGTATCCTGAGTTGGCCACTTTTTCTCATTTTTCTCGTTCTCTTTCCACTACTTCTCCTACTTTGGCTTCTTCTACTACCGTTCCTCCTCGCCCTTCTACACCATGTCCTGCCTTTGTTCGCCATTATTCAGCCGCAGAGTTCGTTGAGATTCAGCAGAAGCACCTCTGTTATCACTGTAAGAGTCCAGATCGTCTAGCCCGTGATTGCCGACAGTCTCTTGGTCCTCCTACCGTTGTTTTTTACCATGAGGCTCTTACTCCTGATGATTCTGATGTTTATATCCAGATTCTTGATACTCCTGACCCACATTCTGTTGATGAGCCAGCTGACCCGCGTCCTGATGATCCTGCTTCTGCCGCTTGCCATGCACAGCTTGCTTATGCTACTTGGGCTGGGCGTCTTGGTCCTCATTCTATTCGGTTACGTGTTCACATTTTGAGACGAGCGTATATTGCTTTGGTGGATATTGGCAGAACACATTCATTTATTAGCAGTTACATTTCCACCAGGATTCGTGCTACACCTATTTCTGCTACACAGTCTCTTAGTGTCGAGGTGGCTAGCTCACATTCTTTTATCAGCTCTCAGATGTTTCAGGGCTTGGACTATAGCATTGGTGACTTCACTGGACAGACAGATTTCTATATTATTCCTTTGGAGGACTATGACATTATTCTTGGTGCAGATTGATTTTCGTCACTTGGTACTGTTGTTGTGGATCTTTCTCAGTAGACACTGTCTTTTACACATGCTGGTCGGCATTATTTACTTTCTGGTATTGATTCCCAGGGTGACTATCAGTTGGTTATTGAGAAGCAGTTTATGCGTAGCCTGCCAAAGGCTTAAGGTGTAGCTCTTCTTATCATTCAGAGTACATCAGTTGTTGCTCCTCCTGCTCCATCCATGGCCCTCTTCCTCAAGTGATGTCTGACTTAGCGTTTTGTTGAGACTGATGCTAGTGCTATTGGTTTAGGCACCCTTCTTCGTCAGTCCGAGTGTGTTATTGCTTATGAGTCTCATCGTTTGCGCTCTTATGAGCAACATTACTCTGTACTGAAAAAGAGCTACTTGCTGTCATCCATGCTCTTAAGAAGTGGCGCCATTATTTGTATCGTGTTCCCTTTGATATTATTACTAATCATCAGTCTCTCCGTTATCTTTTTTCTCAGCGTGATCTTAGTGATCGTCAATATCATTGGTTACAATTTTTACAGTCTTTTCATTTTGATATTTTGTATCGTCCGGGCAAGGCAAACACGGCAGCTAATGCTTTATCTCATCTTCTTGCATTGTTACATAGTATTGTTGCTTCAATTCCTTCTTGTTTGATGATTTTTCGGTCGCATATTTGTCTTGTTTTGGCTTTTCTGATGTTTATCGTTTTCGTCCCCTTTCGTCTTCTCGGAAGTTCTAGGTTTATACTATTGTTGATGATGGTTTATACCACTATGGTGCTTTATGTATTCCCAGTTCTCTTTCCATTCGTCCTCAGTTGTTGTCTAATGCTCATGCTTCCCCTATTGGTTTTGGTTTTCAGAAGTCTTATGCACGTCTTAAGGACAATTTCTATTGGCCATCCATGAAGTCTGAGCTAGCCCATCTTATTCGTGATTGTCCTTTTTGTGCCCTTAATAAATATTCGCGTGCTAAGTTTGCTGGTTTGCTCCAAAGTTGGCCCATTCCTCATCGCAAGTGGACAGATATTTCTATGGACTTTATCCTTGGTCTTCCTCATATCCGTCATGGTCATGACTCTTGTATGGTGGTGGTAGATCGGTTCTCGAAACACGCACACTTTATACTGGTCCGCAATACTATTACAGGTGAGCAGTGCGCACGTCTTTTTCTATCAGAGATTTTTCGCCTACAGGGTATGCCACGTACTATCCTATCTGATCAGGATAGTAAGTTTACATCTACATTCTGGACAGAGCTTATGTGTATTTTGGATGTACAGCTTCTGATGGGTACTGCTTATCATTCTACTGCTGATGGGCAAACTGAGTCCTTAATCGGATTCTTGAGGATTATCTTCGACATTTTGTTTCTCTTTCCGGGAAGGATTGGGATTAGCATTTATGTTTGGTAGAGTATAGCCATAATAGCTCTGTTACTACCAGCACTGGAGTTTCACCTTTCTTATTGGCTCACGGGTATGCTCCACTTTTGCCAGGGGTGCCTCTTCCTCCTAATGATACACAAGTTACCATTGCTTCTTTTTTATCCGGTGCTCACGAGCTTATTGCTAGGGCTACTACTCACTTACATCATTATTGATCGTCATCGCCGTCATATTGAGTTATTGGTGATATGGTTAACCTCCGATTACGCTTTGCACATCATCACTTTGTTCAGGGTCATGCTTCTACTGAGAAGCTTGCACCACGCTATTATGGGCCTTATTGTATCTTGGATCGCCTCAGCCCTGTTACATACCGGTTACAATTGTCTGATTTTACATGAGCCTGTGATCTTTCATGTTAGCCTTTTACGAGCTGCCATTGAAGATGATGCTCCTCGCGATCTCACATTTCCTACAGAGCCAGAGCTGTTCCCTTTTTTGCCAGCTGCTATTCATCAGGTTTGCCTTCAATATAGTCGACGTCGCAGGCAGGTTCAGTTTTTAGTACAGTGGGATGTTCGCCCTCTTGAGGAGGCCACTTGGGAGCCTATCGATGACTTTTATTATACACCATTATTGGCAGATCAGGCTCGAGCCCTCATAGCTTTAGTTCTTTCCTCTACTACAGATGTCATTGTAGATGTTCCATCTACTTCATGATTCGGCTAGCTATGACTATTCTTTTTTTTATTTGCTTGTAGTATTTGCTTAGTGCTTGCTTCACACAGTTATGATACTTTTGGGGTATCTATTGTGACGACTTATGTCCTCTCCATCGGTATTTCCATTAGTTTGTGATTTTTCAGTATTTAGCATGCTTACCTTATTGTTCTAGATACCCATTATGCTTGCTAGCTGGTGGAGGGCTTTGTTTTTCTACAGGGGAGAGTTATGGACTTGGCTTATTATATTTGCCACGTCCATTCTTTTATTGTTATTATGCATAAGCAGGTCTAAGGGCCCTTTTTATTCATATACTGGCCTTGGGCCCTATTTGGTCATATTTTTTAGGACTTGGTCACGTTGATTTGGAGTGGGGTTCCTCCTATTAGGAGGGCGCACTATTTTCCCTCCAAATCCTTTTCCCTCTCTTTTTTGAATCCTCTATTTGATTCAGGGAGAGGGTATATGTAGCGCAGCATTGTATTCCTTTATTCAGTTTATGATTATTGCTCCTCTTTAGCCTCCTTAAGCATTCTCTCTTCCTACTTTCTAGCTTAAGTCCTACTTTTTAGCATAGCTAGTAAATCTTAGCTTGTAACTTCTTCCAACATATCTTTTATAGTTTAACTAGTCTCTTCAATTTATTCATATACTATAAAATTATTCACCAATATTGTTGATCATAATATCACTTATGAGCCATAGTTCACATTGATTTTTTTTAGATGGATATGTGCTTACAATAGATGAAATTTTTTTGTTTCGAATTATTTTGGCGATTGGAAATAAGGTTGGATTGCTTTGAAAATATCCTACAAAATTGAAACGGAGTTGGATGTCTCTAGCATAGACCAAAAGTCAAAGCTCCATGACATAAAATTTTATATGACCTTAAGTTATTCTAGATTGGAACTTAAGAAATTATTCTAGATTGAACCCAATATATATTGAGTGGAAATAAGAATTGCATAGCATTTTTTCAATGAGAGTCTAAGGTTGAGTTTGTTGGGAAACTTCGAGTGGGTTGTAGTATTCAAGCTCAATTCCCTTGCATGTGGTATGCCTACGTCTCGGCTGATTCTACTTGGATTTAACTTTGAAGTCATCAACACTAGTAGAGTCGATTACGTAGATAAACAATGTCTAATGATTGTTAGTTGCGAAAGCGACAAACAGCTTAGACAAATCGGTAAGAGAGCTGCATCAAAGAAAACGATAAAGCAGAGTAACATAACATTCACACTAATATTCTTTTGAACGCAATAAGACAATGAATTGGTTCAGAACATAAAACATACAAGTCAGGTATGACGAGCATAAGACAATTATAGTAGAAACCACGTACTTGAAATTAGCTCCTAATTTTGTAACAGCTTTGATGATTTGAAGATCATTGAACTAATTCTCTATCTGAATCTGATGTGATAACATCTACTGTGTTCAATGATTACAATGATTATCTAATTCCAACTACTTGTTTTGTCTAATATATATACACATGTATTTAAATGTTGAGCTTTGCTATCTGAGGTGGATCTTGGTGGTGATCTTGGCTATCACTATCCAAGTACTTGGCAGATGCGATGGATGCTATCTGAATAGGTAGAGATCATGGTTGTTGTCATTGTCAAAACAATTGCATAGTGTATGATGTAGCTAATGTAGGTGACTAGTTTTATTTTGTGTGGATAGTCGACAATTTGTCAAAGTTGAGCCCGTTGGAGTTGAGAGTGATGAAGGTTTGAATGTTTTTTTCGACTTGTTCAAATCAATCATTCGAGCATTTGTCAGTAGTCTCAATACTCCTTTCATAGTTGGGCCTTCCTCAATAGTTGGACTGCCTTTGATAGTTTGATTGTTGTGTAGGTAGCTATCTTTGATTCTCGTGTATGTGGATGGAAAACTCGATAGCAGTGTCATCATTGCATCTTGATCATAGAGCACTGATCCAATAACGGCCATCTGTTGTAGTAGGTTCTTGAACTAGTTATTGTGATTCTACAGTGAATCACCATTTGCCATTCTGAGTGAGAATAGCTTTTTTATGAGATGTAACTTGCAAGTTAAATCCCTCATGTTGTTCAATGTGCTCAGGATATCCCAAACTTCTTTTGATGTCTGAGCTTCATATATGTGCCCGATTTTCATAGCTAAAAATTTAGGGATGATCAGTGCGAAGGCTTTGCCATCTTTTAGCTTCTACCTAAGAATTGATATTTCATTTGCTTGGGGTCTAACTTTGACACATGTGACAACATCATACAAATCCTTGGCCATTAGCACAATTTTCATCTTAAATTTCCACAAATGGTAGCTGAATTCATCGAGCTTGTCTGCAATGAGACCAGTCTTGTTTTGGGAATCCATGTGAAACTTAGTCTAAGTGATCATGATAATTATCAATGACTTAAGAAAAGAAAATTTAGTGCTATTAACAAAACAAAAAAAAACTATTATTCTATCAATCGATAGAATCAGGTTTTGTGGGAAGCTTCAATGTCAAGCAATTGAGATCAAATATATGGATTAGATAACCCTTGGTTTTAGTACCATGGTCAAGTGAATGAATTCAAGCTCAAATCTCTCAAGGCATATGCTACGCATATCAAATTGAATCAGAGTGTCGAGTCGAACGACTCGGCTAATTCTATTTGGTTTTGACTTCAAAGTCGTTAGAACTGATAGGACCAAATACGTTGACAAACACAAAGTCTAATGATTGTTAGTGGTAGAAGCGATAGATAGTTCAGATAGATCAGTAAAAAAGGAGCATCAAATGAAACAATAAAGTAAAGTGGCATAAATTCACACTGACATTATTCATGATGCAATAATACAATGAATTGATTTAGAAAACAAAGAATACAATTCAGATGAAATTATGAGTACAAGACAATCACAGTACAAACTATGTATTCAAAACTAGCTTTTAGTTCTATAAAAGCTTCAATGATTCAAAGATCATTCGATAGCTTATTCTAAATCTTTGTCTGTCAGTGAATCTAATCGATGTGATAATATCTATTGTGTTTGATCATTAATCGCAATGAACATTTGATTCCGAATGCTTGTTTTGCTTGATATGCTTGACATATTCTAAGCTATGCAATTAATCAAATATATACAAATGTATTGAGACGTTGAGCTTTGTTGTCTGAGGTGGATCTTGGCGACGATCATGTCTGGCACTATCTAGGTAGGTAGCAAACATGGCTGATGTTATTTGAATAGGTAGAAATCGTGGCTACTATCATTTTCAAAATAGTTGCACAGTTGATAATCTAGCTAATATAGGTGACTAGCTTTATTTTGAGTGGTACCACGTCGATTTGATAATCAACAATTTGTCGGTTCGAGTCGTAGTCGAGTTTGTTGGAGTTGAGGGTGACAAAAGTTCGAATGTTTGAGTCGAGTTGTTCGAATCAAACATTTAAGCATTTGTCGATAGTCGATACTCTTTCAATAGTTGGACCTTCCTCATTAGTTTGACTACCTTTGATAGTTTGACTGTCATGTAGTACTTGTCTTCGATTAGGCAGAGAAGGAATAAATTCAACTAACCTAATTCTTTTAAAGTCCAAATCTTTTTTCATGGAAAGGATTTCAGGTGACTCATACATCTTCTGACAGTCATAATAATCATGTTTTTTAACATGCTCTTGTATGTTATCCCATATTATGTGCAATTGAAAACTATATAAATTATGATTAAGTAATTATCATTCATATATTACTCGTTGTTTTGACAAATCATAAGGGAGCACTTGATCACTATAGAGGGCATTCGAGAATATACCCATAATATAAAAGCCTCCACTAGAAATCAAAGACTAGATGTTATTGGAGTGAGAGCATTGATTGGTCCACAGCTTTTGGGGCTAGATCCCTTTGAATCTAGGTGTAGTTGGATACGCTTGTCCACCATTCGATTCTTTCAAAACCAATACTAAGGATCCAAACTAGATGATTGAGACAAAGAAACCAAAGGGAATTGGATGGTGTAGAAATCAACTCAACCAAACCTAGATCGAACGGACCTAGTCCCCAAGCTATGGACCATAGAAACTCAATAGGAGAGAGATTTCACACCAACAACATGTAGCTACAATCACTAAAATCAAGCATACACTAGGTGTACTTACACCCTCCAAGGCCCCTTCACCACTAGTAGTGAACTGTGACACCTCACTAGACACATCTGTAGCCTAACATCATCCACTTCTCTTATGAGTCATTGTTAGATTCATACTAATCTACCACCTTGAGTTTTGAGGTCTCTAATCATTAATTATGACTTTGATTATTTCACGAGGGCCACGATGGCCCCAAGCCATAACAATAATAATCAATTATGAATCGAGGTAGTCTTCAAACACTATGCACCATCCACAAGTCTTAATTGGAGTGTGTGGGCTCTCTCAAGATTACTAATTACATTTCTAGCCTAGAATAGAATATCAATGTATGTTAGATTTTTAACAAGCTAGTCTGTAAATTCTACTTGAAAATTGTGATTTGGCCATGATGTGGGATGTCACACATGTCAACTAGGTTAGGACCTTTTTAATAATGATTATTCGAAGCCTAACATTGTTGTGGCACCTTTGAAATGAGGCCAAAATGTACATAGATAAGCTAGAGATTTTGTAGGAGCTAAAAATAGCAATTTTATCTTGATGAAGGATCTCGAGATCTCGACCCCCGATTAGGGTGGATCTTATGACCTAAAAGATTAGATGTTAGGTTTAGATCATGAATGGATTAGAGTAACCCTAAACCCTTAGATCCGAGATGATTCTGTATATATCCATGTGGGATTTCTCAAGCAGATCATTGATGAAAATTTGAGATCTTCCTTCATAACTAGTTTTTGTCTACAATTTTAGTATTGATTGCTTTGATCATTTGGTTTCTTGTAATGATTCAATTGATCTGAAAGTGTTGGTACTATACTCATGTCTGAACAGGCCATAGAGTCACATGTGTGAAGCCTTTTGCACAATTTTGGAGCCATAGAGTGGAGTTCAAGCCAAGATAAGCGAGAAATCAATAGATTGTTTTGTGTTCTAGTTTCATGATCTTGATTGGATCTTAATTAGGTGTTTTTTCCATCATTTCTAGGATCTATTGGAGTCAATTTTTTGTTATTTCAAGATGGTATCATAGCCAAACCAAGAAATGAATTATAGTGATCAAAATTAGCAAGTTTTGTGAGTTCTTCTACTAGTTGCCACCCGGTTTGTAGAGTCTATCACAAGAAATAGCTTTCAATCACTCAATAGGAAGTTAGATCAGCATTCTTGGAGCTGTAGCAGGTCATTCTTAGGCTTATCTAAGTCTTAGAATGTGTCATTTAGATCAATCCAAGGATTTTGTGAAGTTCTCATGCTAGAATGCAATTCTAGCCAAGATTGTGTTCAAATTTGCTAGCATTGATGGAATAGTTTGGATTGGTTGTTGCTTAATGGTTCAACCTAATTTCATAGGGATAATTTAAAGTAGCATTTATCTGCAATTGATTCCATTTGATTTAGGTTAGCTTAATCCAAGCACCTTTTGAAACCAAAATCAAGGAGGAGGTAATTATAGGTCCAATTTCCATCTCAATTCAAGCTAGTTTATAATTCTCTTGTTTTAGATAGATTTGATTTAGCTCAACATCAAGCAGGATCTTGTTCAGAGGTCAAGTTTTGAGCTTTCTCAAGTCCCTAGCTAGTGGGATAGCTAGATTTGAGTCACTTCTATTTTGCATCTATTTTTTGTGATCAATCTCTTGATTAGGGAGAGGTGGCATCCATAAGTGCATATCTCTTGGATCCATATGGTAGATTGAATGCATCAAATTACTCTATTTGGAAGATATGAATGGAGTCCGTACTTGTTTTACAAGACTTAATGGACAAAGTGAATGGTGAAGAGGATGAGCCTATTCATCCTCAAGAGGCTGCTAGATACAAGAAGATAGGTTCAAGAAGCATGAGAAACTCTTCAAAAGATATATGAATCTAAAAAAAATTTGCTATCCTTGAAGAACAAAGTTCTTCAATGTTTTCAAGCAAAAGATGAGAGTGGTCATTAATATGTGATGAGAGTTAAAGACTCAAACAAGGAGCTTGCTTACATATAACAATAAGAAGGATGGCAAGATCATTGGTTATGGCATAGGAATAGTAGGTTGTTCAAGCTTGATGGCTTTGTGGACACTAACATTGTGATGATAGCTATGGAGAGCAAGTTATCAAGCTTTGATTTGTGGGCCAAATGACTTGGCCACATCAATTCAAGTTCATTGGAGGTCAAGTGCAAGGAGGAGCTTGCTTTAGGCCTTTGAAAGTCCTTAGCCAGAGAGGAGAAGGTGTGTGAAAAATGTGCTCTTTCAAAAGCACATAAGAAGCCATTCCCAAGTTTCATCACAAGGACAACTCATCCACTTGAGTTGATCCACCAAGTACAAAGACAGATGGAGGTGCCACCATGTCTGTTACGTTCATAGATGATTACTCAAGGTATTGTTGTTTTTTCTTGCTTACATTTAAAGCACAAGTGTTTGACAGCTTTCTCAAGCTCAAAGTCTTTGTTGTAAAGCATCATGGTTACAAGATATCCTAGAGATAGCATCTATGTCTTTTTTGAGGATACTAACAAATCTCTAGATCACCACATTCAATCAAATTATAAATCTCTTCTAAGTTAACAAGTCAATTAACTTGTGAGTAGTTGTCTCTAGAAAATTCTCCATATGTCTATGTTTTATGCTTGCATAAAAACCCAATCAAAGGAATACATAGTGAATTCACAAAATTAAGGACTTTTCCAATACAATCATGATCCACAATGATGCACAAGTGACAACATAGCATATCTTCACATTTTTCCTAAAATTCACACTTATAAGTATACTCATAGGCTTCCCTTAATGGGAACTTGATTTTGGTATTTGGTAGCTTCATGTTATTGATGTGACATCTCTCTCTATTGAGTTCTTGTTGGTCCATGTCTTGGGGCCTAGATATATGTTTTGATCTAGGTTGGTTGGATAGTTTTGAAAAATATTTGCCAAGTGTAATGGATTGGCAAAGCATTTCACTTTATAGCTAACATTTGTTTTATAGCTCATACTTTCTAGAGTTTTACAGACATATTTAATCAATATACAAACCATAGTTGCACAGAAACGCGAAACAGGTTTCTGGACAAAAACGTGCCAAGAAACGTGTTTCTCATAAACACAAACAAATATTCATGATATGGCATTGCTTTGCAGGTTATACTAAATTGTTCCTTTCTTAGTTCTCCCTTAAAGAAACTTAGTTCTCCCTCAAAGAAACTCATATCTCTATCAGTAAAAGCTACCAGACGAGGACCCATCAATGGTATTCGTAGCTTTTAGTAAAAGTTTCCAGCCTCCCATTCCACGACTTAAGGTCTCCATTGTAAAAATGGTTGTGCCATGCATATCAACTTGAGCCACACCATGCATGTAAATATTTTTGAGATCCCAAATGTAGCTAAATAAGGCCCTAACTGCCAAAACATTTGAAAAAGCCAATAAATCGTTACTAGACATCCTAAAAATCAATGTTGTTAACATTTGATTGAGTCATGACAACTTGTGATTGAATAGCCACGTCAAGTGTTTGACGATGATCCTGCATCGAAGGTTGATGAGCAACACATCAACGGGCTTCTCCCTTATGGTCTTGTCCTTAGGTCTAATTTCCAATGAGCTAAATTTTGAACTTGATGTCGAGGTCAATTGTGTTGTAGTTGAACCTGAGAATGGTAACTAGCAGGAATGAAGTTCAATCATAGGCCTCATTGGACCCAATAGTAGCTCTAAATGAATTGACAGAAAAGATATCGGGACCATAGTGTTCCCGAAACATTCGGCAACCTACATAAATGAACTGCCCTTAATAAATGCTTTAATTTGATAGCCATATTGCCCACAAAAAAAAAACGTTTCTCAGAAACGCTCCCCCATTTCAGAAACGCGTTTTCAAAAACACAGTGCAACTATGATACAAACCCTTTATGGATTGTCTGCTTTCAATCTAAGGAGCCTACACATTCATAATATGCCAATTTTGTCGCTATAAAATGTTGTTTACATATGGTGGTTTTTTTGATCTCAAGAATCCACAGAATACCTTGAATCTAATTGCAGCTCACATGACAAATGAACAGCTCTTGTTGATTATAAAAGAGAGTATGCAACCTGATACATTAACAAATGTTGTCTGCTTCCCATCGAAACCTTTTAGTTTCTCAAATTTCATATGAGCCACACCATACTGATTGTGCAGAAATGCCGTCATGGTTCAGCTTTTAAATCAGTAGAAAACCAGTACCCAGTAAAGTTGATTTGACCAAATATCTTGGAAGTTGCAAACTCATAGAAGCAGAAGATCAAAATTGTTCCCAGAAATTTAAAGGATAGACAAAAAACAAAGATGAACTAAGATTTATTCTCGGTGCCACAAACAGGACAAGACCTATCTTGAAGATCAATTCCACTTGACGCATAAAGGTTTATGCAATGAATGTGTTGGAACCCTATAAGCAGGCAGGTAATGCTTAGTATGATACTTTTGAGGGAACTTCAGGAAAACTATAAATCTTTTGCCACGGAGAGGAAGGATCCTGTCTTTTTCACATCTATTTCAATATAGAAGTCTCCAACCCCATTTATGTATTGGAGGGCTTTACTAAGTATAGGGCAGCTCTGATATCCAAATTCTGGAAGGGCTTCGGAGGCGAGTATTGCGAGACAGTCTTAAGGTAAACAGTATTTATTTTAATACTCACTTGTGCGTGGCCTCGATCCGGATAGAAAGAAAATCTGACTGCAAGTTTTACAAATTATGAAGTGCTGATTGTGGGGCTATATGGGTGTTAAGACCTGCTATACTGCCAGGCACCTAATTGTATTCATGTTCTACTTTGGTTCCAACAAAACATCGATAATCTGAGCTGCTTAATAAAACAAGATGCTTCTTCTGCTGCATCAAGGATTATACTGTGAATCGATTATTGTATTCTGGTTACCATGATTCTTACAACTAAATTTATATGGTTAGCACAATTTTTTTTTCACTCGGCAAGACTTTTCGTTTTGTATTTCTATGGCGGTGATGTATGACGCAGGTTAGGATTTCAATTGCCACAAAACAAATGTCCATTGTAGATTCATGATTTCAATTCAGATCTAGCATTTGAGAGTTCATAAGCTGAATGTTTCGACATTTGTCCTTGTTAAGTTAGATATGTTTACAGGTATATAAGAGGTTGCTTCTTAAACTTACCTCCTGCATAAAGACAGCTCTCGTTCTGAAAAACTAGGATTCGTATATTTTCAATAAGAACATTTTAGCTACATGGATCACCAAGTTTTCTTCTGGCTAACTCGCACAAATCTGTGCCCAGGTGTCCTCGCATGATCAGTGTATAACAGCAAGCGATCCTGATCACCGTGTAGCTTACGTTGATAAGGGGCTGACATTCCAGATAAGAGGCAGGCTAAACTCAGGTTTATCCGCTGCACGAGATTATGAGAATTTAAGAATAACTGAGGAAGATTATCAAAGCGAGCATCATGGTGAGGAACAAAAAGAGGACTGCGTGGACCCCTTTTTGAGACTCAATGCAATGCACTGCGCTTCTCCCCTTGAGCCAGCTAATCTAAGCCAACTGAACACCTGTGAAGACCTCTGTGTATCAGCGATAGGTAAACGTATTCAACCTTCACCAAAATTGAACGTAGCTTGGTGGCCTCCAGTTGCGATGGTGAGGAACATGGTTGATTCAGTACCAAACACGAACTCAATTGGAACCATTGAGCGTATATCAAGACGTTCTGAAGTACAGCCTGTGTGTCTTTCAAATACAGAATGCGAGATGACAGATAGGTCCACCAGTTCACTTGAAAGTAGTCAGATTGTTCTTGAGACAAACGAAAGTTTAGAAGTATCAGACTCTGAAAGTATGCAGTACCGTGATCAATCAGAACACCCCCTTCTGGAGAGAACAGATAATCGTTCAAAGGAATATTTTGAGGCCAGACACTTTCATTCTGACCGAGCTCAGCCAGGTGATATTTCTTCAGAAACAAATCGTCAAAGCAGGGGCAAGTCTCTATGGGCTCCAAACATAGAGTGTCAAAAAGGGAATCCCTCTCTAAGTGATTCGGAGAAAGTTTACATATCAGATTTTCACGCTCAATCTAGAATAGATGGTAAGCTGGACAACGTTCACGAACCATCTGTTCAAGTGCAAACAAATCAGTGCATAGAGCAACAATCTAGCATTAGTGGAAGCTTTCACGTGGATGCCAATCAAAGCTTCATTGGACAAGCTGGAAAAGTAGGAAACAGCTTAGTAGGTACTTCTTGCCAAACAACCCCTGAACAGATGTGTGCCTTCCGCACCAAAGAGGCGTCCGAGGACTTCCAAAGTAGAACTTTCAGTGAGTTGATCAATTTGCAAATCAGTACAAACACGACACCGGTACACTGTAGCCCTTGTTGTCTCCCACATAATAACAACAAAAAGCCTTCTGATACCAATAATTCGGATGCAAGAGTAAATGACCTTTGTATTTCAACAGAAAATGTAGAAATTGCAGAGCAGAATATTGGTCTAAAATATCTAGCCTGTAAAGTTTTGCACGCCCTAGATTATGGTGCTGCAATACCGTCACATGAACCGGTGATTCCAATTTTCAAATCGAACAAGTCAGTTGAACATGAAAATATTTCAAACGGGCCAAAACTAAGCTGGAAGGCGGCCGTTGTTATGGCAACTATGGGAGCTCATTTAGGTGTAAATTTTGCAGGGTTGTTGAGCAAGCAACCCAATTCTAGCACTGCTGGTTTTTCTTTCCTTCCTCCGCGGTCAACGAACTCACAAGAAAATTGTGATGGGGCTGGGGATAAATCTACAACTGTGGGTTGTGTAGCAGCAAATGGGTTGTTAAGGGATTGTAGGTCATATCTGCCCTCATATGATATCTCATATGTGCCCTCAGATCAATCAGCCAGAGATTTGGCCACTGGAACAAGACTCGACTCTGAACATTCTGCCGGAATCTTTCCTCCGGATTTTCCCAGTTGCAGTTCAGATCAAGATACAAAAATAACTGGGTCAGCAGTAAATATTCTGACGGTGCCCACGACAACAATAATGCTACCAACAATTTCAAGTGGAAAGGAAAGCCTTGCTGCACCTAAGGGCTTAGATCAGACTCCAAAATCCAGGCTTTCTGCAAGTAACATCTCAGTAGCTATGGGAGATCGTGTCCTCAGGACATTTCCAAGAGGACTCCCTCCTGGGAGGTACTCGGTGAATGCGGATGGAGCTCGATGTCTAGAGGTAACTAAAAAAAGCACATTGCAGACTCCCTACAGTGCACATTTTACACAAGCAGGGCGTAAAACAGACACTAATTTTGCTGGTAATAAGCTTATCATTATTGATTCAGATCCTGATGTTTTACAAAAACAGGAAGGATCAAAGCTGAAGGTAATTACTAGTGAAGCCATTTGCGAGAAAGACATAAGCACAGCAGAATCTGCTGTTTTATCGCTATCCGGAACCTCTCAACTCCAGCAGAAAAAAATTACTCAGGGGGTCAAGTTTGCTTGTAAAAATATTCTTCCAGAAAAAGTTTTGAATGCAGATCCACGTGATTCTTTAGGACAAGATACAGTCCCGGATTGTTCCACCATGGATTTTACTGACTTATCAAACATGGGAAAGCCTATGCTACGGCTTATGGGTAAAAATGTTATGCTATCTTCTAGATGTAACAATGAGCAAGAACAATGTTGGCAGTATCAGAAGCAACAAAATGGAGTTCAATGTGCAATATCAGGTCCTGAAGGAACCTCACAATCTATAGAGTATGCTCTGACACCAGCTATGAATAATTCTTCTTTAAAGGATGTAGATAATGCCTCTCATAATTCTAGAGTGCATCCTCTTTTTGTTCCAGGTTCTAGCCAATTATCAAATTGCACAACGTCTCCAGGAAACAATGCCCCAGAGTTACCAAAGGTTCCTCATTTTTCTTATGAAAGACAAGAACATGTGGAGCTTATTAGGTTCAATACTTGTAGCGGACTGAAATTGCCAAATTTCTCTGTCCAAGAACAGAGAGACTCTCTTGCTGGAACACATATTCAGGCCATATCTGGGAATAATCTGCACTCAGAACATGAAGTCGACAATCTAATCATTAACAATATGCAAACTTGCAGAACTCCGGCCATTTCAGCATCTAATTTGTTTCAAGTTAGAAGAAACGACTCACAGTATACGGTCCTGAAACAAAAAGTAAGTCCATCCATAGAAACTTTTGGTGCACAGTCTTTTCGTGGCTCTGAGAATTCTAGCATATTGGATGTAGGATTGGGTTTTCCTGTAACAAAAGGTACTGAAAATGTAGGACTGTCTCTTGTAGAGAAAGTTTCTTCCACGTCAGCCTTATATAGACCATCCCGGATGAAAGGTTTCCCCCATCAATTGCAATCGGATAGCTTATTGTCACCATCAAAGGCCGTAGAAACCATCCCACAGCCTTCAGGAAACCATTCTAAACAGAACATGCAACTTCCTCAGTTTTTGGATTCAAGGAATCAGAAAGAGGCATACTTGGCAGCCAATGTGATTGAAATTGAAGACGATGATGAGGTTGAACCTTCTAGTGGTATCACTTCTAACAGTCACAAGGAGCAATTGAGTATCCATAAGCTTGGATTGCAAGCTTCACTTAAAGCTATGAAACATGCAGACAATCAGAAAGTTTCAAACAGAGTTAATCACAGATTAGAGTCTGGTCAAGTGGACTTCTTACCGACTGCAGATCTTTCATCACTTTTGGCAGGTGTAGGTCCACAAAACTGCCGCAACGGCTCTATATCAGGATCTGGTATAGAGAATATGAGGCTTTTGGATGCAGATCAAATTAATGCAGATGCTTCAAATCAGGAAAAAACCAGTAGGAAAAGATGCCAAGGTGCAGGAAAGATTAAACTCACGCAGAATTCAGAACTGAAGCTGCAGCAAGAGAGTTTGTCTAAATGGAGACCGAACACTACATCTTCAAAAGGTTTTCCAGGGCCACTGCGTCCAAACTGGATATCCGGCATCAATTCCGGCATCAAGAGAGGAGCAACTGCAAATTTTTTTAAGGCTAGAGTAGAAATGATGAAAGCAGGGAGGGCTACCCAGAATTTAGCCCAATTCCCTTCAGGTAGGTTGGATACTTCAACAAATATGGCTAATGCTTGTAGTGCTGATCATCATAAAGCCCCTGGTTCTGGAAGTCCATCTTACCTGCCCATATCTGTTCCACAGTCAAATGTGGATTACTACGATTTCCTTTCAAGAAATTCAGATAAAGATTCTGCTTTGAACGATCTTGTTAGAGTACCAAGTCCAATATTGGAAGCAAGAAATCCTTTCATTGGAACTGGGAAAAACAACTTCATTTGTCAGGAGCAGTTTTTAGTGCCATCTCTATCGGTTGCAGAGTCATTGCAAAATCGTAGTCGCCAGATCTTAATGTCACAAAGGCCACCCTCAAATAATGTTGCCCGGAATGCTTCAAATCAAATAAATTCCAACTTGCTGCAGAGGTCACATTATACTCCTGGTTCAGATATTCTTGGAACTGAGTACGATCAGAGGAGGCTACCTACAAGTAACAACAACAGCAATGATTTGCAAATGATTGCAGGTGCGTTAGATTACCCATTCTACAACTTAGTTCCATACAATTCCGACATATTTCACGCAAAACCTGTGCTGGTTCAGAAATATCAGGATCGATTGCTGCAAAGAGTTGGTGAAACCCGTAACTCTGAAAGCTTAAGTGAAGAGATGTGTCCATTAGGGTTCGCTTCTACTGACCAATTGCTAGCGTATCAATTGCAACGAAGAGGCCACGATTATGGTAAACACTTGACGGCGGACTACTGTCAACAGCGGAAAAGAGTGAAGCGAAACAGCATTTTTCGCCCCATTCCGCCTGTACCTTGAGATGCTTGTCCTGTTTCAGTCCGGCTCACCCGTTTCTGGCTTTGTTTCAGTCTAGGACGCTCTTCTGAAGGAAACGATGCTGAACTTCTAATTTTTCAATAGCTTGTGCAGTGCAGCTTCATCTAAGGTCCATTGTGTTGAACTCATCAGAAGATGCCCTTTTCATATCGATCAACATGTTTTTCAATTAGAAATGTTGCCGATGCTTCATTAACAGTACGAACTTACAAACTTTGAAAACACCAGAAATGCATTTGGTGTCGAAATTCAAATGCTTTCTCCATACGTACCCCGCTCATGCATATTTTGATTGAAGCAATTTCTCTATCTCTATTTCAAAGTTTTGAGCTGCAGCTAGAATCTTTACTTCCAACTATTTTCTACTTCCTACGGCATTATCGCTCGACTTTTGTATCTCTCCCACCATCGTTGAATACAGAATTACGCGTTTCCGGTAAGATCTGAAAGGATAATGTATGAGCTTCTTTTTTTTTGCCGAATAGATCTCTTAAAATCGAACGTCTATAGTCAGAGTGACGACGGTTCACGCATCTGGTACTTTTATACGGTGGCCCAAACCTGTTCACAATTCGGCTATTTTTTTTAAAATGTGCATTGTTTAATTAAGTTTCCCATGTTCCATATTAGATTAGATTGCTTTTATTGCCTAGCACAATTAATTATGTTGCCTAGCACAATTATTTATTATTTTTCACCAAAAACTAGTACATTTGCCCGCCCACTTGGGCGGGCTTCACGTTTTTTAAAATACTTGGGTGAGTTTGGTCCGGGCAGCTGACTTGTTCTAGTACGTTTGCCCGCCCACTTCGGCATACATATATAAAACAAAAATCAACAAAAAAAAACAAAAAGAATTTGAAAAAAAATGGGTTCCGGTAGCGCTCACGCCGTCCGAGTGTGATGGGCAGCGTGAGACACTAAAATTTTAATATATATAGATATGTATTGTAAAGGCCTACATCTAGACCCTCATAAAAAAAACGAAGAATTTTAAATTCATCATTTAGGCTTGTATGAAACCTAACTAGAAAGTATAGTCTGTGGGCAAAAAGCACCACAAAATATAGAAAGAATCAACATAAACAAGCTAGCCATAGTTTTGATGGAGATATCATGAAAGATTTTGCCCTTTTGGGCCATCGCCTCTTGCCATTACCTTATCCTAAATAACATGGTCCTTATTAAGCCCTTTCAACCCAACATGCCTTTGTGCCATGTGGATGACCTTAATGCTCAAAGTTTCAATCACAACAATAACAAAAAGGGGTAATGGATTATCAAATGAAAAGTCATTGGATATTGTGTTCCGTAATGTAATAGATGAGCGAGAATGCCCATCTTCTACCAACTTCTTCTTCTTCTTCTTCTTCTTCATCTTCTTCTTCTTCTTCTTCTTCTTCTCTCTCTCTCTCTCTCTCTCTCTCTCTCTCTCTCTCTCTCTCTCTCTCTCCCCCCCCCCAACACCTCTCATTATCGCTACTTTTTTCTCTGCAAACCCTAAATATAAAACCCTAACCCTAAATTAATAGAAAAAAACCTCCCTTGCATGCAACACGCTCATCTATTTCTCTCTTGCATTGCAAATATAAGTTCTCTCCTGTAAGTTTCTAAAATCGAGCATTTTCTCTCTCTAGAAGTTTCTAAAACCTGGTGCCTTTCAACCACACTTCATAATCTTTCAATTGCATGTCAAAGACGTTTTAGGGCACACGTGGCCCAATGAGAATGCAAGAATCAGTTTTTCTCCATAACAGCCAACATTCTTTCTCTCTCTCTCGCATTTGTAAACTACAACCTAGAGTGTGCACTCAAATGAGACTCAAAGCTATGAAAAATTATGGCTTTTAAGTGCAACTAAAAAGAATTTGAAGTCATAAGTATAGGATCGATTGTTTGGTTACATAGTCCACCAAATATCATAAAATTGAATTCAGATATCCTTGAATGAGTGTGTAGAAGGTCAAAGTAACAATTACTATATACAAACTTTACAAGTGAGAGAAAATGCCCAAGATCTTTCTTGGTGTGAGGGCATGTGATTAGCTCAAACATCAAGGACCAAGGCGTTAGGACTTCCTTGGTGTGAATGCCACAAATTGTTCATTTCTATTTTTTTTATCCATGGCTACCTATTTCAAGCATTCTAAGGTTCTCAATTGAGTATTGTCAACTTTTCCTCCAAGAATTTTGTATCTATTTTTTATGCTTTTGACAATGCTGACGTTAACATTTGTTAAAAATTGGTTAAAAAATAACATTTGTTCATAATTAGTAGTAAATAAAGGAGGATAATCCAACAAAATATCTATGTGGATAATCGACAATTAATCGACACATAGCACATTGTCCTGCCATTTGACAGTCTCTATCAATAGTTCATTTTCAAAATGAACTTTATACCATAAGCTATTTAGAGTATGGTAGATGCATATGTTGTCACAAGAAGTCACGTTTTGTTCATCCAATTTGCAATTTGCCACCCAATTAATCCAACATTGTTAGTCTACCTTCTGAATTAGTAGTCAATATAATGAGTGGAATTCGAGGGAAAGACAAAATCAATAGTGGAGGTAGGATAAACCTAGTGGATATGGGAGATCTCTCACATACACTCTTTATGATGTAGAGAGTAATATCTTAGGACTTTTGGGCTTGTTTCGGGCTATGTGAACATTGAGTGGATAAATGGACAATCACATAAATATGTTCATACAATGAATTCACGTGCTAGATGTTTTTGAGTGAATGATTATTTATGAATCCCCTAAACTCACACACTTAAAGAGTTTGAAGTGTCATCATTATGACAAAACATGGCAATATTGTTTAGGGTGTTGGGATTACTACAACATCTTGTAAGTATATCAATGAAAAATTGCAAAAAAATGCTTTCTCACTCCTACCATATCAGGTCAAAAAAATGTTGTGTATGATCAAAAATCCATTTTCTAAGCACATCATTATTAGGGGACCATGACCCATTGGAAAACATTGAGCAAGGATCCTATATACTACTACAACCATACCTCCAAAAAGGAAGTGGAAAGGAAGTAGAGAGTTCCTCTTCACGAGCACTACTAGAAACCTAGCTTTGGCATTCAAAAAACATCTTTGCAGAAAAAAAAAAATCAAGGTGATAAAAAAAAAACATGGTATTATTGGACAATCAATTCTTTACTTTCACAAAATAAAGAAAGGCTAAAACTAGCATAATTAGACCCATTTTTGTTGCAACAAAAAAGGATTTCTTAGTCATTGCACATTCCATGATTTTGAAACAAGTATCCATTTTATATGTCTACTAGTACTCCACATATCTTGTGTCAAGACTAAGTTCACATTTGTGAAAATTGTCAAAATCTAGCTAGTTTGAAGCATGCCACGTGCCATCTTTTGTGGTTGACCACATGTCCCATCACTTTGTAAATAGTTAGGTGCTAATTAAGAGGTGATTTTTATCCATTCACATGCATGGGAAGTGGTCAAGTTTTGCCCCAAAAACAATGTCCTACATTATATGCTTAATTTGAGGAAATGTGGTGGGTGGTATTGACTACACCGAAACTTTTTCTCTTATAGTCAAGTATACATCTATACGAATTTTATTTGCTTATGCAGTAGCCTCCAATCTGAAAATCCATATTGTAGACGAGAAGACAGCCTTTCTGCATGGTTTTCTGAAGGAAGTCTATATGGACCAGCCACCAGGTTTAACCTATGAGTCATATCCTGACCATGTCTGCAAAATGCAGAGAAGCATTTATTGGCTCAAACAGTCTGCTAGGCAGTGGTACAAGAAAAAGGATCAAACTCTCAAATCCTTAGGTTTTCAACCTTTGATGGCTGATTATAACGTCTATCTAAAAGTCATAGATGGTGAGATCATCCTAATTGGTGTCTATGTAGATGACACACTAATTTTATCAAGATGTGACAAAATGATTGCACAGGTGAAGTAGAATATTTCAAAGCACTTTGAAATATTGGATCTAGGAGAAGCAAAATACTATTTGGGCTTGCAAATCGACAGAGATTTTGATGGTGGAAGATTGTATCTACACCAAACAAGATACATTCAGAAGATTATTGACGATTTCAACATGACAGACTGCATTGGAGTAAACACTCCTATGGTACTTGGCATAGTACTGAGAAGTGAAGATTGTCCTAAAGACGATGCATACTGAGAAGCTATGCAGCATAAGCCTTAAAGAAGGCTTATTGGTTCTTTGATGTACTTGGCAGACAATACAAGGCCATACATTGCCTATGCAGTGTTCAAATTAAGTCAATTCAATATCAATCTAGGTCCAACACACTGGAAGATTGCCAAAAGAATCCTACAGTACCTATAGAGCACAAAGGACTACGGACTTTGCTATTCTTGAAATGCAGGACTTCAAATAGAGTCCTATAGTGATGCAAGATGGGCATCAATCAAATATGATTCCAAAAGTGTCTCAGGAGGATGCATAATAGCAGCCAATGAAGCTGTTATATGGATCAGCAGAAAGCATGCCATTACTGCATCATGTGAGGCAGAATATATTGCTTTAGCCAAAATGGCTCAGAAAATTTGTAGACGGTTTGGGAGAAAGCACCAATGGGCCACTATTTCTACACATGGACAACACATTTATAATACATCTGACAAAGGATCATGTGTTTCACTCAAGAACGAAACACATTGCTATTAAGTATAATTTGATCAGGGACCTAGTTGAGAGAAACAAGTTGCAAACGAGTTTCATTCAAACCAAGCAGATGGTGGCCAACATCTTTACAAAGCCTTTGGATAAGGCAATGTTTGAAAGGTAGAGAGCTAGCCTGGGAATCACAAGGCTGAATAAACTCAATGTTTCTACCCACAAAGTGCTTTTAGCTTGTGAGACATTACTTGTAGAAATATACAAGATTTCTACACAGGCAACAACTGACTCAACCGAAGTCATCGACTCAGCAAAAGTCCTCGATGCCGACGAAATGTCAAGGCACCAATCTCAACCGAAGTCATCAACGACACCAAAGTCAATACTCAGTCGAAGTGGCTAAAGGTCAAAGTCCTCAAAGGCAATGAAGGCAACAAAGGAAAACCAGTTCCCAAAGGCCGAAGTCCCCGACTTAGCCGAAGTGTCCGACGTCGAAGTCACCGAAGTGACCGCCGACGAGGATTCAACCCCAGCTTTGTGCCAAAGCCAAAAGTCGAGCAAGTCAACTTTGAGACCGGCCATGTCAAATGTCGAGTACATTGACTTCGAGATCAAGGCTTGACCAGTAGTTAAGAAAAGTAGCAAGACATAGTTAGCTGATGTTTTAGCCTAAACTATCTTGTAATGCTTAGCTAATTAGTTCTTGTAATTAGACCAAGCATGCTATATGTATTAGAGATCAAATATAGACAATATACATAGAGTGTGTGTGAAGGTAGTGGATGTTGATAGATCCTCTGATCCAGAGAATCTGTTGGTTTTTAGAATTGATTCTTTCTTACTTCTGCCTATCAGCAGAGACGGTGGGTTTTTCTTGAGATTGTCATTCTTGTTTTAAACCCAAGATCAGGCTGAAGGGAACAGATTGTCATTTTAGTATAGTTTTTTTGTCCTGCCTGTCAGAGGACTACTCTGGGTCGAACTCTCTTGAACGCACTTACATTCATACATAGATTCAAGCCATGAACGCTCATTCATAGATCAGAGTGCAGCCCAAATAAACATTCAACAGATTCTACAGCTATCTACTCCTAAAAACGAACTGAATCAGAGCCTAATCATTACTAAACTGAGCTACACTTGCATAAATTTACAAAACAAGAAACAAGAACTAATCTACAGCATTTTAGGAGTCCAAGAATCAAGAAACCAACCAGCCTTTTGATTCTTGGACAACCAAGAACATCAAGAACTGGAATGTCAGAGAATATGCAAGATTTACACCACAGATCCAGCCTTTGTAGTTTACCTGAATGCTGGTTCCTACATTAATCAACAAACAAGAAAAGAAACTAATCCACTCTACGAAAGCAGCAAATCTAATCCACTCTACAGTCCACAACCACACTCAAAAGGAGGGAAGGGCAAGATCATAAATGCATCACTCAAGAAACAAGCATGATCAAGGAGCTCAATGGATGCACCAAACTCGTGAAGGCTCTTCTCATTTCAGCATGGAGTTGATACAGTTCACAAAAAGCTCCTCTTCACAAAGAGGGAGCCTCTTAAATAAGCAAGAGAGCTCCTTAGGTGGCATCCTAGTGGAATTTCCACATTTCACAAATTACAAGTGGAATAATGCTCTCCACTACAGGTCACCATCAAAAGGTGGTTTACTCTACTTTCTTTAAGAGAGGTCTACTTGTATTTATTACATTTGCCTAGAAATACTAATTCCTACATGGTCCTTCCATCTTTCGGGATTCACCATGAGGCTTACACAGTTCTTACTTGTCATTACTAACTAGTATTCCTCGGCTCTCATACTCGGCTCTCAGTCTTCATTAGTCTCGTCTTCTCAAAGACATCCTTGGTCTAAGGTGAGAGGTGCTCTTGAGTTGCTCTGTCCAAGTATCTTGGGGATTCGTCAGAATCAGCCAACATCATCCCACCCCTAATGTGTTGCAGGACCCACTGCAGCTCATATTGGATGATGTCGCTCTGCTTTGCTTTTGCCTAGAAATACTAGTTCCTACATGGTTATTCCATCTTCCGAGATTCACCATGAGGCTTACACAGTTCTTACTTGTCATTACTAACTAGTATTCCTCGGCTCTCATACTCGACTCTCAGTCTTTATTAGTCTCGTCTTCTCAGAGACCTCCTCAGTCTAAGGTGAGAGGTGCTCTTGAGTTGCTCTATCCAAGTATCTTGGGGATTCGTCGGAATCAGCCAACAGTGGATGAATGTTAGTCATGCAGTAGCAGACACACATTGTCACACATACAAAGGAGAAAAAGAAAGAGGCCGATGGACATAGTCTTGCAGTAGCAGACGCATATTGTCAGACCAACAATTTAGTGCTAGTAGTAGCTAGTCCCTGGTAAGGGAGAGTACAACTCTTACCTCCACGTGCTGATCTAGGAAACAGACAGCACTCGAAAGATCATTGTTGTATACTTGATTTTGGTAATATAGACAAGTAACAGTTCTTTAGCTCAATGTATGCAATCTCTGAATGTTATGATCCTTTTTATATTCATAAGTAGATATATTTTTGCTGTCATTTGACATCATCTACTATTCATAAATTAGTATCAAATTAGTAGTAGTTATCTGTCGTTCAGAGGATGTCTGATCGCGGAATGAAGCAATAGCTTCCCCAGACAGATCGGCTTCATCTGAGCTCGTATCAGTGAATCACGACTAGCTCCGACTTCGAAGTCCTCAAAGTCTCCGACTTCATCGAATTACTTGATCCACAACAAAAGGATCAGATCACTACATGAAATCGAAGATTCACATCAATGGTATCAAAGCTCCAACATCGAAGAACGATTCACATCACATCTCATCATTACTAGTTGTAAGATCATATAAAGAAGCCTGTAACATTTGAAACTCCTTGAGAATTTCATTTTCCTCCAAACAAATTTTTCTTGACACTCATTTGATATTTTCTTAAATTCCTCTTCTAAAAAATTTATCTTTTGTAATGAATGGGCATTACCATAGGCTTTCAAATTCTCACAGTAACCTAAAAGACCATTTTTTCTATGACACATATAAATTATGAATTGAGTTATTGAATGAAAATCAGGATGCTGCAATGAATATGGATTAATAGGATACAATGTTCCTGATGACCATAAATCTAAATGTTTTAGCTTCTCCTCCCTATAATGGATCATATCATAAGTTGAGAATTTAGATTCTTTGAAATTTTTGTCTAAGCGGAGCATACTCTGGTGAAAGATCCACATGACAATGATAAAGCTTAGTCATCAATAAAAAAAATAATAGCAAACAACATGGTGACAATAATAGAGTTGGAGATGGCATTAAACACTTGTTCAACCGGCCTGGAGATGGAGATGGTAGATGCCCTATTTATAAAATGCCAGAGTCCACTTCTTTTTTGAATTTTTGAATGTCCCAACTATTGGGAGAGAATATTTTGACGTCTCAAAAATCACATTTAATTGTGGTTAAGCACTAGTGACGTTTGATGTGAGAATAAGGTAGATTTATGCACATGTAAAAGTCATTCAAGCATATGCGTAAAGAAGTTAGAAAATGATATTGCGATTATTTTAGGATTGTTTTTTCTCTCCTACATGGCACTTCTTATAAGTCCCCTTTCATAGGCCCATATTTTTTCTAATGTTCAACAAGTGTACGATTTTTATGTTCAGCTACTCATTTGATTGTGAAGAATAGTTGGTGGTATATTGTCTAAGAATATCATGGGCTTTATAATAGTCTTTGAATTCAATCAAAATAAAGTCACTGCCACCATTAGTCTGAATGGCCTTGATCTTATTGGAAGTTTGATTCTTAGCTTCATGCTTGAATTGTTGAAATACTTGAAGGGTTATGATGTCTTTTTCAAAAAATAAACTACCATCCTCAAATAATCGTCGATAAAGGTCAAAAAGTATTTAGCTCCTCCTAACGAGAGAGTCTACATAGGTTCACATATGTCACTGTGTACAATATAGACAACGTTCCAAAGCTCGTTCACTTGTAGGATCGCCCTCATTGTAAATTCTCATAAGTGATAGTTGTCAACATCGAATTACTCGATAGAATTTGATGATGACACATCCATTGTAGAAAAAATCTGATTTAGATATTAAATCTGGCAATATGCATTGATATGTAGATAACTAGCTTTTATACCATGTTGGAAAAAATAAATTGTACAATAGTCGAGTAACTATTCAATAGTGAATTTTTGACTGAATGGTCGATAATAGTAGCGATAGTTAATGTGATTTATCATATAGCTAATTCAATTGAGAGAAACACATTGTAGATGCTTTCATGCATCGATTCTTTCTTCAGACGGATTGTTAGTAATAAGCTCATAACTTTATAGATTTTAGTTAGCTTTGTGAGCACGCGGTTTCACCTGCAATTGTCTTGTGCTCACCTGCATCACTGACTTGTATTTCATTACATTTAATCTGAATAAATTATTGTTTGGTTCTGCATTCAGAGTTTGTCGGTATTGCATGTTTTTTGCTTTCTGTCTGACTTTCTGATTGCCTTGTCTGATTGTTTGCTCTTCGCTTCCACAACTACCACACAATGAAGCTCTTAACTCATTCTCGTGTCTGCCTACTTAATTATCAGTAGTGCACCCACCGAGGGAACTCCATCTGCAGACCCTACCTTCGAGCAGTAGTACGATTGTCCCGATCCGATTCGTCCAACACGTTTGACTTTTGTCATTCGTTTTGTTCACATTCCCCACCACGGTATCAGAGCTTTGTTATCAGAATCTATCTGATTATTGAAGCAAATTCACGTCAGAGCTATTTCTATAGCCTGATAAGCTTTCCACAGAATTTGATCCTACTAGCTGATAGGATAATTGTTTTCTTGTTCTGTAAGTTTGTATTAGATTTTCATTCTGAAGTCACTAATAGTTAATACTATCACTTAAACTAATCTTCCACATGGATTCCCAAGGGAAAGCCAGTTCTATCATGGACAAGCTTGATGGAGCCAATTATCATCTGTGAAAATTTAAGATGAGAACAATGCTAATGGATAAAGAGTTGTATGACATTGTTACAGGTGCAGAGGCAAGACTCGAAGCCTGCAATGCTCCTCATGGAAGCTGAAGGATGGCAAAGCTTTTGCGCTAATCATCCTCAACATATCATATGCAAGACTAGCATCCTAAAGTTGTTGATTTCTATCTTCTAGCTATAATATTTGACAAAGTTTAAATAACATGCTATGTATAGCTTGAAAAATTTTTGAAGAATTTGTGCCAATTTGAGATGTCTTTTTTTTTCTATTTGAGAGATGCTAATTATGCTAATTTTTTGAAAATCATTATAGTCAAATAGGTGTAATTGATTGCCAATAATGAATCTAGCACGTGTGAACTCCACACACCCTACAAGATCTTACTGAGGTGTTGTGATTGCACAAGATTGATCAGAGAACAGAACACTTGAAAAATCTATGGCAAGAGCACAATGGCATACATCTGACTAAAAAATCTAACTTCTTACTATGAAAGTTAAATGTCAGAAATAATTCTAAGTGCTTAATATGAAAAAAAACAAGCTGCTCTTGAGTAGAGAGAGAAAATCAATAATGAAACAGAAGATAATATTTTAGTAATCTTCACACTCCTCCTTAAAATTTATGTTCCTATCCAACATAGACTTCGAAATTAGGCCAAGGTTAGCCCTCATCTTGATAACGACATTCTTGAGTAATGGCTTGGTGAGAAGATCTGCAACACAATTTGAAGATTCAACATGCTCCAATGAGATCTCTCTCCCAATGACTTTTTCTCTTACAAAATGATGAGCTATCTCGATGTGGTTGCTCCTTGCATGGAACACTAGATTATTTGCAAGAGCTTGAGCAGAAATGTTATCATTCTTGATAATTGGAAGATCTTCATCTGCATAACACTTTAGCTCCAAAAGTAGCCTTTTGATCCATAAAACCTCCTTTGTTGTGGTTGTAAGAGATTTGTATTCAGCTTCACATGATGATAAGGAAATAGTTGCTTTGAATTCCCTCTCTCTCACAAAAATCTTTAAACTTATTGGAGGTGCATTCTCCTCCACTATCACTTCTCAAAGCTTTCAATTTGAAAGAAAACTGCTTTTTTACATAAGCTTTGAAAGTAAGAAAAACATCATAGACCATGGCTTTAGAAGACAGCATACAGATCCAAGACTATCTTGTATAATCATCTATAAAGGAAACAAAGCAATTTGCTCCTCCTTTGCTTTTAGTTGATGAGAAATAAACATCAGAGTGCACAAGTTTCTAATGGTTGCTTTGTTTTAATGCTTGATCTAGGAAAAGGCCTTCTGTGTGATTTTGCCAGAACACAAGCTTCACAAGGTTGAAGCTCCTTTGACAGTGTCTTTGGTAGTCCAAGAACTTTTCCTTCCTTGACCATAGATTGCATGGCTTTGAAAATGGGATGTCCCAATATCTTATGCCACAGATCCTCCTGAAGAACCTTGGTCTCATAAGCAATATCTGAAATGTTAGCACTCTCCCTAGAATCTAGTTTGTACAACTTACCAGTTCTAGATCCTCTAGCAATAACTTCATTTTCTCTTGAGATTATACACTTGTCAACTTGAAACTTGACATCCAATCCACTATCAAACAACTGTCCTACACTAATGAGATTCTTGGTTAGTCTAGGTACATAAAGTACATCATGCAAGCAAAAAGATTTTGATGATGATGCATGCAGTGGAATACTACCTATTCCTTCAATTCTACACTCTACATCATTAGCAGTATAGATTGATCTTTTTGCACCTAGATATGGCATGAGACTAGTGAAAGAATTTCTAGAACTAGACATATGGGAACTAGCCCCACTATCTATCCACCAGACTTCTTCATTCTTGAAAGGAAAAGATGAAAAAATAGACATCATTAATGAATCCTCTCTTTCACTCTCAACACCCTCACACTCATCCTTATTAGTAAGGTTAGCTTGCTTAGATTGGTTCTTCTTCTTGAAACAGTTTGATGCATAGTGTCCTTTCTTGCCACATAAAAAACACTTGCCTCTTGACTTGTCTCTGATGAAGAGTGCTTTGTCATCTCCACCATATTTCAATGAAAGTCTGTTGATCCTCGGCATCTTGTTCTCTTGCCTGCTTTCTTCAGCACTGAGAACACCTTGCAATGTCTCCAAGGATGGAAGACCCTCCCTGACAGTATAAGTCTGCACAATATTTGCATACTCATCTCTAAGTCCATTTAGGACTGAACTTGAGCTTAAGAGCATCTCCAATACCAGCTAATTCTTGATGAAGATCCTTTATTCTCATTACATATGATGAAGCACTCTCATCTACTCTCTGATAACTTAGAAAGATTTGGTTTCTAAGTGTAAGCAATCTAGAAGTATTCTTGATTTCATAGACTGTTTTTAGAGTATCCCAAGCTTCCTTGGTTGTGGTGCATGTACTAATCTCTCTTAACACTTCATTGGTTACATTCATTTTTATGAAATGAAGGGTAATTTTGGTTCTTTTGTGAAATGTTGCAGCTTCATTAGGTGCTGCAGGTTCTTCTTCAGCTCCACTCACAATGTCCATTACATCCTGTAGAATCAATAATGATTCCATTCTAATCTTCCACATTGCATAATTGAAAGATGTTGATCTCTCACTGTGCTCCAGAAAATGTGAATCAGATGAAGACATCTTCTCTGTGAGAAATTCTAGTAATGACAAAAAATGGAGTTGAAAGATTTTGCTTGCTATCTCAACCTAGGATCTAACACTGATGATATTGATCCAACCTATGAAATCTAGCAATAGAAACTCTCAACACAGAAAATCAATCTATCTTGAATTTGGACCTTGCTTCAATCAGAGAAGTGAAGCACATACAAGTAAGAAGTCTATCTCTCCCATGAGTTTCAAAGAACTGAAAAACTCTCTAGGAACTTACTTTCAGCACAAACATAGTAATTTGTGTGAGATGAAAAGTCTAAGACCTCAGAATACTCATTTCTATCCAAATCTACTTGATTGACAGTGAAAATTGATGAAATTGGTGAAAAGAACTGATCTGTGCTCACTTTGGCATATCCCATGAGTTGAGTACGCTCTCAAACTCTCTGATTGCCTAAAACTCTTCTAAAGACAAATCAAATTGATTTAGAAACTCAAGCAACACATTTTACTCTTCAATACCTATCCAACAAGCTAGAGAACATCAAATTTGGATCAATCCTTGAGAAGTAGCACTCAATAAATGAGGGTTGATTTCACACGTGTGAGCTCTCTGTCCGTACAAGGCTCTGCTGGAGCAGATCAGGCTCGTTTTGATCCACTTATGCTCCACAAATAGCTTGTTTCTCAGCGAGTTTGAATCTCTCTCCCAAATCCGAGTTCTTGCAAGCAAAAGCACTATTTATCTGATGTATACACCCTCACCTCTTCAAAGCATGAAGCTCTGATACCATGTGAAGGTTTTAGCACGTGTGAACTTCACCACACACCCTACAGGATCTTACTGAGGTGTTGTGATTGCACAAGATTGATTAGAGAATAGAATACTTGAAAAATCTATGGCAAGAGGACAATGGCATATATTTGACTAAAAAATCTAACTTCTTACTATGAGAATTGAATGTCAAAAGTAATTCTAAGTGCTCAGTATGGGAAAAATAGGCTGCTCTTGGGTAGAGAGAGAAAATCAATGATGAAACACTCGGGTAGAGAGAGAATAAGTCCAAAACACCAAAATCTCATTATTCACAATATGGCAGAACATGCCAAGATTTCCCTACATAAAAGAGACTCGAATTCCTACAGTGGAGTTGCATGGAAAGTCCACTTAACTGAGTTAACTCAACTACTAGGGAACCACGTGTAACTGCATGCATGGATATTGCATGTACTACATGTCAGCTCATAATACAGCCTAGACATGTGTAGATCATAGAAACCACTTTGTGTGTCTAACTCAAACTCGACCTGTTCTAGAAGGTTATGTGCTCAATTCACATACCTTTTATGTACAACATAGATTACAATGGAAATAACCATGGACATGGCTCCAAAACTCAAGATAGGAAGATAATATTTTACTAATCTTCACAAAATCAAAGCGAAAAAATCCTTAGGCTTTTTCTGTAGTAGCTTCAAATGGCATCACAAAGTTCCTTCAAGCATATTGTTCTTTGATCAATTTTGTGCAATCACAACACCTTAGTAAGATCCTATAGGGTGTGTGGTGAAGTTCACACATGCTAAAAACTTCACACAATAGATACCCAAAATTTTGCATTGAAATAGTTGCATCCGCATCTGTCAAAAATAGAACTTGATTCGCGTATTTACAAAACATCTTGAAGGTGATAGCCTTGATCATTGAGATTTTATACCTCTTTGTGGGTACGAAGCAGCTGCTCAGGAAATGGGCGGCTTGATCCACTGAATCTCTATTTGTAGAAACAATTTTACCATCCAATGGTAATCCCAAAGTTGTGCAGGACACTTCTTCAAAAATAGTGAAAAACTTACCTCGCACATGTACTTTGAAATCCACCTCAGATACTGCATGGATGGGGTTCACGAACACAGTACTGACTGCAGACAAAATGACTGAAGGGTCCACTTTGAAATTGCCCAACCTGCATTGATCGAAAAGGTACTAGATTGATGTCAAGCGGATTTCTACGCATGCTTTCCAAGTAATAGAAGAACTTGATCCAGAAGCCATTGTGTTGAACAATTGACGACAGCTCCGTAGGTCGCAATAGGTCGTAAGAGATCATTTGATCGCAAAGATTTTGAGCGCAAGAAAACATAAAAACATAAGAAGAAAGTGTGAGGAGGAAAATAGAAAATGACTATGATATGCAATGGCGGTGGGGAGAGGATGATGACATGTCATGGTGCCATGACATCTGTCATTTCCATTATTAAGGGCATGCATAATTTGATAGATCAGTCTTAATGACGGTAAAGACCGTTTGTGAAAAGAAAACAAATCAATGAATAAAAAAAAAACAATATTCGTTTTGATATGTAGGCATACACACGTGAGAATAATGATGACCAAGTGGCCATCATCTTTAATGGATGAATACAAAAAGTAGGTCGAGAGATTCTCGAAAGATTCTAGAAAATTTCACGAAACCTTCTCGCAAGATCCTAAAAAATGATAGAGAAACTAACGAAAGGTTCTTGAAAGAATTTTAGTAAGATACTAGAAATTTTTTCGAAACATTCTTGGAAAAAATAAAGATATAGTAGAAAAATAACTCAAAAGAATCAAAGAAAAATACTAGAAAATTTCTCGAAAAATTGGAAAAAGATACTAGAAAAATTCTAGAAAAATTCTCGAAAATAATCCACAAAAAATTAATACACATTTTTATTACAAATTGTGTGTCGGAAAAAATTCTCGAAAAATTCTCAAAAACACTTTGGAAATGTCTTGGAAGATTGTGGAAGAAGTCTAGAAAAATTCTCGAAAAGATTTTT
The DNA here is from genome assembly GCA_029204225.1 of Diphasiastrum complanatum. Lineage (NCBI taxonomy): Eukaryota > Viridiplantae > Streptophyta > Lycopodiopsida > Lycopodiales > Lycopodiaceae > Diphasiastrum > Diphasiastrum complanatum. The sequence goes on along the minus strand of CM055104.1, from coordinate 24,674,941 downwards.
GAAAAAAAAATTCTGGAAAAATGTTGGAAGGCGTCTAGAAATATTCTCAAAAAGATTCGCGAAAAGATTCTAGAAAGGTCATGAAAAATTCTTGAAAAATATGAAGAATGATTATGGAAAAATGCTTAAAAGTGGTAGAAAATTTCACGAAAAATTCTAGAAAAGATAGGAGAAAAATCGTGAACAATTCCAAAAAAGATAAAAGAAAATTTGCGATCAATTCCAGAAAAATACTAGAAAAGAATGAGAAAAAAAAAAATTCTGGTCAAAAATAATATTTCTCAAGTCTGGACCCATTAATTCATGTCGATAATAGTTTGCCTTCAAGTGATTGGAGTTGTACAGAACCATTCTCAAATACTTTTATAACTGTATAAGGTCCAAGCCATCTCATATGAAGTTTTCCAGGGAACTTTTGATGTCGACTATCATAGATCAGAGCAAAGTCATCAGCTTTAAAATCACATTTCCTGATACGACTATCATACTTTTTCTTTCATTGTTCCTGGATTTCCTCCGTTACTTTTTGTGAATATGCACGAGCTTCAAATAGTTCTTCAATAGTGGTCAACCTTTCGTTAATACATTCTGCATATGTTCGTTGAGCTTGTATACAAAAAGTTGTCACCTCAAATCAATAGGCAAAATAGGATGCATACCTTGGTTTACCAGATCCCTGGCATGGATCACACGAACGAATATAATTCGATACATCCTTGAACATAGTTGGCCACCAGTACTTTTGGCAGTCAATATCTTATTAACAGTGCTCTTTAAAGCAAAGTGTCCTCCAGCATCCTCTGAATGTAAGGCTTGAACAAACTTTTTAATATCTATGATTTTGAGACATCTTCTTAGTTGATGATCAGCACCAAACTTGTACAAGACATTGTTAATAATCGTATAAGGTGCTATCTTATATTGAAAAACTGTCTTTTTCTTCAAATCATAACCATTCGGATATATCTGATCCTTAAGATAAGTAATAATATCAGAATATAACAAATTCGTAGATGAAATTTCAGATAAATTTTAGTTTGGAAAATCATCATTAATTGGTTTTTCAACTTTTCCCATGCTGAGTCGCAATAGGAGCTTGCATACTTTGACTCAACTTGCTTACACAAAAACTTAAGTCAGGTCTAGTGATAGTGATGGTTAAATAGATTAGGGAGCCTATAAGCTTTCTAAAGAGGGTGATGTCCTCAAAGGATGCTTCATCACCTTCATTAGTTGCTTTCACAACATGCTCCATAGGGGTATCAATCCCCTTACAATCTTTCATACCAAAATTTTCAAGAATGGAAGTAGTATACTTAGATTGACTTATGAAAGTACAATTGCTACTTCTAGACATTTCTATCCCAAGTATAAACTATAGGAAGCCTAGATCTACCATCTTGAACTCACTAGATACATCAACTTCTACTTTGCCTAAGCCTTCATCATCATTTCTTGGTAGAGATCCCACTTGAACAAAGTAGCAATGCAAATGATTAATCTAATAATTACAAGCTTAGCTATAGGTGCAAATGTTTCTTCATAATTCAATCCTTTTACTTGAAGAAAGCCTAGCCTTGTACTTACTAATAGATCCATCTTGATTGTACTTTATTCTATAAATCCACTTACATGCAAGTGGCTTCTTCCCTTTTGGAATATTTACAAGATTCCAGGTATGATTTTCTTCTAATGCATCATACTCTACTTGCATTGCATCTCTCCAAACTTTAGATCTATATGTGTCTTCAAAAGATGATGGTCCTTCTTGCAATGTAACTAAGGAGGAGTAAGAGGTAGAAGATGTAGAGTCTTCCTTTTGCTTTCCCTTGTCCACATAGGTGAGCCTTGAGGGCTCGGCCTTGCTTCTTGTTGATCTTCTCGGCCCCCTTTGACTAGGATCTTTGTCTCCATCCTCAAGTTTGTCAAGATCCTCCTCGAATTTGTCAAGATCCTCCTCGAGTTTGTCAAGATCTTCAATGCACAATGGGTTAGATCCATTAGACAAGCTTTTAGCAGATTGTGACTCATCAAAAAGTACATCCTTGCTTACCTTTACTTTCTTGGATATAGGATCATATATCCTATAGCCCTTGCTATTTTCTCCATAGCCAACAAAAATCCCTTTGAAGGAAGTAGCATCTTCCTTCCTTCTTTTCTCCAAAGGGATGTGGACATAACAAATACATCCAAAGATTTTAAAATCTTTTACATTGGGTTTCTTACCAAACAAAGCTTGATATGGTGAGATTCCATCAATAGCACTACTAGGAAGTCTATTACACAAGTAATTAGCACAAGTTATAGCTTCTCCCCAAAATGAGATGGGAAGTGATGCATCAAGTCTCTTATCTTCTAGAACTCGATACACACGTGTGAACATCCACTTGCCATGTGGGAGCATTTACTCATGCACATGCAAGGATAAGCTAACTTCTAGGTGACTAGTCAACTTGACTAAAAACTAGTCATATCATGTTCACACTTGACTTGATTGATACAAAATCAAAGTAGATATTTACAAATATGAAAAGCACTTTCTTTCACACATGGGAACTTGCTCCACACGTGTGAAATCAGATCATGAACATTGTACTCATGATTGATCTTTATTTACAATAAAAAATGACAAGTGAGAAGTGACAATTTTCAACAAGTAGTCAAGTTGGAAATTGTTATTGCTAGCACATTAGATTTCAAGTGTTGGGTGAATGCACACCTAGAAGCTTGTAGATTTCATTTTTATCAAGGCTACCTCTAGACATGGTATATTATTGTAAAAAAAGAATTATGTATGCATTTGAACATCTTTTTCCAAATTGGTAAGGTAAGTTCTTTGTCAATTACAACACACACATTGTTTTCAAAATAAGTGTCAACAACAAAACTAAGCATTGTAAATGATGATTGATGGGACTCTAGGCAATTACTCATGAACTTTAAACTTTGAAGTTTGAACAAATATCAAAGAAGTAGACACTGTATTTCACAACTATGCAAACATTATGAGACATCACTTGAGTACAAATATCTTGAGATGACACTTGAGCTTTAATCAACAAGGAAATGACAATATTACGTTCACATACAAATCATATGTCTAAGTTTTCTCCAATGACACTTTTGTGTGGAGTTCTTGTTTGTTAGCTATGTTATAGAATGAATGGATTTAAAACAATAACTAAATTTGAATTTTGTAAAATTGAAACTATATTTCAATTTTAGAAAGTTCCTAGTTTAGGTTCTATGTTATGTATGGGCAATGACTTGTTATGTTCGTGAACTATATAAAGCTCATTCCATGCCAATTCATGAGAATATATGAAAAATATTGATGACTTTTCTTGTGATATTGCAATATCAACAATACGATAGGACAAGTCATTTTTTACAATGTGTAACGACTAAGCATTATGAAACTTAGTTCTAGCCCCAAGAATCTTTTGGGTACATAGAGTTTTTTAGATTAGCTATCCAATAAGGCCCATGATTTATTTCTGCTTCATCCAATGGGGCTTAGGATTTTGAAATTCCATATAAGGAACTTGGTAATTTCAAATTGCATCAACAAGGATGCTAAAATTATCATTGTTTTTTTTTTATGGGGACTTGTAAACTAGGTTCCATAATGAAATAGAGATTTGATTTCATTTTTAATGAGCAATGTCTATTATGCAATTTTAGGAGCCATATAGGTTTGGTAATCTAGCTATATTTATGCCAAAAAATGAAAGAAAACTATTACTAGGACTATTGAGATTTCCCAAAATACAATCAAAGTTGAATACTAAAGTGGATAACGAGACTTCCAAACATAGCCTTGGTTGTCCAATTATGTAAGATATTAAAGTGGATAATGAGATTTCCCAATTCGAGGTTGGTCATCCAATGCTTTAAATATTATCTTGGTTGTCCGATTTCAAATTGCATCAACAAGGATGCTAAGATTAGGATGTTTTCTTTTTATTGGGACTTGTAAACCAAGTTCCATAATGCAATAGAGGTTCCAATCCATTTTTAATGAGCAATGTCTATTATGCAATTTTAGGAGCCATATTAAGTTTGGTAATCTAGCTATATTTATGCCAAAAATGAAAGAAAACTATTACTAGGACTATTGAGATTGCCCAATAAATACAATCAAAGTTGAATACTAAAGTGGATAATGAGACTCCCAAACATAGCCTTGGTTGTCCAATTATGTAAGATATTAAAGTGGATAATGAGATTTCCTGATTTGAGGTTGCTCATCCAATGCTTTTAATATTATCTTGGTTGTCCAATCATGTAATAAAGTGGATAATGGCATTACCCAATAAGATCTCACTTATCCAACTTTATTAACATTACCCCTATGCATTGCAAAAAACTAGTTTTACTTGTTTTTTTGGGTCTTGTGTGTACTCATTTGTGAGGTGGATTGGAGGATTAGCCCTAACCTCATGGAGAGATAAAAAAGTCAAAACAATGGTGGGTGAAGATATGGGTGTCTAGCTTGTATCACCTTTGGTATCAAAGATCCAACTCGACTAGTATATGATTATATGATACTAGGGTTGAGAATTGGAACCCCAACACTTTGATATAAGCACATTCAATACTTGGGTCAATACCTAACTATGGTTGGTTTGGTCCACAATATAGTCATATGGTGATACTTGGACTGAGGGTAAAGTATGGATTGTGCTTTTATATCAAATCTAGTACAAGGGCCTTCTTGGAACCTATGATTAAAATGTAATATATTTTATTTTATACTACCCTAAATACACCGATCATGGAATAAAGTATTGGCATTTTAAATGCATATCACATATAAAAAAGTTCATGTCTTTTAGCACTTGCATGCTATCTTTCAAAAAATTGCACAACTATCAACAAATCACTTACATTTATACTCGAGATGATAGTCAAATGGTCTCACTTTTGGAATACCAATATGGTTCATATTTGTGTGCAACTCATAAACCATGTATATATTGATATCTAATTTCTAGAGACTAGAAGTTGCTTCCCACTCCTCCCTCCAAGGAGGACAAGCCGACATTTGCACTTTTTCTAAATGTGGTTCTCCTTTAACATTCTCAACATCGAAGATTCAAATTTGAATGTTTGGAACATTGAATCTAGTTTATATTGTGAGTAGAGTTTTAGACCTAGAAGTTTCCTATTGTTGATAAGATTGGAGAAGGACATCCAAATAGGGTATGGACCTATTATAAATAGTGTACAAGCATGGGAAGAGATACATTCTCCCTCTCTCATCTCATTCATGCTTTTACATGAGTTCTCTTTTGGTTCATATATCCATTGGTGCACTATAGTGTTGATTCTTGCAATTTGGTGTGTAGAATGCAATTGTATGTTGTGAATTGGATCCACACATGTGAAATATAGTACCTTACTATTATTGTATAGACAAAAACTTCATTTTATCATATATTTGATGTTTGATCAAGATCTTGTTGAGTTTGCATCTTCTATGTGTACTTGATGTTAGATTTCTACATTGTCAATGGTGCTTGATGTGTTGTAGTTCATAACCAAAGATCAAAGGGACATATTGGATCTTAGTGATCTGATATTTCTTCACACCTATCAGCCCAAATCTTGGCAAGAAATCCTATTTTTCATGCAAGGAGCAAGCATATTGAAGTGGCTTATAATTTTGTGAGAGAACAAGTCGTGGCAAAAGGAGGTGCTCAACAACAAGGGATTGACTATGATGAGACCTTTGCACCCGTGGCAAAGATGGTAAGCATTCGAGTCGTCATCTCACTTGCTACCCTTTATGGATGGGATCCATGGAAAATGGACATCACAAATGCATTCTTGAATGGTGATCTTGAGGAGGAAGTGTACATGGAGCAACCCGAGAGCTACATTTCATCAACAAAGCCAAATCATGTGTGTCTACTACAAAAGAGTTTGTATGGCCTTAAGCAAGCACCAAGGACTTGGTATGCTAAGCTTAACACATTTTTACTCTCTCAAGGAGTTGTTATGAGTGAGTATGATCACTCAATTTTTTATGGATTTGCTGGAAATGATGTTACCATTTTGCTAATCTATGTGGATGATATCATCTTTAGTGGTGGAGACAATCAAGATGTGGAGGATATCAAGAGTGCTCTTAAGGAGTTTGAGGTGCATGATCTTGGTAACTTGCATTACATTTTGGGAATAGAAGTATTAGATCTTCTCAATCTACTTTTATTTGTCAAAAGAAGTATGCTAATTCTATTCTAGAAAGATTTCATATGGTAGATGCAAAAGCTAGTGATACACCTATGGAGTCTCATGTAAAGCTAACTATAAGAGGTAGTGAAAGATCCTTCAAGGACATTACTCTCTATAGGAAGCTCGTTGGTTCACTCATCTATCCAATCATTAATAGAACAGATCTAAGCTTTTGTGTTGGAAGATTGAGTCAATTCATGCAAGATCCTAGTGATGAGGTACATCATTGGAACTTGAGATTTTGGCATATTGTATGAGGGATCATCATCTAATCTTTTTGGATTTTCAGATTTAGACTATGCTGGAGATGTAATGGATAGGAAATCCATTAGTGCTCATTGTATTTTCATAGGTGATGGAGCTATATCATGGATGTCGAAGAAACAAGACACTATCTCATTGTCATCTAGTGAGGCTGAGTACAAAGCTCTTACACATTGCACAAAGGAGATGGTATGGATCAAGAAGATGATCAAGGATCTTCACTTGCGGGATTTTTTAGAGAGCCCAATCATTCTTTTGTGACAATCAATCAGCCCAAAGGTTGGCAACCAATCCTATCTTTCATGCTAGGAGCAAGCATATTGAGGTGCAATACCATTTTGTGAGGGAGCAAGTCATTGCAAAGGAGGTGGAGCTTCAACATGTGTCCTCAAGGGAATGTGTAGCTGATCATATCTTCACCAAAGCATTGGGAAAGGACTTGTTCATGAAGCATAGGACTTCACTTGGAGTATTATCAAAGTCTATGCTAAAACGATTTGAAGAGGGAGTGTGAAACATTCAACTAGTTTGATCACATTTGATATATTTTCATATTTGGCAAATTGAGGCCAAATTTGTTTTAGACTTAGAGTTTGACTTTTCAAAGTTCATTAGTCTAAATCTCATTTGAATAAACAGTTTTTGAAAGTGTGGGAAAATTAGAAGTCGAGTTTGAGTAGATTCAAATTTGAATGTTGGGTACTTTGAATCTAGACCCAAAAAATAGTAGGGTTAGCATTTTGGTGGGAAAGCCAAGTGGCCAGATAGGGTTTGGACCTGCTATAAAAGGATATAACTCGTGGAGAGACATATCTTCTCTCTTCTCTATCTCATTTCATGCTTATACATGGTTCTCTTGAGTTCTACTATCCATTGGAGCACTATACTTGTGATTGCATGCAATTCTATGTGTGGAATGATCTATATTTGCTATTTTTGGATCCACATGTGTGAAATTCTCTAGCTTGCTGGTTTTGAATGGACAGCAACAGTACTTTATCTTTTGATTTATGTTTGATCAAGTTCTATTAGCGTTTGCATCTCATTTTGTATGTAGATGCTGATTTTCTACATTGGTGAGATTGGTAGAGTAGCTTCTTTTGTAACCCAAGATCATTTTGTGGATTGAATCATCAATGATCTGAAATCCTTCACATTAGGCCCCAGTTCGGCATCCTGTGAATGTAAGTCCAACTTGTGGTGCCATTCGTTTACTAGGGGCAGGACAACAATTTTGTCAAGTCTCAAGGTTTAAACTTATACTTAAAAAGTTTGTAAAAGTCAAGTCAAGTTTCCAAAAAGGGAGTTGCATTGTATTTTGAGACTCGAATTGTCATGTCCCATAAGCAAAATGTGGGAATGGGGACCCACAAGTTTCTATAAGAAGAAATCTCACTCTAAGTAATTTTCCATCCATAATACAAGAGAATAAAGCTTTGTCATTTTGGGTCCACATGTGCTCGACTTTGGTGTCTAGCTAATTTTAGCTTGACTTTGTATCTCATGTTTTGTTTCTAAGTTCTTGCTAACTAAGTCCCAAGTTTAGCATGTGTGTTTGCTTCTAAAGTTAGCTAGTTAAGGTTATTTAGTTAATGTTGCTTGGAGAGAGAGGGTAGGAGGGTGTGGAGCCCATGTTAGAGGAGAGCAAGAAGAGAGAGAGAGAGAGAGAGAGAGAGAGAGAGAGAGAGAGAGAGAGAGAGAGAGAGAGAGAGAGAGAGAGAGAGAGAGAGAGAGAGAGAGAGAGAGAGAGAGAGAGAGAGAGAGAGAGAGAGAGAGAGAGAGAGAGAGAGAGAGAGAGATTGAGTGTGAATGGGTATTTGTGAGTTTGGAAAGTGGAGCTATTGTTGCTTTTGGATTTGCAAGTAGATAATAGAGTTTTGTGGACAATTTGCAAACAATAGGCATCTCCAAGGCTCTTAATTGGACTGAGCCTGACCTTGAAGGATATGGCATTTGTCCTCTTTCTTGTCAACAATATATCTACTATTTTTTTTACACTATACATATGCTTTTTGTACATTCTCAAAGCTTAAAACAAAAGTTCTTCTAGGCTTACAATATATAACTTATGCATAAAACTTTATATATAAACCTCTATCTTAAGCTTTTTAAAGGATTTCAAGCATGAAGGTTTCTAAAAAGCCTAAAATAAAGTTAAGCTAATTTTTCAAGGAGGGAGGAGGAGGAGATGGGCGTACTCCTCCCCTTATGTACTTTTTGCAGGTAAGAAAGGAGGCGTTTCATGTCTCCTCACCTTTGACCTTCATCCACATCTTCTTGGGCCCTCTCATGCTTCTAAAGTCCCCCTTGCGCTTCATAAACAAAAGGGTTGGAGGAGGATTTCTCCAAAGGAGGAAGACTCTCCTCCCATCACTTTCTTGATTGTACTTGCGATTTCTATCTTCGACCTATACTTTGGCATGTAGTGGTGGTCGTAGGAATCTAAGATAAGGCTAAAAGTTTCATTAGTCAAATGGTTAGGTAGTGGCCTTGTAGTTGGGAAAAAGGCATGACCCATGGGTTATGTGGGTGAGGTTGCCCAAGGTGGGTGGTGGTTGGATGATTTTGGGATGTAGGTGGTGTCAATAAGGGTTGCCACATAAGATAGGGGCCATGCACATAGTAGGTGGTGCCCTTTAGGCTTGCCACCTAGTATGTGCTTGGGGAGGTGGAAATTCAAAATTGGTGCTAAAACTTTAGGTGGATAACTCATAAGGTAATTACAAGTACGTGGTGACGATGGTGGCAAGAGAGGATCGACAAACTTGGGATCAGATTGTTCTTTAGCTACAACTAAAAATTCAAGATTATAGTGAACACCTTAGCTTTCATACCATGAATTTGGATAATAGATATAATCTTGGGTAAAGAGTGGTTTTACTCCAAGAATGAGTGATTGAAAAAGGATTATGTTACTCATACTTTGTCATTTTTGCATAATGGCTCATTAGTGAACTTCTAGGTGATGTAAACATCTCATAGACTCCTTTTGTATCTACTTTCAAAGTTAATAAATATTTGAAAGATTTTGAGTATAATGTTAAATATGTATTTTGAAATATGTAATTTTAATAGATAAGCATGCAATTTAGAGTCTAAACATTGGGTTATTGCAAATGCCTTTAAGTATGTCTCTTAATAATCCTTTGGATAAGGATTCACTTCAAGGTAGAGTATTTAGGAGGCTTAGGCAAGATTATTTATTGATGTTTAAGTTTTTGTACATACCTGAAGCTCTATGTCCCTATATGAATGTAGACTATATGATAGAGCTACTTTTTGATAGTGTGCCTATATCTTTATTTCCTTATAGGATTAGCGTGAATGAAGAGGATGAGATAGCCGTCAATTGTAGGACTATATTAGGATGGGTTACATTAGACCTAATAATTCTTTTTGAAAAGTACTGGTCATTTTAGTTAGCAAAAAGAACAGACGCACTTGCATCTGTGTTGATTTTAGAAAATTGAATAAAATGACCATAAAGAATAGATATCCCTTACTAAAGATAGATGATCTAATGGACTATCTAAATAGAGTAAAGTATTTCTCCAAGATAGACCTTAGATCATGCTACAATCAGATATGGATTAGGAACGAGCATTTTTTTAAGACTGGTTTTTGAACCAAGTTTGACCACTACGAGTTTTTGGTGTTACAATTTGGACTCACAAGTGCACTTGCTACATTCCAATAGATGACGAACGACATTCTTCTTCCATATTTGAGAAAGTTTGTAGCAGTGTATTTGGATGACATATTAATTTATAGTCAAATCCTTGAGGAGCAGGAAGAGCATCTTCATATTGTCTTAGAGTTACTAAGACAAAAAAAAGCTCTATGCTAAGGAGTCAAAATGTGAGTTCTTTTAGACCAAGCTCAAGTACCAAAGCCATATCATTTCCAATTGCAACATCAAGTTTGATTATGATAAGGTTCGTAAGGTATGAAAATGACTAATTCCACAAACTATTGGTGATGTGAAATTATTCCTTGGCTTCACAGGATTTTTTCATAGTTTCATTTTGGATTATGCTATTATAGCATTGCCCTTAATGAATGTTCTTACGGGGATGAAAAAAAAGTATAGCAGCAGAAAAATTCCATCTGTAGTCTGGACCGATGAAATCAATGAGTTTTGAAACTCTCAAGCAATGTGTTTCTACGACGCCAATTCTACACATAGTCGATTTTGATAAATCATTCTTGGTAGAAACGAATGTCAGCGACTATGCTATCAAGGTGGTAGTCCAATTGTTTTTTAAAGCAAAAAGTTGGATTTTGCTCAGTGTAGGTATTCTATCTATGAGAAGGAACTTTTTGCAGTCAAGGGCCATTATTTATATGGTGCTAGATTTATGGTGGTGACTGATCACCAATCTCTTAAGTACACATGTGATGTCATTGACTTAAGAGGCAATAAGGCCAAGTGGTCAGAACTCATTCACAAATTTCAATTTGACGTTAAATATCATTAAGGTATGTCACACAGTGTAGTCAATGCCCTAAGTCAAATTCGAGAAGTTAATCAATTATGCTTTTCTGAGATCCAATTTGATTCGTATATCTTTCACTTTGAGATCTTTGTCGAACCAATAAGTATTTCAATTTCATTTGGCTAGATGTTTTGGTAGAAAATTCTAGATCTAGTGAAAACCTTGAGAAGTAGGACCCCAAGAGTTCTCAAAATTAAATTTTTTAACTGAATATTCCATAAAGAATGGCTTTTTCATTTCCCATCCATTCTATTGGCCAATGTTTTGGTGGATGTCAAAAAATTGTGAAACATGGTTGTTTCAGATGTGGACCTTTCACTCATAATTTGCCATGACTATATCCATGAGATATTCGATGAGCCCATGGCTAAGTGCTTTAGGAATTTGTTAACTTAGTTCTACTAGTAGGCTGTGTGTGAACTAATACAAAGACCACACAACTAGTTAGGACTTTTCATGGTGGACATGCATCAATAATGTTATTTACAAACTTTGAGAGAAGTTGAAAAGATTAACATGTTACATGAAAATAGTCAAGTCAGAATACATGAGAAGAGATTTTCAAACTTGTCTCACCCATTCTTGATGTCAAGAACAAGTCTAACCATGTAAAGATGTTTTAATTGTTTGCCCTTCCTTACCACTCATTTTTGTGCCTTGGCAAGTGAGTTGAGTGACAACCCTCCACCCCTCCTTTGAATTGACCTAGTAAGTGTAAATGGACCATTGCAACATAATTGGCATTGTTGAATTCATGGCATCCATTTTTCTTAAGTTTTTCTTCATGACTTAATTTGTTGGGTAACATACATCCCCACATTCAAAAAACCATTTTGAGTTGCTTTTGTGTGGCACAAGTCCTGTGCCACCTCTTGTGCAACATGGTGGCAACTCAAGCTTGAGACATAGTGACCCTCTATCAAACTAAGCTTGAAACTTGAGTCTCGAATCCCCTTAATTTTTTTAAAGACTTTATCATGAACCCAAGTCTCAAACCACGTTAAGTCTTCTTTTTTTAACTTTGTCATGATAGTGCTATGCTATCACGATGATGCTCTCAAACTTTATGGGCTTTTGTATATGAGTTTGGAAAAAATGTGATATTTCTATGTGCTTTGTCATGAAGCTACAACTTATCATGATCGTATGTTCATAGCTAGTGTGGGGATTCTGAGTAGACAATGACTTTAATTTTTGAAATCATTATAATGTTGAAATCTCTTTTTTCTTCAAGTCATTTTCCAACGTTTGAATCATTCTTTCACTTTAAGGCAAGGTTTGTCGTTATCTCAACGATTTTAAGATCGTCGTGATTAACCCTTATGAATCAAAGGACTTTTCTTTTCACCTTGTTTTGGAATGAAATGCATGAACATTGCTATTTTTCCATCCATGATGTGCATGTGACACCTCTCTTGAAAGGTTCCACATGTGCAATAATTTAGCCTAAGTGGTTCAAACTTCATATTTTGCCTTGGCCCATGACCACATCATAAGTGAATACTGTTATTATGTTTAAAGCCACATTCTTCAAGCCTCCCTTGATTGTATTTGCATGAAACCCACAGTGTAGCAACCGACTACATTGATTGCTCATCGGTCAACAATCATGTGTTTCCATTCCAAACTCGCATGTCATGACTCTGAGTTAGAGTCACACATCACATCACACTGAGCTTAGCACAATGTGTGTATTAGTGGTTGTTAAAATGTTTCAAACCAACCTTATACAAAAACTTTAAATTTTATACTGAATCTTAACAAGTGAAAACCTACAAATCCAAAACCAAGCAATAAAATGTGGATTCCAACAATTGGCTTGTTTGTATGTGTAAATGTTTTACGAGCATTGATGCTTATACTATGTACTATTATATAGGCTGACATTTATCTCTCTCCATTAGTGCTTCAACTTTGAAGGACAATAAATTATTTGCTTGGAGGAGTCTTTCATGTTCTTGAACATGACTAAATCTTGCAAAGTTTCCCCTTCCTTAGAAATTGTGTTGAGGGTGCGTTTGGCAAAATTCATGAACCCATCTTATTGACTTTAAAAGTGATCTTACCTTGCCTTTTTGCATATTATAGAATTTGATATTGACCTCACCTATATTTTGGGCATATTGTGAAATCTGAAAAAAAAATTCACATGAATATTGTGCTCATAAAAAGGTCTTAAACAGATTTTAAAAACAATTTATGACTTATAAGAATGCATAAGTGAGACTCTTAAAACTATTTCAGCCATAAAAAAAGATATTTCTCATCATATTATGAAAAATATCTCTCGAGTGATTTTCATTAACGTTTGTTTAATTATTGCTCAGCCTAACAGTCTTGCCATAATTTTACTTCACACCCGATTTAACGTTTATTTAATTATTCCTCGACCTAACGGTTACACCATAATTTTAGCAATCAGAGTGCATCGCAGATGCACAGCAAGTGCATCTGCATAGCTCCCACACCATCCAAGGGAAGATAAATCTTTTTTCTCCCTTAGCCCCGTTCATCACCATTGGATGGAGTGGGGCCATCACTCTAGGGTCACCCTCGGGTGCACTCCTTAAGTAGAGCCTACAAAAGTCACTCAAAAATCATTTATCAACACATATAATTAATGTGACATTGTGTATCTCAATTAATCTTGAGTGACAACACATGGTATGAAGCACACATTTGATCATTGATCTTTGAAGCTATGATTGATCATTCTTTCTTTCTTCAAATGATGTTAAGTAGTTTAACACATAGTTGCAGTGCGATTCGCGAATCGTGATTCAGAATCGCGATCCCGATTCGCGATTCGGGATTTTCTCAGAATCGTGTAGAATCGAATTTTTTTTTTTTTTTTGAAATTTTTTTGTGCAATATGGGTATCAGATGAAAGCTCTGATCGAGGGGAGTATGATTGTGTAGTTTGTCGACTGTTTCAGGTGTAGGATGGTCCCTTTAGGCTAAAGCTGCATCCCATATAAAAAAAGAGAACACATTGGGACATTCCTAGTGAACATAGCAGGAATCTCCCTTTCTCTGATTCTCCCTCTCTCTATCTCTCTCTAATCACGATTCACAACAAACGGAACTAAAACCATGCTGAACAAAAACCTAGCTGAATCATTTTGAACTTTAGCCTTAAATGAAACAATTTTTGACAAAACAACCATACTCTCTCTCTCTCTCTCTCTCTCTCTCTCTCTCTCTCTCTCTCTCTCTCTCTCTCTCTCTCTCTCTCTCTCTCTCTCTCTCTCTCTCTCTCTCTCTCTCTCTCTCTCTCTCTCTCTCTCTCTCTCTCTCTCTCTCTACAACCATAAATCATAAACCATAAAACCGAAGTTACTGAACTAAAACCACAAAGAACAATACTGAATCACGACAATGCTATGAATAGGATCATCATAATATATAATATCGGGCCACATGGCACCAAAAAGGGGTACAATGATGTTCCATGAACGTAATGAAAACTATGTAACTAAGGCTCGTCAGAGTCATGGTAGGATAAATCATCCGAATCTGTGGACTGCAGATCCCATGGGTCCGCAGATGAATCGGAACTGGAGGGAGCCATATGTCGTGGTGTGGCCCTGGCTCTGTTGCATGCTCTGGATCCCTGCTGCGTGCCCTGGCTCTAGACCACCCCCCTCTCCCTGCCTCTACCTATGCCTCTACCTCTGCCTCTCTCCCCTCCTCTGGCCCCCATCTGGCTGCCCCCAGCCCTGTGTCTACTCCGTCATGCCTGTGTGTCAGGTGGCCGTAACCCTACGCCCTGGGATGGCCCTACCCACTGTGATGATGCCTGGCCGACGACTGCATGTGATGCTCCACTCCTGTCTACAAAAAGAGTACTCAGCCCCCCCCTCCTAGAACCTCTAGGTCTCCCCCTAGGCCTACGTGCAGGAATGGCTGGCTCCTCCTCTGTCTCTGCATCAGGGTCCACCAGCAGGTCAGCCAGGTCATCCCCCTATGCCTCCGCCCACATCTCCTCGTCCTCCTCTGTATCTCCCTCAACCCACTCCTCATCCTCCACATAGTCTGCCCCGAGCATCTCTCCACCCTCCGAGACCTCGTCATCTCTCTCCTCAGCCCTCTCCCTCTGCTTCTTTGTCCTCCTCTTCCGCCGTAAAGCCCGTGCGTCAGCCTGTGCCTGTCTGTAGAGCTCTCTATGAATCTCATCATCCATCTCCTCCTGTGTGGGTGGTGCCCGAGGAGCAGCAGCTATCAAATCCACCAAGCAAGTGTCGGGGTCCACCTGCAACAAAAAACAATACATTGTTGTTAGGCAGGTATTGTGCAACTCACTGCATATTTTGAAAGCAAATCAATTCATCAAAGCATACCAAGAAAAAAGGGGTGATGATGTGACTCGCCTCGTGTGTGCCTCAGCATACGGCCGTTGGTGTTCACAAACACCAACCGCCTACACTGCTCGATGGACAACCTGTTCCTCTTCTGCGTGTGATACAAGGCCCAAGTGCTCCAATTCCGCTCACAAGCTCATGCAGAACAGTCCTGTGCAAGGACTCTCTCAGCCAATCGCCTCAGGTCACCTGTGCTGCGCTCGTGGATGCACCACCATGTAACGGGCCTCAGCTGATCCTCCCTCCGCCGACTCTGCTCTCCATCGAAAGGAATTTGGAAGCGCTCAAATGCGAGCAGCTGGCTTGTAATGTTGGCCAGCATCGGACCTATTGGCAAAAGGAAAAACATGGCACATGTAAGACGCCTCAAATTCAGACACTACTAATGAGTACAATACTGCAGTAACATTGCTACCAAATGATTTCTCACACGTACCTGGTCCGGGCCATACGCGCTCCGTGTACTCCACCCATCCCCGGTGCAGCTCCGAATCATCCCTCTCTCGTGTAGAGTGCCACAAGGGGTGTAACATGTGGGCTACGGCGTGGATGGGTCGGTGGAAGTAGTCCCATTTGGCCTCCCAGATGCGTGAGATCTCGCGCCTCCTGCAGCAGACAAATTACAACAATCACTAGACCATAGCATAAAATAAGCGCATCAGACTCGAGTGAGAAACAACAAACTAGACACTGAAGAGTCATACCTATGCTCGTCCAAGGCTGACAACAGAATCCCCTCGCCGATGCGCTCCATGAACTCGTAAATGAGACCGAGGGTGCACCCCTCACGGTCTACCAGACGCAGCACTCTGTAAATGGGTAGTAGGATCCCACTAATCTCCTCAGCAGCTCTCCAGAACTCGTCGCCGTACACAGTGGACTGGAAAAATGCCGAATGGGGGAGGTCTGTAAAGTCCCGGAAGGCCATGCTGGAAACCATCCGCCGCAATGCATCCTTCACCACCACCAATCGTTCTAGCACCAAGAAGTAAAACACAAAGCGTGTGGGTGCGGGCTTCTTCAGGTTTAGGGTGGAGAAGGTGCGGAACAGGGCCAACACACGCCTCTTCCTGGTGACAAAAGTGACCAGGCGCATGGCCGTAGAAGTGATCTGCAACACAAACACCCAGTAAAAAAGTTTAGACAGTAGTTGAGATGTGGTTAGCAGCATCGAAGGAAGAAAGCATAGCAAATAGAACAAACTATACCTCTCTGATCCATGGAAGCGCACACAGGTCATGGATGAGCAAGTCTATGCAATGTGCAGCACAGGGTGTCCACACAATGCTAGGGTGCTCCCTCATCATAATCTCGCCCATCTGCTTGCAGTTCGAGGCGTTGTCGGTGACAACCTGAACTACGTGCTCATCTCCGATGTCAGCAATAACATCTCTAATGACCTCCCATATGAAATCGGCTGTGATGGCGTCACCACCTCGAGTGGCATCCACGCCACGTAGGAATACTGTGCCAAGCGGGCAAGAAACCAAGACATTGATGACGGATCGTCGACGAATGTCGGTCCATCCATCGCTCAATATCGTGCATCCATACCTGCCGCAAAACACCCATTAGCTACATGCAAAAATTACAGCACCAGTAAATCCTAAACACATGCAAAGAGATTACAAAGACAAGTTACTTACTGCTGCCAGGCTGAGCGAATGGAACTCAACTCCCGCATGATGGTCTCCTCCTCCTGACGAAGCAACCTCCCTCGTAGTGCCTCTCGTCTGGGAGGTGTCCATGTAGCGTCCACGGCCGCCATCTGTGCACAGAACTCCCTGAACACCCAAGTGTCAGCAACAGCAAAGGCAATGCCGCACTCGTAAAAGAACTGGCCACACAGTCGAGTGCAACGGGCCTGCTGCTCTCTCTGCCAGCCGCATCGATCAAGGGTCTGCTGCCTGGGCCTAACCCCTCTCTGTTGTGTATATGGTGCTCGTGGTCTGGCATGCCCAACGGATGGCTGATCTGTGGGTGTGTCACTCTCTCTGGCAACATCTGCCGAAGCATGTGGTGCATCTGTTGTCGAGGAGGAGGGTCGAGAAGCACCCGCTGTTGCTGAACCAACATGCTCATCTGATAGTCCTGCTGCTGCTACGGATGGAACTGAAGGTGCTGTACTGGGCCTTGCACCTGAACCATGCTCTGTCCGTGCTGTACTGGGCCCTGTAGCTGTACCATGCTCTGCCCGTGATGTACTGGGCCCTGCACCTATACCATGCCCAACCCATGATGTACTACGCCCTGCAGCTATACCATGCCCTGCCCGTGATGTACTAGGCCCAATATCCATGGTAGGCCCTGCCTGTCTGCCTGTGAGCCCTCCTGCATGCCTACCTATAGCTGCTCCTGCTGCCTGTCCCTGTCTAGAACCCTGTGATCAGATATGCCCAATGTCCGCCCATCTGGCCCTCTGACCCGCAGCAAGTGAGCCCTAACCCTGGTGAGTGATCCCGTGAAGTGACCACCGCAATGCAAGCATCTCCATCTGCGGGTGCCTGAGCCATGGTGTGTGCCCACATCCCCGTCGGTAAGCTCAACCTCGGCCCAAAGGCCTCGGTCCCGCACTGGCATCGTATCAACACGACCCTAAACCTGCAAACAACAAATAATCAGGCAAACGTTCAGTAGAAAAAAAAATACATTGCATTGAACAACATTACCGAGCTCAAATAGAACTCAAAATACCAGAGCATACATCAGAACGATTCCAGTTCACACATTATATCAAGTGCCAAAGAAGAACATGAGATTAGGGAGTGGGATAGAATAATTTCTGTATGAGGGATAACAGGCGACTGACGTTAGCGTCGGAGTCCGTGCAAGCATAAAGGAGTGCAGTGTGGGCCTAAACCGCGCCCCTAGCAGATGTTTGCACGACGGTCCACGCCTAAACCCTAAAAAGTATGGAATCAGGACATGAAAATTGAAATTTGTGATACGGACGTAGATGGGCGGAAAGAAGGTCATAGGAGTCTGTGCAAGCATGTGGAAATGCATTCTAGGCTCAGACATCACCTCACTCGGTTTCCAACAAGCCATTCTGTGGAAATGGCCAAAATACACAAGCATTTGGAATGTGGTGTTCAAATCTCGCTAGGCGTGTCGTGACGGCTGAAACTGATGCTGTAAAAATCACTGTGGGCGTGAAGAAAGGTGGTCTAGAGCCAAACTACGCTCGATTTGGTTGCCTACAGCTCAATGTCAACAATTGCAAAAAATCAAGCCTACACTTACCAAATATCGAAATTTGGTCGTTTCGCTCTCCACGAAGCTCAGACCCACCCGGCACCGTGCACACCAACTCCGTATCGTCGAGTAGATGCCTGCCAAGTATTCACTTGCGAAGATTGGACGCCCACGACTCTCAGAAAACAAATTTGCCTCCTCCACTGCTGGCGCGGTTCTGTGCGCGAGGAGGAGGCCGAAAATCGAGTTTCTGATTTTTTTTTTTTACGATTCTGTCCACGATTCGCTACAGCGATTCCCGAATCGCGAAGCTGGCGAATCGTGTTAACATTTAGAATTAAAAGGTATCCATAGATATTGGGCGGTGGATGATCGTACAACCACCGTTGGCCATTCAGGCCTTTGTATCAGCATTAAGAGGCAAAGAATTTGAAATGTGTATTTGTGTAGGAGATGATAAGAATGGAAAGCGTGTACCATTTTGGCCTGAAGGTGGGTCCTTGAAGCGTTGTAGAATTGCTTGTTAGTCACGTAAAAGCTGCTTATTCACGCCTTCGAACTGGCCAAGTTTCAGTTGAAAGTTGCGTGACTGCCTGTAGGCCCCCTTGCATTTGCTTGTTGCACTTGCTCCGTAATCCAATTCTGGTTTCTGAGGTTTTCAAAGAAGTAATTTTTCTCTCGTTTTTTTTGAGGGAAAAGGATCTTGCTACTTGTTCCTGTACAGAATACTCGTGGAGATAAGTTATGGCTCAGGAGCAACTACGAGAAGCAACTGCGAGAAGCCAAAATAGGAGGCCCAGGGTTGTGATCGTTGGGGCGGGGATTGCAGGCCTTTCGGCCGCTAATCGACTGCAATCAGGTGGTAATCTGCTCTTCGAGCTGACTGTTCTTGAAGCAAGCGATAGAGTAGGGGGCAGAATTTGCAGTTTTGAATTTGCTGGAGAGAAACTGGAGTTGGGAGCGACATGGATCCATGGCATTGAAGGAAGCCCCATCTACGAAATAGCGGAGACATCTGGGGCCTTGGAAGGTGCCATGCCATGGGAGCGCATGGATGGTTACCCCACAACTCCCATCGTCAAAGCAGAAGGAGGTTTAGTTGTTGAACCGGTCCTTATGAAGCCAGTAACTGACCTCTATAGTCGACTTCTATCGGAGGCTCAAAAACTGAGAGTTAGTGATGTCAATCAAGCTGCAAACGGATCTCTTTTAAAGATTGAAAATGCTTTGTCTGGAACAAATAGTTTGGGAGGGTTTTTTCGACAAGGACTGGAAGATTTTTTTCACGAGCAAGAAAAGACTCCCAAAACGGAGGTTGCCTCAGCATGTCCTACTATGGATGTGTTGGCTCTAAGGAAACCGATTGAGGGATCTCGATCAGATAGATTGTCACAGAGCTTTTCTCATGGTTGGGATCTGCACTCACTACAGGAAGGCGTGTTCACCATTCACGAAAATCATGAGCGATGTGTAACAGCAGCAGATTCGTTATATGATATTGACTTAGAATCTTTCAGCGAATATCGGGAGTTTCCTGGCAAGCAAATAACAATCTCGAAAGGATTTTCTTCTATTGTCAACGTTCTATCAGACAATTTATCTGCTGGAATTCTGCAATTTGGAAGGAAAGTGACAAAGATCTGCTGGACGGACTCGCATCTCGGCTCCAGTGTACCTCCTGTTGTGCTATTTTGTGATGATGGTTCAAAGTTCCAAGCAGATCATGTCATAATAACTGTCTCTTTAGGAGTTCTCAAAGCAGGAACTGGAGTGGAGTCCAGAGGTTTTTTAAATGAAGATGGAAAATCATATAGAAAAGAAATTGAAAACAAGAGCCATTCACTTTGTGAGCTATTCCACCCCCCATTGCCAAGGTGGAAATTGGGACCGATCTGCAGATTGGGCTTTGGATTGGTGGATAAATTGTTCTTGAAATTGGAACCTTTTCAAGGAGAGCGAATGCATCAGCATATGCAATTTATCCACAAAAAATGCTCTGAAAATAACATGTTTTCGAAGGATGGTATTCCACGTTGGATGGGAAAAACATTTTCGTTGTATCCAGTGCACAAGAAGTCACATATTTTGCTAGCTTGGTTCGCTGGCAAAGAAGCTCTAGAAATGGAGTCACTGACGGAGGAAGAAATAAAAAAGGGAGTCATTAATACCCTGTCTAGTTTTGGATACGTCCCAAGGCATCCTCTCTGGTCAAAGAGCGGATCATCAGAATGTGCTGACAACATGCTACATGAACGCATGGCAGAAAGTGCATCTCTGCGCAATGGAGATTGCTTCAAGGAGTGTTTACAAATGAATGAGGACGTCCCGCTCTGCTCCATAAAACGTAGCAGATGGGGTACAAATCCATTATTTAGAGGATCTTACTCATATGTGGCAGTTGGGTCAAGCGGAGCAGACATAGAGTTATTGGCGGAACCTCTGCCAAGCCAGGAGCAAGAAGGCAGGGCATCTTCAAGTCATGCGGCTCCTCTATTGCAACTGCTGTTCGCTGGTGAGGCAACTCACAGGCATCATTATTCAACCACTCATGGCGCCTATCTCAGCGGTGTGAGAGAGGCTGATCGATTGCTTCAGCATTATGACTGGTCGAATTAGCTGTAGGACATGCTAATGCTAGAAGATGGATGTCAACAGGAGCTTGTTTGTCTAATATATTTTCTGTTTCCACTCGCAGAGTAGCATATAAGAACAGCTTTCAGAAAATTGTTAGTGAAGTAGCTCTTTGAACATTGTAGAGACATTATAAGCCCTACAATTTCGCTTTTCGCACCACAAGAATCACGAAGTTATTTGCTCTTGACAGAAGAATAGCATGCAACTAAGAAAATTATGATCCGGATAAAATTTGCAAACAGTAAGAATTATATTTTTATCAGAAAGCTTCAAGAGATTGATGATGTTGACTTAAGAGCACTGTTATTTGAGTAGATCTGATGAAATTAGATTTTGTATATTGGCACGTTTAACAATAGCGCCGAGAGGTTTTGCACCAACACCGGTTGCAAACCTATTTGAAAAAACATTCAACTTTCCAAATGCTAATAAGTCAGTAACCAAACTAAAGGCATATCAGGGCCCGGGGAGCGTATTCATCACCTCTCACCTCTATTTGACATGAGAGAGAGAGAGAGAGAGAGAGAGAGAGAGAGAGAGGTGGGCTCCAATGCATCACCTCTATTTGACATGAGATAGAGAGAGAGGTGGGCTCCAATGCATCCGAGGGGTCATGAGGGTGGGATGTATCTTGGTGAGATGATGACATCCCACTTTTTACCCTTGGATCATCTCGTCCCCACATATGTCATGTCATAACAGGGTAAAGAATAGGACAAGGTGAGGAATAGCCTCTCCCAACTCTCTTGACTTGACCTAACCTACATTAGGATGGGTTTCCCATGTGGCATCATGGCCTCACATGTGTGGGACCCACTTGTGTACACAATTTACACTATTCTACATGGTTTTTGATCAAGCTAGATTTGCCAATTTTTGGCAATTCTTCACACTAGAGCAAATGCAATTAGTCTTATTGTCTATTCGTATTGAAAACTTACAATTATTGAAGGATGTGGATTTGGCAAAGAAGAAGGCTGAAAGTAAGAAGCGAAAGCGACAAAGTTGCAAGGATATTCAAACGCTTTCAAAAGGAGGTTATCGAAATAGAAGGATTTGTGCATTCAAGTAAGCATATTCTGAATTTTGTAAGTTTTTCAATGACATTTGGATTTAATTTCAGCTATGGTGATATTCTGTTAACTATCTGTTTTTTTTGCAGATCTGCATTAGTAGCTCCTCGGAATATTAAAAACAATGTTTCACTAGGAATGTCATTGGGCACAATATTGACTTGCAAATCCACTGAGCGCATCATGATGAACAATAGGATTTCAAATGTAAAGTGTAAAATAGCAGAGTCTTTGATGGTGGACATTCAAAATTTTTTAGATAAGACTATAGTTCAGGGTGCTTGTGATTTTGCAGGTATTAGCAGGGAAGCATATGCAACAATATTTAAACTAATTAGAGAAGCTTTTAAGCAAGTTCAAATTAGAAAAGTCCCAATCCCTAGGACATATCACTTAAAGAAAGAGAGGAATACATTAAACATAGGTATGCATAAGATCACTGGAACTCCATTTCATATTGAAGAGGTGTATAAAACTGATGGAAGATCGATATTCTATAGTTCATCAAACAATTTATTTGTTGATCTAAATTACTTGCTGAGATACATCGTCACATTCTATGATATAACCTATGGAAAGGTGAATGGCAAAATAATCATAGTACTTAAGTTAGATGAGTCAGAAATTGTGAAAGGGCAGAAGATGGAGAGGGTTAGTATAACTCTCATGAATGGTGCTCTATCACAAACAGAGAACCAAGAAGATTTCAGATTCAGTGTCCAGTCGGAAAATGATATATGGTGGTTGGCAGCGTTTCAAGTAACTAGCCTCATTATTACATTACATTCATTGAATAGTATTAATACATTGTAAACTAAGTCTGATTAATTCTTTGGACAGGTGCTGAAAGAGGATCATGATATATTATCATGGATATTCTCAAGGACATCTTATCCTAGGATCATCAAGGACCTTATGGATGGAGGACTTCTCAATGTTCCAGGAGTTGGAGACTTCAATGTTGAATGGCACTTAGCAGGTGATTTGAAAACATTGAAATGTATGTATAATGTCTCTCACATTGCTACATCAAAACACCCTTGTTTGTACTGCATGAAAATGGCAAAAGATGTAACTAGGAGTACAAGAATTACTAGAGAATATGCAGATCCAAACTGGAAGCCTGTGCTGTCTATCCCCTTAAAAAATGTGCATCTTTGCACTCTTCATGTAGAAGTTACATTAATAGAAAAGATCATTTATCTTCATATAGTTTTTGCTTGGAATACTAAGCCAGCATCATAAGCAAAGGAAGCTACCTTGGGAACATGCCAACTAAGCCAAGCATAGGAGGAGTAAAGGCACGTCGTTTTCTATCAAATCATATTGGTAAGGCTTCTAATATTTAACACTCAGTCTGGACAGATATTATTGCTGCCACTCAGGACTTTGAGAAAGACAGCAAAACCAGAGTACTAAAAGTTGATGTATGGAAAAAATTTGATACCATGATTGCTATTTTAGGAAAAGAAAAATACTCTGATATTGATAAGAAAGTTGTCCAAAGGACTTGTGTCGAGTTTGTTAATGCAGTATCAAAAGCATGGGGAGAAGATCACATCACTCATTACATGGTTAGTATAAAATTTTCAAAATGCTTTCAAATTTTCATATATATTTAGATCCAAACATAAGACTAACATTATGATTTTGACATATGCAACACATACTAAGAGATCATACAACAATTTTTGCAAATACATATGGAAGCTTGAGTGTATGGTCATCACAAGGGATGGAGAAGTCACACTGGCAAGCACAAGCAGCATTTCATCAAAATACACAACATGGAGGAACCAATGAAAAATGAAACTACATTTGTCAATTGTTTCAGTGGTTCTACCACAGAGCTCAGATTCGACATATAACAAAGTCCACACAATACAACAAGTTTAGAAAAGCATGCAAGTTCATACAGGAAGAGAAAAGTAGATGATTGATGAGTAGAAAATCATCATTGTCATCAAATCATGACATGTTCAAAATTGCTTTGCAAATTCATTGAACAAGAGAGGAGAAATACCCAATGTAAATGTATTGATTGTATTATACCAAAATACAAAGTGTCAACTATTCATCATCAAATCTTGTATCACATTCTATGGTAGTATTGTCATGAAGAAATTCTCTGCTAGCGTATGCATCTAATAGATGTGCATTATCCTTATTTCCACTAAGCTCAATATAAGTGGAATACAATGAATAATGGGAGCTCCTTAAAGGAACATTCCCATTAGTAAAGCCTAAAATGTTCAAAACATAAGATCTTTTGACAAAAATGATCTTATTCGTCTTAACAAATTTATGTCCTCCTAGGTAAAATGATAAAGCTTTAACTGCCATTATAAGACTCTACTCGACTGGGCTCAGCTTCAAATGAGCAATACAGATCTCATTCTTCAGGAAATGCCTAAGATAGTGGCCCAGTCCACTGTCCCTCTGGTACGAGGATGCGTGTTGTCTGAAACCACCTCATCTCGCAGCAAAATCATCTATTATGAGAGCATCTTGCAATAGGAAATATGTTAAGCAAAAACACATTCAGTGATTGAAAACATTCAAATGTAAGGAATATCAAACACTTACACATTCTTCATCATCAGCAGCAACCAGATCAAGATGATCAATATAATGACCACGTACTGAAGTGGAATCATTAGTGAAATGCATCAATGATGGACGAGGGAAGCCCATCTGGGATTGAAATGCCGTGAATTCTTCATCGGATGGCTGCCTCGCCCATCCTCAGCTATATTTGATAAAGTCTTATTCAGGCATTCTTCACCGGTCATAAGTCCCTCCTCATCATCAAAATCAATACCAGCAACAAGGTCATCTGTTTCAAAATCTACAAAGTCGGAGAATTCGAAAATTGTGCCGGATAATAAACATAGAATCTCGTCCTCACGATAGTAAAAAAATTTACATAAATCAGGAGTAGTAAAATATACATCATCATTAATATGATATACAGACAAATTGAAAAGACATTTCGACTCCTCCATAGATTTGGATTCATCATCAGATGTATTTTGGCCAATGAAAGAATCCCGGAGAACATCAGTATTTACATCAATAAAGTCACTTTCCTTATTAGGAGTGTCGATAAGAAAGTGACTGATATCCTTAATAGCTGACTGAATAGGGGATGGTGCAAAAGAAGGGTCAACAACAGAAACTTCATCATCATCTGGGATCTGAACTAACAAGAAAAGTATGAATCCACTCTGAAACTCAACCAATCGACATTTCTTGTTGCAATACGAACACATTGAACTGCTTTTGAAAAGATCAAACAATTTGGTGAACATTCTATCCATTCTATGTCTGAAAGCTGGGAAGAAATGAACAAGATCAGTATAATGCATGTACAGGAGTGGACCTATGGAGAAAACAAGCTTACTAAGTATATCTCTGAATCTGACATAATGTTCATAAAATACGTCAGAATTTGGTTGTGCAGTCCTGAAAACATGTAGATATGGCCTGAATAGACTGTGGAAATAGTCTGGGTTTTCGGTAATCCCAAATTCACTAAGAAATGAACTCAAGCCTGAATCTCGTGAGGATGATGAGGAAGTGGCCATGGCAGTAACGTGAATATCGCACTTGTGCATGAGGGAGAACTGAACCAAAACTAACTATCAAAATGGCGCACAAGAGGGATATGTATAGCAGGCAGATACCGAATATCGCACTTGTGCGTGAGTAGGTATAGTTGCAAGCAAACGGACAACAATGAGCGCGCACAAGAGCGATACGCCGTGAATTTCGAGAACGAAAAAGGTAAAAAATTAATCGATTTTCGTGCCATTTATACTAAATTTTTGACCATGTGGTCAACGGACTTAGGACACGTGTCAACTTTCAATTGGACTACAGGCGTAGGCACGTGTGAGGTGACACCTGCACACATGTGAAATGACACTTGGACACATGTCACGTGTTCATTCATTTGCTCGACAACACGTGTCGCTCTCGCATTTGATCGTACATATCCCACACGCGTAATGTGACAGGGTGACACATGTCACTCTCGCATTTGTCCGTACAACTCCCGCACGTGTGACAGGACGTTCTTTCGCAAGTGAAAACCGCGATATAAAATCACAAACTTCGATGAATTTTTTTCACTTTTTTTTAGCTGAGTTAACTTTCTGCTTCAGGCCTTCAAGGAGAACAATGACACATTGTCACAGTGTCTGACAAGTGGATTCACACCAGCAACAAAATATCTGCTCATACCTTATCATACAAAGTAAGATATACTAAATACTTCTTGCTGTTTTATGCATTAACATTGGCATTGTCAATGGAAATGGTTCTCAGAATTGCAGCGAAAAAAATTTCAATCTTATTTTGCAGTGACCACTGGAGTTTAAACCTGATCTCTATTAAGAGATCTGTAAATAATATTATTAAAGGCTTTTGTGTCAAGATGAATTTGGCGAGAAATACGCATAAGGATGTAGATATATACCTTCCATATCTAAGTAAATATATTCCTACAGACGTTCCCCATTCCGTGGACTGGTAGATCATCAGTTTGGAGCTAAACTCTGTCTTTCTTAATAGCATTTTGAAATCAGTATTCTAATGAAATATTTTCAATCTAATTCATTCTGTTTCATAATTGATTTCTTGTGTGCTGAATTATTTTGCAGTCACCCCAGCAAAATGATTCATTCAGCTATGGGTGGTACACATTATACAATGCCAAGTTATTTTTAGAGTGCTTCAACCTTCAACAAGATGTTGATATTTCTAAGGTGATAAATTCTGTTTATTCTTATTTTGGAATCATGATTAGTTTTCTATAATGGTGATGTTTTTGGCCATTACTTATACATGAATGTTCTATTTTGCAGTTTACACTTCCTAAGTACACATCAAGCCAGGTGTACAGATTTAGACTAGTCACAGCTACTGCGTATACCATATTTTATGTAACTGTACATACTATATTTCTATAACTGTAACTAGTATAGTTAAAAAATTTCATTATACTAACCAGCGTAGTCAAGTAAATTTAACTTGAGGTATTGACATCGGATAGATTAGCACGTGTCGGACAGGAAGAAGAAACCAATGGGATACGTCCATGCTGCTCGGACATAAATTTCAAAGTTTTCTATATTGCATTTTTAGTTTTTAGTTAATTTGAACTACGTTACGTAGATTTCAAATCTATGCATTTTGATTGGGCCTAGTGACGGTCGAAACTAAAGAAAAAAAATAAAAGTATCTTTACAAAGGGTCTTTTTGATATTGAGAACTCCTCTAATGTGGACCCAACTACCACAGGTATCAGTTAAGGTTAACATAATCTCAATTACACATGCAATACGTAAGTGTTGATAATGGGTGGGTTGGTGGGAACATGCCCTAACTGCCCCACTTGCACTTTTATCATGCTCATAGATCCTAGGAGATATGGCAATCCACTCCCTCTCCTTGTTCACATGCCTTGGTCCTTCATGCAACCTTTTGTCCCCCCACATTGAAGATGGCAATGCCTTTTAATGTGCATTATGCACATTATTGGAAATGGTGGTGCCTTTCAATGTGCATGTTGTATAGCATTCCTACATTCCATTGTAGCAATTAATTGAATCCTATAATGGCTATGAGGTGGTGTCAAGCCCATATATGGACTGATCTCAGATTATTATCTCGGAAGGAGGTCAATAGGCCTACTTCAACCCGTAAATTAATTATGATTATGAGGGGTTGGGGCCCTAATGGAATTAAAGTCATAATTAATGGTTGGAGGCCTATAATTCAAGATGGTGGATTGGTATGGATCTAACAGTGACTCGTAGAAGTGAATGTGGTGGCCCAGTTAGGCTGTTGATGTGTTCAGTGAGGTGTCGTAGTTCACTACTAGTGGTGGGTGGGCCTTGGAGGGTATAAATATATCCATAGGGCTCTCACTAGTGTATGCTTGATTTTGGTGATTGTAGCTACATGCTGCTGGTATGATCCCTCTCTCCTATTGAGCTTGAATGATCCATAGCTTGGGGGCTAGATCCGATCGACTTTGGTTGGGTTGGGTTGTTATCCACCATCCGATTCCCTTTGCTTCATTGATCCATTTGCCTAGTCTTGGATCCTTGGAGTAGGACTTGATTGCGGTATTAGAGCCAAGGCTAGGTGGAATTGTTGTTGGAAAGCACTCAAAAGGATGCCAAGAATTGGAGGTCAAGATATGTGAAATTTGGGTCTTGATTTTTGGAGCTTGAGAGCAAAGTGTGGAGCAAAAGCTTGGTGGGGTGATTTTTTTCTCTTCTTAAAATTATGGATTTTTCGAGAGGATCTTGTTGCAAGGTAAGTGCACTACCAAGTTTTGCATCAAGTTTGTTGAATTAGGCTCTTAAAAGTGATTATGGGAGGGATGTGAATTCACTCTTTGCCAATTTTTTTTGCTATTAGCCTTTTTTTTTTTTTTTTAGCTTTTGAATGTAAGGCAAAATTTCAGCTCTTAAAAAGGGGTTATAGCCCTTAGTTAAAGGCTAGAATTTTTTCTTTCCAGAAGGTAGAATCTGAGTGCTTTAAAAGCAAGGAAACTAAAAGATCTTTGAAGCTTTGAGTAGTGCGTTGTGTTGAATTTATTACTGGTTTCGATTCTTGTTCAAATAGATACAATTTTCACTATTCCAAACCCATTTTTGGTGGCGCATTTTGTGTACAGATAGTGAAATTTTGAATTCAATCTTTTGCTAAGAGCTTAGAGAGGCTATAAACTAATTTGTAGTAGTTTAATATGTGTATAATGTTAGTTTAAAGCCTTAAATATAAGCATACTCAAAATAAGACTAGGCATTTGGTGTTTAAAGCCTTAAGTATAAGCATAATCAAAATAAGACTAGGCATTTGGTGAATCTCTAAATATTGCATTCATATTCGCTAGTTTTACAAAACAATGAATGGAAGAAGAAGAAAACCAACAGAGCATTGGGCCAGTTGGCTTTATTATTAGTCATGGAAGCTATATGTTAGATCTCGGATCTTCCGTTCTGTTGAATTATTTGTAGCTTTCATAAGGCTGTAACTTGTCTAACTGTAAATCCTGCAAAACGAAACCTACACATTAAGTAAACCACACTTTCTAAAAGTGGTAAATCAAATGAAAATAGACTAAAATAACTTTAGAAAGTTTATCTCTAAGTCTAAAATGCATTTTGGCCTAATATTGACAATTAAGCAAAATATGACTAAACTAGAAATGACTAAACTAGTTGATATTTCTCACACCTATTCGTACAATAGCATCATCTTATACACACTATAAATCAAGATCTCTTGACAAATACACATGAGATGGACATAGAATCAAAAGAGATGAATTCTCCACATAAAATGAGAATACATAGATACTTTCTCCACGCTAGTACTGCTATTTATAACTGCCAAAATGTCACTTGGCCAATTGCCCTAAACTTGTCCTAAATGGTAACGTCTTGGTACTTCATCAAAAAGCCTAGAAATTCTAGTCTAGATGCAATGTATCAAAACTGGCCAATCAGAATCGGTCCAAATTTGACCTCATCCTATCATATGCCAAATCCCAAACTAATAGCAATCACAATGAAGTAAAGCTAGAAGCAAGAAGATAACAAGACAATCATGATAGCATATCAATAAAAAGCTAGAGACAATGAGAACCTGTGATAACCATCTCTTCCGCTTGTCATTCAATTACTTTTGGCTCAAGAAATATTTCAGACTATGATGGTCACTTTTAATCAAGAATTTAGAACCATATAAATAGTGTCGCCATTTCTTAAGAGCATGCACAATTGCCAGCATCTCCTTATCATGAGTATGATATGACGCTTCCTTATTAGTGAGTTTCCTACTTGCATAAGCAATGACTCCATCTGGTTAATTCCAAACATCCAGTGCGTACATTGTCACAAGAAAGGCCATACAGCCATGGATTGGTAGCAAAATCCAAGAAACAAGAAGGTGATAGGCAGGAAGGAGCCCTCCAATAGCTCGTCGTATGTAGAAGAGCCAAAGTCATCCAAGATGGCTGAGGAGAGAGCGACCAATAATCCATCCGCCTATCTATGTATGGATCTATACACCACATCTCAAATGGATATGCAAGAAGTGATTCTTGACTCCGGTGCTATGTCACATTTTGTGACCACCAAGCACATGATTGTTGATTACCATCAGATGGATTCCTCCAGATACATTATTCTAGCAGATGGCTCATGACACCAAGTAAGTGGAACAGGCCAACTATAGCTATATGCCAATGGCAAAAATGGGAAGCTTGACCACTTGGAGACTCAAAGTACTACATCACATTCATTGATGACTTTAGCAAGTTTGTTGCACCTGACAATTCATTCTCAACGATGGAAGAATTTTGTGGATTCGAAAGAAATACACTCCATGGAAACAAACAAAGTCTGGACACTTGAACCAGTTCTAGATGGCAGAAAGATTGTTAAATGCAAATTGATCTATAAGTACAAGTATGGAGCCGATGGCAAGGTATCGCGATACAAAGCAAGGCTGGTAGTTAAAGGTTTCTCTCAGAAGTATGGCTTAGACTATACTGAAACCTTCTCCTCACCCACTTGAGTTGATCCACTCGGATGTACACTTTGTGCAAGTACAAAGACTAATGGTTCAAAGTCTTTGTTGAAAAGCACCATGGTCACAAAATCAAGACTTTTAGGAGTGAGAATGGTGGAGCATATATGTCCAATGAATTTAAGATGTTTTGTGATCAAGAAGGGATTAAAAAGGAGTTGTCTTGTCCCTATACCCCTCAACAAAATGGGGTAGCCAAGAGGAGGAATATGATATTATGCGAATGTTCTACAGCTTTGAGGCTTGATGCATTTTTACCAAAGTCTTTTTGGGGAGAAGCCCTCATTTGTGCTAACCATTTGATGAATAGAGTTTCATGCAACTCTATTGAGGGAAAAACGCCATTTGAATTCTTGTATGGGAGGAACCCAATCGGACTTAATGGCGTTTGGATGCATTTGCTATGTGCTTACACCTTTGGAGACAAGGACCAAGGAAGATCCATCATCAATCAAAGGAATCGTGCTCGAGTATGGCAATGCAAGCAAAGGATACAAGGTATACATTCCATCTTCAAAGTTCTAGAGATGTCATATTTGATGAGAGTAAGATGCATAAGCTTGTTCATGGCTCAACTAAATGACTATCAAGAGTGTGTGTGGCCGAGGATCAAGACAATCTCGATCTTGAGGAGGAGCAAGAGCCGAGTGTACCAATCACTCCAAGAATCAAGGGCAAGGATGGAGCCAATGAGGCTTACATATCAAGACATGGGTAAGCAAGCCAAGGGTAATCCATCTTCATCCTTTGCACTCATTTCAAGTTTTGAAGAACCTTCATGTGTAGAAGATGCATTAAGCTCCAAAGAGTGGTTCCAAGCAATGTTAGATGAACACAATGCTTTGATGGAAAATGGCACATGGATTCTGGTTGATAGACCTCTAAAGAATGTGATTGGATGTAAATGGGTTTTCAAGCTAAAACTCAACTTGGATGGAAGTGTAAGCAATCACAAGGCAAGGCTAGTTGCCAAAGGATATTCCCAAGAGAGGGGCATAAACTATGAAGAAACATTTCACCGGCCAAGCTAGTCACCATAAGGTTAATCCTACCACTTACTTCACATTTTGGTTGGATGATTTTCCAAATAGATGTTTCTAATGCATACCTTAATGGTTATTTGGAGGAGGACATCTTTATGTAGCATCCTCAAGGCTTCATCAAGCTCGAGATAGAAAGTAAAGTGTGTCATCTTCAAAGGATCTTGTATGGTTTGAAGCAAGCATCAAGGTCTCGGAATTCAAGACGTAATGACTTTCTAGTTTCTATTGGATTCAGTCAAACTGAGTATGATCCAAGCTTGTATATAAAGTCTGATGTAAATGGCATTGTACTTTTGTTGATTTATGTAGATGACATCATACTTAGTGGTGATAACATTGATGGTATAGAGAAAACCAAGAAAGATCTAAATCTAGAGTTTAAGATGGTAGATCTTGGTCAACTTCACTTCATATTGGGCATAGAAGTATATAGAGGTTCATATTTCATCTTCATTAGTCAATCTAAGTATGCTCAAAGTTTTCTCAATAGATTTAAGATGCAAGTTTGAAAGCATGTAGAAACACCAATGAGCAAAATGTAAAAGTGCTCAATAAAGGTGATGAAGGATCCTCATGGACATCACTCTTTATAGGCAACTTATAGGCTCGTTGATGGGGGTTACCATTACTAGACCTAATTTATGATTTTGTGTGTGTACCCTAAGTCAATACATGCAAGTTCCATTGATCATACAATGGAAAAGCACAAAAAGGATCTTGAGATACCTCTTGGGCACTCTAGATCATGGAATTCTCTATAGGGGATATGATTGATTTGCATGCCTTTAGTGACTCCGATTTTGCAGGTGATAAGAGAGATAGAAAGTCCACAAGTTCCTATGCAACATTTATTGGTGGAGGAGTTTTTTCTTGGTTGTCAAAGAAACAAGAAACCATCTCACTTTCTTCTACCAAGGCCGAGTACAAAGCTCTCACAACAACTACAAGATTGATTCTTAAATTTGTGAGCTAAATCTTTTGTAGATATTTCTAGATTTTTGATGTGTTCAAATCTAGTATCTTGAGGGAAAAACACTTTGAAGAGTCATTTCACAAATTAATACTTTCTGCACAAGTACTTCTTATCATGACATCAATGGAGGCAAATGGAAGATCCAAATCAAAGTGCTACTATTGTGGCAAGATGGGGCATTTGGCCTTCAAGTGCTACAAGAAGAAGAAAAGTAAAGGCAAGTATGTTGCAACAATTAAGGTGGAGATGGACTCACTAAGGAGGAGTCTCTCATGGCATGCATGGATGCACCAACATTTCTATGGAGGAAAATCCTTGGTGGATTGATATTGGGACAAATTCACATATCACTTGCAAAAGGGAGTATTTTTTTCTTTTACATCATTTTCAAGTTCTAAGGAGTCCCTCTTGCATCTCAAAGTTAGAGTAAAGCCATACTAATTGAGTATGATGTATCTCGTGAGAGCATAGTTGATGTTCTTAGTGGTTTAAAATTGATTTATGCTCTGATACCACTGTAGGAAAAGTAGTAATTATTCTTCCACAAAGAACACAATAAAAGTTTGAATAAAGCAAATGGCTATTTCATCAAATTTATGCTCTTGAGTCTTGCAAGATCAAGAGTGATTTGTTCACTCATAGTGTGAAAATTTGTCCTTTTTCATGTGTTGAGGCAAATTGTAAACTCTTTATGAGAGTAAGTGAATCATCCTCTAAGGAAACTTATCTTCATGATGAATTATTTAGCCTCATTAGATCTGAGATTAGCATGGTAATCAAGCATGAAGATATGATGCAAACTATTTGTTGTTATAGCATGCATAGTCTTGCCAATCTTGGTGTGCCTAATTCTCAAGATATTGGAAACATGATGTTGGACCTTTGTCATCCTTTTGAGTCAAGGATGACTCTTGATTTTCTTATGGAGTTGCAGATATTTTCAAGGAGAAGGAGTTTTTGGATCAATCACGCTCTTCAAGGATGGAAGAAATGAATGGAAAAAGTGCTCAAATGGGGGAAAGGTCTTCTTGATGCTTGGTGATGGCTTTCAATCAAGGAAGCCTTGTCTTGGCTATGGTGACGTTGCTGAAATTTCAAATTTATTTGCTAGTTTTCTCATCAAGCTCATGCCAAAGGGTCTTGTTGGGGGTATTCCCGTCGTGCATGTAAATAAATAAAATTTGGAAATTAGTAGAAATCAGATTCGAGGGTCGTGGCATCCTATGTGCGTAAGCCCACGGCCCAATGAGCACTTGTGAATAAATAATTATGAAATAAACTAGACTTTGGGCCATGTAATTAAAAATAATACTAGAAGCCAAAGTCTAAGTTAAGTTTGAGTTGATAAGTTTTTGAGTTAGTCAAAAGTCAAATGGTGGTAGGTGGGTTGTGCTTCTTCCTACACCATAGATTAGTTTGTGCTTCTTGTGGATGGTGTGGATTACAATCCCATCCTTTGCAAGTAGCCAATAGGAAGCAAGGGGCAAGGGCCACCCCAAAGATAAAAAGGCACCATTTGTAACCATTTTCCATGCTTAATGAGAAAGAGGAAACTCTACCATTTTGGAGAGCAAGCATCCTCATTTGCTATTCACTCTTGCTAATGTTATTGTGGTGTTTTCCCTATTGTTCTCCATTTTCATTGTTCTTGTTTTCATTAGTTAAAGCTTCTCCATTAGCATGCATAATGAGCAAATGAGTTAACCTCCATCTCACCTCCCTCTCTCCTTCTTTCTCTACTCATTCTATCCTTCCCCATATATATATATATATATATATATATATATATATATATATATATATATATATATCTTTTCACTCTCAATCATGATGTATGGATGTGCTTAGTGTTAGGAAAGGTAGTGTTAAGGTGGGGTAGTGTTAGGATAAAGTAGAAAGCATCTAAATCTAGCAACTTGGTGTGAAAGTACAGTAATTTGGGGACCAAAATGGATCTTAGATGATCCACAAGAGTTATTATGTGCTTGCTCACCAATCTATCAGAAAACTAGTTACAAAAAACTTGATCTAGATTGGCAGGTTCACAAACAACAAGTAGTGATAATGGAAATACAAATCATAGGCACAAATCCGAGTTGGCATGTGTGTACTACAGACGGCCTACAAGCTGAGTTTAAAGTGTTCAAAGTGTTGGCTTCATTTGGATCATAAAAAACCAATGTACATGAGAGTAGAAACTCGAGTTGCCAATGTGCTCCAAAAATAATCTATCTTCTCACTATGGGAGCTTGGAATACATAGCAAATTCGACTTCCTTCTTGAAGTTAGGTGGATTTCCAGCATGTCATAAGGAATTTAACTCACTCTTATTGCTCTAAAATAAAGACCTAGCCTAGATCCTAGAGTTATGCTTGGTAGGTAGCTACTTGGTCAAATTTTCACCTTAAACTTAGGTGTAGGTTCTATAAAGTAGGGATGACCACCAAATAGACAGGACCAACTCTCTTGACTTGACCTAACCTACATTAGGAGTGGGTTGCCACGTGGCATATTTGCCTTCCATGTCTGGAACCCAATTACATATTGAGGTGGCTTGAATAAGTCTAGATAGCTTGAGAGGTGGATTCATAACTCCAATTCAACTCAAAGTAGGAGGAGAGTCCATGGATCTATATATATGTGATGTACTTGTGAAAAATTGTCAACTAGTAGTATTTTCCTAACTTGAGATTTTGTAGGCCTATGGCCAAATAAAAGTTAGAGATAGGTTCATACATGTATGTAGAGGCCCAAAGTATGTGTACACTACTTTTGAGGTCACATTAATTAGAGGAGGTCGAGTGTGGAGCTCTTCTATTGGCTCATAATTTGGTGCATTCCTATTTGACCAAATTTCTAGGTAGATGGGTGAATCCTATTGGACCCCAATTTTAGCCTATCATAAGACAAGTGGCCAAGAGGCACTATGGCTGCTATAAATAGCCATCTCCACGAGTATGTACATATCTCATTTTCATTCTATTGAATGAATGTTATGCTCTTTGAAGATCCATCTTCTTCTCTCTCACTTTTTTGTTCATATCTTGCATTCTAGCCACTAGAATTGTGATTTCTTTGTTGCTATGGCTTCACACGTGTGAAATGCAGGTTGTAGGCTCTGAAGTACGGACAGGGACAGCAAGTTTCTGTTTGTGGAAGCTTATGATCAGATCTTGATGTTTAGTTGATGTTTAGTATGCTTAACATCACAATTTCTATCATTTTTTCAATCTAGATGTGCATAACTTCCATGGCCAAGATCTTTATGAAACTTTAGCATCTTTTGGATCTGAGTTTTTCACATGGTATCAGAGCATTAGGCGGCCAAATGTGCAGGTTTTGCCAGATTTAGAAGAGATTTGTGGGCGAGTTTGCTTTTGTAGCATTCCAATCAAGTTTCTAGCTAAAAATCTTGTTGATTTATGTGTAGAAATTGGATCTTTGTGATCAAAACATCATTTGTATGCATTTCAATTGAAGTAGGGCGAATTCCCTCTGTACTTATCAGAATAAGGAGACAAAATTTGTTTTGGAAAGAGGGAGATGCAAGATCCAACAAGATCCTATTAGTTTTCCATTCTAGCATATAGTTTTTTGATTCAATTTCTTGCTTCTTCATGTCAAAAACTTCAAAATTGATGTAACCCTCTGATTTTCAGTTTGCTGAATGATTCAAGAGTGTATTTCAATCTTAGGAGTGAGGGAAAAGCAAGTATATTGAGGTTTGGTCTTGGTTTGATCAAGAAATCATAAAACTAGTGGCTAAAATTGAGGAAAAAGTGAGGAAAAGAGAGAAAAAGTAAGGTTTTAGGTTCCAAATCTTTGTGATTTCTTCTTGTGTTTCATTTGTTGATTCAAGAGAGTGCTTAGTGCATTGGAACAGGTCAAAGATCAGAGATCAATCATTGCAACATGGCTACAAATGGAGGCTACATGTTGGAAAGCAATGATAGGCTTACCTCCCTCAACTATTCTACTTGGAAAGTAAGGATGGAGTCTTTGCTTGAGATGAATGAGTTGATGGATATTGTTGTAGGTGTGGAGGAGAGACCTTTGGCACCTCAAGAACAATTAAGGTATGACAAGAGGGCAAAGAAAGCCCTTCACATGATCAAGATGAATGTGACAAATGAGCTTATCAAAGAGGTTGGTAAGTGCACATCATCTAGTGAAGCTTGGGAAGCCTTGAAGAAGGTTTATGAATCCAAGTCTACTTCTAGAGTGTTGACTTTAAGAAGGCAAATCTTTTCTTGTATGCAAAAGAAGAGTGAGAGTGGACATGCTTTTGTTTTGAGAGTTAAAGCATTGAATGATGAGTTAGCATGCATTAATGATGGCATAAATAATGAGGAGCTTGTTCAAGTGATTCTCAATGGCTTGTTGGATGATCATGCTAATCTTGTTCAAAGTTATGCTATCCAAAAATGTTTACCAAGTGTTGGAGACTTGCAAGAGGTCTTGTTGGCTGAAGAATTCAGGTTGCAAGCAAGAGTGGGAGCATCTTCTACATCTCAAGGAGGAGAAGAGGAGGCAATGTTCTCTAAAGGCAAGTTCAAGGGCAAAGGTAAAAGCAATTGGTCTAAAGGGCAAGACCAAGGTGAGCACTCTACTTTTGGCAAAAAGAAGGATAGATCTAAGCTAAAATGTTTCTATTGTGGAGTCAAAGGGCATTTTGCTAGTGATTGTTTTAAGAAAAAGAGGGATCAAGGGGAAAAGCAAACCAATCTAACTATTGATGAGGGTGGGGATGAGCTTCTTTCAAATGATGCTTTTGTTATGTCATCTTGCTTGTTGGCTAATCATGGAGACATTGATCCTTGGTGGATTGATAGTGGAGCCACTTCTCATATGACATATCATAAAGAGTATTTTTCATCTTTAATGGCATTTGATGGTGATAGGAAGGTAATCTATACCGCAAATGATGGTGAGTGTACAATCAAGGGGATTGGCACAATTCCTATTTCACTTTCTACAAATAGGAATATAGAATTGAAAGATGTTTTGCTCATTCCATCCATTACCAAGAACTTACTTAGTGTAAGCCAAATGCTTGACAAAGGATTCAAAGTTGAGTTTGATGGTGATGCTTGCTTGATCAAAAAGGGGTGTAGTATCATTGCAAAAGGGAAAAGGCAAGGGAAATTGTTCAAGCTTGATGCATGTGTTGTTGCTAACCAAGTTGGATGCATGGCAAATGAACAAATGTCAATTCAAGAGGTATGGCATAAAAGGATGGGACATCTCAACTACAAGGCCTTGGAGGTAATAGCCAAAAAGGAGGTAGTAAGGGGACTTCCCAAGTCTCTTACTTGCTTGAATCATGTTTGTGAAGAATGTGCTTTGTCTAAATCACATAGATTGCCATATACTAGATCTATATCTAGATCTAAGATGCCTTTTTCTCTCTTGCATTCGGATATTCATGGTGTTACTACAATTAGCAATGGAGGTGCTAAGATGTATGTAACTTTCATTGATGATTTTAGTAGATTTTGTTGGGTTTATCTACTAAAGAGCAAGGATGAGGTGTTTGATGTGTTTGTCAAGTTCAAAGTTGCTATTGAGACTCAATTTACAACCAAAATCAAATGCTTGAGGAGCGACAATGGTGGTGAATACATTTCTAACAAATTCAAAGCCTTTTGCGATGAGCATGGGATCAAGAGGGAGTACACATGTCCAAGAACACCACAACAAAATGGAGTGGCCGAGAGGAAGAATAGAACCTTGTGTGAGAGTGCAAAGGCAATGAGATTGAATGCTAATCTTCCTAAACCTTTTTGGAGTGATGCTTTGTTGTGTGCAAATTTCCTATGCAATAGATGGCCAAGTGTTGTATTGGAAGGAAAAACCCCTTTTGAAGCTTTGTTTGGTATGAAGCCTAATGTCAAGTTTCTAAGAACTTTTGGATGCATTTGCTACTTCAACATTACTCTTGATGATAGAACTAAGGAGGATCCATCTTCAAGAAAGGGCATTTTTGTTGGTTATAGTGAAGTAAGCAAAGCATATAGGATTTATGTTCCTTCAATCAAGAAAGTGTTCACAAGTAGGGATGTCATTTTTGATGAAAGTAACATTCCAAAAGTTGTTTCAAGTGATGATGGTGTTGTTGCAACTAATGTGCTTGATGACAATGGAGTTGATGACACATTGGATGTGGATGTTGAAGAAGCCTCTTCAAGTCAAATTCCAAGGAGAACTCCAAGGCATAAAGTGAGACCCTCAAGGCTCACTTATGATGGCAAAGGTAAGCAAGTGGTGGATGGATCCAACTATGCTTTCCTAACTTCTTTTGATGTACCTTCATGTGTAGATGAAGCAAGGCAAAAAGAGGAATGGATCCAAGCAATGGATCTTGAGTTTGAAGCACTTATGAAGAACAACACATGGAGATTGGTGGAGCTTCCAAAGGGCAAAAGTGCAATTGGATGCAAATGGATCTTCAAGGTAAAGACAAATCAAGATGGATCTATCAACAAGTTCAAGGCAAGGTTGGTGGCTAAAGGTTATGCTCAAGAGCATGGCATTGACTATGAGGAAACCTTTGCACCCGTGGCAAAGATGGTGAGCATAAGAGTAATCATTTCCCTTGCAACTCTTTATGGATGGGATCTTTGGCAATTAGACATTTCTAATGCTTTCTTGAATGGTGATCTTGAAGAGGAAGTCTACATGGAGCAACCCGAGAGCTATGTTTCTCATAGCAAGCCTAATCATGTGTGTTTTCTACAAAAAAGTTTGTATGGTCTTAAGCAAGCACCAAGGAGTTGGTATGCTAGGCTTAACTCTTTTCTACTTTCTCAAAACTTCACTATGAGTGAGTATGATCATTCACTTTACTTTAGAATTAGTGCTAATGATGTTACAATCCTTCTAATTTATGTGGATGACATTATTTTAAGTGGAGGGAACAAGGAAGATATAGAAGATATCAAGAAAGCACTAAAAAAGGAATTTGAAGTGCATGATCTTGGTCTTTTGAGCTATATCTTAGGAATAGAAGTAATTAGAACTTCTCAAATCACTTTTATTTCACAAGAGAAGTATGCTATTTCTATTCTCAATAGATTTCATATGGTAGATGCAAATCCTATTGATACACCTATGGAATCACATGTAAAGCTAACTATAAGAGGTAATGAAAGATCCTTCGAGGACATTACTCTCTATAGGAAGCTAATAGGTTCTCTTATATATCTAACCATCACAAGACCTGATTTATCTTATTGTGTTGGTAGATTAAGCCAATTCATGCAAGATCCTAGCATAGAACATTGGAAACTAGGAAAGAGGATCTTGAGATACATCTCGGGAACAAAAGATTTTGGCATTGTTTATAGAGGCTCATCACCTAACTTATTTGGTTTTTCAGATTCAGATTTTGCAGGAGACCTTATGGATAGAAAATCCATAAATGCACATGCTATTTTCATAGGTGATGGAGCTATCTCATGGATGTCGAAGAAACAAGCAACTATATCACTTTCTTCTAGTGAGGCCGAGTACAAAGCTTTGACATCATGCACAAAGGAGATGGTGTGGATCAAGAGGATGATTATGGAGCTTCATTTGCTGGATTTTTCAGAGAGTCCAATCATCTTTTGTGACAACCTTTCAGCCCAAAGTCTAGCAAGCAATCCGGTTTTCCATGCAAGGAGCAAACATATCGAGGTGGCTTACCATTTTGTGAGAGAACAAGTGTTGGCAAAAGAGATCAAGCTTGAACATGTCCCATCAAAGGAATGTGTGGCTGATATCTTTACCAAAGCATTGGGAAAGGACTTATTTTTCAAGCATAGAACAAGTCTTGGTGTACTTTCTAAATCTATGCTAAAACTAGTTGAAGAGGGAGTGTGAAAAATTGTCAACTAGTAGTATTTTCCTAACTTGAGATTTTGTAGGCCTATGGCCAAATAAAAGTTAGAGATAGGTTCATACATGTATGTAGAGGCCCAAAGTATGTGTACACTACTTTTGAGGTCACATTAATTAGAGGAGGTCGAGTGTGGAGCTCTTCTATTGGCTCATAATTTGGTGCATTCCTATTTGACCAAATTTCTAGGTAGATGGGTGAATCCTATTGGACCCCAATTTTAGCCTATCATAAGACAAGTGGCCAAGAGGCACTATGGCTGCTATAAATAGCCATCTCCACGAGTATGTACATATCTCATTTTCATTCTATTGAATGAATGTTATGCTCTTTGAAGATCCATCTTCTTCTCTCTCACTTTTTTGTTCATATCTTGCATTCTAGCCACTAGAATTGTGATTTCTTTGTTGCTATGGCTTCACACGTGTGAAATGCAGGTTGTAGGCTCTGAAGTACGGACAGGGACAGCAAGTTTCTGTTTGTGGAAGCTTATGATCAGATCTTGATGTTTAGTTGATGTTTAGTATGCTTAACATCACAATTTCTATCATTTTTTCAATCTAGATGTGCATAACTTCCATGGCCAAGATCTTTATGAAACTTTAGCATCTTTTGGATCTGAGTTTTTCACAGTACTCTCATTGAGAAAATGATGAAATTTGTGTGTAATGCAAATTTGGAGACTAAGCTCTTTGTGCCCTCTCTCTCTACTCAAGTTTTGTACTTTCATATTCTCTCTCTAGCCAAGTTGAGACATTTATTGTACTTAGTTTCATGTTTTGTTGACAGATCTTGCTTGTAACACAATAATATTTCTTGTATGATCAGTTTTCCTATTGTCAATCAATGCTAGTATGATCTTTATGGTATTATTGGGCTTAGGAGATCAAAAGTACATGAGTAGGGCGTCCCACACGTGTGAATTCAACAAGCACTGGCATCCTGCACGTTAAGCCCAATCCAATGAGCACAAGTAGCAAGTTGTAATTCCTAGGAATAAGAGACTAGGGCCTTAAAACTCTAAAATGACATTTAGAGGCCCTAAGTCAAGTTGCAAATAAAAAGCTAAAAGGGCCCAAATTAAAACTCACATGAATCATGTGAGTGCCCTTGTGCTTTATTAGCACCAATAGATTTAAGTTGTGTTTATTTTAAAGGCTTGGATTAGAATCCTTGCCCCAATGAAGTGGGCCATAAGAGTGAAAGAGGCTCACCTCTAAAAATCTATAAGAGAGAGCCATTTTCTTTGTATTGTATCATCTTCCATCTTTTTCATAATAAAACTCTCTTGGTTTCTCCATCTCCATCTCTCTCTCTCTCTCTCTCTCTCTCTCTCTCTCTCTCTCTCTCTCTCTCTCTCTCTCTCTCTCTCTCTCTCTCTCTCTCTCTCTCTCTCTCTCTCTCTCTCTCTCTCTCTCTCTACCTACGTTGGGACAGAATAGATTTGGGTAGGCGCTCGAGCCCCCAAAGCATTTCTCAACCTAAGCATTCTCTCTCTCCCTCTTTCCACTCTCTTTCTCCTCTCTCTCCTCCCCCTCTCTCTTCTTGCTATGCAAGTGAAGGCGAGGTTGCCGCTCCCAGAGATGGACCCCTATGCTGCATCGACGACACAATAGTGGCGCCATTGCCGGGATGTGCCACACTCTCATCTCACCACATAGCATCTTCTCTCTCTCTCTCTCTCTCTCTCTCTCTCTCTCTCTCTCTCTCTCTCTCTCTCTCTCTCTCTCTCTCTCTTTTTCCCTCTTATTCTCTCCTGCGCGTTCATTTTCACCAAAAAAAACTCGTATTTTAGGGGTAGAATAGTGTGAGTAGTATTAGTTTTTGCCGTTTTTCGTGATTTTTTGTTTGTTTGCACTGTAGGGAGAGATTATGGGGTGGGAGGATCAGTTTCAAGCATCCAATCCCTTCCAATAATCCAAAAAACCCCATAAAAATTTGAAAAAACACTCAAAATCTATTTTTGGAGGGAAAATGAGAGGCAAAATCTCATTAGATTTTGATTTCTCAAAAACCAGCAAGAACTAACCTTTGCATGACTGGAAGTAGCTCCAAGGTACTGTCCCAGACTTGCATAGAAGCGTGTGAAGGTTACTTCCCAATAGATTATGAAAAAATCAGAGAAAAACCCATAAAAATTCAAAAATCCCTTGTAAAAATTAATTTTTTTTAAAACTCAAAACTAACCCTTGCAGAGCTCTTTAAAG
Source organism: Diphasiastrum complanatum (assembly GCA_029204225.1). Classification (NCBI taxonomy): domain Eukaryota; kingdom Viridiplantae; phylum Streptophyta; class Lycopodiopsida; order Lycopodiales; family Lycopodiaceae; genus Diphasiastrum; species Diphasiastrum complanatum. The sequence goes on along the minus strand of CM055104.1, from coordinate 24,631,966 downwards.
TTCCATCTCACTGAGACAAGGACACAGAGAAGTCTGCGAGAGTTAGACCCCAAAAAAAGTGCCCTTGTGAAACACCAAAACAATGCACGTTTTTCAAGATGTTTTGAGTTATCTTGGGAAGTAACTCTTGCAGCTTGGTGAGCAGGGAAAAGTGCCAAGAGAGTGCCTAGATATGTTTGTAGTACTAGATTTTTTGGCATACTTTATGAAGGATCTAACTTGCACTTGAGAGCCTACTAGGATTCAGATTTTGCAGGTGACAAGATGGATAGAAAGTCCATTAGTGCATTTGCAACATTCCTTTGTGCAGGAGTAAATATCTTGGCTTTCCAAAAAGCAAGATACTATCTCACTATCTTCTTGTGAAGACAAGTATAAGGCATGAAAATCAATGATTTTTAGTCCCTTTTATCTCCTTGCTTGTATATCCAAAGATAGTGGTCTTATAGCTTGATGGAAAGCTTGTGATGTGTACTTTCCATAGAAATTGAAACCAAATCAATCTAATGTGTCTATCAAGAGTTATAAGCTCTTAAAGAGGATTGGGAAGGGTCCAAAATCCGAGTGACTACATTTTGATTTGATTCAACCTTGCTTTGTTCTGAGTCCATTGTTTTGAGCATCCTACACAAGAAATTGAAGGTCAAGAATAAGTTTGAAGTAATTGAACACTCTTTGAGCCTTTTGAGTGTCAATAGTGTTTTCTTTTGAAGCATTTCACACGTGCCAAAAGTAGGATTCAAACTTGCCAAAGTGTCTCAATCCACTTTGTGTGTCTGATCTAGATAATCTTGTTTTTTGAATATTTGAGATCCATCTCAAATACAGTTGCAAGTTCTTGACATAGGAAGATAGGACATCCTTGAAAATACCTATAGTGAAAGAGAGCAGCAACATTAAGTCTGATTGGAACAAGCTCAAACATATTGCAGTCCAATAATTAAGAAGTCTTCACATAAATGGCACCTCTAGGAGGATATCTTCTAGAAGCAAATGAAAGACTAAATACTTCTAATTACTCAATTTGGAAGTTCAAAATGGAGTCTATTTTGATACTCCATAATGTTATGGACATTGTGCTTGGTGTTGAGGAGGAGCCTCAAGCACAAGCTGAAACTCCTAAGTATAGGAAGAGAGCTAGAATGGCTCTACATTTCATTAAGATGAATGTATCTAATGAAATTTTGAAGGAGATAGGATCTTGCACCACAATCAAAGATGCTTGGGATGCACTTAAGTCCATCTATGAAGCAGAGAATACTTCTAGAATACTCACTCTTAGGAATCAGATTTTCCAAAGTTTCCAAAGAAGTGAGGATAGCGCATAAAAGTATGTTCTGAGAGTTAAAGATTTACATAGAGAGCTTTCTTGTGTTGGTGTTATTATTAACCAAGATGAGCTGGTTCAAGTCATACTAAATGGCTTGAAAGATGACTATGATAATCTTGTTCAATCTTTTGCCATTAAGGAGGAGTTGCCTAATCTAGAAATTCTCCAAGGAATTCTTATTTCTTAAGAAGCTAGGCAAAGCTATAAACTTTCTAGGGTGAACAAACTCGAGCATGGTGGAAGTGACAAAGCCCTCTTTGTCAAGGATAAGCATAAAGGAAGGAGTAAGAACGAGTTTTCTCAAGCATCCAACAAAGACAAAGCCAAAGATCGAGACAAAGATGGTGAAGAGGATGATTCATCTCATCCTTCTACTTCAAAGACCAAGAAGAAGAAAGTGAAGTGTTTCTTCTGTGGCAAGAAGGGGCACTATGCCTCTAATTGCTTTAAGAAGAAAAACCAACTCAAGCAAGCAATCTCTCCAAAGAGATTGAAGAAGATTTTGTTCCAAGTGATGGAGAAGGATCACTCATGGTGTCCAGTTTTTTTTTATCACTTTCAAGAAAGATGGAGCTTGGTACATAGATAGTGGAGCTTCTTTACATACGTGATGTTCAAAGGAGTCTTTTGACTCAATTGTACCTTACAAAGGACTTAAGAGATCTATTTACACTGCTAATGATCATGAATGCTCTACAGAAGGAATTGGCAACATTCCATTGAAACTTGCTTCTTCAAAAGTTCTTGCACTTTCTAATGTTATTTTTATTCCAAAACTTACAAAGAACTTGATTAGTGTGGGAAAGTTGCTTGATAGTGGTTGTGATGTAAAGTTCAACTCCAATACTTGCTTTATCAAGAAAAATGATGAGGTCCTAGCTGATTGATCTAGATATGGTGGAATTTTCCAGTTGAATTCTTATGAGAATGCAAAACTTTGTGAAGTTGCTCTTTTATCTAAGGAGGAGTTATGGCATAGAAGGTTGGGCATCCTAACTTTAAGTCTATGTCTTTTATGGTCAATAAAGATAAGGCTATTGGCCTTCCAAGATCACTTTCCAAAGATTTCAAGCCTTGTGAGGCTTGTGCTATTGCAAAATCACATAGAAAGCCATATCAAAAGTCTTTTATAAAGACTACTCATCCTTTGGAGCTTATACACTTAGATGTTCATTTTTCTTCTTCTAAAAGTATTGGTGGTGCAACATGTTTTGTCACCTTTAGTGATGACTTTACTAGACATAGTTGGTTGTATCTACTTTCTTCAAAAGCTATGGTATTTGATCACTTCCTAATTTTCAAAGCTTATGTTGAGAAACGATTTTCTTTCAAAGTTAAAAATTTAAGATGTGATGGAGGAGGTGAATACATCTCCAACAAGTTTCATGAATATTGTGAAGGTGAAGGAATAAAGAGAGAGTTTTCTTGTGCTTATTCTCCATCTCAAAATGGAGTTGCTGAGAGAAAAAACAAATCTTTACGTGAATGTGCTGAAGCAATCCGAGTCGAAGCTTCTTTGCCAATTGAATATTGGGGTGAAGCTATAAATTGTGCAAACTATTTGTGCAATAGATTACCTCACAATGCACTTGCTGGAAAATCACCTTTTGAAGTCTTGTTTAAGAAGAAACCTAAGGTAGATCATCTTAGAGTTTTTGGTTGTGCTTGCTTTGTTCATGTGCCCTTGGAAACAAGGAAAAGAGATGAATCCTAGCTCTATTAAAGGGATCATGGTTGGATATGCATCCAACAAGAAAGCTTACAGAATCTATGTTCCCTCTACCTCAACTACAATTGAGAGTAGGAACGTTATATTCCATGAGGATCAAAAATACATTCTCGAGGAGGCCGAGTTCAAAGATTCTTACAAAGATACTCCAATCATCGCCCTTGAAGACTATCATGGAGAGATGGGGCCAAGAATTAAACTTTGTGTTCTCCATGATTGACGTAAGGAGGAGTCACCTCTAATCTTTTCACCAAGGAGATCTCAAAGAGAAAGATCCGAGCCTAGGAGGCTTACCTATGAAGATAGAGGCAAGCAATTGGAAATCACCTTCACTAATTGTGCTTATTTTATTTCTCATGAGGAGCCAAAGGATGTATATGATGCACTCAACTCAAAGGATTGGTATCTTGCCATGAAGGAGGAATATGATGCTTTGATGGCCAATAAGGCATGGGAGCTTGTGGACCTTCCATCCAACAAGCACACCATTGGTTGCAAGTGGGTTTTTTGAGTCAAGTATAATCAAGATGGCAAAATCAACAAGTACAAGGCTAGGCTTTGTGCAAAGGGTTTTGCTCAAGTTTATGGACTTGATTATAAGGACACCTTTGCTCCAGTTGCAATGCTGCTTGTTTTTTCAATTGGCAAGTTCTTCAACTAGATGTCTCTAATGCATTTTTGAATGGATATCTAGAAGAAGAGATTTATATGGATCAGCGTATTGGGTTCATCCATGACAAAGACAAAGTTTGCTTGCTCTTCAAAAGTCTATATGGACTAAAGCAAGCTCCAAGGTCATGGTATTCTCGACTTAACACCTTTCTTAAGTCACTAGGATTTAATCTTAGTAACTATGATCCTTCCTTATATGTCAAATTTTTTGATAAAGATATTGTCATCTTTCTTATTTATGTTGATGATATCATTCTAAGAGGAAGTTGTATCAAGTTAGTTGAGGAAACCAAGTTTGCACTTGGAAAAGATTTCAAGATGCAAGATCTTGGAAAAATTCACTACATTCTAGGATTAGAGATTGACTTTCTTAAAGATAAAGCTTTTGTATGTCAATCCAAGTATGCTCTTTCAATGTTAAAAAAGTTCAAAATATTAGATTGTAAGAGTATAGAAACTCCTATGGAGCAAAATGTAAAAGACCCTAACAAAGGCGATGAAAGATCCTTTGTGGACATCACACTTTTTAGGAGTCTTATAGGCTCCTTAATTTGGCTCACAATAACTAGACCTGACATAAGCTTTACTGTTCATAAGTTGAGCCAGGCTATGCAAAATCCTACTATCTATCATTGGAAAATGGCCAACAGAGTGCATAGATATATATCTTCAACTTTTGATTATGGTTTATTGTATAAAAGTGAAGATCTTTTTATTGTTGGTTATTCTGACTTGGATTTTGCAAGTGATAGAGCAGATCAAAAATCTACAAGTCCTTATGTCATATATCTTGGAGGAAACTTGATATCTTGGCTTTCCAAAAAGCAAGATACTGTATCATCATGTGAAGCTGAGTACAAGGCGCTCACTACAACAACAAAGGAAGTGCTTTGGATGAAGAGGTTGCTAGTGGAGCTAAAGATAATCATGGAAGTGGATCTACCTATGATCATGTGTGACAACATTGCAGCCCAAGCCTTTGCCAACAACCTGATATCTCATACAAGGAGCAAGCATATAGAAGTTGCACATGACTTCGTGAGATAGAAGCTCATTGGAGGGGAAATCTACCTGGAGCACTTCGACACATCATCTTGTATTGCTGATATGCTCACCAAACCTTTGAGCAAAAGTTCCTTCATCAAGCATAGAGCCAATCTTGGAGTAATACCAAGATCAATGTTCAAGTCAATATAGATTGTTTTTAGGAGGAGTGTTGAAATGAAAAAATTATCCATCTTGCTTTAGGCTTGCTACAAATATTGTACCATGCAAGTATGTTGTTCATAAATGCAAAATGCCAAGTTTGGCCTACATAGAACTCGAGCTACATGGATATGTCACATCTAGAATGATGAGTACAACTTGCATATAGTTTGTAGACATAGAATTAGCAAAATTATGCTTGTAGAAACTCGTGGAAATTCACATGCATTAATTGTAAGTGATCCATAGTGACATGCAAGGCATGCACAAAGTGTAATGGAAACATGCATGATGATTTGTACATTTCTAGTTAGAACTAGCACACTTGGAAAAAGTTGGTAGGGTTTCATGCATGAGAAGTGACGAATGTCACATAGACTCTAGTTTTAACTTTAGATGTCATTAAATGATGGATGGATGTGGTTCTACCTCGAGCTACCTCAAATCCATATATATGTGTAGCTCTACTCATATTTTGTGATGAAGAACCAATGCTTTGAGCTATCTCATGCCATTTTGGATCCACACAATTTTTGCTTGTTATCTCTCTATCTTTCTCTCTCTAACTCGTGTTGAGGCTAATGCTAATACACTGATATCTTGTACTTTTGCTCATTATTGATTTATTACTATCATATTCTGATGCTTAGCATGCTAGATTGTGATTTAGCCATATCTTCTGAACTAGATCTTGTTAATCAATCTAGAATCAGGTTACTGTGCTAATCACAAAGCTTAATTAGATCCGTCATACTTGTGGGCATTCCCCACACGTGTGAAATCTAGAAATTTTGTTAGCTATCTCTTGGCATTTTGGATCCACACAATTTATGCTTAATATCTCTCTATCCTTCTCTCTCTAACTCGTGTTGAGACTAATGCTAATACACTAATTTCTTGTACTTTTGCTCATTTATGATTCATTACTATCATTCTCTGAAGCTTAGCATGCTAGATTGTGGTTAAGCCATAACTTCTGTACTAGATCTTGCTATTCAATCTAGAATCAGGTTATTGTGCTAATCATAAAGCTTAATTAGATCTATCATACTTGTGGATCTTTCCCACACATGTGAATTCTGGAAATTTTGTAATTTGGTAGACCAATTTATAATAGCATCTGCTTGATATAGCCATGGTCTTCCAAATAATATTGAATAAGGTGGTGTACCTACTGGGTTTATGACAAATAAATTCATAACAAACGTCTCTGTCTCTATAACTATGCTAATATCTTTTACCTCCTCTACTGGTATACATTTGGATGCATCTGCTAAATAAATTTCATGGTTAGTGATAGGCTGTATCTGTTTTTCTAGTCCTAATTTCTTTACCATTGTTTCTGTTATTAAGTTGATACTGGATCCTGAGTCTATTAGTATTCTATCTATAGTCTGATCTCCTATGATAGCACTGATCTCTGGAACTCCACAATCTCCTCTAACTAAATATTGTACTCTATTACTGTATGCAGGTATACATAGTATGACAAACCTCTCCCCTTCTCATTATTTACAGACTGAAGCCCTTCATCCTCCGAATTATAGCTTGAGGATGATGTAGGTGTCTCACCTTCGTACTTATCCTTTTCCCATGATATAGAAATTCTTTTGTGACTTTTCTCTATCGATGTCTCCATCTAGTCTCTGAAGGTAATCTCCTTCTTCTTCCAGTGGGTTATGACATTGACCTGGTAGAGCCATGGTCATCCTAATAACACTTTATATGACGATTGTCTTGTAGTTCTTAATAGTATAAAATCCATAAGAAATCTATGGTCTCCAATTTGAACTGTAACTTGAGACAATTCTCCTATTGGTGATCTTCTAGTTGCATCAGCTAACCTTAAATGTCTTAAGGTGGGTGCTATTCTATGATGAATGCCTAATTCAAATGTTGTTTCTTCAGTCATTATGTTTACGCTAGATCCAGAATCTATGGGTACACTATCTAAGATGCAACCATTGATTACTATCTAAATCTCCAGTTGACCATCACCATAATTAACTAATCCTAAGTTGACTAGTGGTAACTTTGTTTTTCTTTTCTTTTTATTTTGCAAAAATTGTTTAATTTCTTTCTTGTAATATTGATTATCTTCTAATCACTGTTTAAAAGTTATATTAGGAATTCTAGAGACAAGGTCTTCTACTATATCATAAGAATGGTTTCTAAGTGGTGATGGATCTCTAGGTATCTCGCTACTTATAACTGGATCTGAAAATGCTATTTTTTTAACTTTTCTAGTTTCTTCATCTAAAAGATTTTTAGCTTCTGAACTAATATTGACCTCATAATGTTTTTCAGTAGGCCTATCAAGGTCTAATTCTTTACAATTTTTACTAACTTGTCTGTGACCTTCGCTTTTCTATCGCATTTTTCGTGTTTTTTTGCATGATGAATCATCACATGACAAAGCACCCTCACACATGTGAGATGAGAGGGATGATCAGTACCACGAGCTCTCACTTTTTGTATATATAGAGCCACATTTGGCCATAATTATTAAGCAACACCAACCTTGGTTTTGGAGGCAATTCTTGTCAATTTCATCATTTGTCTTGATTTTTCTTAATAGTTTTGAGTTCCTATCATATTGTACTTTGATTTCAAGCTAGAGTCCGTACTCTGACAGGTCTTCACACGTGTGAAATCAACAAGTACAATTCACTTTCATTTATGATTGTTTTTGTTAGATTTTCTCATCTAAATTTGAACTAGATTGATCTAAATCTTGTGTAGATTGGTAGATCAATTGTATTTAACATCCAATCACTCTTGTGGATCATTTTAGGATCCATTCTTGGTCGAATTTTGCAGATTTTCCACAGTAAACAGTGGATCAATATGGATGAGAATAGAGACAGAAATGGATTTATCTAGCAGAGATGGAGATAGAAGATGGAATAGAAATGGGACAAAAGAATGATGGATGGATAATGGTTGATGCGGAGGGAACTGATCGGCTTGATATGAGGTTCATTCACTTGATTCAGTCTAGGGATGTTGAATCTTGATGGATAATGTGACTACAACCTAGATTTGACAAGATCTGATCAGTTTCAGTTGGCTAATAGTGTGATTTAAGCCCTTTTTCTTAGTTTTTTGTGGTTTTTTTTTTTTTGAGATTTCTTCATATCTGAGTGAATCTAATCTTCAACCTTCCTACAATAATTGTATCTGGACCATTTCTAGACAATGTGAGGTTTGCAAGAGTTCTTGATGGATAGATCTATCAGGATCTTGAAAAAACTCATTTTTGGGCACTTTTGAGCACTTTTTTTTAGATATTTCTAGATCTATACATTAGATCACCACAAAAATTTTACAGTAGCCAGATCTAGGTAGTTCTAACTACACAACTCTCTACAAGAGTTACTTCTCAGCAGATCTCAAAAAATATGAGAAAAGTGCATCTTTTGGAGGTTTTTTTGCAAAATTGTAAGATTTTCTGGGAACTAACCCTCGCAGGCTAGTATGTACTTGTATCTAGTCAACATTCGTATGATATTTTCCTTGGCGAAGTTCTACTTAATAAGTGAATTTCTGGAGAAATAAAACCCATCGAGCAATTTGTCCTGATAAATCTATTTTATTCACAAGATACTTTCGAGCAAAGTGATCAACATGAAAAACAAAAGCATATCCCAGCAAATAATGTCAAAATTTCTTAACAATGAAAATCATTCCGAGTGCTTCCTTTTTTGTAGCCGAATAATTCTTCTCCAAGCCACTGAGTTGTCGACTCGCATGTTATACAATGGGATGGTCTTTCTTCTGATCGTCCTTCTAGCTCAGACGGAGGACAATAGCAAATGCAAAAACATCCACATAATTATGAAATAGAATAGCCCAGTTGGGTGGTCTCAGAATAGGAGCATTGATCGATCTCTGCTTAAGTTCTTCGAATGCTTTCTACTGTTCATTCGTCCACAAGTATTCCACTTGTTTCTTGAGTAGATGCGTAAGACAAGCAGCAATAGAAGCATGATTTTGGATAAATCTTGGATAATGGCCAACATGTCCTAAGAAAGCTCTTAGTTCACATAGATTGGTTGGTATTTAGAGGTTCTTTATAAGCTCGACTTTATCTTTATCGACTATATTCCTCTGTTTGATATTCTATTTCCAAGTAAAATTCTTTCTTTTATACCAAAAAAAACATTTCTCTGGATGAAGAGATAACCAAGTATCTCGACACCATTGTAATGTAAGTTTCAGCTTCTGTAGATGTGTCTTTATATCACTATATACACAAAAATCATCAATGAAGATTTCCAGAAAAGTTCTTAGAAAGGCAATAAAAATTAACATCATAATTCGCTGAAAATTCGCTGGTGCATTGCAAAGACCAAAGGGCATTTTTTTGTAGGCATAAGTGCCCCAATCCGTAGTAAAGGTGGTCTTTGAGTGATCCTCCTTTCTCATTCCAACCTGATTATAACCATAGAAACCGTCATAGAAACTATAACGCTCTTGACCAACAACCTGATCTAAGATAGAATCATTGAAGGGCAGAGGATGATGATCCTTTCTAATAATACTTAAAATTGTATCCAAATGTTTCGCATGCTCTTCTAGGGATTGGATATTTGTTTTTGATGGTCACTTTGTTAAGAGCTCGATAATCAATACACATCCTGAATGTTCCATCCTTCTTCTTAATCAGCAACATGGGAGAGGCAAAAGGTGATTTACTTCGAACAATAAATTCTTGTGAGAGTACTCCTGAACCTGTTTATGGACTTCTTCTTTTTCAGCCTTTGATAGTCTGTAAGGTGGTAAATTGACCAGTTTAGTCCCCGATTCCAATTCAATGGGATGGTCCACAAATCTGGTAGGAGGTTTGTTCATCCCGTAGAACATATATTGATTACACGCTTCAGTCTCAACCATCGAGAGAGAAGTGTTTATGTATTTGTAAGAGATTGAAGAAGTGAATAGAGTGTTGAGATTATTCTCCCTTATCTCTGTTCTCCGCACTGTTGAGTGTGAGTGATCCTAAGTCTACTAGCAATCTCTAACGCATTACATGAATTACTCTCTAGTCAGACAGACTCTCTAGCACATTACAGTCGTTCGTTGTGTATCCGTAAAACATGCTTTAAGAACTGTCTTAAAATCATCTTATTCGTCTGTCGCGAATACCTTTTTTTTGGCACTCGAATAACGTCTACATTTGGTGCAGTCTAGCACAATCATTGAATAAAATTGTATGTATACATCTGAGATGTCAGTCCCTGTCTGAAGACTTGAGACCTTGATCTGTATTCCTGCTTAAAATTGACATAAGTTTCTAACGTGCTCTAGAAATTTTTGTGTTCTTTAACCATAACCTTGGACTTAAGTTGTTGAGGACTTCTGTCTAGAAACGAATGCAATTAACTAATTGACTGCACAACCACAAATACATTGAATATTTCTTGACTCTCTATTGATGTCTTAATCAGCCAAAGTGTAGTACTGCTGTACTACTCTGATAACATCTCACCTGGAGAATGCATTTCATTCGATTTGATAGAGGCAAGACTGTTGTTATGGAATTATTAACACTACACACCCCAAACACAAGTAATACTAGTTACTTTTAAATGTCTGTTGACAACCAGATTAACGCCCGAAGCCACTTCACTTGAAATAAATCATAAATTGTACCAAATACATAACTTTCTAACATTGTCCTCTCTGGGTTCGACATTATTTACTACAAAAATCTATATTAACCTTGTTGGTATAGCACGACATATACCAAGTTTTGGTGCCGTTGCCAGGGATAACTTAGGAAAGTCATAATAAAACCCGAAACATCCATCTCGATTTCCAATGTATGTCAGATAGATAATCCCGATTAGAACGATACCGTAAGCTTAGAGAAGAATTTTTACGAAGACAGAGTGAGAGTGCGAGTCGAAGAAATCTCGACGAGATCACTGCCCAGTTACTTGAATTCCTAATTAGCTTTGGTATGGAGGGTCATGCTGCACATTTCACTTCTATTTCAAAAATTAAGTACGATTATTTTAAAGGGACTACTTCAGATGATGCATGTCTCGCAATTTGAGTCAATTGCTAATGCAAATAACAAAGGAACTAATGTAGACAAACTGCGAATCTTTTGCTGAGAAAGCAGGCACACATATGGTATAGTCAAGTTGAAGCAGGCCGTGTAGGAACCTGGTTACTACTGAAATATGCGTTTCTGAACCAATTTAGAGAAATAGGTTATAAATCTAGAATTCTCGGACGTCTGAATAATGGTCAAAAGAAGACTAAAGAATCTCTTCAAAAATATACATGAAAGGTTAAGAATCTTATAGGAAAGCTAACCGATGTATATCCCGTTGATATGTAGATCAAATGGTTTTTGGTTGGTTTACCACCAAAGATTGATCGGTATTGCAGACAAGGGGACATGAGACCTTGAAACTAGCACGAAAGCGACGCTCAACTAAAAGATCTTGTAAGCCTAAAACTGATTCTAGTGATAGCAAAGATAATTTAGATTCTGACTCAAGTACCAGTTCTTCAAGCTCGGAGTCCGAAAACAGTGATTTATCATAATCAGAAGGAGATAAAAAAAGTAAACGACGATCCAATAAGTGCAAGGATGACACAAAAACCATCGAGGATAAGTCGTCAACTTCTAAAGTCAAAAAGCTTTGGAAGACTAATATGGCTGATCTTAATAAAAAGTTTAATGATTTGAAAGTGCAGATCTCTGAAGTTGCAGACAAAAGACCAAAAGCATTAGAGGAGTTTTGAGCTCCAAAAAGACCCCTTAAGAATTCGTGCAAGATGTAGTTTTTATTATTAAAATATTATAACACTAATATTTTTGACTTGCCATAACTTTTTAATCGTAGCTCAAAAGTATATTATGTAACATATCATTGGAAAGCCCTTGTTGAGCACTTTCCAATGCACCAAACTCCGCTGAATTTGGACTTACCACTATAAAGTTATGCCATTTTTAGTGTGGAATCAAAATGTGGACTCAGAAAGTTACGTTACGTAGATTTCAAATTTGAGTGTTTTGATTGGTCCATGTGTAAGAAAAATTGAGAAAAAATATAAAAAGAATCTTTACAAAGGGTCTTTTTTGGATTTAGAACTTCTCTAATGCTTCCTCTTCCAACTCAGGAATGTGGTGTACAAAATGTGGAACTTTTGGACATGCTAAGGAAGACTGCACCACTATGAATGCAAAATATATTGAAGATCCTGCCCATGAGGTACTTTTTATTTTTTCAAAATGATGCGACTACTAATTATGTTCAAGGTACTGTAGCATCAGCCCCAAAGTTTGCACCAAGAAGACACAATCCTCCTGAACTTGTTGGACCTGCGATGAAGTCACAAACCATGACTAAACCAGTGTCGGGCAACTGTTACAACTATGGAGAGCCGGGACATTTTTCACCTGACTATCCTCAACCACGAAAGACGATTGGCTACGTACCACTATGCTCAAACTATAGGGAGCCTGGCCACAAGTATCCTGACTGCCCTCAGTCGCAGAAGCCGCGACCTAAATATCTGTATGTAGCAATACTAGCTGCTACAGACTCGAAAGCAAAAGCTTCGACTGCTGCTGTTGTGCAAAAGGATTGATATTATTGAAGAAAAATTGGCAAAGACAGAAGACCAGTCCTAGCCAAGTGATGTAGAGAAGATATTCAAAGTCACAACAAGAAGCAAAGGTTCCTCGAAACCTGAACAAAAATCTTCAACGAAGCACAAAAAATCTTCGAAGAAGAAATCTTTAAGCAAATCGATGAACAAATCTACAACCAAATAAGATATTAAAGATGACCCCGACTACGATCGCAATGCTACAAAATTATTTGCAAAAGACATCTTAGCAGAAGCGAAAGAAATTATCAATACAGAACTTCAGTCAGCTGCCGCAGAGAAGGTGGTCACGTTCGAGGAAGGAGACGATGAAATACCGAAGACTAAATTGTCTAGTGCTATTATTGACAAGCCAATCTCAAAATCAAAGATGAAGGACTATGATATAGTGATTGATATTGGATCTCTTTGTCCAAACATCACTTTTGAGCAATTATTGGCAGACAACACTTATTATTGTAAGCAGTTGAAAGGTCTTTCTGTCCCTAAAAAGAAGAAAAAACTATCTTTGCTTGATGTTGGTGTATTGTCTATTGATTTAGGAGACCTTGGTGCACCTAAAATTGATGTTACCATTGTGGAATTTTTGATTGAAAAAGTGCCGATAGACTCTGGTTCAAGCGTGAACATAATAACAGAAGACATAGTTCATGCTTTGGGGCTGACTAACGTTCAACCGACACAACAAAATATCCAGTTACTGATTCGATGCGACGAAAACCTGTTGGAGAATTGAAGGATGTCATTGTTTACATTCAAGCCAAGTCTTTTGTGAAAGATTTCAGATCCTTAAGATCCAATCTACTTGAATGATCTTTGGTTAGAAAGAGAAATACACTACCAATTTCACCAATGTAGAAAAATCAACATCTACACACAATTTGAGATGCAAACACTAATAGAACTTGATCAAACTTGAATGAAATGATTATGTACTGTTGATGTCCGTACAAAACCAGCAAGCTACTATATTTCACACGTGTGGATCCAAAAATAACAAATATAGATCATTCTACACATAGAAAGTGCACCAATGGATAGTAGAATCCAAGAGAACCATGTATAAGCATGAAATGAGATAGAGAAAAGAGAAGATGACTCTCTCCACGAGTTACATCCTTTTATAACAGGTCCAAACCCTATTTGGCCACTTGGCTTTCCCACCAAAATGCTAACCCTACCAATTTTGGGTCTAGATTCAATGTACCCAACTTATTCAAATTGAATTTACTCAAACTCGCATTCTATCTTTCCCACACTTTCGAAAAGTGTTTATTCAAATGAAATTTAGACTAATGAACTTTGAAAAGTCAACCTCTAAGTCTAAAACAAGTTTTGGCCTCAATATGCCAAATATGAAAATATTGCAAAATGCGATGAAACTAGTTGAATCTTTCACACTCCCTCTTCAACTAGTTTTAGCATAGACTTTGATAATACTCCAAGTGAAGTCCTATGCTTCATGAACAAGTCTTTTCCCAATGCTTTGGTGAAGATATCAGCTACACATTCCCTCGAAGACACATGTTGAAGCTCCACCTCCTTTGCAATGACTCGCTCCCTCACAAAATGATATTGTATCTCAATAAGCTTGCTCCTAGCATGAAAGATAGGATTGGATGCCATTCTTTGGGCTGATTGATTGTCACAAAAGATGATTGGGCTCTCTGAAAAATCCAGCTCTCTGATCATCTTTTTGATCCATATCATCTCCTTTGTGCAATGTGTAAGAGCTTTGTACTCGGCCTCACTAGATGACAATGAAATAGTGGCTTGTTTCTTTGACATCCATGATATAGCTCCATCACCTATGAAAATACAATAAGCACTAATGTATTTCCTATCCATTACATCTCCAGCATAGTCCGAATCTGAAAATCCAAAAAAGATTAGGTGATGATCCCTCATACAATATGCCAAAATCTCGAGTTCCAATGATGTACCTCAAAACTCGCTTTCCTAGCTTCCAATGCTCCTAAGCATAGTTTTTGCCGATATTGATCCATCATAAGAATAATCTTCTTCCTAAGAATAGATCTCCTTTCAATGATCATGTAATGCTCAAAATAGAAACAACCATAATTGATATAGAGAATAGTGTCCACTTGGGATGCTTCACTATTTCTTACATCAATTTTACATGTAAAAATGTGACTAGAACATGAAGAATCAAATAGAATGTAAATGAAATGATTCCACCATGCTTTCAACTCTGAACTCTCTAGAAAAATACAGCAAACAAACAATAAATGTGAGTGATCAACGTTTGCTTGCATGTCTCCTCCTCCTTTGTCCTTTGTTGCCTTTTATCCACCATGATATTTCATGAATGAGCCTCCATCTTCATCTTGCCACAAGAAACCATCAAACCTTGGAAATCCATGAGTAGGTGAATACATAAATGATGCAAATCCAGCACCACATGACTCCATAAACCAAGTAGTTTGCACTAGTCCATCTTCAAGATCTACTTGACACAAGAAAATGACCATGAATTCACCAAAAATTGACAATCTCCAAGTATTGGCACCAAGTAGCTCAACACTTGATAACTTAGCCATGGATGAGTGACATAATGAACCTCCAATAGCTTCATTTCCATCAGCAAAATCAGCCAAGAATGCTTGTACAAATCCAACATCAAAACAATGCTCACCAATGTAGCTAGTTTTACCATATCTTTACAATTTGCACACATCCACATGAAATTGCTCAAACATGAGATAGAACAAGTAAAGTAAACTTGAACAACACTTCCTTGCTGTTCCTTTGACCTTACTTGAGTCTTCAATATGCTACAAAAATAGATCCATAACACCTTTGCCAATTACCTCTCCTTTGATGCTCTTGACTAGCTCCAAATTGCCAACTTCCCTTTTGAATAGTTGAAGCGCTTTGAGATCAACCTCTTGATTTTCAACTTGACCATCAAAGTCATTGAACAAAATTTGTTTTCCAGATCCATTACTTGATTTTACAGCAAGATAACATCCATCCACTTGCATAGCTCCATGTACACAAGAAGATCCTCCAAAAGATGTTCCACTCTTCATAAGAGACCGATACTCAAGATCCATTGGTTGGATCCACTCCTCTTCTTTCCTTGCTTGATCTACACTTGTAGGATCATCCAAAGAGGTTACAAAAGCAGCATAATTTCCAGAAACTACTTGCTTACCCTTTTTATCATATGTGAGCCTTGAAGGTACTTTTCTTTCTCTTGATGTTCTCCTTGGCTTTTGACTTGATGAAGGTCCATCATCACCACCATCCAAAGTAGGATCCTTCTCATCAACATCAAGAATGTTAGATCCATCTACTTTACCATCAATCATGCTTGAAGACACCTCTGGAATGTTTCCCTCATCAAAAATGACATCTCTACCAACAATCACTTTGTTAGTAAAAGGAATGTAAACCTTGTAGGCTTTGAAGTGTCGATGTAGATCCACCTCTTGCCTGAAGCCTATATTTCTCATTGATCAAGATCTCTTGAAGATCCATCAAACTTGGCAAAGTCTTTTGAATAGCAATACTCTGAACAATGTTAGCATGAGCATCCAACAAGCCATTAAGAATCACTTGAATAAGCTCTCCTTCCTTAATGCTTTCATCTATGCAAGCTAACTCATCATTCAATGCTTTCATTCTCAAAACAAAAGTACTTCGACTTTCTTCATTCTTTTGCAAACAAGAAAAGATTTGTCTTCTTAGAGTCAACACTCTAGAAGTAGACTTGGATTCATAAAGCTTCTTCAATGAATTCCAAGCTTCCAAAGATGATGTGCACTTACCAACTTCCTTGAGAAGTTCATTGGTAACATTCATCTTTATCATGTGTAGAGCCTTCTTGGCCCTCTTGTCATACCTCAATTGATCTTGTTGTGTTGCTGGTCTCTCCTCCAAACCTACAACAATATCCAAAACATCATTCATCTCAAGAAGTGACTCCATCCTCACTTTCCATAATGAATAGTTACTTGAGGTAAGCCTATCATTGGCTTCCAACATGACTCCAATTGAGGTTGCCATGTAGCAATGACCTGATCTTCTCTTTCAACCTGCTTCAATGCACAAAGCACTCCTTTGAACAACAACAAATGCTTTCAAAAGAAATCACCAAGATTTGAAACTATCTCACAAATTCTCTTCTAGCACTTATCCAAGCAAAAACACATAGAATCATGGAATCTTGTTCAACCTATGATCTATCCTCAATCTAATGACTTTTGCCACTTCCTAAGATTGAAACACACTCAAATGAAGTCCAAAAACCTCACTATCTAGAGATCCAATCAAAATTAGGGTTTTGACAAAATCACAAAAAATTGACTATTCCAAATCTACATGCAAATGCTGAAAATTTGATATGCAATCTATAAGCCACCACTTAGGCTACCAATGATTCAAAAATAGGCCAAATCCAGTATGTGAATTCAAAAATCTGAATTGAACAAGTATATTGACCTATTTAGTGTTTTGATCTACAAAAGATCCAATCTACAAAAGCAAAAAATTCGATTTTGGTGTAGAATCCTCTCTAGCATGCTCTAGACTTGATATCTTCACCAAATCATTGATAGATCTGATTTCCTCCTTCATAACCTGAAATACAAGCTCTGATACCATGTGAAATATTTCAGATCCTTAAGATCCAATCTACTTGAATGATCTTTGGTTAGAAAGAGAAATACACTACCAATTTCACCAATGTAGAAAAATCAGCATCTACACACAATTTGAGATGCAAACACTAATAGAACTTGATCAAACTTGAATGAAATGATTATGTACTGTTGCTGTCTATACAAAACCAGCAAGCTACTGTATTTCACACGTGTGGATCCAAAAATAACAAATATAGATCATTCTACACATAAAATTGCAAGCAATCACCAAGATAGTGCACCAATGGATAGTAGAACCTAAGAGAACCATGTATAAGCATGAAATGAGATAGAGAAGAGAGAAGATGACTCTCTCCACGAGTTACATCCTTTTATAGCAAGTCCAA
Source organism: Diphasiastrum complanatum (assembly GCA_029204225.1). Taxonomy (NCBI): domain Eukaryota; kingdom Viridiplantae; phylum Streptophyta; class Lycopodiopsida; order Lycopodiales; family Lycopodiaceae; genus Diphasiastrum; species Diphasiastrum complanatum. The sequence goes on along the minus strand of CM055104.1, from coordinate 24,614,383 downwards.
ACCCTATTTGGCCACTTGGCTTTCCCACCAAAATGCTAACCCTACCAATTTTGGGTCTAGATTCAATGTGCCCAACTTATTCAAATTGAATCTACTCAAACTCGCATTCTATCTTTCCCACACTTTCAAAAAGTGTTTATTCAAATGAAATTTAGACTAATGAACTTTGAAAAGTCAACCTCTAAGTCTAAAACAAGTTTTGGCCTCAATATGCCAAATATGGAAATATTGCAAAATGTGATGAAACTAGTTGAATCTTTCACATCTTTCACAATGAATTTTTGTCATCTTATTCTGTGCTAATTGGACGGCCCTGGCTTTATCAATCAAACGCAAGTGTTCATTGGAAATCCAGAGAGTTGAGATTTCAGACTGGTGAGACCAATAATCGAGGTAAGCCAGCAAAACAAATAATCACCTGGAGTCATGACAAATATGAAGGTGAAACTCTTTTGTCTAATACCAGTTTTACTTCAGAAGATTCTTCTTATGCCTTATATATTTTTTCCAATGCATCTGACATCGAAGTGCAATATCTCGAACTCTATGATAATACTGACGAAGAAGAATTCTTCGATGCCTGCAACGCTAAAGCGGATGTTTTGAATGAAGAAGTTCAAATTGTAGAGACGAACTCTAAAGAGTCTGATGATGATTCGAGTGACAAATCTAAACACAAATTTGGTAATAAGAACCATGCTGACGAAAAGAATATATCTAGGAGTCAATCATGCGCGAAATACATGGCCAGTATGACAGAAGATATCATTCTACCAGACTCTACTGAATTAATTGAACTTGCACCTGGTAGATTTGTGCATGTTTCAAAGTCACTTGGAGAATCAGAATTATCGAAATTTACAAAATTGTTAAAGGAGTACCGTGATGTATTTGCTTGGTCGCTCGACGATTTGAAAGGTATACCTGCAGAATTCGGAGATCTTAAAGAAGATGTTGTACCTGACCGATAGAGACAGTATCGTCTCAATCCAAAGTACTCCCTCATGGTTAAAGACGAACTCAACAAGCATCTTAAGGCAAGTATTATCTATCTCGTCTTAAGCAATGAATGAGTACCATTGTTGTTGAATATGCCAGGATTTTCGGAAGCTCTACCCAGGGCCAGTGCCAAAGTGATTCTCCTCTTAAGATAAGCGAAGTCTTCACCTTCCAGGCTAGGCAGGTTTTAACCCATCTGTCTGAAGTACTATGTAAATCTTTGATTGAATTCTGCTTATAGATGCCATTGTTGTATACAACGTTTCAGCTTGTATTAGGCTTCTTTGTTTTGAATGACCTTCCTCTGAGGTTTTGAGTAACCCGCTTTGATACCACTGTTAGAATCATGATAGAATCTAGACACATTTTCATGTGAGCTCTGACACCACCATTGGAATCTAATAAGCTAGGCCCTGATAAACCAAGTTGAGATATATGTGTGAGACAGTCTGAAATTATTCTTCAAAGTGATTCTGTGACCCTCAATAAAGTAGATTTGAACACATCAAAATTCTACAAAGATCTAAATCACAAATCTTAAAACCAATCTTCACCCAAAATCTAGTCAATGTGAAAAATGGATCTCATCTAGATCACACAAACTTGACATGTAAAATTTGCTTCAAAAACATGTAAATTAGACTCAATCACCCCTTTTTGGCTCACTCTTGACCCAAAGACTCTAACCTTTAGAGTTGGATTGAATTGACTTGGTCTGACAACAAACTATGTCCTAGATTTTCACCAATCTTCACTAGCTTGAACAATTTGAAGAAATTGGCATCTAGATATTCACCAAGATTGTATACTCAAATATGAAATCCTCCCTATTCTAGATACCCAATGGTATCACAACTTGACCTTCACATTATCACAAAGAAAACTTGGCTAGAATAAATTTGAGCTTCACACAATCATATGCCAATTCTACACTTCAAATCTTCTTTGTACAAAAAGTACACACGTGAAAGGACTCTTGTTAGGGCCTTTTTTGGCGGGAGATTGGTCCAGCCAAAAAGTCCTAAAAGGGTCAAGGGGCACCACCCCTAATGGTGGTTGTAAGGATCACCTAATGAAGATCAGACTAGATCTTGATGCAAAACAACCAAAAGGACACCTGTGGAGCAAAACCACCCAACCAACAAGAAATGGCTAGTCAATACCCTAACCACTTCACCCCCATGCCATGGTGAATGAATACAAGAGAGGAGAGGAAACAATTAGAATTAAAGTAGAATCACCATGCTACTATACTGTGGGTCCTATCAGTTGATAAGGATTAGTTGGCCTCGCCACGAGGCAAGTCGACGGGACACGCGTCCCGCCAACGGCAACCTAGGTCATGCATGGGTTGCCTGAGTGAACAACTATCTGTACAGTGTAATTTTATTTTGAGAAATACAGTTGCCATGTGAGCTTGCTGTGGAGAGTGTTTTCTGTCTGTGTTACTGTGTAGCATGATCTGTGTTCCTATGCAAAGCAAATTCTAAGTTGGTATCAAAGCCGTACAGGGAGTGTACACAGTACAGTGTCGTCGTTGAAGAGAGCTTCGGGAGAAGAAAAGTCTTCTGAGAGTTCGGGGTCTACAGCGGGCTGGAGACAGAAAGTGAAGCACTGGTGTATGATTTCTAGCATGCAGAGGTTTGCTAGGTGTGAAACCGTGTGTGGATTACAGACAAGGCCTATCAGTTGGAAAAACGGAATTCTAAAAATTCTGTAAAGTAGCTGCTTGGTGTTTGCAAATCGGTGTGCATCCGAACGGACACCGTTTGACGAACGGTCTGATGTATCAGATTCCTTGCTGTGGGGCGACCTCAGAGCAAGAGGATTTGCTTGTTGAAGAGTTGTACAAAGGCTACTAAGTGCCAAGAATGGTGCAGAAACCCTAGTTTAGGGTTTACAGATAATAAATCGTGGATTTCTCTCTGTATTCAACAGATTTTGGAGTTGTAAAGAGCTAGTGGAGGGCACCCCAGCAGCGCATAGCAGATGTGAGAGAGCTATAACTGGCCGCGAATCAGAGAGCCTGTCAGATCATCAAGTGTTTGGTGAAGAAAGGAAATAAGAGGCCGAGAGGGGGATGTGGACAGCTCGAGCATGGTGAGGAGGAGAAGCACGTGGTGCTTCGAAGGTGGTCGCGACTGGAGGAATCCAGATTGGTGCACAAGAATGTGCAGGACCATCAGATCTCATAGCATCTGTATGGACGATGGAGATTAAATCCATGTGGACCATTGGATCCAAATAAGCCATTGGATTGCCGTAAAATCCACATGAACTTCAATTGAAGGGGCCTGAAGAGCAGAAGGCACTTCAACTTTATTAAAAATTTTCATACTGAAATTGGAGTTGGGTCCCTTCACAAGTGAAAGGTGAAGTTTCTTCACCCAAGTTCAAGTGACTAAGCATCTTATGCCACAGCTCAGTTTGCAATGGAATAGACGATACGAGTCCATGTTGCCCCTTGATTGTTGCATTCAACCTGTACAATTTTGTATTGGGTTCCCTTATTCCATCCGCAATAACTTTGAACTTTTGGTTTACATCCTTCACAAAGCAACGATCATGGGCGAATTCTACCTTCAACTTTTGATCAGTAATGACTCCAACAGAAAGTAGATTTTTCTTCAAACCTGGTATGTAAAGTACCTCCTTGATCATCCTGCTTTTGCCATCAGGTAGTTGGATTGAAACGATGCCTATCCCCTTGATCTTGCACACCTCACCATTTGCTTGTGAAACGGACGTTCCATTATCCAACACTTTCAAGCTACTGAACCAATTCTTGTTACCTATCATGTGTCTTGTGGCTCCTGAGTCAATATACCACGCTTGATCATCTTGATTAGATGACAATGCAGATATGAAGATGCTAGAGTCTTCAATCTCACCCTCATCGACAAGGTTCTTTGCTTGTTTTGGTTTTCCCTTGTCTTGTTCCACCAGGAATTTGCGACATTTACTCTTTCGATGGCCCTTTTTACCACATGGAAAGCACTTGCCTTTCTTCTTGGTCTTATTGGAAGATCCCTCATCCTCCTGAGTCTTGGCAAATTGTTGCTTAGACTTCTTCTTGCCCTTGCCCTTGCCTTGTTTTTGGCGTGTTGCAAGTGCCAGATCGTCAGTATTCTGACGTCTAGCTTTCACAATTTCTCGCCATTGCTCTTCCTACATCAAGATTCTTGTGAGCTCGTCAAAGGTTGGCAATCTTTCTCTTGATGCTATTTCGCTCACAAACATCTGATAGGGTTCTGCAATGCTTATTATACTCTTCAATATTCTGTGATACAATGTGATGGTGTGTTCTTCCTCTTTCTTGTGGGGATTGCTTATGGTGATTGATTGATAGTGCTTATCAGATCATTGACATTAATTGCATGAACGTCAATTCTGCTGTTGCTAATTCTTACAAAGTTAATTATAGATCATTTACTACAATTCCATGATTGTCACAGACACCTCAGATGAATTGTCAGCATTCTATCATAGACACCTATCAATGACACTATGAATATATTTGATTGTATTGAAACTGAGTTACAAGATCATGAATGGAACTTGAACTTCTAAGTTGATTGCATCTTTTCGCACTAATTTTCAACATGATATTAGAGCTGTAAGGTTTTATAGTTTCTATTCTTTTTTTCCTTTTTATAATTTCATGTCATGAATACTTTTATCTTATTTGCAAGAAAGAATGGTGTCATCTCCTCATCTATTCTTTTTTTCCTTTTTATAATTTCATGTCGTGAATACTTTTATCTTATTTGCAAGAAAGAATGGAGTCATCTCCTCATCTCTTCAATGGTGAGAATTTCTACACGTGGAAATTCAAGATTAAGCTTTCAAAATATTTTATAAATGTGTACCAATTCTCTCTAATGGCTGTAAGGACTATATTTCAAGGCTACTTAAACATCTTTACTAGAAGAAAAGTGAATATTTGACAAGCACATCACAAACTTTTTTGAGGACGATATTGTTGATGCCTAAAAGGCAAATTGCCATTATATTAGGTCACCCTGACTAAGTTGTTATACATATTCAAATTATGTTTACCAAGAAAAATCTGATACCATGCACAAAATCCATAATTTCTCCCTAGCATGGATATATGAACAAGTATTGCTTGGGCCAATACCAACCTTAGTCATGTTGGGAGGGTGCATATTCTCACAGATACGAGATACTTGGGTTCTTTGATGATACATATTTTGATATTGGTTGTCCACCTTTATATGTGTCCAACATTAAAATGTTGTACATGGTGTATTTGAAGACTGGATTAGCTTAATTTGTTAGGAACATTATTGGCATGTGGGACATGATTAAAAAACATTCAATACCCCACATGTTGTTGAGTTGGATAATATTGTCAATGTAGAGACAAATGCCCAATAAATATGTGTGTAATTTGACCTCAAGCATCCATTGCAAATGTTGTTAGAACTTTTATCTCTCAATTTTGTACTTTGTGATGTCATCACCTCAAGGTTAAAAGTGAGATATTACCTAGCAAAAATAAGATTGTTTTATGTGAAAGGTATTGTAAGATGAAACATGCTAAACGTTTATGTTGATTTGACATGAGAGATGGCCTTGAATGCATGCCTTCTACGAACAGAAGGACAATCTTTCAATGAGGGGCCATTTGGTAGATGCTAATGCACCGCGAAGGTTTTGGCAATTAAAAACTACTAACCTAAATATAACCAAATTCATAAACCTACAAACTTAAAACAAATAAATGGAATGTTAAATCTAACGATTGGGCTCTTTTTGTAATTGTCCGTTTTTATTTAAGCACAACTTGCCACCTTGAAAAGTCTTGGAAACTTAACGCTAACGCTAGCGCGTTGGCGGCTACAGTTAGCACACGGGCTAAAAATCCACACCGGTCACAACGTGTACACGTGTCCTTATTTCTAGTTGGGAGATTGTCAGAGACTCTCTCTCTCTCTCTCTATGATGATGATGCGGCACACACCGAGAGCTCAGACTCTCTTTTGGTGAGAGAGCTCAGACTCAGAAGAGTCTCTTCTCTCGTTCTCGAGAGCGAGAGAAAGAGAGGGGGCCGGCTATGGCCGCGCCCTCCTCCACCTCTCCCCACCCTGCTGTTCATCCTCTCAGATGCTGCACATCCGTTTCAGAGCAGCTTGGTAACATCTCCCAAGGATGGCAAAAACAACAATTCGATGATTCTGCACCTCCTTTGGTCTGCAAGCCGCATCAAAACAAGTCCATTTTGGAGTCAGATGAAGAAGGAAGGAATAGCAAGCGACAGCATGTGCAGGATCTCTCCCTCATCGAGAAGCTGGAAGAATTCTGGTTCTGGGGTAATATTGTAAAATCGCCTTCTTGCGCGAGCTCATTACTTCTCTCGCCGCGCAAGAAGCTGTGCCGTCTTCCCTCATTCAAGAGAGTTGAGATGCTTTGCCCTGTATCTGATCCCCTAGAGACGAAAGAAGCATCAACCGAGAATGCTGGGGACTCGCTGAAGATGCAACAAGGTGAGGTGCGTTCGCTTCATTCGAAGACTAAGCGGGATTTCCTTGATGAGGATCCCCTGCCTCGGCTAAAAGATAACCGAGTAGTTGAAGCCTCCGAGACAGGCTTTCATGCTGCGGACTTAGAAGGAACCAAAATGTTGGATAACTGTAAGGTGAATGATCTACTCGAAGTCGTCTTGCTGGGCAATTGCGTGGGTTGTCTTACACTTGCTATAAAAAATTTCAGTTACGTTGCTGCAATGGAGCAATGAGATGTTGTTTGCACTAATGAATTGCCTATTAGGTGCACGATGATGAGGCATGGAGCACCAACAATCTTGCTTTAAACATTGCAACTCCCAGTGATGACCTTAAGACATCAAATTTATCTCTTGTCAAGGCCTTTGTCATTAAGTTGGCAACCATCTCCTTTGTCGGACAAGAATGCAGATTCAGTATTCCATCTTGGACAAGATCCTTGATAAAAGGTTTACTATCAATGTGTGTGTTTTTTCTGTGAAACCCTCCTCCATTCTTGACAAAACGATTCTCCAAACCCTAGGCAGATCCGTGAATCGTGGTTCTATACTGCAACTCTGGGACTTGCTAATGAGACATCACATTCATTTCATAGCTTTCTTAGTCATGATATCCTTAATACGCTTGGTAGCCTTAGATAGGATTGCTGAAAACTTGTGTAATTATAGGTTACAAGAAATTTACAGGTGATGGGAATTTTCACAGGTTTAAAGTATCAGTCATGTAACAACCATCTTCCATATGTAACTCTATCCAGTATTATTAGTGATGCTTGATAATTTAATGTGATATAATATATTAATTTTCTAAAACCTTAAAAAGTAGGACTTTTTCCCTAACAATTAAGCAAAGGTTCGAATTTGATCTTGAAACCTGTTGTCTTCCTGCTCTGAGTTTTATATTTACACTGCAAGCTTTTGCACACCAAAGTTGAGAAAGTTCTTGCCAGTAATTAAGCAGCATTTGATTGCTATTGCCAGATTTTAATATTTTTATGCCTTCGTACTTCAGGATGAGCACGAAAGTGCATTTCCCATCGTGCCAAAGAATGGGAAAGTAGCAATCAACAAGGAGGTTACAAGGCTCGAGGTAACGAATGAGAAAAAATCTCAAGCAGCTAGGCGGCGGCGAAGGAAGGAACAGAGAAAGGGTAGAAAGTATTTTATAAATCTTGAACGTGATGAAATGAAGGGATTTACGGAGCTTGGATTTAGTTTCAGTCACGATAAACTCACCCCTCGTTTGGTTAGCTTGTTCCCTATTATGAAGTTTGAGTATGACCATGCCAAAAACCACTCAGGAGCAGCAACCGAGACATCGACTGGAACCAGACATGATGATAGACAAGGACCACCACTGTTGTACTGTCCCAATCTGCACCAAGAAGGAATAGATATGAAGACACAGTTAAGGGAGTTAAAGTTCTGGGCACGTGCTGTAGCTTGTACTGTACGACAAGAATGTTGCTTTGATAAACTTGTGTGTGGACGAATCACTTAAATTTCCATCTGGGTGATATGATTTTAAACGAGCTGTGCTATCTTAAAAGTCTGACCAATTGTAGCTAGGGCAATCTGATCATGATATATGGGTAGCTGCTGCAGGATTGATTCTGTAATTGGTATCGACTTTTCCCTACATAAGACCAAGATGGACCTGCAGTCTAGCAGGAATCACGATGAAGCCAGTCTTCTATGGCCTATGTGGGTCGACTATCCATTGCATTTCTGTGTTCTGTCTTTTCTTTGTTGCAATTGCAGACTTCTGCTAGGCTTTGGTCACGTAGATGCATCAGAATGAGCTAGGGAAAGCACAGTACCAGTGCTGATAAAGAAGAAGCCTAACAGAACTAGCGTCTACATTCGTTATTATCCTTAGCACAGGGCCAGTGCCGATTTAAACAAATCCTAACAGAACTAGCTTCTGTACTGGCCGCATCGTCATGGAAGTTATTTACAGAGAACCTGCTATATATGAACTTGATGTTGCTTGCACTTTTTACTTTTGTACAAATTGGACGCTGCAGTTATACATTATTCCCGTTCTGACTACAGAACTGCTTCAATTTGCTGATGCCAAATCATATGTGAAGTACATAAGGTGGTTCTAGTCCCTTGTCTAAAGAAAATGGCTTGTGTAGATTTCTAGGATTAATCATTTATTCCTCCTAATTTCTACTTCACTTATTCTTTCATAACAACACTATGGCATGTACTACATCTTTCCGGAAGACACTCTGGCGTGTACTTCATCTTCCCGGAAACATGATATCATCATATACGGCCAACATTTTCAGGTTGCTTTTCTCTCTGTCGCATAGTTGAAGCATGCTCCAACAATTTGTATAGAGATGCCCTTTTTAAATCTTTGTATAAGGTTACTAGGGACTCTAGGCTGGTGGTTATAGCGAGGCCCGGTGGGGTTGAGCCTAAAATTTTTTGGAAAGTCGAACCGGGCAGAATGTCCACTTCCCGGCACATTTCATTGCGTAATGGGTACCTTTGACTTTTTTCACATGCATTTTAAAAAACGTAATGAGCACTTTGACTTTGATTGACCAATCTGGAAGTGCCACATGGCAACTGTACGGTTGTGACGCCTGACACAAAGGGTGGAAAGCGTAGCACATCCATTTGGAAAAAAATACGTGTATATTCTACTACTTAAGATGTTCAAAAAAGGGGCAAAATAATTACAAGATTATTAGCATGAAGAAGTCAACAAATTTATCGAGAATAAGAGAAGAATCATGATTTATCGTAGCAGATGACCTGTGATGCATGATGTAAAGTCAACGGTAAATCTCTAAAGGGAAGTGGGGATACACTTTTATTTTTTAACACCTTGGCTTAATACTCAGCATCAATTATAATTTTTTGAAGATTCACATGCAAAGTTCTTTTGCAATACAAAAACAAGAACGATGTGGTATTATACCACAAAGGCCTTGCCATGTGATAATAGCATGAATCCTTAAATTTTAGGATTTGGATAAGCCAATTTTAGATATTGGTGTGAGAATTTATTTTGAATAGTTTTTAGTGAGCATTTTGGTGTTAGAAAAAATCAACAAGATTTGTAATTTTTAGGATTTATGTTTTGGACCTATGCAATTTGTTATTAATTATAATAATGTTGTATTGGAGAACATAATCCACGATGGATTATAGGCGGGATTATTGAGTTTGTGATTGATTTTGTGACACAAGAAGGTTATTATGTTAGTTGGTTGTTCAAAGCAACAAATTGTTTTTATATTAGATGAAAGGATGATAAGTGATAGTGAATGTGAAACACAGTTGAAGTTTTAACGTATACTTGAGATTTAGTTTTATTTGTATTACACTATATATATTTGATTGTATATATTTTGTCTAAGATAGTTAGAGTTACAACATAGACTTCAAATATATGTTATTCATTCATGAGCAACGAATGTATTTATGTTGCTTGGAGGCTTTTCCTTTTGTAGTAGAAGTATATTGGAGAGTGATCAAACTAACATGCATAAGTCGAACCAGATGTGGTCAAGTTGGGAGTTGTATAGAGTTGTTGCTTCTTTGAAAAGTATTTGTAGTCCATGAAATTATGAAGCAATTGTGCATGCGAGTTGTGCTTTAAAATACCAATCTTTAAGTCTCCTATTATCGTTGTAGGAGCATTTGTGGGTATTGTTTGTAGTACATTGTGGAGAATTAGTGATTTAATGTTTGACTTTGGATGCTTGTATGTAGTGATTATGTGCATGTGGAATTGTGTGTTTTTGTTGACTATCGCATGTGTTATTTCAATGTCATTGGTCTTGAATGTTATGGCATTGTGGAGTATTTGTGTCGGCTTGTAAAATATGGCATTTCCAACAAATAATAAGTTATCGCAAATTTTGAAATCTGTCATTAGAGGAAATATGGGCCTGAAGAGGGGCTTTCTAAAAGATGTTTTTTTATTTTTATTTTTTCATTTGCATTGCCATGTGGACCAATAGAACTATTGATATCAGGCTTTTACGTTATGTAGCTTGTCGCAAATTAAAATAAACAAAAAACTTGTTAAATAAATAAATGTTTCGTCGTCGGCAGCATGTGTAAATGTTATTGGATGTTGAGGTCTGCCCTTCCAACTCATCATTGTCCAAAGGGACCGAACCAAATTCAAAATGGATGTGTCAGAAGTCTATGCAGAGTTAAAATGAGCAAATCGAGACAACTTTAATGATAATGTCTTGTCAAATCATGGTTTACTAGTTAACTAGAGTTAACCCATAGCGCCAAAAAGCTCAATGTTCAAAATTTTGTTTACATAGATTCTCAACAAGCTAGCTGTTTACACATAACGAATGGAGCCATCAAGGAAACCGTGCTCCTCAATCGACTATGTGTTTCTCTTCAATGAAAAAGATGACAATGAATTATGGGTGCCAAGGAAGCATTCAAAAAACTCTTGGATTTTGTTGCATCCATCATCAAAAGGAAAATCTCGAAAAAGCAAGAAGACAAAACTATTATTTAGATCCTACTGGAAGGCTAGAATTATGAATTTCAGAACATCATCAAGAGGAAAATCTATATCTAAAATATTAGTTCAACATGTGTATATGCATTCAGAGTTAAATGTGCAAGGACTGAACTGTCATGATCACAAAAAAAATAACTATGAGTGTTGATATATTATTTGAACTTTTATTTGTTACATTTTAGATCATTTATTTGTAATCTGACCATTTTTCTATTGCAGATTTATATCTTTCCAATATAAATGAATGGGAACCATCTGGATCTGTTGCAGGTGTGTTGGATGTACTTCATACTGATATTGGACAATTGCAATATAGAGGTAGAATTGCAAAGGATCTCATTGATTAAATCTTTTTCTATGAATAGATGTATATTCCCGATTTAAAAGAGGATTTCGGGAGAATCCAGACCATTTTACTACCTAGTTTTAGAAGTGATGGATGGATTACTCCTGATGCCTTGGATTTAGAATCATTTTGATGTGTAATGACTTAAAAAATTCATTAAAGTAAAGTACTCGCTCAAAAATAGTCTGATTAAGTTGATTTGTTTCCTGTAATATGTTTGTGAATTTTTTTGCAAGTGTTGATGTACACAAAACTCCAACTATGTTTGTATGTAAAAACTTATCGAAAACTATATTATTTGAGCTTATGGATGAAGGCTGAGATAAGAAATCAAATGGAGATATAGAATGCAGAATCAAAAAGAGAGAAGATGTGTCTCTCCATGAGTTTCCTCCTTATATAACAGGTCCAAACCCTATTTGGCCACTTGGCTTTCCCTCCAAAATTTAAACCCTACTACTTTTGGGTCTAGATTCAATGTACCCAAAGTTCAAATTTGAATCTCTCTCAAACTTGACTACCAACTTTTCCAAACCTTCAAAAAGTCTTTATTGAATGTATTGTAAACTAATATAACTTCAAAAAGTTTATCTCTAAGTCTAAAATGAGTTTTGGCCTCGTATAGACAATTTACCAAAATATGACTAAACTAGACTAAACTAGTTGAAATCTCTCACAGATAGGTAACTCGACTTTATTATTAGGATAGTCTAGATCAAGAACAATTTAGATATTTGCTATACAGAAGCATGACTCAAATGACCAAGTCTATAATGCCAAAGTAAACTTTTATTTACTTGAATGGAAGTATTGAACGCCTGACTAGAGGCAGAAAAACAATGACTTAATCTATACAAGTATCCATGTCTCTTTCCAAGTGCTAAGATCAAGAACCAAGAATTGTCTTTGGATGCTCCTTGGTCATGAACTTCACTTGTAGTATCTGGTAGTCTTGAATCTCGTGGTTGTTTCTCTTGTAGTATATATAAAACAACTTCTTCTTAGTCTGCTGATTTGACTATTCTTTGTATTGTATTGGTTTCTAGTTTTGCTTTGATTGCTTTGGGTCTTTCTTCTTCTTCTGCTTAGTCTAGCCTCTATTGGTGTATAAGGCGTGAAAATCAGTTGAGGAATTGGAGGCTTCATTCCTCCGCGTGTCTTCTTGCAACAACATTGTAATGACTCTTGAAAGAGTCAACTATGGATGCATCGTGATAATCGTCACCCAGCTGTCGTATGAGCTTGGCAAGCTTGTAAGCAGTTGTATTACTGCATCTTGATCATCAATGACAGATCCAACAACGACCATTTGCTTCAGCATATTCTTGAATGAGTTGATGTGATTCTGTAGGGAATCATCATTGACCATCTTGAGGGAGTAAAATTTCTTCCTGAGATGTAGCTTGGAAGCTATATCTCACACTTCATATAATGTATTCAAGATGTCCCAGACTTTCTCAGATGTCTGAGCTTTTGACACATGGCCTATCTGAGTATCTAAAATATTGAGGATGATCAACGTAAATATTTTGTCATCCTTCAACTTCCATCTGGAGATTGTTGCATCGTCAACTTCGGGTATTCCCTCTGCACCTGTAACAATGTCATACAACTTCTTAGCCATTAGCACGGTTCTCATCTTAAATTTTCACAGATGGTAATTGGCTCCATCAAGCTTGTTCATGATAGGATTGGATTTCCCTTGGAAATCCATGTGGAAGATTAACTAAGTGATAGGAGTAACTATCAATGACTTAAGTATGAAAATCTGGTGCTAAATTACAGAACAAAAAAGCAATTATCCTATCAGCTAATAGGATTAGGTTTCGTCGGAAGCTTATCAGGCTATAGAAATAGCTCTGATATTAAACCACTTGAGAAATCAGATGGTTTCTGATATTAAAGCTCTAAATAATCAGAAAATAGTAACCTATTGCTCTGATACCATGTCGAAAGAAAAAAATTGTTGGAACTCGATTTTTCTTCTCGGTGCATGCACTACTGGTGACTCAGTAAGCGAACACAAGAATATGATAATTTTAAAGTTTTAATGCATGGTCATAGCAGAAGTGAAGACCAAACAACCAAACAAATCAAATAGACAACTAGACATAATGTAGAAAAGCATTGCAATATTGACGCGAATTTGAACACAAAACCAGACAGAGCTATAATCAGATTAAGTATAACAAAATATACAAGTCAATAATGTAGGTGGGACAAAACAATAGCGGATGTAACCGCGTGCTTCACAAAGCCAATTTACAAACTATAAAAGTTATGAACCTATTATTGACAATCTGTCTGAAAGAAAGAAATAATCAATGCGTGAAGGCATCTACAATGTCTGTCTCTCAATTGCAAAAATCAAGCTTACTGATATCGCTATTGCACTTGTTTGACGCTTGTTTTCTGTTTTTTACTAAATACCGAGATGATATTCACTATATACATAAATTTTATAGGTGTGCAGATGAAAAAGGTACAAAAGTGGTTGTGCCGTCTGTAGGAGATCGTGGGTGGCTGTTGTTGTTGTCAAATCTGATCACACAGTGCATAGAATGGACGTGAAGAGACTGTAATGTCAGACTTTGCCAAAAATAATGTTGGTGAAAATGCCAAATTGCAACACCCTTTGGCCTTTGGCCTTGACCTTACCTAAAAGAAACTTGCGCCCTTTTAAAGGCAAGTGTCGCATTTTTTAGAGGAAAGTGTCATCTGTCATAAATTGCGTGAAAAAATGCAGTCGCATTTTTCACATTTTTTGCTTGTCAGAAAGTGTGTGTAAAAATGGAGTGTCGCATTTTAGGCAAGTGTCACCTGTCATAAATTTTGTGTAAAAATGCAGTGTCGCATTTTAGGCAAGTGTCGCTTGTCATAAATTGCGTGTAAAAATGTAGTGTCGCATTTTAGGCAAGTGTCGCCTGTCATAAAATGCATGTAAAAATGTAGTGTCGCATTTTTTGCCTGTCATAAAATGCGTGTGAAAATGCAGTGTTGTATTTTTCACATTTTTCGTCTATCATAAAATGCGTGTAAAAATGCAGTGTCACAATTTTTGCATTTTTTCGCCTGTTCAGGTTTACTTGTAAATATGCAGGCTGTGCAACTGTTGTATTTTTCGCCTGTCATAAATAGTGAGTAAAAATGCAGGTTGTTGCAACTGTCATCTTTTCCGCCTGTCTTATTTTACGTCTAAATATGCGGATTGTGGGACAACAGAAGTAAAATACGACAGCATGAATGAAGGGTCTTCTTCTCACTATGTTGTTGTCTCGGCTTATTTCTACTCTTTCATTTGCCTTCTTTGAGTTTAAGAGATCAAAAGTACATGTGTAGGGCATCCCTACTGCTTTCGGTCTTGTCTTTGGTCTGACTCCCTCTTAGGCTTGAAATCCTTCTTCTGCTTCTCTTTGTTGTCGTAGAGAGCCCGATCAGAGTTATCCTTGTGTTCGGGCATATTTTGACTAGGGATTGGTCCAGCCAAAACGCCCAACCTATCCTTACACGAGACTACATCCAATCTCAGAGGCCCCACTGATTACCCCATACTTCCAGGTCAATGAGAGTTTTTAATCTCTCAAAGATGTGATCAATGGGAGATCGGTTTTGTATTAGTGCTCATACAAATCCAGGAGCAGCTAGCGTACTGTTGATTTGCAATGAATAGACAACTTGTGCTACCCAAGGATGATGTTCTCATATGTAAACAATGGTTAGGATGAGGAGTCCATGAGTGTTTATCTCAACAACAATATCTCCAATACGAATCTCTTGAGCTGTGGTGTCAAAGAATATGATATCTATATTGACAGGCCCTAAAACACGTAACACTAAACAGAATCTTCGTGGACCAAATGTATTCCATTCATAACGTGGTTCTTCGAATGTTACTATGACTGCCTAGACCGTTTACTAATGTCAAGTGTAGAAGTTGGCTCTTTGCAGTTGGGGTCGGATCCTCTGAAGGTTGGGTAAACGTCTTAGAATTGCTATCAAATCTTCATCAGTAGAAGTTGATGGGGAAGGTCGACGGGGTATGACTAACTCTGTATATCGGATGGTTGTTAGGCCTACGCACACCCAGTTTAGATTTTTTACTAGCTCATGCATGCTTAAAGTACTTTCGTCTTTGATCCAAAATAATCGATCGCCTGGGATGAGAAAGCGCTTGACATAAGGGCTATAGAAGTAGTAATAGGCTGCCCCTTGTCACACTATTTGATAGAAGTCTCCTGGCAGGGGAAGGTCGCGTAAAGCCATACTTGTCATGGAAAGTCTATTGGGGTCAATGCTTTCTCAACAAATTGCAACTGTAAGGTCCGTGTGGTCACTAATATCCATTGTTGTTCGTCCAATTCTTGCAATGTTTCTCCCCTTGATCGTGTGCCATAGCAAATCTGATGGTGGAGAGTTCAATCTCTATTGGTAGGACACATTCTTGTCCATGCACTAGGAAAAAGGGAGTATGGTTAGTGCTAACTTTATAGGTGGTGTTGTAAGCCCGTAAGGCAGCATATAACATACGATCCCAATCTCTTTTGCTATCAGCTACAATTTTTTTCAGAATAGATAGTAGCTGTTTGTTTGTACTCTCGGCTTGGCCATTGGCTTGTGGGTGATATGGGGTACTTTTCCTATGCTTGATCAACAATTGTTTTGTCAAGGCCTTAATAGTTTTGTTAAAGAAATGTGTACATCTATCAGACAGTAACTCTTTGGGTGCTCCGAATCTTCCTATCACTTGTTCTAATAAGAACCATGCCGTCTCTTTGGCATTATCTTTTGCTACTGCTTTGGCTTCTACCCACTTAGTAAAGTAGTCAGTGGCTACAACTATGTAGTGCTTCCTGCTTGATGATGCAGGGTGGATGGGTCCCATGAAATCTATTCTCCATTTTTCAAATGATAGCATCACTTGTATTGGCACTAAAGAACGTGTTCGATTGGCATGTGGATCGATCCTTTGGAAAATATCATAATTACGCGCATACAAATGAGCATACAAATGAGCATCACAAAAAATAGTAGGCCACCAGTATCCCGCCCTAAGTACCTTCAGTGTTGTCAATTGTCCTACGAAATGGCCTCCACATGCTGAATCATGACATTCTACTAAAACAAAACCGACCTCTCCTGATGTAATACATCGTCTAAACAATCCTTCTATACCTCGTCTATATAGGACACCTCCTATTAATGAGAATCTCAAAACTTGTAAGCATAGTTTTCTCTTTTCTTGATGAGACATGGATTCTGGAACTGTAAGTGTTGAAAGATAGGTGGCTATATTGGCGTACCATTCAGGTATCATAGTTGTGTCTATTCTCATCAAGTCTTTCACTTGGTCAATCTCACATTCACTATCTTCAGTTTTTATGTTGCCTAGCTCGCAAATGCAATCGTTCAACCCTTGTAGCTGTGGTGGTCACTTCATAAAATATAAATAACAAATTATTGATGAACAAATACAGTAAATATTGATTTCATTTGTTCGGCTGTGCATGGAGTTTGCCATGTGTCGATGTTAGGATGTGTCAGGGTTAAGAGGTGCTTGAGCGATATAGAATGAGCCTTGTCAAACATTCCTCATTATGATTATGGTATTCCTATGCAGCTATGGTTGGGAGGAGACTTGCACCAGAGCTCTCATGTTTGCTTGTTGATCTATGTACATTTGCTTAAGATTAATAAAGTGACGGATTTGTTGGGTAATTCTGTGTATTTACTTAGGGTTTGTGAGCTTGTGTGCAACATTTGGTATCAGAGCAGTTACTTTCAAGACTTCTGTGGAATTTGGCATCTTTAATTAGGATTTGGAGCATTCTTGGAGAGCCAACGGCCTACTGTAGGTGATCTGTTGGTAGGTTTGGAGTCCATAAAATAGCAGATTGAAGCCCTATGGTGGATTGCTGATCTTCTGACAGCCTTTGAGCATTTTCTACTATGCGGCTTGATTATTCTCTTCGCTTTTGTGAAAACCTAGCCCACATTAAATTTGTACATCTATTTGTAACTTCTCCAAAACTCAGTATTTTTCAGATCTGTCAGTTGCAATAAGCTTCTTGTGGTAGGTCGCTAGTAGGGTAAGGCTTTTTGCCTTCTGATTCGGTGATCATCCATAGTTTTTTGCCAATTGTCAATATGAAACCCTAGTTTGATGGTTTTTGGAAAAGAAGAGTCTATGTGTAGTTAGAACTTGGCTGTAGGAGAGCTATTCTATTCAATTCTTCTAGGAATTCAGGGCAACTTATCTGTGTAGTGATTTGAGGTGCTGAGAGCTTGGTTTTGCTTTGTTTTTGCTACCTATCTTTCTGCTATGGCATCTACAAGCAACACCAGTCAAGATTCATAGAGATTATATGCTGTATGTTTTAAGGTGGATACTATCAAAGCTACTCTTGAGTTGATTTTGGAGCAACTCAAAGGTAAAGGGGTTAGTGTAATAGATCCTAACACCACAGTAGGGCAAACACTAACTGATCCACCCAACCTTGCCTACTCCCTGATATAGAGTAAGCCCCTCCTAGCCCATTGTGAGGACTGGTAGCATGCAATTGCCAAGTGTCGGCCACGTGGCACTGACGTGGCCGACAGCACATCGGGACCCAACTGGGGGCCCTATCCTACTGACAGGGTCCCTAGACTGTGTTAGGCCCGCCATGGCTATGGACCGTGCTAGGGCACACTAATCACATTGTCTTGCCCTGTTGGTCATGTACGCTGGACATGACCCTGACTGTGGTATCTGACCTATCTGCGTTCCCTAGGGTTCGGCACTGGTTACGAGTTCATAACACTCCCTCCCCCTTAAGAACCGTCTTGGTCCTCTAAGACAAAGTCTGGAAAAATCTTGTGAAGGACGCTGCCTCTTTCCCAAGTGAAATTCTCAACAGGCTGATCATTCCACTTAATTAGATATTCTCGGTATAGAGTATGACGACTCTCTACTATCAAGAATCTCCTCTAGTTCATGTGGAGGTTGCTAAGAATCCAATGGGAGGACTAGAACACTGTCCCCTACCAGATTGTCTGATCTGGTTAAGGCTTTTCTTAACTGACTTACATGAAAGACTGGAAAAACCTTACTGTTGTGTGGGAGTTCTAGTTCATAGGTGACCTCGCCTAGTCTCCTACTGATGGTAAAGGGACCACAATACCTTGGAGACAACTTAGCACACACTCCTGATTTGAGGGTTCTAAAGTCGACTGGGACTCTCAAGTAGACTTTCTCACCAGTGGAGAACTGCACATCCCATCTGCATAATGTCTGGCTCGATCCTGGGACTGCCTAATGCTACGCTTAGCATGTTCTCCTCCCAATTAGTCTGCTTCTTGCTGACGTATGCACGAAGCATATCCTCCAGCACTTGATTTACCCTCTCTGTTTGACCGTCCGTCTATGGATGGTCGGTGGTACTCATTTCAAGTTTAGTATGGAGATGATGGAATACTGTCCTCCAAAAATTTCCAGTAAACTTATTGTCCCGATCGTTGACTATGCCGGAAGGTAGACCGTACAATTTAAATAGCCCGTCTACAAACAACCTCGCTAACTCTGGAGCTCTAACGATTGTTTTGGTTGGAATGAAATGAGCCATTTTGGTCAGACGGTCAACTGTGACCCATATAGCGTCATTACCCTTTTGGGTTTTAGGCAGGCCTACTATAAAACCCATGGAGATACTCTCTCATTTACCAGTTGGTATTTCTAAGGGATGCAACAACCCTCCTGCCTTTAAACGCTCTGCTTTGTTTACTTGACATTTCTGGAAACTGCTTACTAATGTTCACGTTTGATGGGTCAGATAATGCTCACCAAGGGTGGACATAGATTATAACCAGTTGATGAGCAAATTTTAACACGTATACTTTTGTAGTCCAACGAAGGATTCTGCACTCCCGGTAGACACACCAATGTTTGGGCATATTTTGACTAGGGATTGGTCCAGCCAAAACGCCTTAGTAGGGAAAGGACCCACATTGTCCTTACGCGAGCAATCAGAGGCCCGGGGGCCCCACTGATTACCCCATACTTCCTAGTCAATGAGAGTTTCCAAGATCTCAAAGATTTGACCAGCGAGAGATTAGTTTCGTATTAGTGCTCATACAAATCCAAGGGCAGCTAGCATATTGTTGATTCACAATGAATAGACAGCCTGTGCTACCCAACGATGATGTTCTCGTATGTAAACAGTGGTTAGGATGAGGAGTCCATGAGTGTTTATCTCAACAACAATGTCTCCAATACGAATCTCTCGAGCTGTGGTGTCAAAGGATATGATATCTATATTGATAGGCCCTAAAACACGTAACACTAAACATAACCTTTGTGGACCAAAGTGTATTCCATTCATAACGTGGTTCTTCGAATGTTACTATGACTAGTGCCTAGACCGTTTACTAACGTCAAGTGTAGAAGTTGGCTCTTCTACAGTTGGGGTTGGATCCTCTGAAGGTTGGGTAATACGTCTTAGAATTGTTGTCAAATCTTCATCAATAGAAATTTGGGGGGGAGGCTAACGAGGTATCACTAACTTTGTATATCGGATGGTTGTTAGGCCTATGCATACCCAATTCAGATTTTCTACTAGCTCATGCACGCTTAAAGTACTTTTGTCCCTGATCCGATATAATTGATCACCTAGGATGAGGAAACGCTTGACACAAGGGCTATAGAAGTAGTAATAGGCTAACCCTTGTCGCACTATCTGACAAAAATCTCTTGGCAAGAGAAGGTCACGTAAAGCCATACTTGTCATGGAAAGTCTATTGGGGTCAATGCTTGTCAACGGATTGCAACAATAAGGTCCGTGTGGTCACTAATATCCACTGCTGATTTATTTTGATGTATAGCATGGCCCTTATCCGAAATTCTTTGTTGTCCACCTCTAGTGCTAAGTCTCCAGTTCGAAGCCCACGTACTATAGCATCGAGTCCTATTATTGTCACATAGACTCCGGTGAATCGAAGTATAGGACAATATCGCCGTGGTCGGCATTCATCATTCATGCCCTCACTATGTGGTGTTATGCTATGACACTGTTCTAGTAGCAAAAATTCCCTCTCAGCTTGGGTGTGGTGTCTAAGATTCTCAACAACTCTAGAAGGTGTGTGTCTTGTTCTAATTCAATCTAGATTTTATTGAACTTTTAGAACATTCCACTCTCCAATCCATTCCTCTCTTCACTCAATAATTCCCTTGATAACATCTTTTACCCCCTTACATTGAACACTCACTTGCTTGGATCAGTATGGGTCTGATTATGACTTATCATTGTGGTTCTTTCCCAAAGATGATTCTAGGAAATGTACCATCCATTCATCTGGATCTTACATATCATGACCTGGTTTTGTTGATAAAGGGAGGTACAAAAGTTGACTCATTCAAGGTTTTGACAAATCCTCTCCTTAAAGTCACTAATGATAGCATTTGTTATTATGTGATGCTTATCTATAGTCGTATCTTCTTGCGGAATACATTCATACTGCAATAGAATGGCATTTCAGATATAATCAGTCTAAAGTGAGATTTTCATATATCACAATGTAGGGCTCTTAAGGTGGTGTTATATGCTGACACTATGATGTGATAGTATACAAACACTCATGATTATGGCATGATTTCACGTGTGCTTTTCTCAAAGAGTTCCTAATGTTGTTAGTCCCATTCAAGTAAACTCGGAAAAATTCCCTCAATGTTTGTTACAACAGATGTAGGTTGTGAAAATTCCATCATTTTCTCACTTTTCTCTCACAATCTTCCACTTTTATGCCCTCAAGCTAAGGGAACTTGGTACTCTTAGTTAAAACAGTGATGTATCTTGTGTTTTTTGAAGATTTTCATTTTTTTGTTTTTCGTTTTTACAAATAGTTTTAGATACACTAATGTGCCCGTGCTAATGCGTGGACCCGGATTCCAGGGGCCCGTGAATCCTCTAGTGCCCGTATATTCCAACGACACACTAAGAATTGTGTTCTATGTGAGGAATAAAAACTGATTCAATGGTAATTCCTAGACCCAAGAGGGTATTCCGCCTCTTTAGGTCTCAATTATCCTTCCCTCTAGAGGTTGGGGCATATACTCATCATAAAATGTAAATCACAATGCATTCACACATGTCATACACATTCCATCACTCGCAACTTTACAACTTAAGATGAGGAGGCCCATGTTTGAAATAAACACTAAGACCTTATGAACATTCCCATTTTTTTGTTTTAGGCACAAGATTAGGCCATGAGGTAACCTAATTACACTTATTGAGAAGGTGGAAAAGCACAAGGAGTAATGCTTAAAACAGAGCACATACTACATATTGATAACTTTATCTGAAAGTTACTTAAATCATTCACTCTAAAGAATACATCAACATGTGGCTATATTATGGCACGCACATACTATAAGAAAGTCGACTTCAAAGCAACTTCACAATGCCAACATGGGTTAGTCATTTCTTAACACTGGCATAAAGAGTTTAACTAAATATTTAAATGCAGGCAACTGCATACTCTTTGCATGTTACTCTACCAAATGCACCAACCACATGCCACATCTAAAAGATATCCGATCTGTGAAATGACACAAAACCAGTGTTGAGGAAAGTGTATATACCTCAATACTGCCTGAAGGTGGTGCTCAGTGGGGAGGGCTCAATCACTACTCCTGCGATGCCTTGCTAATTGGTTGCTTAAGGAGTATATGTGAGGTCCACTTTTTACCAATAGAGTGTTCCTTCCTAAATGGCAGCTTGCTAAAATTCTGGAGCCCGAAAGCCAAGCGTGTTCTTGACTCCTACTTTTCACAGTAGGTTTGGATGGTCCCGGCGTTCGGCATGAAGTGAGGTGAGCCGCGACAACTCGATCCCGAAGCAAGCTGGAGGTATGGCGTGAGGCGGGGGTCTCCAAATTTTTTTTATTTAAGGACCATAGTCCAAGCATAACTTACCTCATTTGCGAATTCAAAAGCACACATGTTGCCAGAGCTCTCGCTACGACAAAGTCATGGCTTTCTATAAGATTTCGCATACGTTCTTGCTTACAGATTTCTTGATGGTAAGATTATTGTCATTTTTTAACTTTGTTCTATGCTTAGCATGGGTATTAAATTCTTGCATTAGAAACTATTCATGTTTTAATTTGTATTCATCTTTTTAAAACATGGGCAACCTATGCTCAACATAGGTGCTTGCAGCAGTCCTCTCCTCTAATTTATGCTGAGCATAGGTGTGTTTGGATCCTTAGTAACATCCTATGCGCAGCATAGGATTCCAACGGGATTTTTCTATTCTAACCACAGTTCGACCTATGCTGAGCATAGGTTGCATCTCTGGTCCTCTTCTAACCTATGCTCAGCATAGGTTAGCAAGCAAATTGCGAAGACATCCTACGTTGAGCATAGGTTGGACTAGAGCACGCGAGTAACGACCTATGCTGAGCATGGGCTAGAAGACGACTAGAGATGCAACCTATGCTCAACATAGGTTGCATCTCGTGTGCTCTAGTCCAACCTATGCTCAACATAAGATGTCTTCGCAATTTGCTTGCTAACCTATGCTGAGCATAGATTGGAAGAGGACCAGAGATTCAACCCATGCTCAGCATAGGTCGAAAGGTGGTTAGAATTGAAAAATCTTGCCGACTTCCTATGTTGAGCATAAGTTGTTACTAAGGACCCGAACACAACCTATGCTCAACATAGGTCGCTACTCATATTTTTCTTGTTTTACAAGGCTTTGTCTGAGAAAAGTGATCCTTTTGAGATGTTTTAGTAAGAAAATGTGTTGAATTTTTAGTTTTGTTTTTAAAGATTTTTCACAAAAACAGCTTGTCTTATTAAAGTTTTCAGTATTTTCATTAAGGTAGTGTTTTAAATTTTTCTAAAAAGTCTTTTTCTTTTTTGCAAATTTTCAATTGTCTTTGATAATTTGCGAAATGTCGAGGATTTCTTTTAAAATTTCGGGTAAACCTCAAGATATTCCGTTGAAAGATAAGAAAAAATTCATGTACTACTTCACCAAAGGGGTCAACAACACAAAGTTTTCGGAGTTTTTTATTCATTTAGCTGAGAAGCTTGGTAGGGGAGACTCACAATTCAAAGTTCAAGGAAGATTGTTTGCTGATCAACCAGATGAGAATCAAGAAGAAGGCTTTGTGAATGTACTTGTAAAGGAGACGGATAATTCTTTTCTATTTTCATTCTGAACGAGACTATGATAAAGATTTAACTTTGCCAAGACGAGGCCATCAAAGCTTATTTTGATAAAGCTCTAGTTACTTTGGTGTGTAATTATAAAACATATTTTTATTCATGTTTGTCTACATTTGTTTCATGCTTAGCAAAGTTGTTACTAAATATAAAATTCTTTAAACTTTTAGATAAAAGCCTTTACTCATTATATTTTAAACTTGATTTGTTTTTGTCCAGAGCATGAAGCAATGCTTAAAAATGGTTCTAGTTGCTATTGCTGAGGAGAAAGATCCGGTCTATTCATTACGGAGTTCAAAAGGTGTATCTATTGGACCTTGCAAGCCCGCTTCTAATACGCTCAGGTCACAAAGCCGGCCTCTGAAAATGTTGAGGATGAAACTGTAGCTATCCCTCATCCCAAAAAAAAGAGATCTCATAATATTTCTGAGTCTTCTCCCACTAGACCTAAGTCATGCCCAAAGACCATGGCTACACATCGCCATAAGTCCATCCCGTCTGCTGAAAGCAAAAAAGCCACCACCGAACCATCCATGTCGCTACCTGCTGCATCCATTGGCCCTTTACAAGACAGCTCTGAGCTTGCCAAATTAAGAGAAGATATTCATAAAACAAAAAAAATAAAAGAAACAACTTTAATTTTAGATATAAATCAGTGTGATAGGCCACCTGTAGACCCAATAACAGGAGACAGGACAATGGAAGTAAGAGAACTGAATGAAACACATGTACATAATTTAAAAATAAAATTTAAAGATCATACACAGACCATAGTTACTCCTTTTGTTGTTTTGGTTGATCCCAACAAATACAACGATGTTACAAATTTTGATTTTTCTTTATTAGATTCATATCATTTTTTTGTTCTTGGGGACATACACAGTTTACAAGCCCGAAAACAATTATCTCAAGAGTATCCCCATATTCCAAGCTTTCGAACTGTGAATGCCATTGCATTTGCTGGCCGGACAGTGGAAGAAGTGAAATTATTGGCCTGGGACCACAATATTAATCAGGACTACCGGATGAAGATGACCGTGATACAAAGAATTCGATTTTTTCACAAAGAATACATGAGAGTCTCCAAAACAAGAGATGTGAATCAACTTGAGCTGAAAGCACTCTGTGCTCAAGAGACAGGCCTGTCTTTTGATTTGAAAAATCCTACGCAGAGCCTTATAAAATATGATAATTTTTTTCAGCTTGCTTTTTGCAGTGGCCATGTAATTTGTTTTGCTATGCTCGTCATGGAATGCTCTGGTCATAATATATGTTCTAATCCTTTTAAATTGTTTTTATCAAACTAAAATTTTGAACCCAATTTTAATACTCCCTAAATTCCTTATCAAAGAATTTTTTTTTTTTATTTCAGGTGTGGGCCCTTGTTGATAAAATTTTTTATAAATGAGAAACTTTTCAAATAAAAGGCCAACCTGCTCAGGGTGCTTCAAAGTCAAAGAAAAAAATTGTGAGTACTCAAACTCTGAAGCCAATCCCTACAAAAATGAAAATATCAGAGTGGAAGAATATGCAAGGGATTAGCCCTTCAGAGCTAATAATAAGTATTCTTTCTAGAGTTGACGATGGTCAACTTTCTCTGACAGAAATGAGAAATTTTTTTTAAAGGTAATAGTCATAATCTAAACATTTATTTTCATGTTACCTTTTGTAATAAAGTGATTTTCATGATTTTGTTGAATTTTTAACAATTATACCTTTTAAATGCAGGCATAAATTATTTACGAAAGTTCAAAAAGCCCTTAAATTGTCAAGATTTTGATGAGTGCCCTCTGAGCAGTTGAAATGAATCCTTGAGTCCATTTCTGATTTTGTTTAGAGACATGGTATTTATTTCACCCATGCTTAGCATAGGTGCTTATTAATTGTTTCTTTTATATATTCTATGTCTCCTATGCTAAGCATAGTTTTTTCTTTATTTAATTTTTTTTTTTTGATAAGTTAAGTCTCCTATTCTATTTTATATTTTTTGTCTCCCATGCTAAGCATAGCTTTTTCTTTTTCAGTCTCCCGAAGACGAGAAAAACAAAGTCCGTCCAGAGCAATTCAAGAGACATATTCTGAAGGCAAAAGCAGAAAAAAAGGACAAGGAGAGATTGGCACGGGCTGAGACCATTGCGGAAGAGAATCCATTAGAGACTTACCTTCCCAAAAGTGTCGATGATCAACCATGCTTTTACTCGGTTGAGGAGGGCGATTGCAGAGAAATTTTAAAATTAAAAAAAAAAAGACCTTATACACTACATCGCCGATATACCATATGGATTTCAGATGAAGGAATTATTAAATGATGATTTCCTTTTTAAATTCACTGAAATCCATAGTTTTATACATGGTTTTTTTGAAGTCACAACTTCTCCAATTTGGAGAGTTGTTATTTTTCATTCTTCTTGATAGTCAACATCAGTACAGAAAGCTCTACTAACTTTCTATAATGCGAGAATAGAGAATGTTGTGTGGTAAGTTTCTAAGTTCCTAAATTATTAATTTGTATTTTAATTCATATTTTAATTTTAAAGTTAAAATTTTAAACTTATTTTACTTGTAATGTTCCATGTCAGGTACAAGCCCAATGTCAAGAACTCGGGAGGAGCTCGACTTTGCAATGAAATAGAATAAATAACCATCGGTTATTATTTTTTGGATGACAAACGCTCGATGCTTCATTACAACACTTTCGGACTGACAAGTTTTGGAAACTTGTTCCAGTATTTAGCCGTGACGAAGAAATTAAAAAATCCAATGACGGGTTCCGTGGCTTGTCCCTACCAAAAACCACAACAATTAATTTATCATTTAATTGATATTTTTTCTCACCCAATTGATTGGGTTTTGGATTTATTTAGCGGTAGCGGCACTACGAGCACATGTGTTATTCAGAAAGGCAGACATGTTGCTATAGTAGATTTAGGTACTAAATGAGAATGAAATCTCTTTTAGTTTTGCTAGATGAACTATCTGAGGTGAAAAAATGTTTAGACAACGAGGATACAGTAATTCCCTTGTCCAAGGAACCTCAGCCTCCTGCTAGCGAAAAAGTAGGCGACACAGGAGAATTTCTTGATGTCTTGGTTCAAGATTACAATGTAGTAACGGTAGTCGAGGAAATTGTAGAAGAGGTGCCACTTGAAAGCACAGTGGCTACTCAAGAAAAAGAAAAAGATGTAAATGACCTCGATGATTTTTGAGAATTGTTTTAAAGAATATTGCGTTTATATTTTTTGATGTATTGTGTTTTGAATTCTTTTTGATTGATTTAATGTTCTTGAATTTGTTTTTTAATGATTTAAAACTAAGAATTTGAAATATTTTAAAAATTTTAACATTGATAATCATTACCAGAAATTAAAATTGTAACGATTTGTCAAGTTTATAATATTTTAATTTTAGATGTGTTTTTATAATATTTTTTGTAAAAAAAAATGTTATTAAAAAATTTTAAAAATGAAAAGATTTTTTAGATTTTTTTCAGAGTAATTTAAATATTTTCACAAATCATTTAATCTTGATTATTATAAAGCCATTTTATTTGCGTTTATTTAATGTTTATATATTAATAAACTTACGTAGGTATAAGTAAAGATTTTTAAAAATTTTAAAATTTTAAAAAATATTGATTCAAATTTTTAACATAATTTAAAAATTATTTTTTTCGATACAAGAATTGTAATTTCAAACAACAACGGAAAGATATCTACTATTAGCATGCATTTCAATATTGCAGATCATACACATTATAGAATAAAGTTTTGTTGAAAATTGCTTCTATTATCATAGCTAAATTTTCAATGTTTTCTTGAGCATTGTTTGTTTCCCAAATTAGCGCAAGAGAGGTGTTCTCTCTCATGAGAGGTGTTCTCATCTGACTATATCAGTCTATATATTGCTGATCCTCTCTGTCTTTGATATGTCTCATCAAGGGAGTGTGTGGTTGATATCTTTACCAAAGCATTGGAAAAAGATTTTTTTCTATCCAAGTAAAATGATTAAGTCAAAATTATAATTAAAAGAAACGTATCAACCTTAATCAAAATTGATTTTAGTTTCCTGTCATTGTCTTTCATGCATCAGCCGCTTTCCGCCCATTATATTGCACCTTTATTGCCTTCGCATTTTCAAAAGCTGGAAAAAGGCCGAAGGTCAATGAAAAAAACGACAACTAGAACACTTAAAGCTGTGATTACATTTAGCATAAGCTATCTATTAGACTGTTTTTGCATTTAGCAGCTGATTAGAACAAAAGAGCTATTCCACAATATTTCTGCTCTCTTCTCCATTCTAGTTCTTCTTATCTCCCTTGCCCCATCAAATCCTGATACTTGGATCACAAAATCGACTGACCAAAGAGCCGTGGTTGCTAGCTCTGCCACCACAATCCATTCTAATGAGGAGTCAAATGACGGGGACGTCGTTGGATAAGAATTCATACGTGACAATTCGCAAACCGAAGCCTTAGCGATTGTGGATTGTCTATAGTTTGATGTCACATCTACTAAGCAATCTCCAATGCGAAGGTTTGTCATAGATGCAAGCCCCTCTATAAGTCTAAAACCACTGAGTGGAAGGCCAAGAGCGATAAACAAAGATCAAGACCGAGTTGATGACCACCTAGGAGATGTACAAAAAAATCCGAAGAGACGCCATAGAAGAACCCAAGCCTGTGCATGACGTGCCACAATACTTCAAGGACTATGAGATGGATGAAGTGGTAGTGGTCATGCCCAGAGCCAAGAGAGAACCTATAGAGGACACTTCCAAAGGGGCCAATGTTTACGAAGGTCCAGCTCATACGAAAGAGATAGATCTAGCAGAGGAGAGAGAAGAAAGTCACATGGTGTCTGATGAGAAATGTAGAAGGAGAGAAACTCAAAGATCTTAAGGCCTTCCACAAATACCGTGACTATCTCGCTTGGAATTACTTTGAGTTGAAGGTCATATAGCCAGATGTAGTGATTCACACCATTCCGCTGGTTGATGGAACAAAACCTATTGGAAAGTCGTGTGTGAAAGATAGGTCGAACCTGAAAAAAAAAATTCAAATAAAAAAAAATTGAAAGACAAGAAAGAAAACTTATCGTGCGTAGCGGAATAAACTATCTTCCTCTTTCTTTATGCATGACTATACCTATCAATTTCAAACAAAAGAATAGTGATGAAAATCACGTTCGATCTTATAGTACCAAAACTTTGAAATCATTAGTACTACAGTGATTACATAACCAACCATTAAGCATCGAAACATCAGACAAATAACAGTCTGTCTACAAAAATGAATGTAAACTCTCACTGTGAGTCGTTTCGAATAGTTATGCAGATTGTGTAAAAACACGAAGAAAATTGCAGGTTTAAAAGTTGGACAAATATTAAAATGTCGATTATTCGATTAGGGATTTTCATTAATATGAATATGAATTGTTAAAATCAAACCGTGTCTATGTGATAGCACTGTATTGCAATTTCTACTTGTTTTCTATGTCATAATGATGATGGAATCTTATTGCTATGACACTAAATTTGAATGTTCCTCCAATATTTGAATAGTTTCTCCAATATCTTTGCACATTTGATCTCTACTAGAGAAGAATAAAAAAGTGTATAGCAACTTACTAGTTTGTGAAAAATTGTCAAAATCTATCTTGGTTATTTTATGATTTTATGTTTGTGAGTACATTGCACATGTGTGGAGCATATTTCACATGTGTAAAATAGTTAGGATTTGTTGACTTTCGGGGTTTCATAAAGATTGCTAGTCAAGCATCTTGGTGTCACTAGGTGATAGGGCCAATATTGGCTTTAGAGGTCAAATGGTCAAGTACACATGTTTTATAGGCCAAAATTCAATTGTGATATAACTCAAGTAGTCAGTTTGCTTACACATGTCAATATTTCAGGTCTAATGAAGATTAGAGGCTGAGAAGAAGCTATTTTTGATCAGATCATAACACCTAATCATTTGTTGATTGTGAGGCTTGTGCATATTCAATACTAACAATGTTTTGTTCAATCTATTGTTGACAATCTCCACTTCTGTGGATGAACACTCTCCTTTGTGGATGAACACTCTCCTTAAGTGGATAAACTCTCTCCTTAAGTGGATGAACCTTCTCCTTAAGTGGATGACAAATACTCTTTGAGTGATTTTGTATTTCTCCAGAAGGCTGAGCGAAGCTCCCACTTGGATGAAAGATCCCCTTTTGGGTGAACAGATTGTCAACAATCTTTTGCATAAATTTGGTGTACTTTGTTGATCATGTAAGTAACTCTCCTTATGTAATTTGATTGAAGAATTTGCTAGAAGGTTTTAACCATTATGCAAATGTGTTTTTAGGTTCTTAACAAGCTAAGGAACATTCTCATGTGAAGTGATCTTAGATCTACATCTAAACACCAAGATTTGACAAGCTAGTGAAGCTAGTCTTGTGATTCACTAAGTATGCTCTTTCTTTCACCTCTAAAGCTTGTACCTATCACTTGTTGGAGTTTATTAACTTTTAGAAGTGTGGTTTACATGTGGTTTTACAGATTGAATCAATATCTTAGTGTGTTGATCATATGTTGATCAATTTTGTTCAATTATAGGTATTCTTGGCAGCCTAGTCTTTTGTATTTTCTAAGAATGCAAGTAACTCTTCACACCATAACTTGATTTTGTCACTTTCTAGGAAGTTTTAGAGCTTAAGCAAGAGTGTGTTCAGGCTGGTTTGAGTTTGTAATCCATTCCACTTACACCCAATTGCCTTCTTGCCTTTTGGAAGTTCCACCAACCTCCAAGTGTTGTTCTTGATGAGTGCTTGATGCTCATGATCCATGGCTTGGATCCATTCCTCCTTTTGAATTGCTTCACCTACACAAGTTGGTTCATCAAAAGAGGTAAGAAAAGAAAAGTTAGAGTTCTCTACCACTTGCTTTCCATTTTCATCATAGGTTAGCCTTGATGGCTTAGTCCTTTGCCTTTGAGTCCTCCTTGAAGGTTGCTTTGGAGTGGCATCTCCACCTTCATCCAAGACATCTTGCACATCATGATGATTATTAGGCACATCAACATCATCATCAACATCGACAACATTGGAAACATTATCTTCATGAAAGATGACATCCCTACTTATGACAAATTCGTAGAAGGAATGTACACTTTGTAAATCTTGCTTACTTCACTATAGCCAACAAACACACCCTTCTTTGATGAAGGATCTTCTTTAGTTCTATCATCAAGAGTGATGTTGACAAAACAAGTACAACCAAAGGTCCTACAATGCTTGACACTTGGCCTCCTGCCATAGAGGACCTCTAAGGGAGTCTTACCATTCAAAGAAACACTTGTCCTCTTGTTACAAAGATAGTTAGCACATGCTAAAGCTTCCCCCCAATAGGACTTAACAAGATTAGCATGTCGTCTCATTGCCTTGGCACATTCACAAAGGGTTCTATTCTTCCTTTTTGCCGCTCCATTCTATTGTAGAGTCCTAGGACTAGAGTACTCCCTCTTAATCCCATGTGCTATGCAAAAATCTTTGAACTTATTTGAAGGGTATTCCCCTCCAGTATCTGATCTCAAGCATTTGATCTTTGTATTGAATTGATTTTCCACTTCATTCTTAAACTTAACAAATGCAGCAAACACTTCATCCTTGGTTTTAAGAAGATAGACCCAAGTATACCTACTAAAGTCATCAATAAAAGCTGCATACATTTTTGCCCCACCATTGTTAGTTGTACTAAAAGAATGAAGATCCAAATGCACAAGTTGAAAAGCTTCTTTAGATCTAGAAGTAGATCTAGTATAAGCAAGTCTATGAGTTTTGGACAAGGCACAATGTTCACAAAATGTATTATTTGCAACAAGACTTTTAGGGAGACCAAGAA
Organism: Diphasiastrum complanatum; assembly: GCA_029204225.1. NCBI lineage: Eukaryota > Viridiplantae > Streptophyta > Lycopodiopsida > Lycopodiales > Lycopodiaceae > Diphasiastrum > Diphasiastrum complanatum. Next base: position 24,582,906 of record CM055104.1, on the reverse strand, counting down.
CATGCTCTTTCTTTGCCATTACCTCCAAAGATTTGAAGTTGGGATGGCCCAACCTCTTATGCCAAATTTCTTGGTTTGTCAATTGTTTCCTAGCCATACATCCTTCATTCTTAAAGATCACACATGCATCCAGTTTGAAAAATTTACCATGCCTTGTTCCTTTAGCAATCAAGGATCCACACTTACTTATCAAACGACCATCTCCAATGAACTCAACATCAAGCCCCTTGTCAATCATTTGACTAACACTAAGCAAATTCTTAGTGATTGAAGGAATGTACAATACATTTTCAAAATTAGCTTTCCTATTTGTTGAAAGAGAAATAGGAATTGTGCCTATTCCTTTGATGTCACATTGACCATCATTTGTAGTATAGATGATGTTGCTCTCTCCCTCATAAGACAATAAGGATGAAAAATATTCATTATGTCTTGTCATGTGAGATGAGGCTCACTATCAATCCACCAAGGATCATTCCCATCTCTATGTGCAAGTAAACTTGAAGTCATAACAAGAGATTCAAAAATGCTATCCTCTTCTTCATCTATTGCTAGATTTCCTTGCCTCTCACCTTGCTCACTTTTCTTCTTATGAAATTCATTAGCAAAATGAGCTTTTATCCCACAATAAAAGCACTTTAACTTTGACTTATCTTTCTTTTTAAAGAAGTAGAAGAGGAGGAGGAAGAGTGATCATCATGATCCAAGTTACCACCTTTGGACCATTTCCCATTGCCTTTGCCTTTGCCTTTGACTTTGTCTTTTGTGAAAAAAGCCTCTTCACCTCCACCTTGCAAGGATGCACCATCAAGCTTTGATTGCAACCTATGTTCTTCAGCCAATAAGATTTCTTGCAAGTCAACCACACTTGGCAAGACTCTTGGAATGGCAAAACTTTGCACAAGGTTAGCATGTTCATCTAGCAAACCATTCAACATAACTTGGACTATTTCACCATCTTTTATGCTTTCATCAATGCATGCTAGTTCATCACTTAAGGACTTAACCCTCAAGACAAATGCATGAGCACTTTCTCCCTCTCTTTGTCTACCATAAAATATTTGCCTCCTTAGGGTCAATACCCTAGATGTAGATTTTGATTCAAAGAGCTTCTTCAAGGCATTCCATGCCTCACTTGCACTTTGACTTTTACCAACTTCCTTGAGAAGTTCATTGGTAACATTCATTTTAATGATATGAAGAGCCCTTTTAGCCTTCTTATCAAACCTTTGTTGCTCTTGAACTGTGGGTGGTCTCTCTTCAGTTCCTACAACTATGTCCATGAGTTCATTCAACTCAAGTAAGGACTCCATCCTCACTTTCCAGGTAGAGTAGTTTGATGAACTCAACCTATCATTAGTTTCTAACATGATCCCACATTGGAAGCCATGAATATAATGATTCTTCAACTTTTAGGCTCTGTCCTATGCACCTAGCACTCACTTTCCTCTCAAAAAATGATGGATAAGGAGATCTCAGAAGATCTAGGAACCTAAAACACTTCTATCTTGAACCTGGCTGGTTTCCAAGCATAGAAAGAAAGATTGAAAACACATGCAACACTTTGCACACACTATCAAGACAAAAGAAGATGGATCAATCAAAAGGTACAAGGCAAGATTGGTGGCAAAAGGGTATGCTCAAGAGTATGGCATTGACTATGATGAGACCTTTGCACCCGTGGTAAAGATGGTAGCAATTCGAACCCTTATCTCTCTTGCAACTCTTTATGATTGGGACATGTGGCAAATGGATGTTACTAATGCTTTCTTGAATGGTGATCTTGAAGAGGAAATCTACATGTAGCAACCCGAGGGCTATGTTTCACATGATGAGCCTAATCATGTGTATTTCCTACAAAAGAGCTTGTATGGGCTTAAGCAAGCAACAAGAAGTTGGTATGCTAAGCTCAATTCCTTCTTACTCTCTCAAAACTTCATCATGAGTGAGTATGATCATTCTCTCTACTTCAGATTGAATGATAATGGTGACATCACTTTGCTTTTAATCTATGTTGATGACATAATCTTAAGTGGTGATAGCAATGAAGATATAGATGACATCAAGATGGCACTTAAAAGTAAGTTTGAGATACAAGATCTTGGTAAGCTTCACTATATCTTAAGTATAGAGATTGTTAGGACTTCTAATTCTACTTTCATTCATCAAGAGAAGTATTCTAACTCTATTCTAAATTGATTTCATATGGAAAATTGCAAAGTAGTTTCTACTTCTGTGGAATCAAATGTAAAGCTATCTATAAGAGGTAATGAAAGATCCTTCAAGGACATTACTCTCTATAGAAAGCTCATAGGATCTCTTATTTGGTTAGCCATCACAAGACCTGATCTAAGCTATGTGGTTGGTAAACTAAGTCAATTCATGCAAGATCCTAGTGAGGCTCAATGGAAACTAGGAAAGGGAGTACTAAGATACCTTTCGGGATCTAGAGATTTTGGCATCTTGTATGAAGGATCTTCACCTAACCTTTGTGGTTTCTCAGATTCAGATTTTGCAGGTGATTAAATGGATAGGAAGTCAACAAGTGCCTTTGCAATATATCTTGGAGAGGGAGCTATCTCATGGCTATCAAAGAAGCAACCTACTATCTCTCTATCTTACACCGAGGCCGAGTACAAGGCATTGACAACATGTACCAAGGAGATGCTTTGGATAAAGAGGATGCTATTGGATCTTCACTTGCTGGATTCTAAGAAGACATCAATCATCTATTGCGACAACCTTTTAGCCCAAAGCTTGGCAACCAATCCAGTTTTCCATGCTAGAAGCAATCACATTGAGATTGCTCATCACTTTGTGAGGGATCAAGTCATTGCCAAAGAGGTGGAGCTTCAACATGTCTCTTCATTGGAGCGTGTGGCTGATATCTTCACCAAACCATTGGGAAAGGACATGTATTATAAGCATAGATCTAATCTTGGAATGTGCTCAAGATCTTTGTTAAAACTAGCATCCAATGTTGAAGAGGGAGTGTGAAATTTGTCAACATTTCCTAGCTAGTTTGAGGCCTAAATTGGCAATTTTTGTACATAGTTTTGGATCTAACCTTTTACACATGTGAAAGAGGCATAGATACGTTTATTCATATTGAAGAAGTCCCAAACTTCAGGACCTTCGAAATGACACCAAAATCATGTTATTTGGACATATAGGCCAAAATTGGCTATTTTAGGCTACTGGTGCCCTAAAATTGGGTCCTAAGTTCTAGAGAGAGGAGAGAGAGTCATCTCTCTCACCTATATTAGGCTAAAATCTGTGGAGAATAGGTTGGAGAAACTTTTTGTATTGTTGAGAGAGATCAATAGATCATTGTCACAGTTTCTTCCTCCATTGAGAGCATTGCTTTGTGTATTGCCTTTTCAAAACTAGAATACTCTTACTTGATCTTGGAGATAGGCAAATCTCAACTAAGGATATATCATCAATCAAAGAAAGAGAACCATAGGTGAGTAGAATAGAATGAATAACACCTTTACTTATCCTTTCTTTTCCATGAAATAAGAACCACAAATACTCGGCCTTGTACAATGAAGATCTTCTTGGATATGCATACTGAGGATACTCCTCCTCAAACCTCGACCCCATCATAAGTTGATTACTCACCATAGCAATGACTTGTGATGCATCATAAGATGATGTGCTCTCGGCCCCTTCCAAGATTGAAACTAAATCTTCATGAAAAACACTAACATCTCCATGATCAAACACCTTCAAGATAGAGAGTATAAAGGCTATGTAGCCTTCCTTGGTGGATAAGCATCCAACCATGATCCATAAACTTGGATCTCCATCCTTCCTTGCTTCCAAGAAAACACATGCAAAGCAATAACCTTCAAGAACCCTAAGGTACACAACCTTAGGCTTATAGTTGAACAAGAATCCATATAGTGCACTCCTTCCAATAGCTCCATAACTCCAAAAAGCTTTGCATGATGGAATATACACATGCACCATAAAACTTGAAGAGACAAGACATAGCCATAGGTTACTTGTGAAACCATCAATAAGAGTGGAAAATCAAGAGGCAACTTCCTTGCTTGTTGATGAAGAAAGCTCAACATCCGAGTGTTCCAACTCCATAGGATGTTTTGTCTTCGTATAAGACATCAAATATGGATCCATGTGTGATTTTGCCATAGAATAAGCCATTCTTGGCTTGATCTCCTTGACTAGTAAAGACATAGATCTGAAATTGGAAATATGCAACCTCCTATTCCATACTTCTTCCTTGGAAACACAAGTCATCAATGCAAATCACAAGTACTTGCATTCTCATGCACATCTAACTTGAAAATGCCTCCATATCTAGATCCACTTGCTAGGATCTCATCACCTTTCTTTATAAAACAATTATTGACATTGAATTCCACTTCAAAACCATCATCAAAAAACTTTCCAATGCTAATCACATTTTTTGTGAAATTAGGAACATAAAGTACATTGGAAAGTGATAAACTCATAGAAGATGCAAGATTCAAGGAACAAATTTTAACTTCTTCAATTGAACATGCATCACCAATAGTAGTGTATATTGATTCTTGAAGTTCTTGATAAGATTCAATAGAAATAAAAGAACTCTTGGAGCAACTCATGTGAGTTGTGGCTCCACTATCAATATACCAAGATACATCATTAAAGGGTAAAGAGGAGAAACTAGTGGCATCATGAGAGATGCTTCTCCTTCACTTGCATGTCAGTCTTTTGTGATAAAATTGGCTTGGTCTTCTTGAGTCTTCTTCTTGAAGATAGAAGAATGAGTTGAATCATCCTCTACTCCTCCTTGGTCTTTGTCCTTTGATTTGTCCTTGGTGAAGGCTTGAGAAAATTTGTTCTTGCTCCTCCCTCTTGACTTGTCCTCGACAAAGTGAGCTTTGCTATAACACCATCCTTCCTTGAAAGTGTGTTGATCTTCATCAGCTTGTTCTTTTGCCTGTATTCTTCAGCAATAAGAACATCATGCAGAGCCTCCACATAGATGGTAGCTCCTCCCTGATAGCATAAGTTTGCACAACATTTGTGTACTCTTCTCTAAGTCCATTATGTACTACTTGAACAAGTTGACTGTTCTCTAGAGTATCACCTATGCACAACTACCTCTCTGTGAAGATCTTCAAATCTCATTACAAAACATGAAGCACTTTCATCAACTCTTTGAAAACTAGAAAAGATCTGATTTCTAAGTGTAAGAAGTCTTGATGTGATCTTTGCTTCAAAAATGTTCTTAAGAATTTCCCAAGCCTACTTGGTTGAGTTGCATGAACTTATTTCTCTCAACATCTCATTAGAGATGTTTATCTTAATGATATGAAGAGCAATCCTTGCTCTCTTCTTGAACCTTTGAGCCTCATCACAAGCTTCAAGTTCAACTTCAATTCCTAATACTATGTCCATTACACCATAAAGAACCAACACATATTCTATCCTATCCTTCCAAACTGAATAGTTGAAGGTATCTAGTCTCTCACTAGCTTCAAAGAGAAAATCTCCTATAGATGCCATGAATGTGAAGACTTCTTGTAAATGGACAACAATATGTTTGAGCTTGTTTCTAACAAACTAAATGTTGCTACACTTCTCACTATAGGAATTTTTCAAAGGGTGAACTACCAAATCCTATGTGAAATCTTGCAACTGTATTTGAGATAGGTCTCAAATATTCCTCCAATACAATGCAAACTAGATCAACCTCTCAAAGTGAATTGGAGTATAGACAAATTTTGGTTCTTTTTTCTTTTGGCACGTGTGGAATGCTCAAAGACACCACTATTGACTAAAAAATACTCAAATTGTTTGAAGCAATGCGTTAAATGACTCAAAACTTTGTCTAGATCACAAGTTTGTTGAATTGGTATACCCAAAAAATGGATTTGAATGTGTTGCTTCTCTTTTACAATAGGAACCAAAAAAAATTGGGTATTCTACCAAATCCTATGCAAAAACTTGCAACAGTTATGTGAGTTCTTGCTCACAACAGAAAATCAATCACTTTGAATTTGGATCTAGCCTCTATCTCTTGATGAAGCACTTACAAGTCAGATGTCAAATTTTTTCACGAGTTTCAAATGAATGAAAGAAACTCTAGAAACACACATGCAACTCAAACACAACCCTTTGTGTGAAATGATGTGAGTATGACAACAGAATCTTGACGTATCCAATGCTTTGATTAACTACACAAACTGTGAATGATGAAACATGCAATCAAAATGATCAAACCAAAATGTGTCCACTCGGGTTGTGGGTCACTCCCTACCCTCGTATAAGAGCTTATAACTCCTAATAGGGTCATCAGATTGATTTGAAACTGATTGCAATGGAAAGTAGACTCTTCTAGCTTTCCAGCAAGCTATAATGTCACAACTTTGGATCTAACATCAAGGAAATAGAATGAAATGAAGTATTCTGGTTTTAGCACATGTGAAAGTCAGACTTCCATACAACCTGTATTCAAACCTAAAAATATCAGTTCTGACCTCATTCATCCAAAAATTATTCAAGAATAGATAGTAGAAAAGTGCTAAACAGCTTTCTAGCTTGAATTGTCACAAAATTCTTCATACACCTAATGTTAATAGCATTCAAGACATGGTATGGCTCTGATACCATGTGAAAAATCCAACAACTTCACACGTGTGGGGAACCACAACAACAGTGTGAATGATCTTTACCATGCTTTATGGTGGCACACAGATCACCTGCAAAGTAAACTACAATCTACCAACAGATTTGAGGCTAGAGCATGATCTAGAATGCTACAGATCAAAGCTACATTAATTCCTCACAAATAGGGAAAGTACACAATCAAAATAATGTATGAAGAAGACACCAATCTCAAGTTAGAGAGAGAATACAATCACAAACAAAATAATATGAGATCCAATTTTAACATTATGACCTTACCAAAGCTTGATTCATCATTAGAAATGAATGAGAACCATATGTACATATATAGGAGAGCCAAAATTCGTGATACTAGCATTTAATGCATTTCCTATACCTATTCAAGTGTAAAGTACTACCATATTGACACCTAACAGCTTGCATGCAGAAATTGCACCTAACTTCTACCTACTTTCTCCAAATGTCAATCTCTCAACTAGATATGTACAAAACTACATGCATGTTCCCATTACTATATTTGCATGCCTTGCATGTCACAATGGAAACTTAGGACACAATGCATTTATGATGGCTCGAGTTTCTACAAGGTCATATTAGACCATTTCCATGTGTAAATTTACATGCATGTCAATCTAGACATTGTGAACATTGTTTCAAAAGAAAGGATGTCTTGATTGGAAAAGGTAAAAGGCAAGGGAAGTTGTTCAAACTTGATGCTTGTGTTATTGCTAACCAAGTTGGATGTGTTGCAAGGGAGCAAATTTCTATTCAAGAGGTTTGGCACAAAAGGATGGGACACCTCAACTTCAAGTCATTGGAGGTAATGGCAAGGAAGAAGGTTGTGATTGGTCTTCCAAGTTCCTTAAGTAATGACAAGCATGTTTGTGAGTCTTGAGCTTTGTCTAAGTCACATAGACTACCTTATACTAGATCTATTTCTAGATCTACAAAGCCTTTTCAGCTTGTACATTAGGATATTCATGGATTTACTACAATTAGCAATAGTGGAGCTAAGATGTATGTAACATTCATTGATGATTTTAGTAGATTTTGTTGGATCTATCTACTAAAGAGCAAGGATGAAGTGTATGATGTCTTTGTCAAGTTCAAGAATGCAAGGGAGAACCAATTTTCCACAAAGATCAAGTGCTTGAGAGGTGACAATCGTAGTGAGTACATATCTAACAAGTTCAAGGCCTTTTGTGATGAGCATGGGATCAAGAGGGAGTATACAACATCAAGGACCCCACAACAAAATGAAGTGGCTGAAAGGAAGAATAGGACTTTATGTGAAATTGCTAAAGCTATGAGGTTAAGTGCTAATCTTGACAAACCATTTTGGGATCAAGCTTTGTTGTGTGCCAATTTCTTGTGCAATAGGTGGCCGAGTGCTATTTTGGATGGAAGGACACCTTTTGAGATGCTATTCAAGAGGAGGCCGAGTGTAAACTTTCTAAGAACCTTTGGATGCACATGCTATGTCAACATTACTCTTGATGATAGGACCAAGGAGGATCCATCTTCAAGAAGAGGTATTTTTGTTGGATATAGTGAGGTGAGTAAAGCCTACAAGGTTTACATTCCTTCTACTAACAAAGTGATTGGTGGTAGAGATGTCATTTTTGATGAGGGAAACATTCCAAAAGTGTCTTCAAGCATGATTGATGGTAAAGTAGATGGATCTAACATTCTTGATGTTGATGAGAAGGATCCTACTTTGGATGGTGGTGATGATGGACCTTCATCAAGTCAAAAGCCAAGGAGAACATCAAGAGAAAGACAAGTACCTTCAAGGCTCACATATGATCAAAAGGGTAAGCAAGTAGTTTCTGGAAATTATGTTGCTTTCCTAACCTCTTTGGATGAGCCTACAAGTGTAGATCAAGCAAGGAAAGAAGAGGAGTGGATCCAAGCAATGGATCTCGAGTATCAAGCTCTTATGAAGAATGGAACATGGAGATTGGTGGAGTTGCCTAAGGACAAGAAAGCTATTGGATGCAAATGGATCTTCAAGGTGAAGACAAACCAAGATGGATCTATCAACAAGTACAAGGCAAGGTTAGTGGCAAAAGGATATGCTCAACAACAAGGAATTGACTATGATGAGACATTTGCACCCGTGGCAAAGATGGTAAGCATTCGAGTCATCATTTCACTTGCTACACTTTATGGATGGGATCTATGGCAAATGGACATTTCAAATGCATTCTTGAATGGTGATCTTGAGGAGGAAGTATACATGGAGCAACCCGAGAGCTATATTTCATCAACAAAGCCAAATCATGTGTGTCTTCTACAAAAGAGTTTGTATGGCCTTAAGCAAGCACCAAGGAGTTGGTATGCTAAGATTAACACTTTTTTACTCTCTCAAGGCTTTGTTATGAGTGAGTATGATCATTCACTTTATTATAGGTTTGCTGGAAATGATGTTACCATCTTGCTAATCTATGTGGATGATATCATCTTGAGTGGTGGAGACAATCAAGATGTGGAGGATATCAAGAATGCTCTTAAGAAGGAGTTTGAGGTGCATGATCTTGGTAATTTGCATATCATTTTAGGAATAGAAGTCATTAGATCTTCTCAATCTACTATCATTTGTCAAGAGAAGTATGCTAATTCTATTCTAGAAAGATTTCATATGGTAGATGCAAAAGCTATTGGTACACCTATGGAGTCTCATGTAAAGCTAACTATAAGAGGTAATGAAAGATCCTTCGAGGACATTACTCTCTATAGAAAGCTAGTTGGTTCACTCATCTATCTAACCATTACTAGACCTGATCTAAGCTATTGTGTTGGAAGATTGAGTCAATTCATGCAAGATCCTAGTGAGGAGCATTGGAAGCTAGGAAAGCGAGTTTTGAGGTACATCATTGGAACTCGAGACTTTGGCATATTGTATGAGGGATCATCACCTAATATTTTTGGATTTTCAGATTTGGACTATGCTAGAGATGTAATGGATAGGAAATCCATTAGTGCTTATTGTATTTTCATACAAGCCACTATTTCATTGTCATCTAGTGAGGCCGAGTACAAAGCTCTTACACATTGCACAAAGGAGATGGTATGGATCAAAAGAATGATCAAGGATCTTCACTTGCTGGATTTTTCAGAGAGCCCAATCATCTTTTGTGACAATCAATCAGCCCAAAGAATGGCATCCAATCCTATCTTTCATGCTAGGAGCAAGCATATTGAGATACAATATCATTTTGTGAGGGAGCGAGTCATTGCAAAGGAGGTGGAACTTCAACATGTGTCTTCAAGAGAATGTGTAGCTGATACCTTTACCAAATAATTGGGAAAAGACTTGTTCATTAAGCATAGGACTTCACTTGGAGTATTATCAAAGTCTATGCTAAAACTAGTTGAAGAGGGAGTGTGAAAGATTCAACTAGTTTCATCACATTTTGCAATATTTCCATATTTGACATATTGAGGCCAAAACTTGTTTTAGACTTAGAGGTTGACTTTTCAAAGTTTATTAGTCTAAATTTCATTTGAATAAACACTTTTTGAAAGTGTGGAAAAGATAGAATGCGCGTTTGAGTAGATTCAATTTGAATAAGTTGGGTACATTGAATCTAGACCCAAAATTGGTAGGGTTAGCATTTTGGTGGGAAAGCCAAGTGGCCAAATAGGGTTTGGACCTGCTATAAAAGGATGTAACTCATGGAGAGAGTCATCTTCTCTCTTCTCTATCTCATTTCATGTTTATACATGGTTCTCTTGGGTTCTACTATCCATTGGTGCACTATCTTGGTGATTCTTTGCAATTCTATGTGTAGAATGATCTATATTTGCTATTTTTGGATCCACACGTGTGAAATACAGTAGCTTGCTGGTTTTGTACAGACAGCAACAGTACATAATCATTTCACTCAAGTTTGATCAAGTTCTATTAGTGTTTTCATCTCAAATTGTGTGTAGATGCTGATTTTTCTACATTGGTGAGATTGGTAGTGTATTTCTCTTTCTAACCAAAGATCATTCAAGTAGATTGGATCTTAAGGATCTGAAATCTTTCACATGCATCAAAATCTCATTAACTCAATTTTCTTAAGTCATTCCAATTCAACATAATTCAACTACAAAAATCATAATAGTCAATGACTAACATGACAATAGAAACCAAAAAACGAAAATACAATGTAAAAAACCTTCAACCAGCTAGCCCCCCCCCCCTTCACCTACCATGATCCCACTTAAGTCAACTATAAAAAAGCCTCAAGTTAACTAGACTCCCCCTCCCCCTTTTCCCTCCAAAAGAACACCCTCGAACTCCTGCGGTCCGCGAGCAAAGAGAGGAGAGGCCCGAGCCAGTAAGGCCAGAGAGAGAGAGAGAGAGAGAGAGAGAGAGAGAGAGAGAGAGAGAGAGAGAGAGAGAGAGAGAGAGAGAGAGAGAGAGAGAGAGAGATGGTGACCAGCGCTTTCCTTCACTATTTGTGAAGTGCACTAAACTTGCATGCAGGTCGGGTGTGGAGGCGCCCTCATTGAGCATGACCAAGAGCCAACTGGGAGGCCGAATTGATGTTTTTTCCTCACAGTTTATGATTCTTATGCATGTAGCAAGCAATTAGGCTTTTACATCTAATGTTTTTTGTAGATTTCAGATGCTTTAAGGGCGATTTTATAGTTGCTTTGCCTTAAAACATGCATAAGCAACTTCTGTTTACAGATTTACAATGATTAGCTTTCTTAATGGCTGAAAAACAGAGTAAATGTTGCCTAAATTTTCCCAAAACACAAATTTGCAGGTTGCCCCTCCTTAGCCATAGGATAGGCTTTGTAGTAGTTCATGCCATCACAAAGATGGCCTTACTAGTTTACTCCAACCTGCAAAACACTGTTAATTTGAAGAAAACTCCAGCATGAACCTGTAAATCAAAAAGAAATTGCCATGCAAATCCTGTAAAAACCCACTAATACTCACAACCAGTGATTAGTCTTTTTTGTGCCTCTTTTCCTGCTTTTTCTTCAGATTCAAGCCAAAACCGGTCTCAAATAAAAAGCAAAAGATAGTCTACAAAACCACCTAAATCACCGCTTGAAATAACAAGAAGTCACTAAGGAAAAAAAAAAAAAAACCAGCAATCTCAAAATTGAATTCGTTGCTTTCACAAAAGTGCTCCCCGCTAGGGGTATTTGCTCCCAAGGGCCAATGTCAGGGAGTGTGCATGTATAATTGGGATATGGCATGGGGTTGAATGGAAGAAAATCTGGAATAGGGGGAGAGGTTGGAGTGTGAGAAAATGCAGGGGGACGTGATTGAGGTATGGTAGGAGATGTAGGTGGAGGTGATTGCGGTATTAGGGGAGGTGAATGTGGAGGTGACTGAATGTGTGTTAGAGATGTGAGGAGTGGATTATTTGTTATGGTGGTGGATGTGGTTTGCATTGATAGTTGTAATGCAAAATCGTCTACATTGACTGCAGAGTCAAGTAGGGTGGAAGAATATATAGGTGAGGGCTTTCGTGAGATAGTGGAATCAAAGCCCATGTTAAGTGTGAATGAAGAGGTGGATGTGGTAGTAAATGGTGGGGGTAGTGGTGGAAGGAGAGTTGTGTCAGTAGGTAATGATACCGAAATAGCTGAAGTTACTTGAGTAGACAGGATCACACCTACTGAACCAGGAAGCATCGGCATCCAAAGAGCTAGCTGCTGCAGCTACCACTTGTCTTCGTTGTTGGGCCTGTTGAAGTAGGGCCTCCTGCTATGCTAAACCTCCTTTGGGACTTGAGAGGATTTCAAGCTCCCTCCAGATTCAACATATTCTACCCCTATATCGCTGGATAAGATATTAGGGGAGATGTCATCATCTTTGCTGATTGCCGTACCCTTCTGCCTTTTTGTTGGTGGTGCAGGTGAAACAGGTTCAGTGGACACTTGGGGGCTGTGAAAGATTCAACTAGTTTCATCACATTTTGCAATATTTTCATATTTGGCATATTGAGGCCAAAACTTGTTTTAGACTTAGAGGTTGACTTTTCAAAGTTCATTAGTCTAAATTTCATTTGAATAAACACTTTTTGAAAGTGTGGGAAAGATAGAATGCGAGTTTGAGTAGATTCAATTTGAATAAGTTGGGTAAATTGAATCTAGACCCAAAATTGGTAGGGTTAGCATTTTGGTGGGAAAGTTAAGTGGCCAAATAGGGTTTGGACCTGCTATAAAAGGATGTAACTCATGGAGAGAGTCATCTTCTCTCTTCTCTATCTCATTTCATGCTTATACATAGTTCTCTTGGGTTCTACTATCCATTGGTGCACTATCTTGGTGATTGCTTGCAATTCTATGTGTAGAATGATCTATATTTGCTATTTTTGGATCCACACGTGTGAAATATAGTAGCTTGCTAGTTTTGTATGGACAGCAACAATACATAATCATTTCATTCAAGTTTGATCAAGTTCTATTAGTGTTTGCATCTCAAATTGTGTGTAGATGCTGATTTTTTTACATTGGTGAAATTGGTAGTGTATTTGTCTTTCTAACCAAAGATCATTCAAGTAGATTGGATCTTAAGGATCTGAAATCTTTCACATGGTATCAGAACTTGTGTTTCAGGTTATGAAGGAGGAAATCATATCTATCAATGATTTGGTGAAGATATCAAGTCTAGAGCATGCTAGAGAGGATTCTACACCAAAATCGGATTTTTTGCTTTTGTAGATTGGATCTTTTGTAGATCAAAACACTAAATAGGTCAATATACTTGTTCAATTTCATTTTTTGAATTCACATGCTGGATTTGGCCGATTTTTGGATCATTGGTTCAGCCCAAGTGGTGGCTTATAGATTGCATATCAAATTTTCAGCATTTGCATGTAGATTTGGAATAGTCAATTTTTTGTGATTTTGTCAAAACCCTAATTTTGATTGGATCTCTAGATAGTGAGGTTGCTGGACTTCACTTGAGTGTGTTTCAATCTTAGGAAGTGGCAAAAGTCATTAGATTGAGGATAGATCATAGGTTGATCAAGATTCCATGATTCTATGTGTTGATTTGCTTGGATAAGTGCTAGAAGAGAATTTGTGAGATAGTTTCAAATCTTGGTGATTTATTTTGAAAGCATTTGTTGTTGTTCAAAGGAGTGCTTTGTGCATTGAAGCAGGTTGAAAGAGAAGATCAGGTCATTGCTACATGGCAACCTCAATTGGAGTCATGTTGGAAGCCAATGATAGGCTTACCTCAAGTAACTATTCATTATGGAAAGTGAGGATGGAGTCACTTCTTGAGATGAATGATGTTTTGGATATTGTTGTAGGTTTGGAGGAGAGACCAGCAACACAACAAGATCAATTGAGGTATGACAAGAGGGCCAAGAAGGCTCTACACATGATAAAGATGAATGTTACCAATGAACTTCTCAAGGAAGTTGGTAAGTGCACATCATCTTTGGAAGCTTGGAATTCATTGAAGAAGCTTTATGAATCCAAGTCTACTTCTAGAGTGTTGACTCTAAGAAGGCAAATCTTTTCTTGTTTTGCAAAAGAATGAAGAAAGTCCAAGTACTTTTGTTTTGAGAATGAAAGCATTGAATGATGAGTTAGCTTGCATAGATGAAAGCATTAAGGAAGAAGAACTTATTCAAGTGATTCTTAATGGCTTGTTGGATGCTCATGCTAACATTGTTCAAAGTATTGCTATTCAAAAGACTTTGCTAAGTTTGATGGATCTTCAAGAGATCTTGATCAATGAGGAATATAGGCTTCAAGCAAGAGGTGGATCTACATCGACACTTCAAGAGGATGCTATGTTCACAAAGGGCAAATTCAAGGGCAAAACCAAAAGCAAGTGGTCTAAAGGGCAAGATCAAGTGGATGCTTCTTCAAGTGGCAAAAAGAAGGATAGATCAAAGCTCAAGTGCTTCTATTGTGGCATCAAAGGACACTTTGCAAGTGAGTGCTACAAGAAGAAGAGAGATCAAGGAGACAAGCAAGGTAATATTACTCTTGATGAGGATGGTTTGGATGTGCAAGATGCAAATGATGATGCTTTTGTGATGTCTTCATGTATGCTTGCTAATGATGGAGATCTAGATCCATGGTGGATTGATAGTGGTGCAAGCTCACACATGATTTTTCACAAAGAGTATTTCACTTCTTTGTTGACATATGGAGATAATAAGAGGGAGATCCACACATCCAATGATGGTGAGTGTGCAATAAAAGGGATTGGCACAATTCCTATTTCTCTCTCTACAAATAGGAATGTTCATTTGGAGGACGTCTTGTTTATTCCATCTATTACCAAGAATTTGCTTAGTGTGAGTCAAATGCTAAGTAAGGGCCTCAAGGTGGAGTTTGATGGAGAGGCTTGTTTGATCAAAAGGAAGGATGTCTTGATTGGAAAAGGTAAAAGACAAGGAAAGTTGTTCAAACTTGATGCTTGTGTTATTGCTAACCAAGTTGGATGTGTTGCAAGGGAGCAAATTTCTATTCAAGAGGTTTGGCACAAAAGGATGGGACACCTCAACTTCAAGTCATTGGAGGTAATGGCAAGGAAGAAGGTTGTGATTGGTCTTCCAAGTTCCTTAAGTAATGACAAGCATGTTTGTGAGTCTTGTGCTTTGTCTAAGTCACATAAACTACCTTATACTAGATCTATTTCTAGATCTACAAAGCCTTTTCAACTTGTACATTCGGATATCATGGATTTACTACAATTAGCAATGGTGGAGCTAAGATGTATGTAACATTCATTGATGATTTTAGTAGATTTTGTTGGATCTATCTACTAAAGAGCAAGGATGAAGTGTATGATGTCTTTTTCAAGTTCAAGAATGCAAGGGAGAACCAATTCTCCACAAAGATCAAGTGCTTGAGAGGTGACAATGGTGGTGAGTACATATCTAACAAGTTCAAGGCCTTTTGTGATGAGCATGGGATCAAGAGGGAGTATACAACATCAAGGACCCCACAACAAAATGGAGTGGCTGAAAGGAAGAATAGAACTTTATGTGAAAGTGCTAAAACTATGAGGTTAAGTGCTAATCTTGACAAACCATTTTGGGATCAAGCTTTGTTGTGTGCCAATTTCTTGTGCAATAGGTGGCCGAGTGCTATTTTAGATGGAAGGACACCTTTTGAGATGCTATTCAAGAGGAGGCCGAGTGTCAACTTTCTAAGAACCTTTGGATGCACATGCTATGTCAACATTACTCTTGATGATAGGACCAAGGAGGATCCATCTTCAAGAAGAGGTATTTTTGTTGGATATAGTGAGGTGAGTAAAGCCTACAAGGTTTACATTCCTTCTACTAACAAAGTGATTGTTGGTAGCGATGTCATTTTTTATGAAGGAAACATTCCAAAGGTGTCTTCAAGCATGATTGATGGTAAAGTAGATGGATCTAACATTCTTGATGTTGATGAGAAGGATCCTACTTTGGATGGTGGTGATGATGGACCTTCATCAAGTCAAAAGCCAAGGAGAACATCAAGAGAAAGACAAGTACCTTCAAGGCTCACATATGATCAAAAGGGTAAGCAAGTAGTTTCTGGAAATTATGTTGCTTTCCTAACCTCTTTGGATGAGCCTACAAGTGTAGATCAAGCAAGGAAAGAAGAGGAGTGGATCCAAGCAATGGATCTTGAGTATTAAGCTCTTATGAAGAGTGGAACATCTTTTGGAAGATCTTCTTGTGTACATGGAGCTATGCAAGTGGATGGATGTTATCCTGCCGTAAAATCAAGTAATGGATCTGGAAAACAAATTTTGCTCAATGACTTTGATGGTCAAGTTGAAGATCAAGAGGTTGATCTCAAAGCGCTTCAACTAGTCAAAAGGGAAGTTGGCAATTTGGAGCTAGTCAAGAGCATCAAAGGAGAGGTAATTGGCAAAGGTGTTATGGATCTGTTTTTGCAGCATATTGAAGACTCAAGTAAGGTCAAAGGAGCAGCAAGGAAGTGTTGTTCAAATTTAGTTAACTTGTTCTATCTCATGTTTGAGCAATTTCATGTGGATGTGTGCAAATTGTCAAGATATGGTAAAACTAGCTACATTGGTGAGCATTGTTTTGATGTTGGATTTGTACTAGCATTCTTGGCTGATTTTGCTAATGGAAATGAAGCTATTGGAGGTTCATTATGTCACTCATCCATGGCTAAGTTCTCAAGTGTTGAGCTACTTGGTGCCAATACTTGGAGATTGTCAATTTTTGGTGAATTCATGGTCATTTTCTTGTGTCAAGTAGATCTTGAAGATGGACTAGTGCAAACTACTTGGTTTATGGAGTCATGTGGTGCTGGATTTGCATCATTTATGTACTCACCTACTCATGGATTTCCAAGGTTTGATGGTTTCTTGTGGCAAGATGAAGATGGAGGCTCATTCATGGAGTATCATGGTGGATACAAGGCAACAAAGGACAAAGGAGGAGGAGACATGCAAGCAAAAGTTGATTACTCACATTTATTGTTTGTTTGCTGTATTTTTCTAGAGAGTTCAGAGCTGGAAACATGGTGGAATCATTTCATTTACATTCTATTTGATTCTTCATGTTCTAGTCACATTTTTACATGTAAAATTGATGTAAGAAATAGTGAAGCATCCCAAGTGGACACTATTCTCTATATCAATTATGGTTGTTTCTATTTTGAGCATTACATGATCATTGAAAGAAGGTCTATTCTTAGGAAGAAGATCATTCTTATGATGGATCAAAGTTCTATTGTCAAAAACTATGCTAGGAGCAAGCATATTGAGATACAATATCATTTTGTGAGGGAGCGAGTCATTGCAAAGGAGGTGGAGCTTCAACATGTGTCTTCAAGGGAATGTGTAGCTGATATCTTCACCAAAGCATTGGGAAAAGACTTGTTCATGAAGCATAGGACTTCATTGGAGTATTATCAAAGTCTATGCTAAAACTAGTTGAAGAGGGAGTGTGAAAGATTCAACTAGTTTCATCACATTTTGCAATATTTCCATATTTGGCATATTGAGGCCAAAACTTGTTTTAGACTTAGAGGTTGACTTTTCAAAGTTCATTAGTCTAAATTTCATTTGAATAAACACTTTTTGAAAGTGTGGGAAAGATAGAATGTGAGTTTGAGTAGATTCAATTTGAATAAGTTGGGTACATTGAATCTAGACCCAAAATTGGTAGGGTTAGCATTTTGGTGGGAAAGTTAAGTGGCCAAATAGGGTTTGGACCTGTTATAAAAGGATGGAACTCATGGAGAGAGTCATCTTCTCTCTTCTCTATCTCATTTCATGCTTATACATGGTTCTCTTGGGTTCTACTATCCATTGGTGCACTATCTTGGTGATTGCTTGCAATTCTATGTGTAGAATGATCTATGTTTGCTATTTTTGGATCCACACGTGTGAAATACAATAGCTTGCTGGTTTTGTACGGACGTCAACAGTACATAATCATTTCATTCAAGTTTGATCAAGTTCTATTAGTGTTTGCATCTCAAATTGTGTGTAGATGCTGATTTTTCTACATTGGTGAAATTGGTAGTGTATTTCTCTTTCTAACCAAAGATCATTCAAGTAGATTGGATCTTAAGGATCTGAAATCTTTCACAGGGGCTGGCATGCTTTTTTGTGCTAGGATAGATATCTTCAACTTGAGGACCGCGATCGTTCGTTGTCCCAGGTGTCGTGCGACCAACATGTATAACAGGTATCCACATTTGGTGGTGGATTTGCGATCTTTCAGGGCCACACATAGCTTGTCAGACACCTTCTCAGCCCACTTGTGATTTTGAGTGGGATCGTTCATAGTGAGGGTTAAAAAAATAGATTTATTGGTGGAATACGATCCATGCAAGACAATTCAAAAGTCCAATAATTTTACACATTTAGATTTTGTATATGTTTCTTGAAGTCTTAAAGTCTTGATATTGTATTTGATTTTTATATAGGATTGCTTGAGATTGTGTATTCATAGATGATATGATTAGAAATGGGTGAATGATATGATTAGAAATGGGTGAATTTTTTATATTGTTAGCCAAATTCTTTGCACAAAAAATTGGGATATTTTTGTAATTGATTTTTACAAAATTGTAAAAATCAGCATGTAAAACTGGCTATTAGAAAACATGCCAAGGTGAGAGCCATGACAACATTCCAGCAAGGGAGGCTGAGACTTGGTTGGAGCTCGCCCTGAGTCGCAACCCGCACTCCCCTATAGTATTGGTGTGATTCGGCACCCCCCCTCATACCAAGCACTCTACCCAAGCTGGTAAAGCACGTTTTTTCTCTCTCTAGGATTTTCTCTTCCTAGAAAGTCATTTTCTCTCTCTAGATTTTATTGATCCCCAGGCTTCCTTTAATCATGCCTAGATCGTGTGAGGTGATTGCACATCGATCTGAGCTCTCTGGACTCCGCTAGAACCGATCAAAGATTTTCAGCCATAGGAACTTGGCGCCGGCTGGATTCTGGTTACAGTGGCACCGGGAGCGACGTCGGCGCCGTTGGCTCCAAGAGCAGCAGGGGCGCTGGCGCCAGGGACATAGCTAGCGCCGGAAGTAAAGCTTGTAAAGGTAGCTTTACAACAGCCGAATATGGCCCATCCTAAGAAGTTCTTGTAACTGCCTAGAAATCCTCATCCTCTTCCTTGATGCTAACCCGGTATGAAAAAAAAAATACAAGTTGGCTTCTAGGAAGCAACTCTATCTGATGGTCAACACTCCTTTGGAGAGGAAGGCCATCAGAAAGTTTATCAAGAAAGACATCACTATACTCTTGTCTAAGTTTGTTAAATATTCTTCCTTTAGGTGAATTACACTTAAGAGATTATTTATAGACACATTCAAACACAAATGCGATAAATCAATGTTTAGACTCTGAACTGCATGGTCATCCACATAGACTTCATCTTTTAGAAAGAAAAGATAAACTTTATTAGCAGATTTTTTCAAATATTCAACAACTTCTAAAACAAAAACCATAGGAACAAAAGGCCTATTTACATCGCATATTCGTTCAACCAACTCCTAAGCTCCGAGCAGTCGTAGAGATACTTATAGCCATGGTCGAGGTACACATTGCTACCATTGATTAAATCTAATATAACACCATTATGATTTGCTATTGTAAGGTTTTTTTCCTCAAGGGGGTTCTCCCAATATAAATCTCTATTACTATGCCCTTGCCTATTGAACGATCTTTTCTTTTGCAATGCTTAGATCAATTTAGCATTTTTCTTTGTGTGTCTATTTTTCTTCATTTGATATAAGAACTTGTTTGGATATATAAAAAACCATTTGTTGAGTGGAAGCATTGCATATCGAATTATGTGTGCAAATAAAATGACAAGTAATGCAAGGGTTAAGATTGAGAAATATAATGTCAAAACTTCAAGCTTTGGAAGCTAAAGATGGAAGATATTATACTAGACAATGAGTATTAGATCGTTGCATTAGAGAGAAAAAAGGCCTATGATTGTGATTGATGAAGCTTGGTGAAAATTGGACATGAAGGTAATTGAATTGTGTCTTTTTTATTTAGTGTTGTTGAATGTTTTCACAAAAACCACAATTGAAGATCTCTCAATATATTAGGGTCTTTGTAGCAAACAAAGTCTCTAGTAATCATATTGATTTTTGGAAAAAGGTTATATTCTCTTAAGATAAGTGATGGGGATGTCGTCCACTATACATGTGAATGTGTTCAATACCATGGTAAGCCAACTATTCTCAATTGGGTCATAATTACATTATTATGTTCTTTGCCAAATTCATGTCATGAATCTTATTGTGGCCATAAGGAATAATATTGCAACTATCCTAGATCTTGATGAAGTACTTGCTTACCTATTGTTAGAATAAATTAGAGAAAAGACTTATGAGACTATTTCAAGGGATGCATTATTTGTGAGAAGTCATATATGAGAGAGAGAGAGAGAGAGAGAGAGAGAGAGAGAGAGAGAGAGAGAGAGAGAGAGAGAGAGAGAGAGAGAGAGAGAGAGAGAGAGAGAGAGAGAGATCTTTGAAAGAAAAGGATTTTAAAACTTCTAGAAAAAATTAAATAAGATGATATGAATGTGACAAGCTTGGAGGTTTTCAAAATAAGTGAAGCTCTTACACACTCGACCAAGGTAAGTAGCTTTTACCACAAGTTTTTGCTTCCAATGATGATGTAGCATATCTATTCTTGGTATCTACTAGTACACATTCACATCATGAGGACACTTCATATCATATGATTTTTCACAAGAAATGGGTCTATGAATATAAAAAATATGATGGGGTTGATTTCTTCTTCGGAGACAACTATTCATATAAAAGGACAAAATAGAGTCACAATGATGTTTAGAGATGAAAAAATTAAAGCTTTTCCTAGTGTTATGCATATTCTTGGATTGACCAAAAACTTGTTAACTATGAGTAAGACGAGTGACAAATGTTGGATGCATTGCATGATGGTTTGAGAAGCATTAGACATGAGTATGAGTTTTTTAGCAAGTTCAAGGAGTTGAAGGGCTTGGTAAAACAATCAAACCAATAAGAAGTTCAAGATGGTGAGCTTTCTATCAGAAAATGAAATATGTATATAATTGTATGCAAAGTATTGACAAGTGGAAGCATGCTGGAATGTTGAATTTTTTCTAGTTGTTAGACTCATACATGGATTATACTTAGCTCCCTTTGGAAGGTTTGGAAATTTTTTTTGGAGCCATTTTGGACATCTCAATCTCTAGAATTATGTAAACACAAAGGTGACTTACCCCATAATTCTTTTTCAATCAATATCATCCTCATCTTGAACTTCCACATGTGGAAGTCATCACCGTTGAACTTATTTATCAACCGGATCTATGAGGTTGAACCTTCCATGATTAACGAACAATCTAAGAATGGTAATAATCGTGAATTTAGTCGATAATTCAAACCTGCATTGACACCACATTGTTGGTGTTTGCTGCTCCGATAGGAAATCCACACCAAACAAAAAACAATGAATACTATATAGGATTGAATCGAACTATCGAATTCAGACTATTACTTAGATCATTCTTTTCACCGGTAGAATACCATGAAGAGAGTGAAACAATCAGACATCTGTGACAGTTGTGCACACTTCGAATTAGATATTCCACACCAGTCAGTGGGCGAGTATCAGAAATAGAAAGAGAAAAATGAATTAGAGAGCATTTTGATAGTACTAACACACGTAAAGAAAACAGAGAATATGTATATTAGTTGTTGAACGAAAGGGTTGAATGATGGGGCCGATTATGGTGCACAATACTGGTGCGATGTGATCCTACTATGCTTGTTACAAATATGAAGAGTATTCAACCAATACAATTTCATCACATGGCAAAACCCAAAAGTCTCTCGTGTGTGGTGCCTTCATGCTCCATCACCAATGCAAAGTGACACCATTATGTATAATATTTATTTTTTCACAAATGGTGAAGATTGATTCTAGCTTTGGTCTCCATTGCCACAACTAACATTCTTATCTTGACTTAGGTAAATAGACTAACGTGGATAAGTAAACATTAAGCATGATTGAATGTTTTTAGTGTATTTTGAAGAAACTCTTGAATGACATGATAACCACTTTTTTGCAATAGATATGAGCAAACAAACTAGATAAGTAAACATTAAGCATGATTAAATGTTTTCAGTGTATTTTGAAGAAACTCTTGAATGACATGATAACCACTTTTTTGCAATAGATATGAGCAAACAAACTTTACAGATTTGTAAGGTTCATCTATGTTAAATTAAAAGTATGGTTCTCTCAAACTTGTTTGGAAATAGACATATCTATATAGTATAAAACCATTTGTGTGACCTTGTGCGTGTGCAGACAAAAATGTCACGCTTTGCTGGCATAAAACGTCACACACACAAGAGAAAAGCTAAATAAAGCAAAAAACTAAACAGTGAGGATTATTTTGTCATGGTTTTATTAGAATTAACCGAGTGGTGTGACATTTGTGCCTATGCATGGGGTAGGAGGATGCATGGGGTAGAATTGAATCTTTTATGCATGACATAGCATGCATCCATTTTTTTAGGGCCCCCCAAAATTCTTTTCCTATCACTCCTACTCCCCCCATATGGCACACCTAATCTCTCTCTCTCTCTCTCTCTCTCTCTCTCTCTCTCTCTCTCTCTCTCTCTCTCTCTCAGGGTGCGCGAGGAGGCCGCTCTGGGAGGGCATAGCAAGGGCTTAAGGAGGGCATGCGGGGAGGGTGTTGGGATGGCATGGGGAGGGGGCCCAAGGAGGGTGCGTGGGGAGGACGCAAGAGTGGGTTTGTGGGGAAGGCGCAGGGAGGCGTGCAAAGTAGAGGGCATAGGGAGGGCTCTCTCTCTCTCTCTCTCTCTCTCTCTCTCTCTCTCTCTCTCTCTCTCTCTCTCTCTCTCTCTCTCTCTCTCTCTCTCTCTCTCTCTCTCTCTCTCTCTCTCTGCCGCACGGCCATGCACGCACACAAACCATCGGCCGCCCGTCATCGACGGGCACACTTCGCTAGTATATGTATCTATTCTATATATTAAAAATATTTTAGAGAGAGACTGTATCCATGTCTATAGCCTACGTCCCCCCTCTCACGCCTATGTCCCCCCTCTCATGCCTACAGCCTACCAGTCACACCTAGGTTCCCCCCTTTCATGTTTTAGTGAGATTGTTGCCATGCCTATAACCATCACACCTAATGTCACGCCTGCTTCTCCCCTCTCATGGCAACAACCTACCATTCACACCTAATGTCACACCTAGGTCCTACTAGATCCCATTGTCCGTCATCAACCGACACAAGCAACTAGTATCTATATAGTATAAAACTATTTTAGGGAGAGAATGTGTGAGGTGTTGTAAAAAATGTCACGCTTTTGCCGACAAAAATGTCAGACTTTGTCGGCAAAAAATGTCACCCATTTGCAGAAGGAAAAGCTAAATAGGTTTTAAGAAATGGTAAAAAGAACACTGCCTCCAAAAATATGTAAACGCTTTTTGTAGGTAAGTGGCCATTGTCTGTCACTGACGGGCACAACCAACTAGTCTATATATATGTGTGTGTGTGTGTGTTTCATTTGTAGCAACTTTATTAGCATTGGTTTATACAAGGAAAGCCTCACTATCTTGGGCCTTCCTTGTTTTGAGGTGGCATGAGGGTGGGTTGTTTTGAGTCGTCCTTGGGAACAGGGAACCTCAAGGGAGGGGAGGGTGGGCTTTCCATAAATATGACCTCATGGTTCAATCTTCAATTTCAAAGAAGATTTCAAAAAGATGGCCTTGGGCTACAAATCAATTCCCTATACATAACTTCTCTAATATCAAACATGCTCTAGATTATGGAGGTGAATTTTTTTTAATTTTGGTATTATCTACCTATGGTATCACATATGCTTTCTGAGGGTGGACACCCTTCCTCGGGCGGAAGCCCAGATGAGGCATCCTTCCTTGCCGTAAAATTAGTTTTTACTTTTATTTAATGATTCTTTTATCGCACGCACCTTTCACGCATAGGTTCCGTTGAATGGTGGAAGGTGTGTGTAAAAAGAAATTTACGGCAAAAAAAAAAGGAAATTGAGAGAGTTCCTTTTTATTAGTGAAAAAGCAAAAAATGATTTTACCTACCTATGGGCACACAGAGAATGCAACCTAGGTGTCTAATCCAACCTACCCCAGCCCAACTCCATCATTGCAAGCGCGCGCGAGTGTGAATGAGTGTGTTTTTTGGAAGATGAGGACGAAATTATGAGAGAGCGGGATGAAGCGAATCCCATCATCCATGAGAGAGAGAGAGAGAGAGAGAGAGAGAGAGAGAGAGAGAGAGAGAGAGAGATTATCCTCATCTCGAGGGAGAGTTGGAACGGAATTTGTTGTTGTGATATGTGATACAAGTTACAAATCATAAGTAATAACATGTGTCAGTCAATGAGTAAGTTAACTATGTTGGTGGTTCAAAGCATTTTCTGTGATTGTGGTAGCTCCGCGAGCTTCTTTCGTTGACAGCCCTCCTGGGAAGCGAATACCTCTGACAAATGAGGTCAATCTGTGCTACATAATCGCGGACACTGAGGCTTATGGATTTCTGTTGCCTTGCATCTGAGGTGCTGTGTTATTCCGTTTTTGCTGATATTTTGCCGCCTATTGCATATAAATGTTAGCCGTTTCTTGATTCCGGCAATGCTTCCGCTCAAAGGAATTGCTATCCTTGGCTCGGTTCACCACAAATTTCACCATCCTGCTTCTAACTACCGGCTTGCGCTACAATTATGTGTAGAATCAAGAATTCATGGTGCAAGTAGACTGAACGAGTCACTTGCGATCGAAACCGTAGGCCCGGAGAAGATTTTGAGAGATATACCGACTGGGACCAGGCTCAGAAGGAAAATCAAGAGGATGAAGATGGCAAACTGCACCAAAAGATTTGCCTTGCCTTCGTCTCATCAAGCCTCATGTGCAGGGGGGAAGCTAGTATTGTGTGAAGGGCCGTCTTGTATATTTGTAGGTCCTCTAGAAAGTGCAGAGATAGATCGGCTTGAAGCGCTGTACAAGCAGGTAAAATTCGATGCTTTGCTAGCAAGTATGGAAAGAAATCAGAACTTAGTTTGCGCAGCCCTGTAACAGTTGCTTCTTTAGATGACCTCTTCTCTATCTTCTGGATCCTGTAAAGTCAATGAAATTTTGTTAGAAGGATATTTTGGACAAGGAAGAGCATTTCTTTTTCAGTATAGTAAGGTAGAGATCTTAGAATACGCAAATGAAAGAAAACAACAAGATGGCGATGAGCAGATGGCACCATTAGGAATTGAATCCATGCCCACCTGAGTAGGTTTTGTTGTAGCCAATGATGCTTTTTGGCCAAATTGCTGTACCCGTGTTAAAGAAAAGTTTTTTGTTTCTTGAATGTCAGGCTCGAGATTCCTATTACAGTGGCCGGCCTTTGGTCATTGATGAAATGTATGACAAGGTGGAGGTATGGAATGTGTCATTTTCCCTGTGAATACAATGTTAGAATTTATCAGCATTTATCTTTATGGCCCACGTTTATGTAAGTGCTCAATAATTGCTCCTTTTTGGATTGATTCCCTAGAAATGTTCACTAGATGTTGGGGGTCATGGTCATGTGTTGCCGATCTCAATTTTGTTGAAGTTCTTTGCTAATTTTTAACGATTGCAACTGTTTGAATGCTACCTATGGGGTGGTTTTTTGCTAATTCAGTTTATACGTCAGAGCTACACTAGAGGTCTGTTTTTGGTTCAGTCAGTGCACTTTCCTATCCAATCACATGTCTCGTCTCCCGAATTATGACCCTTTTCTCCAATTGTTGGGGTCTGATTGACACGAATCAAGATACCCTCAGTAGGGCAGTTTTGGAATTGCACTAGAGTCATAAGCAACGTGATAATCAAATGCAATATCCTTTTCATCAGTTGCAATCTTTTAATGTCAATAACTTGGGGTACCAACCAAACGTGTTCACCTGCGAGAAAAAATATAAACGTCCCAAAGTCGTCGAAGATCGGATCCATAGATCATGTGCACTCCTGGATCATGACGCGTGGCAACCATGCAAGTTCACGAGTCACCGGTCAAGTCTACAGGCCCAGTCATCGTCCAGTCTCAAGTCTGGGTTTGGGACCCAAGGGAGTTGGGTCCCTAACATTCCCTCTTCCTTAAAAAATTCCTTATCTAAGGAAGAAAACCAGGGAACCTCAGTTTAAGGTCATGTTCCTTTTCCCAAGTATCATCGTCCTCGGAACTTCCTTTCCAACGAACCAAGTACTCAGATACCTGCCGGTTCCTGAGCCCACGTTGACGTATATCAACAATGGCCTGTGGTTCAGTAGGTACAAAGGATGTCAGGTCCTCTAGCCGAACTAAGTCCTCCTGGAATATCAAGTCATCCTTTCCACCAAGTCGTTCCTTCAAACGGCTAATGTGAAACACAAGATGAACTTTAACTCCTTGAGGTAGCTCCAACTGATAGGCATTCCGATGGAGTTTCCTTAATATACGGAATGGTTCTGCATAACGAGGTGATAACTTAGGACACTTCCCAATCTTTAGTACCTTAGAATCTTTTGGGATTCTAAGATATACCCAAGCCCCCTCCTCATAAAACTGGGCTCTATCTTGAGCCGTTTTTACGTTCTTGCGAGCAACAAGCAACATTTCTTGCATATCATGCAGGAAATCTACTGCTGCTTTAACCTTGAGGCCTTTGAGGCCCACTGAAACGGGAGCCCTAGGCTGGACAATGTCTTTCAACAAACCAAACAACCTGAACATCTTTTCAACGAAAAGCTGAGCAAGTTCAAAAGCTTTGACAATTTGCTTGGTTGGTATGACGCGCCATTTTAGTTAACCTGTCAACTATTACCCAAATGGCATCATTTTGCTTCCCCGTCCGAGGTAGCCCAACCACAAAGTCCATGGAAATGCTTTTCCACTTTTCTGTCGGGAATTTCCAAGGGCATTAACAAACCAACTGCCTTAAGTCTTTCAGTTCTGTTAACTTGGCATTGTGCACACTTGCGAACATATGCCTCCACTTGAATTTTTAAGTTTGGCCAGTAAAAGTTCCTTTTTACTAAGTCAAGCGTCCTTTGTGCGCCAACGTGGCCTGCACACGGGCTGTCATGACATTCATGCAGGATTTGGGCCCTTATATCATCATTTTCTGGCACACAAACTTTTCCATTCCGGAAAAGCAGCCCATTCCTAATGGAATAGTCTCTCTGTATCTTGTCCTGAGGAGAAATCTTGAAATCCTGCATTCCAAGCTCATCACTAGATCTAGAAGAACCTGCTAGGATGTCTAGTGAAATACGACCGAAGTACCTATCGGTCTTACACAAATCTCTGAAGGACAGATACAACTCAGATTGGATCTCAGAAAGCTTAACTGATTAACCTCTCCAATCGGGCTTAAGGCATCCGCGACACTATTAGAAGTACCTTTCCGGTACTCAATGTCATAATGAAATTCTTGGAGCATCTCTGACCATCTGGCCTTACGACCCCTAAGGTCGACCGCATCGTTAATATACTTTAACGCTTGATGGTCAGTAACTATAGTAAACTGGGAGCCATATAAATAATGTCTCCAAACTTTCAGGGCATGAATAACAGCAAAAGGTTCCTTGTCATAGGTGGAATACCGCCTTTGAGCAGGGTCCAACTTCTTGCTTTCAAAAGCTACCGGCCTACCATCTTGATATAGGACTGCGCCTATAGCATAGTCACTGGCATCCGTTTCAAGTACATACGGCTTGTTAGGATCCACTATGTGTAGAATAGGCGATGTAGTTACACAGTATTT
This sequence comes from Diphasiastrum complanatum, assembly GCA_029204225.1. Taxonomy (NCBI): domain Eukaryota; kingdom Viridiplantae; phylum Streptophyta; class Lycopodiopsida; order Lycopodiales; family Lycopodiaceae; genus Diphasiastrum; species Diphasiastrum complanatum. Next base: position 24,555,002 of record CM055104.1, on the reverse strand, counting down.
GAGGTTCTCAAAACTCTGATTCAACTCTTCACTCCAAGTAACCGGAGGACTGAACTTACTGTGCCAGCTAACTCCTTTAGCCCCTCTGAGGATATTCATCAAGGCCAATGCAATTAATGCATAGTTCAAGATGAATCTATGAAAAAACCCCGTAAAGCCCAAAAAGGACTTAACCTCCCGGATGGTTTTAGGAATAGGCCATTCACGTACTTGCCGGACTTTATTTGGGTCAATTTCCAACCCACGGTCCGAAATAATGTGACCAAGTTTTATAACAACCTCTTCTGGAAGAACACACATTTGGACTCTTTGGCAAAAAGCTTCTTCTGTCTAAGTAACTTTAAGACAGTCCTGAGATGCTCCTCATGCTCCTCCAAGGTCTTACTATAGATGAGAATATCATCCAAGTAGAGTATTACGAACTTTCCCAGATATGGACGAAGAAGATCGTTAAGTTGTTGGAGCATTTGTCAAGCCAAATGGTAAAACCAGAAACTCATAATGGCCGTACCTAGTTCTAAACCCGGTTTTTTCAACATCCTTAGTTTTTATGCGAATCTGATGATACCCTAATCTCAAATCAATTTTGGTGAAGTACTTTGCACCATGCAATTGATCAACCAGCTCATCCATTCGCGACAAACGATAAGGGACTATCCAGTCCCATACTTGGCTTTCTGCTCTTGTTGCCAGATTCACTGTGTATCGGTGGTCACTTTGCCTTGTTTCCACCTTTAGCTTCTGCAATAAATTAGCATTAATAAAATTATGTGTGGAACCATCGTCAAATAAAACTGTTACGGCTTAGCCACCCACAACCCCCTTCATTCGAATGAGGTCATGAGGGCCAAAAACAGCCGTGTTAAAACAACAATGCTCACACACAGAATTACCAGCAAAGGAAATACACTAGATATGGTAGAGTTACCTAGCGTCTTAAAAGATGCCCCTTTAGCTTTTCGTTTCTTTGGACATTCCTTCGCGACATGACCTGGTTCCATGCAGTTGAAGCATATTCATAAAGGTTTCCTGGTCCAAGGTAGATCTTTTCTTCGACTTACCTGAACCCGAAGACCCATCCTTTGCCTTATCTTTCGATTTCATTGGAAAGAAAGGCTTCTTACCCTTTACGTCGGGCAAGACACCGGTCTCAGGCTTAGCCATCATACGAGTATCATCGTAGATTCTGGCAAAGCGAACAGCGTTCTCGAGGGTAAGAGGCTGGTTCCTCCTAACCTCTAGCTGGTAGTCTCTTGGCAACCCAAGTATAAAATGCAACTTTACTAACAAAGGATCTATTCTAGTTGCAAAACGAGAATAGACTTCCTGAAAGTCTTGTAAGTACTGATCTAGGGGCCGGTTCCCCATATGGATTGTTGCATACTGACGGTAAAGTTCAAAATCGTCAAGAATAGGAAGGAAGGCCGCCTTAAAGGCCTTACAGAAATCCTCCCAATTCCTAAGAACTTCAGGCCTACCCCTTATATCTTGCTACCAGGTAGATGCTTTACCTCGCAGGCACATGACGGCGAGATTGATCTTGTTGTCCTCGGATGAATCGTGCATGGAAAAGTGCGAATTCCATCGATCCAGCCATTGCAAGACCGCCTCCGGGGTTCTATCCTTCTTTTCCCCAGCAAAAACTTCAGGAGTGAACAAGGGTTGATGCACCAATTGCCTTAGCTGCGTCAATTCCTTAAGCTCCTGTTGATCCCAACTGTGCTTTGCTTGCATATCAACAATCTGTTGCTGTAGATTGTTAATGGCTAGCAACAAAGCATTAGGGTCTAGAACAGAGGTAGATACCGTAGCCTCTTTAGCAGGGGGATAGGCTGTGTGGTAGGAGTAGGCTCCATTTTTACAAGAAGAAGAGAGGTGAATTAAGAAGAGATGATAGAAGAGAATCAAAAGCCACTCAAGGAAGGTAGATACAAACTACTCTTGCTGTCTCTTTACAAACCAAATGGTATTGTCCATGGCTGCCAAGAGGAAAAAGAGAGAGCAAAGAGAAGGATGCACCACCACCTCCACCTCGCATGCCTCCCTCTCCATGCTATCCTACTATGCCTGCAAAGTGGCCTTGCTTTGCCACCTAGCCTCCACCTCAGCCTTCAGGCCATCTCCTGGCAACCTGCCAGGTGGCCCACAGCCCCCCCCCCTTCTCTCTTTTTTTTTTTCTTGATTTTTTGCAGGCTGTCCATCGCTGGAAAACAGGGACAGATCTGGAAAAACATTTTGTTTATATAGGGAGAGTCCCAATTTTACCAGCAAAGGATCAGAGAAGGAGCGGAACTGAGAAACGTTGTCGTTTGACACCTGTCCGGGCCTAGACAGTGCCACTTGTGCAGAAGCTCTAGGTGCCCACCATGGTTAGTGTCATGCCCACGACTGATCTCGGATTGATTATCCCGGAGTAGCCCTACCTCACCCCATAAGTTAATTATGATTATGAGGGGTTTGGGGCCCTCAAGTGTATATAGTCATAATTAATGGTTGGAGGCCTAAACTCATGATGGTGGATTAATATGGGTCTATCAGTGAGTCATAGGAGAATTGGATGACGTGGCCTAGTTAGGCTGCAGAGGTGTCCAGTGAGGTGTCAGCAAAAGCTTGGTGAGGGGGTTCTCGATTGTCTTCCTAAATCACGGTTTTTTTGAGAGGATTTGGTTGTACGGTATGTGCACTACGAAAGTTTGCAACCGGTTTATTAAATTGCGCTCTTGGAAAATGATATTGAGAGAAGATTGAGTTCACTTTTGCCAAAAAGTTTTGCAGGTTACTTTTGCTTCTTACTTTTTGATGATAAGGCAAAATTTCAGCCTTAATAAGGGGTTATTGCCCTTGGCATTAAGGCTGAGAAACTGCCCTTTCAAAAATTTGATTTTTAAGTGCTTTTAAACAAAGCAGTTGAAATTTCTTGAAAGATATGAAGAAGTTGAATGGTGGTCTTTTTTCTTGGTATGCTTTGCATGGTTTGAAGGCAGTTTCACTTTCAATATGTCAACAAATGATTTTGTTAGTGAAACGGTACTTTCAAAGGAGCTACGAGGGTTTCCTGGTTTTTATTGCCATTTAACTGGCTGTTTTTTTGGCATAAAATGAAAACTTATTGGGTAAATATTGCTTTGATTCCTTAAGCTGCAAACTGTTTCTTAATAGTATTGCTTGTGTGGATACTGTTATGCTTGTGGCTTAGAATCTGAGGCAATGATTGCTTTCTGATAAAGAAACACTTATCAAGCAAAGCTTCCAATGTTCTTTACTGATTTGATTAAATCAGAATAAGAGAGAACTCTAGAAGGTTCTAAGAAGCATAGAACTTCAAAATGATAAGTGTGCCCATAAGCAATCAATGGGACCATAACAATGTCTTATGTTGAACATGTTCAATGGATCAATGTTCATAATGTCGCCATTTTTGAATGGACAGTTGCTATAACCCCCATCGTCGAAGCCGACCTCCGTAAGGGTACAATCAGGTGACGACATTCTGTAACCACGCATCCATTGAGATACTGCCATCTCACACTTGTGCATAGGAGCTATAGACCACCATCAAGCACGCTTAGGTCCACCCCCCCCCCCCCCCACGCATCCTCGCATACTCCATCTCATAGCAAGATAACATCCTGGCCAATCCAGATTTGTCGATCCTCTCTCGACACTATCTTGACCACGTACTTGTGATTACTTGGTGCGGTAGCCACATGGAGTTTCTGCACCAATTTTGAAATTAACGAAATTATGAGTAGAACCATCATCATATAAGACATTCATAGCTTGGCGTCCCATGAATCTAGTAATCCAAATGAGGTCGTGGGGACCAAAAACAGCTGTATTAAAGCAACAATTTTCCAAACCAAATCATCCATAAAGGATAAATCAACAAAAGAAACACTAGAATTGTCTGGTGCCTTATTAGATTTTCAGGTAGTCTTTTGCAAGGTGCCCCCTCTCCATACAAGAGAAACACAAATCACTGGTGCTTGCCTTGTCATATTTTGCGCAATCCAACTTGACGTGATTTTCCGGTCTTGAAATATTTTTTCTCCTTTGATTTAGCCTTGGGCATATACCTTGCTCTTTCCGAGCATCGGAATGAGTATCGTCGAATATCTTCACAAAGCAAAGTGCATCCTCAAGGCTTTGCGGTTAGTTGTGTCGCACTTCAAGCTTATATTCTTTAGGAAGTCTAAAAGTAGAATGGAATTTAATGAATGTGGGATTGATTCGATTCACGAATCGAGGCAATACTTTCTAAAATTCCCGCAAATAATACTTTTGAGCTATGAACTTGCAGCTCACTTGCTAGTCGATGCTAAGAATAAAGCTCCTCCTACCATCTAGAACCCTCATGGCCTAAGTTTGTTCCCGTGCTTGGATATAACTAATGACTTGCTTAATCACTCGAACATCAACTTACTTGTTACCCCTTGGCTATCTCGCTTTAGTCACAAGATAACTTAAGGTGAGCCTACAATGGTCTTCTTTCTTAGGCAGTAATAGTCTCACTGCTTGCAAGAAGACTTTACGTGGGGGGGAAGGCCCCGCTGAGGGCCTTCCTTGCTGGGAGAGCCCTTGCCCGAGGGCGGGAGCCCGAGGGCAGGCCCCGACCAGCAAGGAAAGCACGAGGGCTTCGGACTTTCCCATGCGTAATGCCATTGTGTGAAGGTGGACACCTTTCTTGTTTTTTTTTTTTACAGGCCGTACGGTACGGACGTACGGCCACAGTCGTGGACTAGTTTTTTTTTTTTTTTTACATTTATAATGCAATTTTTTTTACATTTGTGGTGGAATGTGCATGTGGACAGCCAATGATGGGCTGCCACATAGCACATGCACATTCCATCGTAGAGAGGAGAGAGAACGCACATTCTAGAGAGAGAATGACTGATTCCTGAGGAGTGAGAAAAGTGGATGGACATTCTGCTCCTAGAGGTGGTCTCAAAATACAAAGGAAACCTGAGCACATGGCATTACGGAGCTGTAATGTCACTATAGAACTTGTCCTATTTCATTGCCCACTTTCATACCTTCTATGAATTATTCTCAAATATTCCTATTTGATGTCTGTCCATTATGAGGAGTGTCGTGTAAAAGTAAGATCAGGAAGATGTTACAAGTATAAGAAACCTACCAGGGGTGTGTTCTTATTTGTGCCATTTATGTAATAGGTAAGTTGTATGCTTAAGGTCTCTTTTGCTATTTTCAAGGGAGTAACCTTGGACAGCTTCTAGATTTGTGTAAGTACATAGGAATAAATTGAGTCAACTTCTCTTCTTCAGACCCAGCTTCGTTGGAGAGGCTCAAAGTTAGTTTTCAAGTATCCTCGTTGTAGTCTCAAGCGGTTGTCGGCTTATGGAGATGTTGAGGTAAGCTTGGTACTACTTCTATTACAGCTAAATGTATATTCGTAATCAGTCAAACTGCCTAGAAAGGTGCTAACTATGGAGACGTGAATTTACATCTTCTTGGAGGGAGGGCGAACAGGCTGATCCTTCGCAAATGGGTGCCTTAGCATGTGTATGGTACGTGTTACTTGCAACTGGGCTATTATTTGCTGCAGGGCCTCCTGTATGTGCGCTTAATAAGGTCTGTTTTGATGCTGTCCATGTTCATTTCCAAACACATGGAGTTACTGCGGCCAAAGAACTGTCTATTAGAATCAAGGAGTTGCTAGCAACAGCTATGTGTATCACTTTTGGTGTTACGATTGGAGTAGCTGCAGGTTCGCTATTCCTTCCCCTACACTTTTTCACTTTATTTCCATGAATATTACGTTAATGTGTCTATTGTCAATGTATTGACTACTTCAAGGTGGGTTTTAGGAGCTTTATCTGATATTATGTACTCTGGGTGATTTGAGAAATTATCTTCTGGTTTTTTGCTCTGAATGACTAGAATAACAAACACATTATTCGATGCTTATCAAAAGAGTTAAAAAAAACATTTGGCTAATTGAATCATGAAGCCTTACTACATCAGTCCTCCGGATAAGATAATGATAGAGGTAAATTTAGAAAGATAGAAACTGCTATATTTCATTATCTTCAGTCTTATTCTTCATGAGCTATAAATTCACCATATATGATACTTGTAATTCTTGAATCTCAGAATGAGTTGGGAAAGAAATTTAATGAAAACGTACATAATTTGGCATGCAGAAGCCTTCAAGTTATAGAGAATGCCCAAACTTGCTCACGATGTAAAATACTGGATAGTTTTAACTCCCAACACTTAATTGTGATAATCAACTTCAAGCATTCTGGAGTTTTCTTAATAGTTTCTCTATTTATCAATAAAATGGTATTCTACAAGCATGAAATGATAGATAGATATTAAGATGGTTCAAAGCCTGAAGAACCTCACGAGGTAACAAAGGAAAACCCTATAGATATGATTTAGCTAGTACCAAGATCATCTATTAATTTATGGTGTTGCTCTTTAGCAGCTTACTGGTTGGCATGCATGATGCAAAAGCATGGTGGTTTTCTTACCTTCTTACGAGTCCTTTCCCTAGTTTTTGACAACCACATTCTTAATCCATATTTGAGATATCGATAGTGCCCTTTCTTCGTGGAGCATTGGAACAATGATATGATCTATTAGCCATAGCAGCATTCTTATCAATCCAGCCACAACATTTGTCCTGTGGGGTTGTTGCCTTATGATCCCTTTGATACCTTTATGAGGTTTTCTTGGGAAATATGACACCTTTAGAAAGACAGTTGTCATGATGCCTTCATTTGACATTCTTGGGACTTCCGTGTTCCTTGACAGACTTCATGTTTTCATTTAGTGGACTGCACTCTTTACGTTGGGATTTTTATTGATATGCAATTTTACAGTTTATATCTTGCAGCAGCTACGTTATTTTAGTTTCTTTCATAGCCCGCAATGAGGACAATTTACCCTCCCTCCCCCCCCACTTTGGATAAGACTGTTTTGCCTGAAATTGGGTGCCCTATAAGAAGGTTGCATATGGAATCTTCTAAACATTTGCTAAATTGGTATAAATAAGGGCCAAATATTTTCATTTTTCAATGTTATGAGCTTGGTGTCATGGGCGTAGGGGAGTTATGTAATTTTTGAAAGTCTTAGTTGGAGATCTGCTCAAGCTATCAGCATCCATTGATGAATGCTTTGTGAATGTTGTTTCTTGTCTATACTTCATTTGATGCTTATATCTGTGAATAATTCACAGCAATATGCTGAAGATGTAAATTTAAATCATCTTTCATGTCATTAGTACACGTTGTTTGGGGTCTCCAAAAAGTATAAGTCATAGTCATTGCTAGATTCAAATCGAGTAGATTCAAGTCAAGATTCACATTGATATTCAAAGATTTGAGAACTTCTTGAAAGGTTCAAATCGAGCAAAGTATAAAAAGTGAAAAATTCATGTGAATTGTAGCAAGGATCATGTGTTATTAGCATAGATTGCCAAAGTGAGCTCAAAGCTACCTCTCACACACTCCTTGCCTTCCAAAAGTCATAGCATCAAATGTTGTACTTAAAAACTTATCCAAACAGGTTTCAAATTTTGGTTAGCAGTAAAACAATGGTCCGAATCTGGCATCGAATGAAAAAGATTTGGAAAGGTTTAAACCCTTCAAATCGGGGTTCGTTGGAATCATGGTATGAGTAGGCATCCTTCAAATCGGGATTCTTTGGAATCATGGTATGAGTAGGCATTTTGTACTCTCATTTTGGTAGGTGATAATTATACGGGCTGAGAGCTTCTCCAATGGAAATCTTTGTGGCAACATCCTTTGTAGGAGAGCCTCCAGGTTAGGCTACTGTTGATTGTCTTGTTATGTAAGTTGGCAATTGGATTGAAAATTTATGTTCCTGCAACTCTTTTATGCCAGACATTGCGTGGACGTGTTCTAAACTTCGAGTTGTCTTTAAATTTTTTTTTCTTTGAGTAGTTTGATGGTTACTCTGGTGCTAGTGGATTGCAAGGATTTTATGATGTATAATTTTGAGTTAAGGTCATAAACATTATTAAAGTTATGCTTGCTGGAAATTGGAATGAGATTGTATTTGATATTGCTGCTTTGTCTTTATATTCGTTCTAGTATGTTCATTTGGGTGCATTTTTTTTTGACTTAATTGAAACATATTAATGTGCAAGGGTATCAATTGTAGGCTAGTATGCATGTGCTAAAAAGAAGACTGCATAAAGCATACACATTCTTCAAAGAGAATAACATTTTATAAGCTGTATGAGTTTGTGCTGCAATTTTAAAAAGAAGAAGATCATTTGCTTTTGACATCAGACAGATTATTTGATGATGTGATGTATTGTATTGGCTGGGAATAGTAAGTTCCTTGCAAGGTCTTTGGAGAGGTGATTTGGTAGCTGTTAAAGGTCGCTGTCCAAATTGCTGCGAAGAGGTAAGGTTTGTAGACAATCAGGCTTTTCATTTTATGCAGAGATTAGGCTTATACTGTTACAATTTAGACGTTTCTTCCCTATCTCTTCTTGTAGTTAACTCTTAATGAGTTGGAGATTCAAAGTTATAAATTTCATTTCTTATTTGACAAATATTAATATAACTTGAAGCACATTCAAGAGCATATTAACCTCTTTCTTCCCATCTAATGCTGCAGTCCATGGTTCTATAAACTTTGAGTTATTGACATGTGTCTTAAAGTACTTATATGATCTTAAGTATGCCAGTGTAATCACTTTTGTAGGCCCTGAACATCTGTAATGTGATCAATTTTAACCTCGTAGAGTAATTATGTGATGCTAATGTAATTACTTCTCTCCCTATGGAAAGCGCATGATTTCTAAGAAAACGCTTTTTTCTTACATAGAAGTTATGATAGAACTAGAGAGTGCTACCTTTTATTAAGTTTGGAAAATTATTCATAGTAGGAGACATCCATTTTGGTTTTTTTCATGTATGTCAATTGACATGGTTGTGGAGAAAATTAATTTATTTTTGACATGAAACGATAAGGTAGAGTTCGTGTTGCAACTACATGGATCCTTGATTTTAAGTGTCGAGGACAACAAAGTTTCGTGTGGCGAGTAGCAACTTCAGCTTCTTTACTACCTGGAACATCCAACTTGCTTATGGCATGCACATATTCTTCTTTATGACTTTTCTTGCCAATTTCTAGTCTTTTGATTAATTAGGTGAGTGATGCTATTCTACTTCTAGCCTCTAATATCTTCTCTTAAGTGGTATGTTATCTAGAGGCCTTTCATTTATGAGGAAGCACTACAAATAAGATGCATGAAGAGAAAGATAAATATTCTTGGAACTTGGATGTAATATGGTTTGGACATTTTTTGTCAGAGGGCATGTTAGAGCACAAGAACCTAGAAAAGATCACTATGTACGAATTTGAACTTGAAAGGGACCTTTTTGGAAGAAAGATGCATCAATGATAGAAAGAATTCCATGCTTGTGTTATGAGCAAGATTAGAGATCAAGCATCACAGGATAATAAATTAGACATGTCGACCATAGTAATCCATAACTAAGAACACCATACAATCCACACAATACGGGTGTGCAGGTTTTCCTACAAAAGAACTTTGCCAAGTATCTCTGACAAAGACCATGAAGACATTAAAATTATCACGTGTAGAATCACTAGTAGGGATGTTACTTATAATGTTTTGGAGGCCCTTAAAGGAACCTTTTAGGAAGCCACCAAACTAGAGCTGACATCACCTTGGCACATTCAACAAGGGAGCCTATGAGTCTTTAGAAAGTATGGAAAAAGCATATGAGTGCAAATGATGAATAGGCCCTTGAAATAGTCAATGTGACCTTGTGCCCTAACAAAATAATGTTAATATGCTCATAACTCTCCCCTACTAAGAAAAAAATCGGCCTCTATGTTGGTGACATGTAGAATAAGTGCATACACTAAAGATAAATGACAAAAGTTGATGTAGCTCCCACAAAATTGCAAAATGCATTTGCTAAATATGTTGCCGTAGAATATTGATGTTGAATAACCTATCAAGAATATGCATATCCTGAATGAGTAGTCACAAAAATTTAAGTGTTGAATAAGAAGCGGCAACGTGAGAATTTGTCGTGGACAATCAAATGTTACTGACGCATGAAGCACAAACTAACGATGATGCTGTCCAATACCAAAATTAGGGCTTTGCTATGAATAATGTAATAGATCAAGAATGCCACATGAAATAATGGACACATGTCCTCAGCAACCACGTGTTTACTCAGCTTAATAAAAAAGAAGATTGAGTGAGCACATTCTTTCCATTTGATTTTTATTTTATTTTGCTGAGTGTGAGAATTGAGACACGTTTGAGAGGGAACATTGAGAGAGGAGGGAGATCTACGAGGAGAGAAGAGACTAGAACTTAGAGAAGGAGAAAAACTAGGATGGGGAGGAGGGAGAAGATTAGGGGGTTGTGAGCCTTGAGACTTTTCATTTGAGTTTAGGAGAGGAGCTGTGTTTAGGATGATGGAGGGGGATTAGGATTTAGGGAGGATAGATCGGGGAGGAGAATTCTTGAAGGTTTTCTGGTGTTCAACTTGCCCACCAGACCACTACATGCATCCTTTGTCACTGTGCTTCATGTGGTTGGGGAGAGCGTCAAGATGCAATAGGTCACTATGACATTTGCGGTTGAGTGATGACCTCTGTTTCTTCAAGTTGTTCTTCTAGATCTAAAGTTAAGAAACCGTTATGGGAGAATTGTTCAGGTTACATCCTTTTTCGGAGGGTTGTAACATTGGCAACAAAGTTGACGTATCTTGCCATCTTTCTTGTACATGTAGCGATGCAATGGCTTAAGTCGCAAAACATGGCCAATTTTGACAAGAAACTACTATGCTCATGTTCAAAAGCAAAATCTATATTCAAAATATATTTCAATAAACATTTTTACGGTTAGGTTTTTGACATAAAGGTTGGTAGTTGAAGGAATGTTATTCTTGCTCATTTTTGAAAAGCTTACTTTAAACCATCACCTTTGTGGGCCATGATTTCAAAAAACACTCTTTTGTCCTCACCAAATTTTTTAAATTGGGTACATCAAGGTACTACAATAGCTTGCCATTTGTGGTGGTTGAAATTTCTTTTCTAGTAGGAAGATGAGATTGCCTTACTAATGTATAAAGCTCAAAGAGCTAATTGTGAGTGTTATAGTTATTGGATTGTTGTTACTGTGAATTTGATTAATTATCAAGAATACGGTGTATTTTTTAGATACGTTACAATAAGCTTGTAGTATTAAGGGGGCTAATTTTTTAATCATGTTTTACTAGTTCTTTGTTGTCATTACATTGATCTTATTCACAATATGCTTTGATTGGGGTTTGTTGAAGGTTTACGCTTTTGTCAAGGTAGAGGTATCTGAACAACATCGACACAGGACTGATTGTCACGTGTGCGAGCAGCCTCTATTATTCCAAATCAAGATAGAGGTTTGTTATTCAAATATTTTAATCAATGTCTTGATGAGCTAGTTGGTTTCATTATAGACAATCACAATAAGATAATTGATGCCATAGATTCATTGGAACGTTTTGTTTCAAATTTTGTAGATTCCAAACAAGCTTTTTGATCAATTTGCTCTTTCAGTTTGTCAATGCCTTATTAATATGTATAGCTCCATCATAAAGCACACTACGTTATCATATTTTTATGCTCAAAAGTCTAATAGTTGGCTTTATGGAATATGCTATAACTATAGCCTATCCTTTATAAAGTAGCATGTATGCTACTAAACTATAATGCATATAGGTCATAGTTGGAGCCTTTATTTTAGTTATTTGGAACTATCTATTGTGGATGCTCGTGTATAGTTTTTACATACATACATACACATATCATAGTTGCATGCATACACTTTGGATCACGTTCCAAAAATTAGGGTTAGGGTTTTCCAAGAATGAAATTTATTATTCTTTTCCGTGATATTTTTTTAGGTCACTGTAATAGATTGTTATAACGAGGGAAGCCCTTACGAAATGGTGAGCTATTGAAAGTAATTATTCTTCATGCTAGTTAGGTCCCAAGCTCATGGATGATGAGTGAGAATTTAAGATGAATTTGTGAAAGAAAACTTCGTGGCTTACTCTATGGATGAACTGTCAATAATTTAGACATCATGACATGGATAAATGAGCTAATTCTTTTCTCTGGAACTTGGATCTGACAGGTGGTTAAAATTCATCCATCATAGCCTGTAGACAATCCTAGATTTGAGCCCCCAGAACCATTCTATCAAGGCCTATAAACTCGTGCTATCAAGGACCAATTTACCTCCATTTAGTTGGATAGAGTAAGCTTGTAACGTTGACTATTTTCACCCCTTTGTGTTTTCTGTTACAATGTACCTCTATCTATAATTGACGGAATCAATATAGCTTTGTGCAATGCTATTTTTTCCTCTTTCCGTTTTACCAGTACGTTGTCCTTTTGATTGATTGATCATTTTTTAGTTTAGTTATTACTAACTGAACTTTTAAAAAACATTTCAACTATCAGTTTCTTTTCAATTTTTGTTTTTTTTTTTGCAGTCTAGGTCGCGGATTGTTGACATTTTGGAATGCATGTTTTGAAACATTTTTTGCCACTATATCAAAAGAAAAGCATAGTTTGAGAGTGACCATAGGATGCTACCTATACTTAGAATTTTTAAATATTTTTTTAGTGAATGGTGTAGCCATGTTGAGGTGTTAAAAAATTGGAATTTTTATTTTTCTTGGTTCCTTTAAGTGGTTTCTAGACCCTAAAATTTAGTATATCATCTAGATGATTGATAACTTTAAGGCCCTTTTCAAAAATCATGAAATCTCATATTCTTTTAGCCATGCAATGTAGTGGAACACTAAGCCATTCCATTTGAGTTTTTGTTATGATTAAATCTCAAAACTTGTCTAGTGCAGAGATCATTTCATGGTACAAGCAATATGAGGGTGTACGGACGAGTATATTCATTGGCTTCCACAAAAGATTTGGCTCCTCGCTCTAACACGTAGGAGAAAAGGGTAAAAGGTTGTAGTGTGCAAGATGAAATGTATTTGAATTCAATAATTGATCATGTGGTTTTGATCTACATCTTGCTTTGTTCATGGTACATATTGATTGTCAATTTATGAGAATTCACTTTTGAGCAAGGTCTCGTATAAAAGCATTTGGTATAACTTAATAACATCTTCGAGACATTTTCTATTTCTGTAATGTCAGTGCCATATACCTACCATCTTCTTAATTGATAAACCGTTTTCTAGAATTAAAGAGCTAACAAAAAACATGAATATAGTCAACTACTGAAGTTTTTAGGCTCAAGACAATCATGCTTATCTTTAATTAACCTGATTTTAGATGTCTTGAATCTGGTAATCCACATTGAAGTAGATACATTGGCTCTTCTTTGGTCTTTGTTGTTTAAAGGTTGACACTTCAATCTGCAACTTGTGTGTCTTTATGTTTTAAGTTCATTATTCATGATGTTGTACCTAATCCAAGTACTTAAAATATGTAGGTTAGACTAATTTTAGGCCATTTAGGATAAGAAGTGCCATCCAATACATGCATGCAAATACTTATAAGAGCATTCTTCAAGTGAAAGTATGCTCAAGAGTATGCCAAAATTCGAAAGTCAAAACAAACTATACAAGAACTTATCTGCTTAACATTGCACTCTTGTGACCAAAAGTGATACTTGACTTCTTGTGAAGTCAATGACGTAACACATGAAGATGCTTTATTATGTAGTTTATTTCTATCACTTTGGTATTATCATGGTAAATGCTAAATTGTTTTTTGGTGCAACTGCCTAGAAACATATTGATATCTATACCCATACTTTTCTTTTACAAAATTTGGCTCATATTGTTGATGTTGTTATTCGATCATTATGTGACTTGAATCAAACATATATGGACCAAGAAGTATTTAGATAAAAGAGAGGAGCATGCCAATAGGGTTTACTTAATGATGCATTGTCACTTGGGAAAACCCTTACTTGGGACCTTATCTCACTTCATTTGGTAGGATGAATGAGCTTGAGTAGGGCTGAAAATTTGGAAATTGTATTTTGAAGAGGGTTTCAAGTAATTAAAAAGAATATTCATAAAGGCTATAAATAACCTCTTCCTCTAGTTGTTTCATAGGTTTTTGGCCTTGCCTTATAAAGGTAACACTCTCTTTTCAAGTTGATGAATGAAGTTTGTGCAGAAATCAAAGTTATACAAATTTTCAAACTTGCTTTAGTAAAATCAGTGTTTTCAAGTTTTGGCGTGTAATCGTATATCATCCTAAAAGGAAAATGGGTTAGCCCTTTTTTAAACCACCCTAAGGAGAATTATTACATCCCTGATTAGCTAGTCAACATCTATTCTTGAGCTAGGAGAGCTTAGTGTCATTAAAGATTGATTCGAGTCAATCATGAGATAAATCTTTATCAATTACACTTCAATTATGATTTGACTTGGAGTCTAACTTGGTGAAAGTTAATGAATGCCTAGTGATGGACATCATGAGTAGGAGTCAACTACGCACAACTACTAGTGGTAGGCTGTAAGGATGTGGCAATATGTACTAGGTGTTGACATCATCTGTGCTATTGATCATTAATGGCCTACTTGGATTATGGACCCAAAAGATCATCCAGTGTTGGATGCAACATCTTTATCAATGGGACTGACTATGGTGGTATGAGACACCATGACTACGATAAAAAGGATCCACTTGGATGCCAATATAGACTCCAAAAGGCTTAGAGTTAGACATGGATTGTGTTCTATAATTGGAGTGAGTTTGGACTTGATCATTTGGAAATTTTGAAAATTTTGTACTCTACAATTTGAAAATTTTCTTGGTCAATCGAGTCTATGCCACATCTTAGGATTAGGGTTGGTTGTTATATTCATATAAGATCATGATTCGACATGGAGGAGATCCAAAGCAATGAAAGATGTTCCATCGCAAGGTATGGTTGGTATGGCATTTGTGGAAGGAAGAATGTTCGTGGATCTTGAGCTATTCTTCACATCAATGTGCTATGAAAATTGTCCACCATTCTTTTTCATGCAAGTTGTGATTAAGTTGAATTGTTTTTAGAATCTTGGGTCTTGAGAATTGATGTATAATCAATGGGAATTTGCATATGTTGCTTTTCGTGTTGTGATTTTGTGGCATGCAATTGTAAAAAGCATTTCAATAATTGTAGTTTTCCATGGGTTGGTACGTTATCGAATCGAATCTAGTTAGTTGAAGATGTGGAGACATTACTTATTGATGAGTTGATCGAGTTTGCAAAAAATTTAGGGCCCCTCGTTATGGACTTGGATTAATGGCTTCAACTTCTTTGCACATCTAAATACAATTCTTTTGGTCAACACTCAAGAAGGATGTTGCAAACTTTTTGATGCATTGTCTCACTTGCAAACATTGGATTTCATATTAAAATTTTCAAGTTGTCGAAGAATATTGATGAGATCTAGATGATAATTGATCGAAATAGTAAATGGGCAAAATATATACCCTAGAAGAAAAGCCTTAAATCTCATGAAACTACATAATCTATTTAAATCTTCAAGTTATATGTTATGCCAAAAAGGAAAATTCAAAATTTTGCAAAGTAATTATATAAATTTTTCTAAAGAAAAATACGCAATTTAGAAAACTGGAATAATTTTTTGAAAACTTGCATGCAATATGATGTAACATTCTAACATTAAAAAATTTATTGCAAAATGTAAAAATTTAAATAAGACTCGTTACCTACATGATATACATATCATTCATCTTAAATAACACAAGATGGTTTAAAACAGAAAAAAAAAATCAAAATTTGCAACAAAGAAATTTATATTTTGAAAGAGTTTTGTATAAATCATTTACAGTTGATATTTTTTAGTTACAATAAGAAAATTTTTTCACTAAAAATCATTTGGATCATAACCAACTTTTGTGCTACTGTTTGTATTTACTTGAGCAAC
The DNA here is from genome assembly GCA_029204225.1 of Diphasiastrum complanatum. Classification (NCBI taxonomy): domain Eukaryota; kingdom Viridiplantae; phylum Streptophyta; class Lycopodiopsida; order Lycopodiales; family Lycopodiaceae; genus Diphasiastrum; species Diphasiastrum complanatum. The sequence continues at coordinate 24,539,046 of CM055104.1, read as the reverse complement.
AACTACATTTTGAGTAACTACATCTTTCATAACATTATACTCTTGCTCTACCACCTTTGCTAAATCGTCTTCATCACTTACAATTTCATGTGGTTGAGGTTTTTTGCAAACATGAGCAATGCCACTCTCATCCGCTTGAAAGTCAAGAAGCAAAATGGAAATATTAATCAATCTCATTTCAATAAAACTTATTAATTAGAATTTTATTCTACTGCTGCCACATGTATGTCCTTTTTGACAACACATCCAATAAATCTAAAATCTAATCTACTGGGTTTGAAAATATCTCAATCATCTACTTACAAGGTGTTGTGGCTTTTGGTATGGACAAGTCATAGATCCAATTAATGGATTTTAAATTATTATTATTTTTGTGTCGTTGCCAAATAATCGAAATGATTTTCAAAATCTATATATTTGATAGTATTGTAATAAAGTATCGATCTCTTTCCATCAATTTAGAATTAATTGATGGTTAGATATTTTACCATGTTGTAGAGGTGAGCATCACCATAATTTCTAGATCTAGTTTGAACTTGTAAACATTTGAAATCAATTTAATCTTATTTGAAAAGTGAAATTAAATTAGTGCAAATAAAAATACAAAAATCTTTATTTATCAATGGCATTTTTGATGCCAGTGTTGCAGACTTCAAAGAAGGGTCTGTGCACACCAATTTGTTGCCACTTGGAGTGAAATATCACTATTTTCCAAAGTGGAGCCGTAGTGATTTCCAAGAGATTTGGAGTTGCATCTTTGACCTATGTGTATTTGAAGGGTCTCTGATCATCATTTAGAGACTTTCTTAGCTTGAACATGTAAGTAATGTATGTAATGCAAAGGGTGTAAGGTCTTCATTTAACAAATTTACTAATGTCCTTTTCATCACCTTGTTGAATAGTGTAATGGCAAGGTTGATTATCAACATATTTGAAGATCTAAATATCTTTTGGATCATCTTCAACAACCACATTTCCACTTTCTTAAAGCTCCCGTTGCCTTGACCTTTTGTGATGGGTTCTACATTGCTCAAGAAGTTGGCCAATTTTCCTATTTTGATTACTATGTGAGGAGTAAATCATTAAGAATGTCTAGCAATCACTTACGCTTAGCATGGTTAAACATCACATCAAGTTTTGAAAATTTTTAAATTATGGAAGAATAGAAAATAAAAAGTCACTTAAATTAAAGAAAGATATGCTTAGTATAGAAGATATTTATTATAGAAAAGAAAAATTGAATTGTTGAAAAAAAAATGCATATAAGAGAGATGCTCATGCTCAACATAAATTAGTACTAGACAAAAATCATTAAAAGTTCTTAAAAGAATGTAGACGAACTCACTATGTATCTAAATGAGATTAAAAACCATTGAAGCTCCTAATCTCTAATGCTATTTGGGTTCAAAGATTGGCACTCCTTCCAATTTTGACAATTGAGATCTTTGAGCATGGCGTCTTGAACTTTCATAAACAACCTGTGTCTGAAAGAAAAAAATAAGTTGAAATTTCTTTTTTTTAAAATAAATATTAATCACAAAAACTAAAATTACTTTTTGAAACTCCTTTTCCATTTAGGCTAAACTCAATCGTCCATATGCAATCTTGGACAAGGCCCTTATTATGATTTTTTTTGTTGAAAGTACAGTACAAAGGACCATAAATGAACCTACATAAGGCTCCAAGAGTAACTGATTGATTGTATTGAAAGAGTCACAATTCTAGCTTGATAAAGTTTGGTCACATGCATTGTAATTGGCAAGGTGCCATGTAAATAGATTCCACACGTGCCAAATAGCATAGGATGCTTTCCCAAGACTTCATTCCTCATATTAAATTGTGATAGCATCTTTGAAATGAGGCCAAAATGTGCTTAGATAAGCTAGAGAAATTCTAGGAGCTAAAAGTAGCATGTTTTACATTGTTTTTGGATCTTGAGATCTTGACCCCATATTAGGGTGGATCCAATGACCTATTAGGTTAGATTTTAGGGTTAGGGTATGATAAGATTAGATATGCCCTAAATTTCAGATCCAAACTCAAATGTATAAGTGATGGGATCTCCATCAAAATATGAAGAAAAATCGAGTTTCCACTTCCATCAACATTTTCTTTGAGTGGTGAGTTATAGCTATTGTATGTGAGTGATTTTATGCATTAATTCCATGTTTTGGAAGGTAATAAAGTTGATTACAAGTCTAGTATGCTTGCTGCTACTTTTGTGTATTTGATCAAATCTATGTGGCCATTGTGGATCTAAACCTAACCAACTTAAAAAGTTCTTATGGGTCGAAATCTTAGAGTACATGTCCCCTAGTAGAAATTTTCATTAGGATTTGAATGCCACCATTGTTTAGGAAAGTGGATCAGCCATTTGAGAGCTTAATTAGGTCGTTCTTAGGCTATTTGAGGTCCTAAAATACACCTTTTAGGTTTAGATCAAGTGTTTTGATATTCTCTTCATCTAGAAATTCAAAAATTGTATTTTTTTTTTACTGGATTTTGGATAGGTTTGTGATTGAATATGTCAATGTGATTCAACCTAAATTTATAGGCCTTTAGAGACATTTGTGTGCTCTAAAGTCCTTTTGATTCAGTATAGGTGGATTCACCCTTCTTGTGAAGTTGAGATCAAGGAGGAGACTAGTTTTGATCAAATCTATAGTAAATTGAGCTAGGTTTGGATCTATTTTGGATCTTGAAGATTGATCAAGCTCAATATGACCTTAGATGTTGTTGAAAAATCAGAGAGTAATTCATCTCAAGTCCCAAAGAGAGTGGGATAGCTAGTTGTGATCATATCTTGTACAGTCTATCTTGTTTCATTGAATCTATCTCCCTATAATTGAAGATGGCATCCATAAGTGTCTATCTTTTGGATTCTACTGATAGATTGAACTCTTCAAATTATTCAAATTGGAAGTTGAGAATGGAATCCATCTTTGTCATGCAAGATTTGATGGGTATTGTGAATGGAGAGGAAGATGAGCCAATCCATCCACAAGAAGCAACTAAATACAGGAAGAAGTGTAAGATTTCACTCCGTTGTATTAAAATGAATGTTGCAAATGATCTGCTCAAGGAAGTAGGATATATCTCAGCCCAAGAGGCTTGGGAGACTCTTCAAAGGATCTATGAATCCAAGAATACCTCAAGATTACTTTCCCGAAAGAATCAAGTTCTTCAATGCTTCCAAAGGAAGAGTGAGAGTGGTGCATGACTGATTCTACTAACATCACTTCTCACATCAACAACTTTAAGTCTTTAATGGATCAGTTATTAGCTGTAGGATGTGCTATTCAAGATGATGATGCCGTTATGACCTTGCTTTCTTCTCTTCCAAAGTCGTATGAGCACTTTGTGGTGACGATTTTCACACAACCCGACCTCACTCTTCAAAAGGTGATAGTTCATCTTCTTCAAGAAGAGATATGGAGAAAGACCAGTGGCCTGTCCATCAAAGACAAGTCCGTGACCCTGTACACCAAGAAGAAAGACCATTCCAAGGCCAAGAATCAAGTGCAGTAGCAGCAACAACAGAGGCCTCATACTCAAGGTGAGAGTAGTGGATCATGTAGGAAGCTCTTTTGCAGATACTGTAAGAGAGCTAATCAGGACATCAAGGAATGTCAAATCCACATCTACAATGAGGCAAAGAAGCAACAACAATAGTAGCCAGATTCCTCCAATGCAGCAAAATTGAAGGAGCAAGATTCACACCTGTTAATGGCTTACAACAGTGGCAACAAAGACCATGGCAGCTGGTACCTGGGTAGCGACGCTACCAACTCATGACCTCTCGCAAGGAATGTGAAAAATTGCCTACATTGGCAAATCTAGCCATGTAGAATATTGTACATTTTGTCAATATTGTTTGTTGGTTATTTGAATGGCCAAAGTGCCACTTGTACATTCACACCGTAGGTTACCACGAGTCAAGAGGAGTGGTTGTGTCTATTTAATAGTGATTCCTACTTTGTAGGATTTAGACCATGATTTATGATGAGATTTGTACCTACCATGCACCTACCAAGCATGACTCTTGGATCTAGGCTAGGGTTTTCACATTAGGGCAAGAAAGTTGAGTCTACTTCCTTATTACATGCTGGATTTTCACCTAACTTAGCAAAGGAAGTGTCTTTTACTATGTATTCTCATTCTCCATAGTGAGGAGATAGAAACTTTTTGGAGTCTCAAGGAGAAACTTGAGTTTTCTCTCATTGTATGGTGATTGCTTTTGATTCCAATGAAACCCAGCTTTGGCACATTCTAAACATTGTCTACAGGCTGTACTACAGCCTCATTTCCACACGTGTGGAGTTGGATTATAGTTTTTGATCAATGCTCTGATTGTCTCTACTTGTTTTCTATCAAGCTGCTAAACTAGATCTTGTTTGCTGATGACTAGTATCTGATAGATTGTTTAACAAGCACACAATCAACCTTGTGGATCATTCAAAGATCCATTTGGTCCTTAGTACTATACTTTTCAAATGGTATCAGATCCAAGTACAAGGCTATTGATCAGTGTCTGATACTAATCCAGTTTTAGCAGGTTTTGGTGCAAAAAGCTAGTATTGGAAGGGCGAGCTGGTATTAAGGTTTTGGTGAGGGAATTTGATCCCAAAATTTTTCAGGATCAAAATCCGTAGTGTTCACACATGTGGGCATCTCTGAACCAACATTTAAAACCCCATATTCGTTGGATTGTATTTTATCTTAAAGACTTAATTTATAGGTAGAAAAGCAATGACTTAATTTATACAAGTATCCATGCCTCTTTCCGAGTGCTATAGGATCTTGCCTGTCCTATCAACTACTTTGCACTGATCACATTCAAATTCTACTCTATGTCCTAGATCTGTGAGTCTGCTTACAGAGAGCAGATTCGTAGATAAATTGGTATATACAGGACTTTATAAGTAGCTTAGACTGATCATTTGCAAAGCTTAATCTTACAGTACCTTCACCTTTAATAGCTTGTGTGCTATTGTTGCCAAGGTGAACATGTTTCTTGGTATTGTAAGGTGTATAGGACTCGAATCAGCCAATGAGACTGGTCATGTGCTGAGTGGCTCCGGAATCCAGGAACCAAGAACTATCGTCGGATGTTCCTTGATGGCTAGTCATGAAGGCATCATGATCCGCTTCTTGAATAGGTTGTGGAGCTTTTGTAGCTGCATTTGCCATTTGATTCGACTGCCCCTTGTTGTTGTTCTTTGCTTGCAATATTCGTCAATCTTGAATTTCGTGGTTGTTTCCCTTGCAGTATCTGCATAACAACTTCTTCTTCGTCTAAACATTTGACTGTTCTTTGTGCTGTGTTGGTTTCTGGTTTGGCTTTGATTACTTTGGGACTTTCTTCTTCTTCTGCTTAGTCGTGCTCTTGTTGGTGTGTAAAGCATGAGAATCAGCTAAAGAACTTGAGGCTTCGTTCCTCCGCATGTCTTCCTATAACAACATAGTAATGACTTTCGAAAGAGTCAGTTCAAGATGTGTCGTGATGATCATCACCCAGCTGTCGTATGAGCTTGGCAAGCTTGTAAGCAGTTGCATCACTACGTCTTGATCGTCTATGATAGATTCAACAGCGGCCATTTGCCTTAGCAAGTTCTTGAATTGATTGATATGATTCTGCAGGGAATCACCATTCGCCATCTTGAGGGAGTAAAATTTCTCCCTGAGATGTAGCTTGGAAGCTATATCTTGCACTTCGTATAGTGTGTTCAAGATGTCCCAGACTTTTTTTGATGTCTGGGCTTCGGATACGTGGCCAATCTGGGTATCCGTAATGTTTAGGATGATCAGCGTGAAAGCCTTTTCATCCTTCAACTTTCATCTGGCGATTGTTGCGTCGTCTGCTTCAGATTTTCCTTCTGCACCTATAACAACGTCATACAATTCTTTAGCCATTAGTACAGTTTTAATCTTAAATTTCCACAGTCGATAATTGGCTCCATCAAGCTTGTCCATGATGGGACTGGCTTTCCCTTGGGAATCCATGTGGAAGATTAGTCTAAGTGATAGGAAAAACTATCAGTGACTTAAGTATGAAATCCGGTACTGCATTACTAAACAAGAAGACAATTACTCTATCGGCTAGTAGAGTCTTGTACTGTGGAAGCTTATCAGGCTACGAAAATGGCTCTAATACCATGTTGGAGAAAGAGGGTTGTGAGTGTGAGAAACTAAAATAGCTCAAAAAAAAAAAAAAAAAAACAAACATGAAAAGAAGCAAACTCGAAACTCGAACGAGAAACGAACTCGAACAGAAAGTGTTTGTGCGCAGCAAAATGAGCTATATTGCTCTTTTTCTAAGCATGACTACGCCTATCAGAAACGAACAGAATGTTAGTGATAGAAATCATGATTGATCTGATTACGTAGCCAAACATCAACAAAACATCATAAGAATAATTTGTCGCAGACATCTAGACAAATTATTAGTCACGAATGATTCACGAAGAGCTAGACTGAGATCGACTGATAATCAGTTGCGAATTAGTCACGAAAGGCAAGACTAAATATTAGTCGTCAACAACTAGACTAATAATAATCTGCTAAGAACATATTACCAGATTGAGCAACAAGAGAGTCTGATAGAATGAAGAAAAGCATAGCAATATCAACACAAATTTGAACGCAGACCAACAGAGCTATCATCAGATTAAGTATAACAAAATATACATGTGAATAATGTTGTGTAGCACAACACAATAGCGGACAAAACCGCGTGCTCTACAAAGCTAATTCAATTTGTGAAAAAAAGAGATGAACCTATTACTGACAATACAAAAGAATCAATGCGCAAGGCATCTACTTCATCTATCTTTGTTAAGCTTCTGATGCTATTATTTTTACACACACTTTTGAATATGCAAGTGGTATTCAATATATACACCATTTCACAGGTGTGCAGATCAAAAAAGTACAAAGTCGATGTGCTGTGTGTAGGAGATCGTGGGTGGCTGCTGTCGTTGTCAAATCTGTTAGCACAGTTGCGTGGGATGAACGTGAAAAGACTGCGACGTCAGCCTTTGCTGAAATGAACGTTGGTGAAGATGCGAAAAATGTGACACTCTGATGAAATGCCTTAGGATTTGATTTACAGGATGTCTTTGCTTTTCCTAGGGCACCTTTGGCATTTTGTAAGGCAGTGTCGTCTTTTTTGCCTATCACAAATCATGTGTAAAAACATAGTGTCACATTTTTCGCCTTTTTCGCATGTGGAAATTTACTTGTATTTATGCAGACAGTCGAGTTTTTCGCCTGTCTTATTTTACATGTAAATATGCAGACTGTGCGACAACATGAGTAAAAATGTAGCATGAATGGAGGCAGATTAAAATAGAATTTAGGAGAGTAGAGGAGATAAATCCACAAAATCGACACCTTGCAACAAAAAGGGGAACTTATGCTTATAAAGTTATGTCATTTGGACTTTGTAATGCACCTAGTTCATTTCAAAGAGTCATGCAGTTCGCCTTTAAAGACTACTTGCAAAAATTTCTTGAAATCTACTTGGATGATCTCGGAGTCCATAGTGCCGATACATACCACTTGGATCGTTTGGAACAAGTATTTGAACATTGTCGCAAATACCAAATCTCCTTAAATCCAAAAAAGTGTCAAATTTGGGTTACTCGTGGAGTTGTCCTTGGACATGTGATATCAAGACATGGCATTGCTACAGATTATTCCAAAATCAAAGTCATCGTCGAGTTACCGCCGCCAGGAACAATTAGAGGAGACTATGTGTTTATGGGTCATGCCAATTACTATCAAATACATATTTTATTCTTTGCAGATTTAACAAGGGCCTATATACAAGTTTGTTGGATTATTCTCCTACTAATCGACCAATTGACATTTTAATTTTCGTCCAACTTTTTATCCAGACCTACAGTTTTCATTGTGTTTCTACACAATCTGCAGAAGTACTTGGGAACCGCTCACAGGTGCATCCAACATATCAACGTTCGGTCATGGTTCGACGAATATCTTGTCGGGTGAAAGACAGTTTCTTGTTCGCCTTAAATTGAAGGTACATAATTTCCGGGAAGATTCAATTGGATGGATGCCAGCTCACTTTGGATGGATGCCAGCTCACTATCCATTATGATTGTGACCTAATTAGTTGTCCTACTATTGGACATTGCCGCATTTACTTAAGTATAAATAGCTGCTCATATTTCTACATTTTCATCTTAGAGCATAATCAAAATGATGTTAGATCAAGTATTGAATAGATAGCCAGCTTGAACACTCTTGAGCATTATAGCTCAGTTCTTTAGGGTTGATTAGAGATTGCTATTGTGCTTACTGCTTATCAGTAGTTGCGCTTAATTCAAACATACTTTTAGCCGCTCAGAGATAGCTTAGAGTACGCGACTTTGATTCGCAAAGTTGTTGTACTCATTTACATTTGTTTCATTTTCATACTGAATCAATACTATCTTCTTATTGCGTTCAGGTTCGTTTCAAAATGTATGCGTTTCTGTAATTCTTCGCGACTGATTATTTTTTTGATAATTCAATGCTTTAATGTTTGGCTACGTAATCACTGTAGTACTAATGATTTCAAAGTTAGTTACTATAAGATCGAACATGATTTCTATCACTATTGCTTTGTTTGAAATTGATAGGCGTAGTTATGCATAGAGAAAGAGAAAGATAGTTTATTCCGCTGTGCACGAGAAGTTTTAATTCTTGTCGTTCGAATTTTTTTTTATTCAATTCTATTCGACCTATCTTTTATACACCTCTTTCCAACAAGTTGACTATTGTACCAATCTGGACAGTTGAGGCGTTGGAAACATTTGAAAAATTGAATAAAGCTTTAGCTTCTGCACCGATACTACGAGCTCCAATTCAAACCAATATGCAATTGGATAAGTTTTGCCACAACCAGGTGAATATTAGAAAGATTATCCCATCAGATTTGCAAGCAGACAACTTATAGATCCGAAGAAGAATTATTCGACAACAGAACGAGGAGCGTTAGCCATGGTTTTTTTCGTTAAGAAGTTTTGACATTATCTATTGGCAACGCATTTTGCATTTTATACTGATCACTAGCCGTTACTTTATTTAGTAAACAAGATGTGTAATACAGGGCGTATTGCAAGATAGCTACTTTTATTGACAGAATTTGATTTTCGAGTTGTGGATTGAAAAGGTAAACAACATTATCTGGTCGACCATATATCCAGAATCGAATTAGCATCAGTTAATACTGAACTGGATGATGAACCATCGGATGCTGCGTTGTTCTATGTTGAAGTAGTACATGAGTGGGCAACCGATATTGTTGAATATCTGATGCTAGACCTCCTTGACAAAAGTACAAAAGAGGCAATTGATTATTAAGGCACAACCTTATCAATTGATTGCGGGACAATTGTATCACCGAGGAATGGATGATATTTTGAGAAGATGTGTTTTGCCGCATGAAGTACCTGCACTTATCATGTTTTTCCGGGATGGAATGGGCGGAGGACATTTTTCAACATATATCACTGTTCGCAAACTTTTGCAATCAGGATGTTGGTGGCCTACCCTTCATAAAGATACAGAAAATTATATTCAATCATGTAATGTTTGTCAACGCGCACAATGTCCTATGAAGCAAAATTATGAACCTTTGCATCCGGTTTTATTGCAAGCACCGTTCGAGAAATGGGGCCTTGACTATGTTGGTCCTATTCATCCTGTGGCAAGCGGGGTGAAGTGAAAGCAGTTCGAGTTGCGGATGTTGTAGAACAACTGATCAGACAGATTTTGATTCTACCAACAAAGCGCACAGTTTACTTGACAAAGGATGAGAAAGAAACGAACGCGAACTCGAAACTTTTCTATTCGTGACCAACTCGAAAAGATTCGCAAAGGATTCGTGAAAGTTGTCTTGCAGTCAACTCGAAAGATTCGCGAAACAGTGTCTTGTGGAAACTCGTGGTTTTCTTGTTGAAGCTCAAAAGATTTGCGAACAAAATCTTGTCGCAAAATTTTTTTTCTGTTTCTTGTTCAAGCCTCAGATGTCGCAAAATTGTCGCGAACAATTCGCGAAATCTTCTGGACTGTTCTTCAAGCTCACCTGTCGCAAAATATTCACAAACAAAATTTATTCGACCCTAGAAACAGAGCGTCTATCTGAATATCAACCATTGTAAACGGTTATATTTCTATTGTTATAGTATTAAAAGGCCAAAAGACCTGTTTTGTAGCAATATGAATACATATGCATAATGAATCTAATTCTGCCTTGAGAACGTCGTAAGTGCATTCACTTATAAAGCATATAGAATATAGTTGATAAACAAGATTTACAGAGCAAGTACATCACAAAAACGTTGTTCTCTCTATTATTGGGATTATAACTCTATATATTCCTCACAATCTAATGTGTATAATGCATTATCTTGAGTCACGTGATAACGTCCTAAGACGCTTAGGTCTATAGAAAGTAGAAGGTGGGTGAATTACTTTTAACAAATGCTCCAATTGTAAGGTGGTAACAACTTGTAATTGTTTCAAAATTAAGCATGTTGATCTCACATGAAAGTGTGTCGCTGTACACTCTCACGTGCAATTATGAGGATTTTCAATGGATCTTCTATAATCTCTATGTTGGTGATGTGCATGCATATAAATTTTCCCATATGCAAAAGAAATATGGGATAAATAGGAGCCAAGCAAGGTGGTTGTGTGGCTTGGTTCCTTTTTTCTTGAAAAAAAACATGCCTAACTCCTTAGCGGCGGTGTAGCTTAAAAATTTAGTTATGGTAATCATGCCCTTTTAACAAGAGTTATTTTCTTGCAAAAAGCATGCCTAACTCCTTAGCGGCGGTGTAGCAGTGCACCATGGGGCAAGTGTCGACAAACCTTTTTTGGTTATCCTAAAAAGAACTACATTCTTTAAAGTTGCTTGATTTTTCAAGGAATGTTACTCATGGAAAGCTATAAATGCCTATACAAAACATAGTTAAAATTTCAATAATGTGGATTTTTAAAAACGTAATGCCTTGTGCTCAGGTGTCCTTTGTATTTTGGGACCACCTCCAGGAGCATAATCCATCCAATTTTCTCTCTCCTAGGACTCTGTCATTCTCTCTCCTCTCTCCAATGGAATCCACTTTCTCTCTCCTCTCTCCTCTCTCCGGTGAAATGCACATTCTTTCTCTGGTGGAATGCACGTTCTCTCTCCTCTCTCCGATGGAATTTGCATGTGCTATGTGGCAGCCCGTCATTGGCTGTCCACATCCACAATCCACCACAAACGTAAAAAAAATTTGCGAAAAAAAAAAACGGCCAAAAAAACGATAAAAAAAAAAAAAAGGTCCACGCTTACGGCCGTACCGTACGGCCAAAAACAAAAAAGAAAACAAAAAAACCTTTGCACAATGACATTACGTAGGGGAAGGGCCTTCCCCCAAATTCATTCCTACACTTAAGTCTTAACCTGCTGGAACACTCCCATTAGGAATGGGGCCAAAATTGGAAACACGGGTGAGGTGTCACCTAACAGTAGGTGGAGACATGACATTGACAATAGGCTTTGGCGGTTGCCATCCGCACGGGTGGCGGTATCGCTACCTTCCCTCGTGTTGCCGTTCGTAGGGTCCCGACTCATTATGGTCACTATTTCATTTCACCGGTCAGCAACCTACCGCCCCGACGCGCGGTCACCAGTAAGAATGAGAAGGCCTGGCCTGGCCGGGGGGGCGGGCCCAATCCTTTCGCCTTTTTTCCGTGGACGTTGAGATATGCACCGCTGACAGCCGGCATGTGACTCTACGTCCGGCCATCTCAGACTGAATGCAGCCTCCTCGGCACACCGCCAGCAATTCGCTTGGAATTTGCCGACCCTTGAAGGATGCAGTTGCCGTTGCCTCCAAACACAATTGCCAGATTCTTTCATTCATGTACACACACAGAGAGTCACGTTCGCCATAGAGAGAGGCGCATCCCTCTCGTTTTCTTTCTCTTTTTCTTCCTCGTGACTAGCGCCATTGTGGCAATGATTCCCGTGATATTTCAACGCACGCAATAATTTCCTCTCCTCCCATGTCTCTTCTGCTCCTCTTTATCCAATGTCGCTATAATTTCTGACCCCGCTCTCTTTCTTCGCTTTTCTAATTAGATATATAATAAAATTGTTCATGGCAGATGAGTATCGCTGTTGCTGGTTGTTGTGCAGCTGTAATGGAGCTCAATTGCGCTTAGAAAAGGTGAGGTAGGCTTGTTCATAGAAATGCCTCGGGTGTACATCGCCTTTCAAGCGAAGCGAACGCATTAGGATGTGAGTATATTGAGCAGATTATCCCACAAACACGAAAAAATAAAGAAAAAAGAAGGAAGCTGGCATCGCGATCGGGTTGTCACAAAAGAATTTTGCGAAGTGCAAATCGTAAGCCAATAGCTGGTTCATCGCATGTTCTAGCTCGGCTGTTGCTACTCAGAACGTGCAATAGAGTTGTAGCAAGATAAAATCACTCCACAATCATGTCTGTGGCCTGCAACTTAGTTTTGAAGGCGTGGATCTAAGGATACTCGTAAGCAAGCTTTAACATTCTGTATCGGTCTGAATGCATTTCTCTTGTTGTTCTACTCCAACTCATGAGAACGGGAACGCGATTAAACCGTTTGAAGTTCGGGCTTATTGAAATTGTTGACAAACACAATGGCAAAATGCACTGGTATTATTAATCTTTGTCAAGCGCGAAATAGCTGCACATGAAAGCACTTAAACGTTGAGGCGTGGTACGTATACTGAGGCATGATCAGAAAGGTCGTGCTGATCTCAACATGCTTCTGATTCCATCATGTAGAATAAAAATAAGCAAATCTAGTTTCGTTTTAGGCTCAGCTCGTCCCTTGCACTAGATTCTTCAACCTACCTCTCACCAATGTTTGCGTCGTGTACCTCCCTTGTGCCGTTTATGAGTACGCCGTTGTGGCATCAAGGCAAATGAAATCAATCAGCAAATCAAGATTTGAGTTAACAAGTTGCTATGTGACGATTGAAATACTCGCAATAGCTTGATAACTTCAAACCTTAAATCACTTATTGATTGAAATTATTCAGTTCAAGAGATTTGCTTTTGACTTCCTTTAGAATTAGCGATCCAATCGTTTGAACCCTATTTAAGATTGATTCTAGAGTCTTTCTTGTCCTACTCTGTATTCAAATGTCCGAAGAATTTAGCTGGGATTCGAACGTGCAAGTGCAGCAGATTTTCTGGTCACGTATCAAAGTATAAGCAGCTCCTTCGACCACAAGATGATTCACTCTGGGATTAAACATCTCTGGATCATGCACTGTTATGTGTTAAGAGTGCTTCAAAGCAAGCAATGCAATTTCTGAATGATTCAAGGTATTGATTGAGAGAGAGATGGGAAATCAGCTCAACTGTAGGCCAAATAACGCGAGTAAGACTATAAAAAATTCACATGTTAGGCAATCGATAAGGAAGAATAAATTAGAGCAGGAGCTATTGCAGCAGCAAGCTTTAGCCTTTCTGTTGCACCAGCAACAAATGGCAAAGACGCGGTTGGATCGATCAATGTCTCAAAAGAATCCTAATCAAGCTCATCAAAAAGGCATTCCTCGAAGTATGAGCATGCGCAGCGGATCTTCCTCAGATATGGTGAGTCAACCTCCTTGTTTGATGGATTTCGTGAATGTTACCTCATTAAGACCTCAGGAAAATGTGCAAGCCCTTTTTGGTTGTTATGAATTTCTATATGCATATTGCTCATTGTATATTGCAAAAGACTCATTCATCATGAATTGGTATTTGATCATGCATTCTTGATTTCATTTTTCAGATTTTTGTATTCAATTGAGAGCAATGATTTCAGTGTACCTTGTGGCCTAAATTTGAAATTCCCTTTGGAGCCTCTTTTACGCACAGGATTATTTCATTTGATAATGTTAGTCCTTTTGGAGCATAGTGTGCGTATGGGTGTAATGCCTGTTCAAGGTTGGAAGCCTACTAGTTCACCTTATGCTCCGGTGAATATTGACCATAGATTTGAAGATTGATTGCCATGCTTGCCCCAAATTAATTTCATGTGCATTCAGCAACCTTTGTATTTAGGGTAAAATAGAGAATGGCAATGAGCTATATGGCGTAGGGATTGAGTTACAGTTATCAGATGCACCTCATCTTGTAAGTTGGAAGCATTAGCTGCAAGAACAGTAGTAGCTGCTATTTGGTATTTTTTCCTGAATAGCTAGTTGGTTGAACTCATCATGCGCTCAGCTATAAGAGCCCCTCTTCTAATGAGCTCAATATTCTTATTGGGTTTCAGAGATTGTTGATGACCTAACATGTTTTAGTTTACCTTACGCGTCGTTTATCAAGACATGAACAGCCTCTAAGGGTTTGAAACCGAAACCAACCAGCCAAAAAACCCAAAAAACACACCAATTTGCTTTTATGCTATTGTTTTCAAAACATATATCCATAGATTTTCTGGATCAAAAAACCAATGCCTTCAAGTAGAAGTGAGCCCCAATAAAAGAATGAAATTTTTGGTACGTGAATCTTTTGTATGGGATAGGAAGAGCAGCTATGTAGAACTTAGTGAGAATTCTGTGACCAAAGGATGTTGTCGATATTGTTTCGGTTGAGGTCTAGGAGCCAACTGTGAACTTGACTCCAACAACAATCCAGGGCTTCAAATCAACCACATAAGCAATACTTGGAAAGAAATGGGATAGACAGTTTTCTGAAAAATTAAAGCTCGATTTAGGATGTGCATGATCAAGGCTCACTTTCTACAAATATTGAAATTTAGATTATGCGGCTTCTTTTGGAGCTTTTACATCAAGTAACGTGACAATCTACATACTATTAAGCCTACAATCACCAACCATACAATATTCTATGTGGGAGATTCTTATAAATCATCTTTTCTTGCCTATTTTGTACTTGATTTGATGCCAAATTTGTGATGATGTTCGTAACGCAATGTGCATGGCTTTGCACCTCCAGATCCACTTCTTCATACACATTTGGCACTCCTAGTCTATGTGATTCCCTTGGAGTTTCTTTAAGTATTGTATTATCTATTACTACACTTAAGTGGCCCTCATGGTCCTTCAAGTTGGCATGGAATGTCATTATATGCACCACAATTCTTTCTGCATGCTAGGGTTATTTTTTCCACAGTGATTCCATTATGGTCCATGATTCACAAAAATGCCATTGATGGCCGATAGCCCTAATAAGCATGACCTAGCCCTAATTTTTGGACTCAACAAGGATAAATAAGCCTGTGAGCATCATTGTTGATGTTTTATTGTTTGGAAAGTGGCTTCATAGCATCATAGTAGCGTAAGATCAATTTGCCTTAGCTTTAGCATACATTCAACTAACCTAACTTTTATTCAAAAAACATTTTTTTAACAAATATATCATTCACTTTACCATTTGCTTGTAGATATGTTGATATTCCATGTTCATTGAAACAACAAAAAATTTCTTCCGACATATTCATTCAGTTTTCTATCTTCATATGTTTGTAGCTATTGGTTGTTAATTTGTTAGCACCAATGCACTACTGGCTATCGGTTGCTCAAGCAATCATCTTCTCTCTATATTGACAATCTCGGATTTGCCAGTTGGTTATTACTCATGAGGTTGTCAGTGAATCTTTCTATGGCCATCATATTAAGTTCTACAATAAGCAACTTCAAAGGTTCCTTCCTCCAACTATTTTGTACTACTCCAATATTGCAATTATGATTATAACAACAGTTCCTTGTCATTTATAAAGAAATTGCTCAAAACTCTTGTGACTGTTACATACTCATTTAACCAAACTGCTATCGATATTCTTCCTTGGTTTTAGTGTTTCAATGTAGTTGGTGCCACATGTTAGGAATGACATTATACTTTGTGATTCCCACACAAGTGATACCCTCGTGTTAGTGCCCACTAAATGATTTGAAGTTGGTCCTTCAACTTGGACTTGATGTAGCGGTCGTGGTTGCATTAAATGCGTTTGAATGCTGATTCAAACGCGTTTCAAAAGCCCACGTTCAAACGCATTTGAAACGTGAAGATTTGAAACATAGTTGCACAGAAACGCGTTTCTGAGGGCACGCGTTTCTATACCCAAAATCGCAAAAAAAAAAAAAAATTCGGAAAAATAGCTTAGGACTGAAATTTTTTTAGGGGATCCATGGTCAAACTAGCGTTTTGCCTCTCAGAAGTGCAGTAGATGGGGCACAAATAGATCTTATTTTCAATAGCTATTTGGTTGTTATTTGCTTTGGTTTTCAATAAATGCTCAGGGGGTTCAGGGGGCGGTAGCCCCCCGAGGGGGGTTTGGGGGGCAACGCCCCCCAACGGCGGTAAGGCCTCTTCATGACTTGGCCTTCCAACTCCCTGAGCGAAAACACACTTACTGGGACCATCTGTGATCGTAACGGACAGGCTAGAGGTTAGTTTAGAAATTTTACCCTTGACAGAACCCAACATGGATTAATGCACCTGAACTAGACCATCCTGCACCCGAAACAGTCGGCAAATTACACAGTAATTATGCTCTTATTATAGCTTTCATCTGATACCCATATTGTCCAAAAAAAAGAAACCCAATTTTTTTTTTAAAAAAAACGTTTCTGGAATTTTTTCATAAATTTCAGAAACGCGTTTCTGAACCGCGTTTCTGAACGCGATTCTGAAACGCGTTTCAGAAACGCAGTGCAACTATGATTTGGAAGTCCAAATTTTTTTGGGGCCCTAGCCCTCCAAATGGGGTCCTAGGGCCCATCTACCTAAAAAACGACCTACAGGCTACCACGAGGCTGGGATACGAGGCTGGGACAGCTCAACCACGCCTCATAACTCCTTCACCAACTGCTGCTCCATCGTGGAGAAGAAATGCGCCCTCCTCCATTTCTTGGCATTGATAGAAGCTTGCTCTCCACTCCATAGTTTACCAAAAATCTTGAACCAAAATTTTGTTGAGGATGGATGGTTGTTATGGATAGTTTTTATGCACTTGTTGATGATGGTGCACTCTTGTTATTCCTTCATATATCCAACTAAATTTCATTGTAATTTGTACATATTGTTGTTTAGTGTCTAGATTGAATGCTTTTAATTGTTAAACATGCTTATTCAACTACTTTTATGTTATGTTTAAGGTTCCAACACTTAAATTAGCATTAGTTGCTTAAAAACTTGCAAAAAAATCAGAAAAAAATATAGGATTTTGTTTCAAACGTTTGAAACTTTCATTCAAACGTTTCAAACACGTTTCAAACGTGGACGTTTGATACGTTTGAATCGTTTGAATGCAACCTTGGTAGCGGTGAAACCAAAATGGTTAGGAAAGGTCATCTAAATCAAATACAAGGAGAGGTCTATTAAGTATGACATTGACTTTGGTCTTCGGGCCACTACTGACATTGACATTGACTTTGGTCTCAGGGCCACTACTGAGCTTGACACTGAGCATGGCATAAACTAATAAAGGCAGTTGAGGCCTAGGGTTCGACCTCAAATAATTTGACTAGATGGTGTAGTGGCAAGCGCAAGGTCATGCAAGTGATACCCACATGAAAATGCCCACATAAAGGTTTGAAGTTGGTCATTCAACTTGGACTCAACTCTTAGCCTTGAGGTGAAACCAAAATGGTTATCAGCCCCAGTGAGTTCATCTTTATTAAGCGTTACAAGGAGAGAAGTTTATTCTCTAAGGCACTAACTTTGGTCTCAAAGCTACTTGAGTGAGCTTGTCACACCCTAGTAAGACATGTGGCAGGTAACAAAATTTTAAACTATGTAACCATAGGCTTGGTTCACTGGCAACTATCATTGACATTCAAAAAAAGAAATGATTTATGAGAACTCCTGGAGCTCTAAATTTTTCATTGGCGTGCATGTTGAGCTCCTTGAGCATGATATTTGTTCATTTTGGCCATTTGTTACCTCTTGATACTGGGTACGAAGATAATTGCTCACCACTTGCATGGACACCTAAGAGAGCATTGTTGCAAGGCATAATAGAGCGGTGAACTGTCAATAAAAAAGAACCTACAATTAAGATGTTAACATAGTAAAGCCCTTTCAAAAAGAACTTCTCCCTCGAGGAAGCTCTCAATTCCTATAATCATAGAATATTAAAATGAGAGGACATAATTTTCATTTATGCTAACTGGCGGCCACTTGGGATTGGGCACCTAGTATGTACACAAGTTCCAAAATCGAAGGTGGTTACAGGTTGTGTGGAATGATGCGAATCAGTCTGAAGTAAACAGTGATTCAAGTTTTTCTGAGAATCTGAGTCACAAATAAAAATAAATGTTTTTCTCTTTTTTTGGGCCGTTTTCATAGCAATTTCCAGTCAAGCCCACCAACTGTGGCGGTCCACGTTGTAAGGTTTAAGGTTATGAACTGCTGTTGAATCTTTATATTTTGAGAGCTGAATTTTTCCTTTTGAGAACCTATTAGTCGACTCTCAATATAAGAAATCTAGAATGGGAAAATTTATAAATCTATCAAGTTATTGTCATGATTGCTCATTGTAGTTTATCAAAGAGAAAGTGAATAAGG
This sequence comes from Diphasiastrum complanatum, assembly GCA_029204225.1. NCBI lineage: Eukaryota > Viridiplantae > Streptophyta > Lycopodiopsida > Lycopodiales > Lycopodiaceae > Diphasiastrum > Diphasiastrum complanatum. Next base: position 24,520,474 of record CM055104.1, on the reverse strand, counting down.
AAAAGGGATGAAGTTTACTTTGTAGTGAAAAGCCATCCAAGATGCAAGTTTTCTTGGCTGTATGCCCTGCTTGGTTGTTGTGAAAGAAATGCTGTACGGAATTCTGGTCTTGTTAGCAATAAATTTATAAAGGCTTGCAATGTTGAAGACGGCAGTTTGTGTGTGCACAATAATCTATATTTGCTAAATGGTCAGTTATACCTATTTCTTGCAGAATGTGAGGGCTGTTTCCAGGATAGGGAAAATTCAGTTTGTCCTCATACATGGAGGAGGTACTGGAGCATGGTGCTGGTATAAATCTATAGCTCTTCTTGAAGGGGCAGGTTTTGTTGCCACTGCTATTGACCTCTTAGGATCAGGCATAGACTCCACAGATCCTAATACGGTTTCGGGACTTGCTCAGCATACAGAACCTCTTTTCCAGTTTCTTGATAAACTTGCAGAGGATGAGATGGTAAGGAATGTTAATTGGTATCACAGAAGCCCATCATACAATGGAAAAGTTTGCATCCATTCACTAATATTGCAACATGCTCAAGTGTGTTTGTGTTCATTGCGGGAGTGCTTTTTATGGTTATATGAAGTAGATACTTGCTTTGGATTGGTGATGAACACTTTTTTTTCTCAATAGGAAGCATTCTCTTCGTCTGCAAATAAATAGTGTTGAGGAATTCCTAAGAAGGCCCTTTAGCTTTCATATTAGGCTGCTGGTGTCAGCTATCTTTTCTAGTGTTTTAAGTGCTCTTACTTAGAACCAGTATGTGTTGATCCTTTTGGAGTGAATCAGACACATGTTTTTATTTTTGGATCCTAAAATGTATTCCTGAAAAGGGAAGTCAATTAAGGCTGATAGAGAGACTTTTCTTGGGTGCAGGTGATTTTGGTTGGCCATGATATTGGTGGAGCTTGCATATCGTATGCAATGGAGCACTTTCCTCATAAGATTTCTAAGGCAGTATTTGTTGCTGCGACAATGGTAGTCAATGGACAAAGTGCTTTTGATGTTTTTGCATCTGAGGTACCAATATCGTTGTTCAAATAACCCTTTTTCAGATAATTTATTGAACAAGTATAGGGTTTATGGACAGATAGTATTCCATATCCACTCATAAGGCTTGCATTTTGATGAATATGGAGTATTACCTATGCATTGCTCCTAATGTGTCTGTTTGTTCACAACGGTCTTTGTCTATAAAGCAGTGTTGTCTATAAGTAAATCAACATAAAAAATGTAGCTTTTTGTTGACTCCAGGTTTACTAGGTAGGACAGCATCAGCCAATTTTCTAACTATCTGTATTATGACAGGTCATGTCTGAAGACAACCTTTTGCCAAATGCTCAGCAGTTTGTTTATGCAAATGGAAATTCAAGTTCACCGACAGCTATTAAGCTTGAAAGTTCTCTGTTGAAAGGTGTTTTTTTCAACCAATGTCCAGCCAAGGTGCACTTTCATTGCTTTCCAACTTGTGATGCAGTCAATGAATCATTTTCTTCTTGAATAGTATATTTGACTCAGTGCAGGGTTTACCTTGATGTTTGTGCATTTATATTTCTACAAAGTATGATGTTCATGGCTGGTAATACAGCTAGGAAAACTTGTGGCTATTAAAAGGTTGATAACTACTGGTTGTAATACAAATGTCATGAAGTGAGAAGCTTTGATCCATTTAAAGGTTACCAGGAAGAGGAGACAGTCTGAATGATGAAAAATCTGGCTCTGTAGGTTTTTATATTTGTTGTCAACAAACATAGACATTCTCTTTTAAGCTAGCACAAATCCTTAATTTTCTGTTGCGGTCAAAGATTCTGCTTTAGGCACAGTTGCTGAAACATTGCCATATTTCTATGCCAGTGTAATGCTCTTAGTTCCCATTGTAAATCTGTGTGGGGTATGGAAAATTTCCATATCAACAGCTTCTGGAAGTACAATTTTGCTATATCGCTGGTTCAGATTGCATACTACACCTTAGTAAGGAGTGATCTTGAAAAACCTTGAAAGTGATTACTTCGCTTTTCTAGCATTCGAATGGTATATTCTACAACTTCTATTGAATTAGCAAAAGGTAACATCTGCTGTATCTTATCTGCAAAGAATCCATGATCGCATCCATGATTTGCATATGTCTCCATCAATTATTCATATCTCGTAGGCTACACATACCTTTAATTTTCCAAAAGGATGTATTTCATTAAGCTGGCAAATTTGACGTAGAAAGAAGGGCTCAATCTTGTGACACCAGGGTGTGAACAAAGACATCAATAGGCTCCCCTGTGCTTCCTCAGTAGGATGAACATGCCGAAGGTGTTCGTGAAGAAAAAACTCAGTACAAAGGGAAATAATTCTGTTCAATAAACATTTCAGCATCATTACATCAAGGCCAATAGAAGCCTATGGCAGGCTAAAATGAGAAAAGCATTGTCTTGTGAATGTGAGAAACTGCAACCAATATGTCATTGGAGTTAACTTCTTGAGTCTCAAGTTTCATTAAGGACCATAATGTTAGGGACTAGCTTCTTATTGTGATTTTCCTTCAAAAAATTCATCTACATCAAAGTAAAGGCATGAAATACCCTCTCTAATTTTCTTGGAATTTAACATGTTGAGACTTTTATGAACTCCCTCTTTTTTTTTAATGTTATTGGATCTCCAAAGCCAATCTAATAGAAAATAGTGCCTTCTTGTAGCAATGAAGCTGAGAAGCAAAACTGGAAGAATTCAGAGATTCGCTTAGGTGGGTGATCAGACTTACAAATAGACAAACACTATGGAGCTCAACGGGTAATGGCTAGTTTAGAGTAGTTTTATTTCAATGGATCAATATTTGAATGTGTCATTGGAAGAAACCCAAAGAACTAACTTTTAAAAACGATAAAAGATCACTGTCCTCAGTAAAATTCTAATGGGATCAAAAATCAAAAGTGTCATTGGAGGCAAGAAACCTGTCCTCTACCTCCGGTGGTTAGCTGCACCTAGAAGTATTGTAGGGTCAGAACTGTTACGGGTAACAGGAACCTTCTTTCTTCATTTAATCCTTCACTAAAATTATGATAAACTCATTTCTTTGTTGAGCTTCTGCGCTCCTTTTGTATGTCACACATTTTTTGCACTCGTTTGTAGAATACCTTGGCTTCCCATAATAAAGCCATGAGAATTTTCTTCTTACCATTAGCTATTTGTGGTTCTTACTTGCACCTTCCTTAAGGAAACCCAATCCTCCATGATGAACTTAATAGAACTTGCTCGGGTTTTGGATTAGCCTCTCAAGACAACGGAAACTCCTGTTCTTGAGAAAAGACCACCTCCTTTCAAACCTCCTCATGTTTGTGCCTATGATCAAAGTTACATTCATTTTGCTCTCAATTCTAAGCTTACAACTAGATTGTCAAAGGTTTCCATGAGGCCACGGAGGGGCGTACAAATTTTGTCCTGATCTCAGATAGGAGCACATGAAACTTCCTACTACTTGCCACCTAGTCAATGTGTGAAGCAACAAATTTGCCTCCCCAAATTTGTCAAAGGCTCACAAGTCTCTCTTGCAAGATAAAATGGGTTTCATCATTCTTGGTTTGACAAGTTATGAGTTCTAATATGATGTTAAGGTTCAAACAGTAGGTGTCCTGCTATTAATAATCAAGTGCCTATCACTATGTTTCAAAACAATTTCAAAGAGTTGTTCTGACCGCTAACTTGTTTTGAATCTTTTTTACAAGCTACATTGTAAAGTCTAATATCACTCATCAATTATTAGTAAATCTTAACCTTAAACCTGCGACTAAGTATTTCCAAAGAGCATTTCTAATTTCAATCTTATAACATTCAGCTTGATTGAAGCCAATGGTCACTCAGCACTTAGCATATGTTATTTAGGAATCAACAGTAAGGTTTAAATAGTTGGGACTCAGAGACTCGCCCATGAAACATTGTCTTGGTATCTGCATTAGGAGCTTCAGATTTTTGACTAGATAAGATTGTCATAGTGCATTATATTCAACTTGAACATCCATTTAGCTCCAATTTCCGCTCTTTGTTCAGATAGATCTACGAAATCAAATAATTGGTATTGGGAGTGCATCTCATCTTTCATGGAAAGCCATTAAGGGGGCTTTTCTCATCTTTAATAAAATTTGCTTCATTGAATTTTGATGATCTTCACAATTCCGAAATTCCAAGATCTTGTACAAGGGACACCCTAACCTTCTTCAGGTGCTAATTTTCTTTGAATTGCATTAGGTGCCTGAATCTTGGTCCCTAAAGTGAAGAAAGTGAATTTTGAGATTTACTGCTTTCCCATGTACCTAAAGACTGGCCTCACCTGAACACACCTGAAGAATATTCAATTGGAGAATGTTTCCTTGGCCCATGAAGTAACTTGAATTTCGAAGTACACAGCATTTCAAATGCAAGATTTATATCTGTGTTCAGCTTATGATTAAGGTCTTCATAATTCTATAACGGCAGCAGGCCAGTCTTTGCTGCATCATGTCTAATCCTTTTCCATAAAGCATCTACCATGTAAGTCTATGTCACAGAAATGCATCCGTTTTTTAATGTATGAGCTTTTTCTTGTTAAGCATTTCACATCGTGTAGCCTTACATAATATTGCAACCTGAGTTTCCACCTTTTTCAAATGGAAGCTTATGCGTTGAACTTCCTGAATGGCTAATTTTATACAAGTGGTTGATCTGTTTATTACTTTGAGGATGTGGTTGTGTTTCTGCTGCTATAACCAAGGGTGCTAATGCAGGATGTGGCACTGGCAACAGTTGCAATGAGGCCTGTTCCGTTTGCTCCGGTATTGGAGAAGCTAAATTTGACCAATGAAAAGTATGGGAGGGTAAGGCGGTTTTACATAGAGACAACAGAAGACTCAGCCTTACCTCTTACTCTGCAGGAAAAGTTAATATCTCTAAATCCCCCTGAAAGGGTATTCAAGGTGAAAAGTGACCATTGCCCATTTTTTTCCAAGCCACAATCTCTTCACAAAATTTTTACAGAAATAGCCGACGAGTGAATACTAAAAAAACACCACTGGCTGATGATGTTTGTCAGTGAAGAAATTGTCACCACTTTCATTTGAGTTCTTGTCGAGGAGAGGAGACACTCAAGCCTTTACTAGTTTATGAATATTCAAGGGGCCGAGTTACTTGACCCACTCTGAATGACTATTCCTCCAAGTTAATTGTAGACATGTCAGGTGCTCAAATATATAGAATGATGGTAAATGATTCGAAGATCATAGTCAATATAGCTTTAGCTGTGGACTACTTTCACGTACGTGTTTGTTATGATAATTCAAAACCTGATTTGATTTGACAATAATGTCAATTATCAAATATTTTTTGTTTGCTACTCTCGAGCTTTCTGTTGGCTGTCTGCTGATTCTCCATTTTTAAGAAAAAAAATTTCAACCAGGAATGCAGGCATTGCAACGATGGAATTAATGGTAACTTCATTTTGGCTTTAGATGGAACAATACCAATCTAACTTTGATACTAGAACAAATAGACATGAAATTACAGTTTTCCATTTTCAATTGGAATTGCATTTGACACGTATGTCCAGTTAAGGAACAAAATCAACTGTAAAGGTGTCTTGTGCTTTGGTCTTTTACTGATAAGATTAGATTTGAAGGTGACAATGTAGAACTCAACTTGAAGCTTTCACACATAAATTGACTACCTCTGGGCTACTAATGACAGTAGAATCTGAGACAATACTTAAGGAATTATCCATAAGATGTACCTATATTATTCTCAAATGCGACAAAAACACTAGCATATGAAGTCCTACCTTGTGAAAAACCAGCTGATTGCATGTATTGTGAGTAGAAGGTAATACTTATATATTTAAGGTATGTGATAAATGTCAAGAAAGGAGGTGATAAAGTTATGTCTTCAAATTGTGAATTTGCATTGAAGGAAAGTCCAAGAGCACAAAGACTGGTAAAAAGACTCTTAACTATCCTACCCTTGAGCAATTCAATGCTCAATCATAGGCTACAAATCTCAAACCAAACAAGGATGTCTGATATAGTTGCTTGACTATACGAGGACTAATAAAACAAGTTAGTTAATAGTTTCATTGCTTGTTTCATCAATCTCCTCTTGTAATAACAATTGTCTACATAAAAGATTAGAATCTAGAATAGGCTTGGGTGATGTAAATCTTGTGCTTTGAAGATTTAAAGATCTTGTCATTTGAATCTCAAGTCACATATATACTCTCAAAATTTTAACTTCGGAAGTGATTGAGCTCAAAGAAGAATATTAGACCATTAAGAAAGATCCTCAGTTCTGGAGCAAGCTCTTCAGTCAACAATACTTATTTTCTTTAAAAGAAAAAAGCCAGTAAGAACATGTTCTTCATGGTCTCAAACAAAGCAATTTTGTTACAAATTTTTGGCTTCATTTTTCTAGGCTTGCATGCAAATGTAATCCTCTCTTGTAAGTTTAACACTCGCTAGGTTGCATTTCACCATAAATTCTCTCTTGCAAGTCGAACACTAAATGTTCATTGATTATGTATCTCAAATTACCAATTAGTTTATTCAACATAGATCAACGAGTTTTAGGAGTTGAGTTTGAGAGCTTAACTACGACACATATCATTCAATGAATTAACAGTATCAACAAAACTTAATTTTACTTGACTTATAGTGCATATCTACAAAATTTTGTAAACATGATTCTTAAGGAGTCGTGAGAAGCATAACATCTATAGGATGATTCATCGAACATTACAATCCAGCTCTATATAATTGCTCCACAAGTCCTTAGAGTAACAATTACAAGAACTTTTGATTTTTATTGGTGCCAAGACTCTCTCTCTCTCTCTCTCTCTCTCTCTCTCTCTCTCTCTCTCTCTCTCTCTCTCTCTCTCTCTCTCTCTCTCTCTCTCTCTCTCTCTCTCTCTCTCTCTCTCTCTCTCTCGTATTCAAACTTGGAGTTGTGAACCTAGGCAACCAACGATTGAGTTAAAACTTAGGTATAACACAATGACATCTCAGTTTCGGATCTCAAAATCTAAGAGCTTAGAGTTGTGAACCTAGGCAGCCAATGATTGGGTTAAGACCTAATGACATCTCAGCTTAGGATCTCAAAATCTAAGAGCCATAGATTTCCCACCTCATATTGAAAACATAATTCTTTTGCCAAAATTGGATGTTGCTTTATAAGTTTCGATTACAGAGTCATCTTAGTTAGTGCTTAAAACTTGGTTAAAAAGCAACTTAGATTGTACTAAAAAATAATGATAAGTTGCCTCCCATTTTGTCACATCGTCTTCTATTCTAAGAACATTGCCCTCAATGCTTTTGTGAATTTTAAAGTGTCAAAGTGACATCTTCTATTTGGTGTGAATCTCATTTTACTAGTTTAAAGGTGACATAAAACTACTTTTGACCATTGATTTAATGCAAGAATACATGAAGAAACGACATGAATAAAAGAAAGATATGATTGTGAAGTCTCTAAACAAAAGTAATATAGTAGCTTAAAGCAAGAAGACGAGAGAAAAAGGGGGGAATAGTAGAAATCATATTTGCCCTTATTGGGCCTACTTGATAGTCTCATGTTATCTAGTAGGATATTTTTGTTGAGTATTGATTCTCTTTGTTCCTGTTTTGCTCATTTGCATATTCATGAGCATTTCCGTCCAACTAGATTTTCCCAATATAACAACCTAGGCCCACTCTCTAAATATCACTACTATCAAAATCATTGTTGTTCAAAAGTATGATATGAGGAGAAAAGGCTTTGAAGTTGATTTGAATTTCTTTTTGAAGGCTTGGATGACATCTCCCCAGAGCCAAAAGTTGTGCAACACATTTCTACTTGTGTACTAGGAATTAGTACTAAAAAATTACATGTTCGAGCACGGTAGGTCATTCACAAGAATGAAATGACCATGTTGGGATTGTGAATTTGTTGAGGTCAAAGCATTCTAGTTGGTCGGCATCTAAAATATAAATTCCCAATTGTCTCTATAAGAAGCCTTATTTATGACTACCACGAATTTTGTAAGAAAGTCCAACTAGCTAGTTGCCAAAGCCCAACAAAAGCAAAAGTAGCATGCAAATCTACGTGGAAGAGAGACTAGCTAATAAGAAAGGGGATTAAGTTCTTTTGAAATTTAAAAGTAAAAAAGGTTATATATATATATATATATATATATATATATATATATATATATACTACAATTTTTTAGAGGGCTCACTTTTGCCCATTGAGCTATTTCATGCATTTCACTACAAGCCTAATTTTGGTTGAAGACGATTAGAGATTGAAACTCATCATTATTGTGGTTATTAATCATCTCACACATGTTTTGCATTGTGACTATCTTTCATTTTGCTCGATTGTTTAGTTGAATAGATTAGTTGGATGGAAGGTCAAAGTGATAAAAGAAAAGAATGTGAATAAAAAAACAATAGTATTTACATTTTTGTCTTGATAACAAATAATACAAGATACCAATCTCCAAAGAGATGAATTTGTAATGATACTACAATATTAAGTTACATTTGTGTAGTAATACAAATTGGCATATTGGTCATCAATGGATGTTATGTGAAGGCATTCAGAATTTTTTTATAAAGTGATTAATGAATCATATTTGAAATAGAAAAATGATTATTCCAACCAATTTTCCTTTCATGCGTAATCAAGTACATATTCCTCACTGGCTCAAATTGAATTATCAAGTTATGAATTGGAAGATTCTATCTAGTCATTACAGTTTCCAATGTGATACATCTTTGTTCCAATAAATATACTTAACTGGCTCAAGATACATCAATCATGAACTTCAACATTCTAGTTCTATGCTATAATTGTACCAGCAATGTAGATTGTATGGAGTAATAGTGAACATCTTTGTTTTAGTATGACTTAGTAGATTTTTATAATCATTCAAGTCATACATTGATTATTAAGCAAAGATTCAAATGACATCCACATGTGATAAGTAATTTCTAGATGATACGAAAGAAAATCCTACAAATTATATACACAAATCAAAGTAAATACTTTTGAAATCAGAATAGAGAGTACAAATCTCTTTCTTTTATAGAATCAAATGAGAATTATAGTGGCTCTTTATAGTCATGTGACTATACAATTTAGTTGTTACTGTTGGAAATTAAGCCCACAGTTTTCTCCTTGGTGAATGACTAATTTCTATTTCATGATTCTTCCTGCATGTTTATTGATCATTGATCTAGGGTCAGGTGAAACCAACTTTGGTTCTACGTCTGCTCATTTGATACCTGCAAGAATCACAAACTTAGACAGCCAATTTATTTAAAGAACGTTTACAACGGGCTTCCAGTTGATCTCCAGCAAAGGGTAACCAATCCTGTCATAATTTCAAAGTTCAGATGTCAACTTTAATAACTTGAAGTCATTGAAGACTTGGCCATCTTCAACGACTTCCACAAAACTTGCATTCAGAACAAGTCTGTAGAAATACATTACTTTTTCAACAGTCTGCAGAAATACACTATGTTTTCAACAGTTTCGGCTTTTTCGCATTTCCTCAAAATGCGACACTTGCATAGTTCAAAAGCTTAACTGCTTTTAAGACATCTTTGGCTCTTTGCGAAAAATGCGAAGAGAGAGAAAATTCCCAAAGGTCATCTACTTTCATGCCTTAAGCTGTTTTTAAGACATCATCTTTTTAGGGCACCTTCGGCTTCTTGCGAAAAATGCAAAGAGAGAGAAAAATCCTGAAGGTCGTCTCAAATAAACGAGGAACGTTCCAGCGATGTCCTCGTCCGCGTCAACGATGCTAAATTATTGACCGTATATATACTGTGTACAGTTGTCACAGAAGCCATATACTTCCAAGTACAACGACTTTCCTAATTAGGTGACAAGCATTCAATGTAATTAATACACGGATGAAGTCTATAAATAGATCATCCAAGCACAGATTACGGGTTCTTCCGTCCATGAGATGTATTATTTGAGCCTCCCAATTCTGTCGTCAATTTTGGTTGTAATTTCTATTTTGTATTGTGCTTCAGTGTAATATAGTAGCAGCTTGCTTTTATCTGTGTACAACGTAGATGAATGCTTGTTGTGATTGAATGCACTTTCATTGTTGTTTGATCATGCTTGTTTACTCACTCTGATCAGAACACGGACGTCTACAACTCCTCAGTTTCTGATCAGACGATGGTTGTCTTTGACGCCTGAGGAACTCGCGTTATCATACTGCTCTTCCATTTATTTCAGAACTATACTTCACATTGAATCTGATTTCAGTAGCACCACACACAAACCATCTCTAATCTCTTCAGTGGACTGTATTATTATTTTAGAGTATGAATTAATTTTTAAGATCTTGTTGGGCAATTAGAACACTTGAAGCTGTGATTATATTTAGCATAAGTTGTCTATTAGACTGTTTTTGCACCTAGCAACCGATTAGAATGGGGGAGCTATTCCACAATATTCTTGTTCTCTTCTCCATTCACGTTCTTCTATCTCCCTTGCCCCATTAGTTACTGATTCTATTAACTTCAACCATCAAAGTCAATACGCAGCTTGACCTTCTGTAACTTTGGCCTTGGTTGAGTTGGTTTGATGGTTTAGAGAAGAAAGTGGGTAGTCTTCCTTCTGATTACCTGTGCAGTTGTTCACTTTGTTTGAGAAAAAATGTCAAATACAATTTACAATCTAAGTGAGCCTCCTTTGATCTTACTCCATAGGATCCCTTAAGAGGCACTTTAGAAAAAACTTATCTTGGAAAGGACTGTTTTTGCTTATATTTCAATGATACATTGAATTATGCCTTGTATGTAGAGTGATGTTTACAGACAAGATGAGAGTAGCTTGAAATGGTGCAAGATTTTCCTCCAATGGAGCTACAATTGATTTGAGATAACATCAAATGTCGGTGAAATAAAATTTTTCTTCTCATGGAAGAGGTTTGTATTTTAACCATACGTGGCCTATTATCAGAGAAGTTTATTGTCATGCCCACGACTGGTCTCGGGTAGTGTGTCCACGCTAGAGATCGGTAGATCAACAACCCGTAAGTTAGTTATGACTATAAGGGAATTGGGGCCCTTATGGGTATAAGGTCATAATTAACGGTTGTAGGCCTAAACTCATTATGGTGGATTTTATGGATCTATCAGTGAGTCATTGGGAGGGGCTCTCACTAGTGTATGCTTGATTGCATGACTGGTAGCCATATGTTGCTGGTGTAATGCCTCATTCCTCTTTGTGATTGATCCATAACTTGGGGGCTAGATCCGTTCGATCTAGGTTTAGCTGGGTTGGTTTGTCCACCATCTGTTTCCCTTGTGTTGCTTGTGATTGGCATGCTTTGAATAGGATTCTTGGTTTAGGACTTTATAATGGTATCAAAGCCAATTCTAAGCACGTTTTGCCATTTATTAGTGCTCAAGAATGAATCTCGAATGGTGTAGGGAGTTTTTCGTTGTGTGGTACGGAATCTCGACATTTTTTGGAAAATAAGTGGGGTAAGCAAAAAGTGGTGAAAATTCAAATTTCTCTTCAAGAGAATCACTTTTTTGAGGTGTAATCGGTTGTCTGGTATGTGTACTACCAGGAATATAATCAATTCGGTTTTTAAGCACTTCAAATTGGTATTTAGGAAGGAAGTTCCAGTTTTCTTGAATCACTTATGTTGCAGATTACTTCATTAAGAGCACTTTCATGATAGCAACGGTTTTTTTAGGCTATGTTGGTATTTCTTATGGCTTCTTGTTCTTCACATAACTGTGGTTTATGTGTTAGTATTGGCTGTCTTTTGCTCTTGTGATGGAGCCGGGGGTTTGGGCTTAATCCAAGAAAAGCAGGAAAGACGTTCAATAAGATTTTTCAGAAAACTAATAATGTTTTGCAGGCTTGTGTGAATCAGTAAAGCCATGTTATGATGGTATGAATTACAGGAAAGTCTATCCAGTAATTGGAGGATGAGTATACCCTATTTTTCAGGTTTAAGAAACCTTATTTGTGTAAAATCTGTAAGAAAGCGTTGCTTATGCATGAATGAAAGCATAGCAACTGTAAATGCGCCCTACTTGCACATATTATTTGCAAAAACAGCAGAGGAAAACAGTTAATGCTTCAAGCAAAAGCAGAAGCTTGATTAGCTTTTGTTTCAAATGAAAATGAATCAGAACTCAGCCTCCTAGTTGGCTCCTGGCCATGATTTGTGAAGCCTCCACACTCGACCTGCATGCAAGAAAGGGGCACAGATAATGAAGGAAAGGTTTCCTTCAGAACGCTGGCCGCCATCTCTCTCTCTCTCTCTCTCTCTCTCTCTCTCTCTCTCTCTCTCGCTTCTCTTACCTCTCGGGCCCCTGCTCACGGCCAGGGCTTAGGAGGGAAGAGAAAGAGGGGGGGCGGGGGGGGGGGGGGGGTTGGAATTGTTAAATTATTAGTTAACTTTTAGTTTTATTTTTATTAAACTAATAGTTCTAATTTGCATGTTAGGTAAGGGATGGGTGTCCGGGAGGGCACAGGGTTTTTTGATTTTTTGGTTTACTAGTTTTTAGAAATTCCATAAGCTTAGACTATGTTTTCAAAAAAATGCAGTTAAAGTAATTGTGAAATTGTAATGGCCTAAAAATTTGTGTAAATTAGATTCTGATGCATACAGTGGTTTTTTCGACATATTTGTTGCACAAAATCCATTTTGCAATGATCAGTGGTATAAATTCTATAAGCACGTTATGGTCTGTTAAAAACTACGTTTATTTGGACATTGCTCTATTAGAAAAATTTGGTGAATTTCCTAAATATTAATTAACCCATTTTCTTGTGATTCCTTGGAAGGTAATTTTTTATTACCTGTTGACCTTGGACGATGTCACAGAAATGGTTAATAAAACCATTTTCTAAATTGTTTTTCTAACTTAAATCTTAAAAAAAGTCCTTTTCTGATTTAGAGGTCAATTGTCAGAGTGGGTAACAAAGCAGATCTTTTATTAAGTCATTCACAAAAATTTGTTGGGACATTATCAGTATTCGGTTACGATGATACAACACCTTTCTTGACTTTCAAGATTTTCTCGGATCTCTTCTTTAAAACTTCTCCTAGGGCAAATCTAGATTGATGTGCACCCCTTGGAAACTCATGAGGTTTCCTATTAAAAGGGGGAGAAGTAGGAAGAAAATAGAGTTATCAAGGAGAAACATCTATCATAGATTCCAAGAGGAATCTATTTTATGAATAGATGATGGACCTATTTCAAGAATCAGAAACGATAGGATATTTAGATATTACGGAAATCCTTTAAGGATTATAGTGGATATCTGATTTGAAGATGTAAGAGAAGGAAATTAGAACACTCTAGAAGAGTTGCTGATTACAAGTCCGATTGATTTGTGTTAGAAATAGGGAATTCTATTGCAAAATGGTGGTTTGTTGAAACCTGTTTCTTGTTGGTGGTAATTAACTTGATCTTAGTGAGGACTGAGATCCGTGGGTTGATGCAAGGAAGGAAATTCACGCTAACAATGTATTCTTTTGATTATCTTCGGTTGAGATTTTGGTTGTGAAATGGCACTCTTTGAGAAATATTCTCTCTTAGAGGATAACCAAGTTACAGGATTCTCGGTTTATAAAGTATTGTATACAAATCAGGAGATATCTGTAGAGAATACAGAGCTCCAACATAGAGAACTTTACCAAATTACAACATTAACTTTGACTTAGATCGAATGGAGGAATGTCTTGGTAGGTGTCAGAGACAACCACGAAGGGAGAAAAACAATTAGGCGTCTGAGAATGGTTCACAGTAGTGGCGCATTATGTGCAGTGATCTTACTTAGCTAGCTACAGATTAAATAACTATCTCTAATCCTTGAATGGCTTTCACTCTCTCGTATAACTTTGATTCTAAAGAATCAGATAATTAAGACACAATGGAGTTCGCGCATAAACTCTGATTCACTCTTCTCCACTTGCATGTGTGTTCATTGTGGTTATATTATCTCGTGAGTTGTCGTTACGTATATATACATGGAACAACGTAGTTATTGAAAAGTACTAAAGTAAACTATGACATGGTCTACGTCGAACGGGACAGTGTGGATGACGTGGACCTCGAACTCGAAGACTTTGAATTCGAAGGAGGTTGAAGAAGATGTAGAACTCGAAGACCTCAAACTCAAAGAGTTCGTCGTCGATCCTCCTTCTGCTCTAGATAATTGATTGCACAGACGTTCAACTTCATAGAGTAAGGCTGCAGTGCTGTTGTAGAGAGAGAGAGAGAGAGAGAGAGAGAGAGAGAGAGAGAGAGAGAGAGAGAGAGAGAGAGTATTTACATAGTGTACTGGTGCTTAGAAATTGAGACAAACTCGAATTATTCGTGTTCTGATGACTCGGATTCTAATGATTCAAATTCTGGTGAGTTAATGTGATGCTTAATTCCAACAGTTTGCAGATGCGCCATGGCACTTGCCAAGTCTGTTTGGCACCATGTTTTTAACCATGTTGATGACCGGGCGACCATCTGCGCCAGCTTAGATGGTTGCCAATGTGAAAATAATGCGGGGGCTGAAATCCGAAGGTTTACAATATTGGGCAAAGGTTATGGACTTTGCCTGAACCTGCATTTCGCGCTGTGGGTTCAGAGTTGGATTTCGCTCTGGTTTGGCAAGGACGTCTCGTTGCAACAACCGGGGCGGGCTTTTGTTTAGGAGACACATAATACTGAGGTTTGTATTTTTGCTTTTGGTCGTGTAACATTTATGCAACAATTGAAGGTTTTTTTTGTATGTTTTTTTTTGTGTTCAATGGAAGTTCGTAGATGCGCCATAGCAAGTATGTTTTGCACTATCTATTTTCATGAAGGACGACCATAGCACGTTTGTTGATGACCGGGCAATCATTTGCGCCAGCGTAGATGGTTGCCAGAGTGTAATAATGTGCTTTTTTTTTGTTCAATGGAAATTTGTAGATGCGCCGTGGGAAGCATCTGCGCTAGCGTAGATGCCTGTTATGGCGCTTGGCAAGTCTGTTTTCATACCGGCCGACCATAGCACTTTGACCATCTGCGCCAGCGTAGATGGTTGCCAAATTGCAATAATGTGACAATTTGTTGTATTTCGTGTATGTTAAAAGGGCTCACAGACCGCCATTGAAAGCATATGTGCTAGGTGAAGATTGTCCTTGATAGCATTTTGGTGGTTCAGGTGCAATGTCAACTCTTTTGTGGATCAAAATTCTTTTTGATCTAAATCTCATCCACTGTCCAGAAGTCAATTGGAACTTGTTGAGGTCAATAAACTTGGCTTAGTTAGGAGTGAATTTGGGTTGATTCGATATTTAGATTGATTGACAAGAAATTCTTGATTTGTTATTTTTTTATTTCCTTATCGATATTTTTCATAGGATTTTCTAAATATGCTTTACTGGATATTTTTTAAAATTTGACTAAAGATGGATCTGTACTGGATTTCTATTTGGTGAAATTTTACAATGGGAAGGTTCTTTCCTTCAAAATGGGGTCTCTGTCATTTTGGTAATTGACTGAAAACTAACATTTATCATCTTGACATGGACTAGACCTGGATCAGATGAATAGCTGAAAATATCGACAAACATTCTTGCTTGTCAAATCAGATCTTATTGAGGTTTTTGAAGGTTAATTGAGAAGAAAAAGAACTTGAACTTATTGGGAACATTCGCAACATGGCTAATTCATCATAAGAATGTTCACAATATAATAAACTAACTAAAAATAGTCAAATGTGTTGGGAGAATGTTCTACAAATGTTTTTAAGATATAAAAAACTACTACTTTACAAAATTTCTCTTCTTCTTTTTTCTTGTAAAAAATTAGTCAGAAAATTGAAAAACGTTCACAAGAGTTTCAGGCACGTAAGTTGAGTCATTTGTAAGCTATGCACAATGAAGGAAAAGCTTTAGCAGGACTGGTGAATATTCTTGAAACTGTAATTGGGAATACTGAAACTGGCAAGAGTTTATAAGGTATTTGGCTTGTTACAAGCTTGGGAAGCTTCGGAGGTACTCAAAATTACTGAAGTAACATTTGCTTAGTCATCTGCAAACTACACGCACTATGAGTGGAAAGCCCTAGTAGGACTGACAAACGTTCTCATCAGTGTTCCAAATTTATATTATTTTACAAGTGCTTATGGATTTTTATTGGGATTTTATGAACTGCAAATTGGTTGGTGTGAAGTGATGTTTGCACCGATACAAAAAGTAATGAATGCTATTTTGAGCTTGTCTATTGTTGGGTGAATGATAGTTTTAGAATGAAAAGTTATGAGCTCTAGAGACGTTCTTTTAGAGCTTTCCCTCCATTTTCGTACAAAATTTTTATTTTTGGATTTTTTCAAGGTTTATATGGAATTTGCAAGTTGTTAGGATTGTCCTAGGCTTTTCCCACCTCAAAACATCCTCCCATCATCAAGCAACTATCAGAACAAGCATAAACAACAACAACAAAAAGTGCTATACTATCCACAATCTCTCTTTTAACACTACTTTTTAACAAGAAAGAAAGCTGAAAACAAAAAGAAATGTTGCCTATCTCTGGCAATGATGCCAAAAATTGTAAGAGTATTTCCTAAAGCAAAATGCTATCTGAAGGACATTCATTTTTCGTTTGCTGCATTTCATTGAACAAAATTTTGTTTTTAACGATAAGCATGGCTTCAATAAAGATGCATGTCTACCAGTTTCCTGTGTTTAAACATGCCTGATATTATTAACATATATTAGTTCAAGGCATCCAAATCTTCTTTCACAATCAATATGCTCCAGCGAAACAGAACTGGGTATCTGTTTCGTTGGAGCAGCTTGTGGAGATGGAGCTTGGTACATAGATAGTGGAGCTTCTTCACATATGTGCTATTCAAAGGAGTCTTTTGACTCAATTGTACCTTACAAAGGACTTAAGATATCTCTTCTTCAAAAGTTCTTGCACTTTCTAATGTTCTTTTCATTCCAAAACTTACAAAGAACTTGATTAGTGTGGGAAAGTTGCTTGATAATGGTTGTGATGTAAAGTTCAACTCCAATACTTGTTTTATCAAGAAAAATGATGAGATCCTAGCTGATGGATCTAGATGTGATGGAATTTTTAAGTTGAATTCTTATGAGAATGCAAACCTTTGTGAGGTTGCTTTGTTATCTAAGGAGGAGTTGTGGCATAGAAGATTGGGGCACCCTAACTTTAAATCTATGTCTTCTATGGTCAAGAAAGTGAAGGCAATTGGTCTTCCAAAATCTCTTTCCAAAGATTTCAAGCCTTGTGAGGCTTGTGCTATTGCAAAATCACACAGAAAGCCATATCCGAAGTCTTTTCTAAAGACTACTCATCCTTTGGAGCTTATACACTCGGATGTACATTTTTCTTCTTCTAAAAGTATTGGTGGTGCAACATGTTTTGTCACCTTTATTGATGACTTTACTAGATATACTTGGTTGTATCTACTTTCTTCAAAGGCTATGGTTTTTTATCACTTACTAATCTTCAAAGCTTATGTTGAGAAACAGTTTTCTTTCAAAGTTAAAGCTTTAAGATATGATGGAGGAGGTGAATACATCTCCAACAAGTTTCATGAATACCGTGAAGGTGAAGGAATAAAGAGAGAGTTTTCTTGTGTTTATTCTCCATCTCAAAATGGAGTTGCTGAGAGGAAAAACAGATCTTTATGTGAATGTGCTAAAGCAATTCGAGTCGAAGCTTCTTTGCCTATTGAATATTGGGGTGAAGCTATAAATTGTGCAAACTATTTGTGCATTAGATTATCTCACAATTCACTTGCTGGAAAATCACCTTTTGAAGTCTTATTTAAGAAGAAACCTAAGGTAGATCACCTTAGACTTTTTGGTTGTGCTTGCTTTGTTCATGCGCCCTTGGAAACAAGGAAAAGAGATGATCCTAACTCTATTAAAGGGGTCATGGTTGGATATGCATCCAACAAGAAAGCTTACAGAATCTATGTTCCCTCTACCTCAACTACAATTGAGAGTAGGGATGTTATATTCCATGAGGATAAAAAATACATTCTTGAGGAGGCCGAGTTCAAATATTCTCACAAAGATACTCCAATCATCACCCTTAAAGACTATCATGGAGAGATGGGGCCGAGAATTGAGGAGGAGTCACCTCGAATCTTTTCACCAAGGAGATCTCAAAGAGAAAGATCCGAGCCTAGGAGGCTTACCTATGAAGATAGAGGCAAGCAAGTGGAAATCAACTCCACTAATTGTGCTTATTTGATTTCTCATGAGGAGCCAAAGGATGTATATGATGCACTCAACTCGAAGGAATGGTACCTTGCCATGAAGGAGGAATATGATGCTTTGATGGCCAATAAGACATGGGAGCTTGTGGATCTTCCATCCAACAAACACACCATTGGTTGCAAGTGGGTTTTTCGAGTCAAGTATAATCAAGATGGCACAATCAACAAGTACAAGGCTAGACTTTGTGCTAAAGGTTTTGCTCAAGTTTATGGACTTGATTATGAAGAGACTTTTGCTCCAGTTGCAAAGATGGTATCAATTAGAATCATAATTTCTGTTGCTTGTTTTTTCAATTGGCAAGTTCTTCAACTAGATGTCATTAATGCATTTCTAAATGGATATCTAGAAGAAGAGATTTATATGAATCAGCCTATTGGGTTCATCCATGACAAAGACAAAGTTTGCTTGCCCTTCAAAAGTTTATATGGACTAAAGCAAGCTCCAAGGTCATGGTATTCTCGACTTAACACCTTTCTTGAGTCACTAGCCTTTGAGCAAAAGTTCTTTCATCAAGCATAGAGCCAATCTTGGAGTAATACCAAGATCAATGTTCAAGTCAATATAGATTGTTTTTAGGAGGAGTGTTGAAATGGAAAAATAATCCATCTTGACTTTAGGCTTGCTACAAATATTGTACCATGCAAGTATGTTGTTCATAAATGCAAAATGCCAAGTTTGGCCTAGATAGAACTCGAGCTACATGGATATGTCACATCTAGAATGATGAGTACACCTTGCATATAGTTTGTAGACATAGAATTAGCAAAATTATGCTTGTAGAAACTCGTGGCAATTCACATGCATTAATTGTAAGTGATCCATAGTGACATGCAAGGCATGCACAAAGTGTAATGGACACATGCATGATGATTTGTACATTTCTAGTTAGAACTAGCACACTTGGAAAAAGTTGGTAGAGTTTCATGCATGAGAAGTGACAAATGTCACATAGACTCTAGTTTTCAGTTAAGATGTCATTAAATGATGGATGGATGTGGTTCTACCTCGAGCTACCTCAAACTCCATAAATATGTGTAGCTCTCCTCATGTTTCGTGATGAAGAACCAAATCTTTGAGCTATCTCATGCCATTTTGGATCCACACAATTTTTGCTTGTTATCTCTCTATCTTTCTCTCTCTAACTTGTGTTGAGACTAATGCTAATACACTGATATCTTGTACTTTTGCTCATTATTGATTTATTGCTATCATATTCTGATGCTTAGCATGCTAGATTGTGATTTAGCCATATCTTCTGAACTAGATCTTGTTAATCAATCTAGAATCAGGTTACTTTGCTAATCACAAGGCTTAATTAGATCCATCATACTTGTGGGCATTCCCCACACGTTTGAAATCTGGAAATTTTGTCAATTCTAACCAATGTAATGTTGGCATGTGTATATATTGCGTAGTTGGTTATCTACCATGTCATCATAGACCAATTAGATGTTTACACATGTATGTTCGCAACTGTCAGAAGAGTCACGAATGTTTCAACACATAATAGAGTATTCTTCATTTGCGCTTATCTGTTTATTAAGGCCATGTCGCTTCATTGTGTCCTTTATTAAAGTACATCTTTTAAATGGTCTTTATTCAGGTATTTCTTCATATTCATTCCTTAATTTATAATTGATCCTCATAAGTATTTGAATATGATCGAATATAGTCGAATATGTTGCTTTATTCAAGAAATGTCTTTTATTAGGGTATCACATGTCCCCTTCCTCAAGTGTGCAGTGACCTCACAAAAAAAAACTTAGAAATCTTCAAACAACAACATTCGAAGAGATATTTCTTCAAAATAAATAAGAGAATTTGTATTTCATCAATAAATTGTACAATCAAGAAGCAGGTTTTTCTTATGTCTTTCTACAAAGTTACGCATCAGCTTGCATCTACTTATATCTTCTATATAACTTTGCTTATGTATACCCAATGACTATGTTGCCAAATCTTGCAAACTTGATCTCCAAGAAAGTCCATCCATCACTGCTTGTGCCACTTCAGCATTCTTGGAACTCATTCTTCAAAACTTTTGATGTCAGCTCTGGAAACTTGCCTTTGATAAAAAAAAATCTCATATGCACAGGAGAACTTTAGCAACAAAATTGCCGAATATGTCAAAAATTAGTGGTGCAATTTGTCATTTCTGCACTCTTGAATGTTGTATGCTATGTTTTGATAGAACGACATATAATGTTCCTCCCATTGAACATAGAGTTTTCATAACTTTAGATATAATATATTTACATCTATTAACAACTGATCATCCTCAAATTGATCAAGATTTGGCATAGCCGGAGGAATGAAAAATTTGCATTGAGAATGTTTTTGGTAAAAATCGTGTTGTACTAAATTAAAATTATAAAATTTTATTTTCTTATACGGCAAATAACCTAAATCATATAATAATGTACAACTCATGTAGAGTTCTGAATTGCCATATGGTAAAACTTAAAACTCCCCTATAAGCAGGTTAACAACCCCTTTGAAGAATTGTTGGTTTGTTGCATAATTTATGGACTCTGTTCTATCAAGGTTGTTCCCAGTCTTCCCACGTGTAGCCCATAACTCCTGAGTAACATACAATAGTCCACATGCCATTCCATTTCAATGTTAAATCCCATGGGTATCCATAGCTGACTTTTTTGATTAAAAAAACTGGAAATTGCTTTCTGACCATCTCACATGCTCTAGTACGTGAGTTCGTAGGGACATCATCCACATCTTCCTTTTCATCAACAATTGTCAATTCCTTGGCTAGGATCGAATCTTTTAACTGCTACTGGAAGTCGTCCCGCTATCTTGCAATTCGATCATTCTTGATGATAGTTGTCCGATATTTTTGATGACTATCAAAGTCGAAACAATTTAGGATAGTTGTTTGTACTAATGGTGCATCATGCACTCCCTTCTGCTTAGAACTTCAGTTTCAACGGCTATGTTTGAAGTTCTTGAATCTTCTGCTCTTCCTATAAAAATTCAGCATGTGCTTTAGGTCCAAGGAAGGGATTAGCATCCGATTCGGTAGATGGCTCCTTCAGATGATTTAATTTCTCATAAAGCTGATCTCACTCAACGTACAATGGATCAAGCATATCCCTTTGAAAAGTTTTCATAAGTGTTTCTTGGGGGACTTCCATTTAGTTGCATCAACTTTCAAAATTCTCTTTTTGTCACAATAAGAGTGAGTCACTTCGACTGCAATTTCATATTGTTTTTCACTATCGTCTACAAAATCATCACGTTCCATTTTATATTGCTCAATCTTTTCAAGGCTTAGCTTCTGCACCTAAATTCTTAGATCTTTAAGATTCGGCTTCTTACAAAATAGAGCCTCATAAGATGTTATGCCTCCAATGGGCTTACATGGCAATCTATTACACAAATAAGTTGCACAAATAATAGCCTCTCCCCAAAAGGACTTAGGTAGAGATGCATCTAACCTCAAAGCCTTAGCACACTCACACAGTGTTCTATTCATCCTCTCGACTATACCATTTTGTTGAGGACTATAAGTACATGTAAATTCTACGGTCTCTCTATGTAAACCTAAGATTAGAGTGATTATACATCTACAACTAATCATGGAATTACAAGAGTGGCACATTAGCCATGACCTAGGAAGTATCTGCTGATGTCATGCCATCAGGTCAGATCTCTGTACTTTTGGGTACTTACGTGATCTAAGGTGGTACTCCTTGGAGCGTGAGGACAAAACGGGTTTCGTTTCCACCGTTGGTTTCGTTTACCTCGTCTTTCTTTCTCTCTTGCTGGACCGCAAAGGAATCTTGTTCGTGGATCCTTCGTGTTCGCGAACCGTTCGTATTCACGAATCGTTCGTCTTCGTCTCTGTTGACTTTCGTGTTCGCGAAACTCTTCGTGTTTCATGTCTCCAGATGTTCGAGTTCGCGAACATCTTCATCAGGTGAAGGGCTGAAAGCTAGCAAGGCTTTGTAATCAGAAACACTTTGTTTCTTCAGCTCCCTCTCAAAGCATGGTAGCTTTATGATCCCGAGATTGCTCCTTTGTTTCTCAAAGAGCCCTTTGTCTAGAGCTTTAGTGAAGATGTCAGCAACCATATCTTTCGTTCCTATGAAGGTGGTCTGCATCATCTTCCTTTCAATCAGATCCCTTATCAAGTGATACTTGATCGCAATGTGCTTCGTTCTTGAGTGGAACACGGGATCTTTTCTCAGGTGTATCGCAGAGGTGTTGTCCATCTGCAAGACCAATGGCTCATTCCTTGTTTCACCCAATTCGTCCAGGAACTGCCTTAGCCAGATTATTTCGTTGGCCATCTTCGCTGTTGCTACGTACTCTGCTTCGCAGGATGACTGAGCTACAATGGTTTGCTTCTTGTTGACCCAGAGAACTGCTGCTCCTGATGCGATGGTGCATCCTCCAGAGATGCTTTTACAGTCGTCCCTGAGAGATGCCCAGCAAGCATCACTGTAGGAAAGTATCTTGAAACCTGCACCACAATAATAACACAAGCCATAATCCCTCGTTAATTGAAAATATTGCAAAATTCGTTTTGCAATCTTCCAATGTGTCGAGTCTGGGTGCAGAATTGGCTCATTCTGAATATTGCATAAGCAATATCAAGACGTGTGTTGTCTGCAAGGTACATCAGTAAACCCATCAGCCTCCTGTAGGGTGTGAGCTGCATCTGTTCTCTTTCTTCCTCAGTCTTTGGACAGTCGTCATTTGTTAGCACCGTCCCTGCAAGAATTGGAGTGTTCGCTCCTTTGCAGTTCAGCATCCCAAAGTCCTCTAGGATCTTCTGGGTGTATCTGGACTGGTGAAGGTATAACTTGCCTCCCTCATAGTTCCTTTCAATTTGTAAGCCTAGGTAACACCTGGCTTCTCCCAGATCCACTCTCTCGAAATACTTCGAGATGTTTGTCTTTACTTCAGCAATTAGCTGCTCACTCCTGCAAAGTATCAAAGTGTCGTCCACATAAACAACCACTATGATGATCCGCCCATCTGTGACTCTGACAGACACATTGGAGTTAGCCAACAGAGGCTTGAATCCCAATGATTTTAGGGCCTGATCCTTCTTCTTGTACCATTGTCGGGCTGATTGCTTCAGACCGTAGATGCTTCTATGCATTCTACATACATAGTAAGGAAGTGAATTCGAGACAAATCCTGGGGGTTGATCCATGTAGACCTCTTCGTCTAATTCGCCATGCAAGAAGGTTGTCTTCTCGTTCGCAATGTGGATCCTGAGGTCATAAGTTGCTGCATATGCAAACAACAGACGTAGGGATGAATGTTTGACGACAAGAGAGAAGGTTTCAGAGTAGTCAATACCATATCTCTGAGAGAAACCCTTCGCTACTAGTCTTGCCTTGTATTTCGTCGCACTCCTGTCTGGTCCATATTTGAGTTTGAAAACCCATTTGCATTTGATAGTCTTGCGCTGTCGACTTTTTGGGAGATCCTCCCGGAACAGCTATGCCTTTGCCCTTGTCTGTTCTGCTCGGTCTGAAACCATCTTGGTTTACAGGAACTGCGGTGGCGAATTTGACATCCCTCACTGTTTTCACAGTGTTCGTGTCTAGCATGTAGATTCTGTAATATGACAAATTATTGCCATAACCTACCAGAAATCCTTGTTCGGGTTTCTGATCAAGCTTCTTTGAAGCTTATCAGGAATATGTGCATATGCTGCACAGCCAAATATTCTAACGTGAGACAGGTTGGGTTTTCTACCCCACCATAGCTCATGTGGTGTCGTGTGAGAAACACCAGATTTACCTGTCCTATTCTGGATGTATGCGGCTGTAGCTACTACTTCAGCCCACAGTGCCCTTGGAGCCTTCGAGTATGCCATCATGCATCTGGCTGCTTCCATCAGGGTCCTGTTCTTTCGTTCAGCGACACCATTGTGCTGCGGTGTGTAGGCTGCAGTTCTTCTGTGAATGATGCCATGATCATTGCAGAAGTCAGTGAAGCAATTCGAGATATATTCGCCACCTCAATCTATTCTGATCTGCTTCACCTTGCTGTCTGTGCATCTCTCAGTCCAATTCACATATTCTGTGAATTTATCGACTGCTTCAGATTTATTCTGAATAAAATACACTCTGGCAAACTTGCTATAATCATCAATGAAAGTTATATGATATTTTGACCTCCTACTAAGATCACGTTAAATGGACCGTAGATGTTAGAGTGCACCAGCTCCAGAATCTTTGTCGTTCTGTAGGAGTCTTTGACGAATGGTGTGCGTGACATCTTGCCTTTCAAACATGCATCACAGGTGGTCGAACTAGTTGCATTCGAGATGTTGACCCCTGTTATTGCTCCATGATGACTTGTTTTTGGTAGAGTGCCGTTGAGTTCATGTGGCAGAGTCTTCTGTGCCACAGAGTGTCTGGCGAGTCGTCATGGGTCTGATGCATCTGATCTTCAAATAGGCATACATTTAGATGATATAGGTTGCCCTTCCTTCTGCCTTGAGCAATGAGAGTGCTAGTGCTGGCATCAATCACGTTGCATGCTTCGTTAGAAAACGTCACATGCATCCCTGCATCTGCTATTCTTGCTACAAAGAGCAAGTCTTGCTGCAGAGTTGGCACGAACTAAACGTCTTCGAGTCATCTGTCTCTGCCATTGGTGTTGTGCCAGAGTGAACCAATACCATTCACTTGATGTCTGGATCCATCTCCAAGAACTATGAATCTTGAGGGATCTGTACTTCTGAAATCAGACATGATTCGTCTTGATGTCAAGAAGTGCCAGGTGGCTCCTGAATCCAGGATCACCTCGTGTGTGTCAGACATTGATGTTGCACACACATCTTCACAGATGTAGGCGGTCGAACAATTTTTGTTCGTTCTTTTTTCGCCCATCTTCGAGCTCTCGGGCTCCTCGACATAGGAAGAACCATTATTGTTCTCCTGTATGTTCTATGTTGATCTGTTTATTGGGTTCTGGCGGCGATCCATGGCTGCATGACCCTTCTTGTGGCAATGGATACACTCAATCTTGGGATTGAGCCAGCAGGTATCTATTGTATGCCCATCTCTTCTACATCTCATGCAGGTCTTCTTGTTTGCATCTTGTCGTTTCGACCTCCCTTTGGTCTTCCAGTTGCTTTTCCTGGTCCCCTTTGTTTGTTGGTCACGATCCTGCCTCTGATTCGACTCCCTCTTAGGCTTGAACTGTTTCTTTGATTTTTCTCTGTTGTCGTAGAGTGTCTGGTCAGAACCATCTTTGTGATCAAGATGCTCTCTAGCCTCGACTTCCTCTCGAATCTCAACAATCGCCTTTTCAAGGTTCATGGTAGGATCTTTCGCGAGCAGGGTCCGTGTTGTCTAGAAAGATCTGGGTAAGGCTCTCAACAGATATGTGAGCTGCTTCTCAGCTGATACTGCATTCTGCTCCTGAGTTGTGTATTGATAGAAATAGATCCTTCATCTTTCTCACGAAAAAGGTGAGGTCTTTTCCATCCCACTGCAAATTTGTTAGCTGATCTTCCAGCATCATAATCTGACTTCTTGATTTCGTCTGAAATCTTGTGAGCAATGCATCCCACATCTCCTTATCTTTGGAGAGTGTAGCCAGGTCAAGTGTAAGGCTATCTTCGATGGAAGATGATAGCAAGGCTACTTACTACCTTGTCGTTTTTCTCCCTCCATTCGCATAGCTCCTTGCCTATTGTCGTAGGCATTTCTTCTGTGCCATCCACCCAGGGGAAGAGTCCTTCGCCCTTGAGTATCAAAGATGTCTTAACTTTCCAGGCTAGAAAGTTAGATCCTGAAAAATTAAGTATAGTGCAGATCTTGCTCTACATGCTACTGATTGAAGCCATTGCTTCTTGAAGTCTGTTTTCTTGTTGATGGTTGATTGTCTGAATGCTTGGCCTCCTGGATCTGCTAGCTTCTTGGCTATGTCAGAATATGACAGGGTGGCTCTGATACCAATGATGAGAATCGTGAGATGCTCTGATACCAAAATTAATACAACATTCGACTTAATTTCAACCAAGGTGCGGAATTCAAAGGGAACAAGAAAACTCAGACATATGAAATAAACAGCATAAGCATTCAACATCCAAGATCACACAAAACTAGAAAATAATCTATATTGATTTTCTCTTATTTCTTCAGGCACTGCATGCGAATCCACATAGTGCGTTGACATGAGAGAAGCACGGTTCTCTCATGAGTAGTAGTCTTGCTTCACTAACGACAATTGGATCTTCTGATCCTAGACAAAATTATCTTCTCGCACGCAGGCGAGGCTTCTGTCTGTGTTCGTCTTGATTGCTTACTAGTATCAGACTTCTTCAGTGTCTCTTCTCTTAGTTACACTCTGTGTATCCTGTTTAGATATATGTCAAGTATTATCCAGTAAGTACGTCTCTCTATGTAAAAATAAGATTAGAGTGATTATACATCTACAACTAATCAGGGAATTACAAGAGTGGCAGATTAGCCACGACCTAGAAAGTATCTGTTGACGTCATGCCATCAGGTCATATCTCTGTACTTCTGGGTACTTGCGTGATCTCTGGTGGTACTCCTTGGAGCGTGAGGACAGAACGAGTTTCGTTTCCACATTTGGTTTTATTTACCTCGTCTGCCTTTCTCTCTTGCTGGACCGCAAAGGAATCTTGTTCGTGGATCCTTCGTGTTCGCGAACCGTTCGTCTTCGTCTCCGTTGACTTTCGTGTTCGTGAAACTCTTCATGTTTCGTGTCTCCAGATGTTCGAGTTTGCGAACATCTTTGTCAGGTGAAGGGCTGAAAGCTAGCAAGGCTTTGTAATCATAAACACTTTGTTTCTTCAGCGACTACTAAGATCATGCTCAGAGCGGGCTTATGGTGGCCATCACTGTTTAAGAATACATTTGCTATTATCAAAACATGTGATGTCTGTCAACGAGCCAAAAAGACAACCAAAGTAGACTTCACACCGCTTACCCCTATTATAGAAGGTGAAGCCTTCCATAAGTGGGGTATAGATTTTGTTGGGTTCATCAGCCCAATATTAAAAAATACTCAAGCACACTATATCTTGATCGCAACCGATTACGCCACCAAATGGGTAGAAGCACGCGCAACAAAGGACGCCAATGCGAAGATCGTAGCGCGTTTTTTTTATGAAAACATTATTACGCATTTTGGTTGTCCAATCAAGCTTGTTAGTGACAGAGGCACACACTTCTTAAATGAAGTGATCAATAATCTCTTATGCCATTACCTTGTTATCCACTGCAAAAGTACTTCGTACTATCGCAGATGTAATGGCCAGGCCGAATCGACAAATAAGACCATTTGTAAGATCCTAACCAAGATAGTTGAAACTAGTAGATCAGATTGGGAAACCAAGCTATTCTCTGCTATCTGGGCATACTGCACAACTCCCAAGAAGGCCATTGGATGGGTTACTTTCTTCCATCTCGTCTACGGTCAAGAGGCAGTAATGCCTATTGAGTTCTTAGTTCCTTTCTTGCAAGTCATGGAAGCTTTCTCTACTGATCTATGTGAGAAAGTTACAATTGAACAAGAAGTCCAAAACATGCTATTTACGTTAGCCCAATTTTGTAACACTCGACTCATCTTGTATCATGCACAATTCGTTAACAAACGTCGACAAAAAGCAAGGCATGATCGTCACCTGCGCAATAAAGACTTACATTTAGGTGATCAGATGCTCTTCTACACATCTAAGAAGAACCCAAGAAAATTAAAATTCAAAAGCGAAGGGCCATATGTTATAAATAAAATCCTCCCTAATGGAGCAGTCCAGTTGGAAACACTTGACGGAGTACTCCTCGACACTACCATAAATGGCGGTCGTCTACGACGCTACTACGAAGAGTTGTTTTTTGTTGACCCAATATAACTGTAACATCACTTTTGTATATATTTATATTACATTTTTTACTCATTTATGTAGATTTATTTTTATTTTTATTTTTATTTTTTATGTCTTCTTTATTTTTATGTTTTTTGATTGCCCCTATTTGTACATACTACATTCTAATTTCCCATCTATTTTTCTCATGGATGTCTATTTTGATTCACAGAGAGTATTGCAAGTCAACATATGATGGTCTAGTTTACAAGGATAGATTTTATAACTCTTTTATCCAGTTCACTTTTGCAATTCTCATATCTCAGATTTTCCATCCATAGCACAAATCTGGTAATTGAGATGTTGATTCCACTTAGAACTTGCACATGTTTCGACATTGTCATATTTTACTTCATGAAGTTCTCCAACACCATCACTAAGATTGAGTATTTAGGGAGTCCTTCCACCCTCCTTTCTTATTTCTGGTGGCATTGGACAAGGATGCCTCTTTTTCCTTCATCTCTTCATTATTGCCAGAGAGCTGCTCATCTACCATATCCATAAGCTCAATTCCTCTCTTTCCTTTCATTATTTTATCTTCTGTGATGTCGCTTCTTTTCTTCTCCTTAAAATAGCCCACTTCTGTACCTTTTCAAATTCTCTTGTTAAGTTTCAGAAATCCGACTTGCTTATTCTCTCTCATGATGCCATGCCCAATTGGCGCCTAAAGTTAGGCCTTAATGTTCTCCCAGATGGTACAGCTTTCATATATCTGGGTTTTCTTCTCGGAGCCTCTCTTTTTTATAGAGATCATTTTAGTTGGATTCTCAAAAGAGATTAGATCCAAAATTCGACTCTAGCATTCCTCTAGCCTCTCCTTTCCTACAAGACTCATTGTCCTAAAACAAATTATTTTCTCCTACTTCACACACTTTCTTTTCATCTGGTTTCTACCTCTCTCCTATTCATTTACCATTGCTAACATTTTCAAAAAGTTCCTCTAGAACAATGGCCCTAGCCTTTTGAATCGGGATATTTGTACAACTCCTTCAAAATTGGGTGGTCTGGGTCTTCTTGATCCCTCTACTACCTCTCTCTCTCTCTCTCTCTCTCTCTCTCTCTCTCTCTCTCTCTCTCTCTCTCTCTCTCTCTCTCTCTCTCTCTCTCTCTCTCTCTCTCTCTCTCTCTCTCTCTCTCTCTCTCTCTCTCTCTCTCTCTCTCTCTCTCTTCTTTATAGACATATTCACATTAAATTCACTTATCCTCAGCTATGGGCGCTCATGATGATTTCTACCCTTTCTCCTCTCTCCTCCTCTAGTGGTCCCAATTCCCAGTCTTACTTTCTTGATTTTATCTGGTCTTCTTTCTTTTTCTATTATCTAGGACCATATTATAAACTTGATTTATTTCCTCAGCCTTTCCCAACTTAGGACTGAACTTGGCCTTCTCCCTCATGAATCTAAGTTTCTCTCCTTTGTCTTCTGTAATGCAAGCATCCCAAATGGAGCCGAGAACCATGACTTAGCTTCTTGGCTTTCAACATTTGTTGTCCGGACCCACTTGATATACAAGTAGCCAACTCACCAACAAAGATCAGACTTAACCAACTTGAAGTTCTGAAACCAACATTGTCCAACAAAACCTAGTGCCATGCCAGATCGGGGGTCTCGATGTGGGTGACTTCCCTCTAAGCAATTTGCCTGACTTACATCAAATTTAACTAGCTCAAAGCTTTGTTACAAATGAGTAACATCCATTCCAAGCAAGTCGTTTGGCTTACATCAGACTTAACCAACTCAAAGATTTGTCAAGAGTGCTGGAAGCCAACATGGCAGCATCCTAGACTGAACAACCACAAACATGTAACTTTCACCCAAGCAAGCCATCCAATTCAGCCAATAGATTAAAGTCGTTCTCCAAGAGCTTAACCAATTTACATTCATGCAATTAACACTTAGAACCACAAGCCACGACAGATTTAATGACAACCAGTTTTTGGACCGAATGGTCTTGACAGCATACCGTTGGTGTCTCGGACCGAATGGTCCCAACGGCATATCGCTGGTGTCTAGGAATAAGACACTCAGCTATGTGCCTGATCAAAAAGATTTGAAATGGCCTTACAACTGGCATTTTTACTGAACACTGAAATTTAGAAGGTAATCAAAGCCAGCTTGAAAAAAATTCCACTTTATTTATAAATTTGAGAAGGTTATATTTCAAGTGTGTGACTGACCCTAGTCTCCGGAGCACTGGTATGCCAAGGTACGCACCGGGATGCACTAGGACAACATTCCAGGAAGGGGAGTTGAGACTTTGTTAGAGCTCGCCCTAAGTCACAACCCGCATCCCCCTATAGTTATGGTGGGATTTGCCACCTCCACTCATATAACGTGCTTAGACCAAGCTGGTAAAACACTCTTTTCTCTCTCTAGGAAGTCATTGTTTTCACTTATCCTCAGCTATGGGCACTCATGATGATTTCTACTCTTTCCCCCTTCCCCTCCTCTAGTGGTCCCAACACCCAATCTTACTTTCTTGATTTTATCTGGTCTTCTTTCTTATTCTATTATTTGGGACCATATTATAAACTTGATTTATTCCCTTAGCCTTTCCCAACTTAGGACTGAACTTGGCCTTTCCCCTCATGAACCTAAGTTTCTCTCCTTTGTCTTCTGTAATGCAAGCATCCCAAAGGGAGCCGAGAACCATGACTTAGCTTCTTGGCTTTCAACATTTGTCGTCCGAACCCACTCGAAATACAAGTAGCCAACTCGCCAACAAATATCAGACTTAACCAACTTGAAGTTCTGAAACCAACATTGAGATCCAACTTGGTGCCATGCAAGATCGGGGGTCCCTATGTGGGTGTCTTCTCTCTAAGCAATCTGCCTGACTTACATCAAACTTAACTAACTCAAAGCTTTGTTACAAATGAGTAACATCCATTCCAAGCAAGTCGTTTGACTTACATCAGACTTAACCAACTCAAAGTTTTGTCAGTAGTGTTGAAAGCCAACATGGCACCATGCTAGACTGAACAACCACAAACATGTAACTTTCACCCAAGTATGCCATCCAATTCATCCAATAGGTTAGAGCCGCTCTCCAAGAGCTTAACCAATTTACATTCATGCAAGGAACACTTAGAACCACAAGCCGCGACAGATTTAATGACAACTAGTTTTTGGATCGAATGGTCCTGACAACGTACCGTTGGTGTCTCGGACCGAATGGTCCCAATGGCATACCGTTGGTGTCTAGTAATACGACACTCAGCTATATTCCAAATCAAAAAGATTTGAAGTGGCTTTACAACTGGCATTTTTACCGAACACTGAAACCCAGAAGGTAATCAGAGTCAGCTTGAGAAAAATCCCACTTTATTAATAAATTTGAGAAGGTTACATTTTAAGTGTGTGACTGACCCTAGTCTCCAGGGCGCTGGCATGCCAAGGTGCACGCCAGGACAATATTCCAGGAAGGGGAGTTGAGACTTTGTTGGAGCTCACCCTCTAACTAGTCCTAACTAACAGATCTATTTGAACTGGGATCAACTACCAAATGAATTATAATCTGGCCTACCCTATCCTATCTAAGCTACATAAGGGTCATGGTCAATAACTATCCTAGTCTATGCGTCTTGATCTGTTACTCTAAGGCTAATTGATCTAAAACCTACTCTAACGGATTGTAATTCCTAGATCTAATCGGACTTCCGAAATTAATCCTAGCTTCTAGGTCAGGGTCATCCAGCTCGAAACTAACTAGGCTTGCAAATTTTCTATTCGCTCTTTCTAAGCTAAAACTATCTAACTAGCTAAGTAGAACTAATCTAAATTAACTATTGGATCTAGCTATCTAATCTATCTAGCTATTCTAGATCTAATCGGGATGCTAAAAATCTAATTCCTAACTCCTAAGGATCTAGATCTAAACTATTGCTAAGATTTTACTAATCTATTCTACCTTCTATCCGAGTCGTCAACTATCTAATCTATCTGTCCAGGTAAACTAAACCTAACACGACTAGCTGCTCCTACCTAGGCTAGCTAATGGGATGTCGATGATTCATCGTGAGCAGAAGAGAATCACGAGGATGGCTCTTCTGGCACATCCCTGAGCTCAACATCGGTGGAGTAGCAGTGATGCAACCTGCTGCCGTTGATGGGCCTATTGAGCAATTTGCCTTGCCAGTCGGTGAGAATGACTGCGCCATTAGGTTAGATATCTACTACCTTGTACGGTCCTTCTCCCTGAAACTTAAGCTTGTCTTTATGTGCATTGGCATTGTATAATAGGGCCAATTCTCCCTTGACAAGATCCTTGGTCTTGATATTCTGATCTTGCCAGGCTTTCCCTCATTGTTTCTCTACAGCTAGGGCGTGAAGCGCTAGGACGCAAGTTTTAGGAAGTTGGAGAAGGTTCTCTAATCTTCTGTTGGTGGATTCTTCTATACTAAGTCGTTCAACAATGGCGACTCTCAGACTTGGAACAACAAACTCAGCAGGCATTATGGCTTCTTGTCCATTTACCATCACAAATGGAGTTTGTCTAGTACTCACTTCAAATGTGGTTTTGAAAGCCCATAAAGCTACACGAAGGTTATGTTTCCAATCTGATCGCAAAGCTTCAACGATCTTCGTTTTAATTCCGCAGAGGATCTTGTTCGATAATTCTACTTGTCCGTTGCAACGTGGGTAATAGGGTGTACTCTTTCTATGGACAACCAGATAAGAGAATAAACAGGTGAGTGATAGTCTCGTATAGGAAATGTGTTCCGCGATCACTCATAAGCTCAAGTGGGCACTCAAAACGATCTAGGATGTTTTCATATAGGAATTTAGTAGTGGAGTTGGCATCAACCTTCTTCACCACCTTGGCTTCTACCCATTTGGCCAAGTAGTCAGTGGCTACAATAATATTGAGTCAAGAACATTGCGGATCCGTGAGAGGTGATCGGCCAAATAGTATGGTTTCCCTTTGCGAACAACTATTTTATGTTGGAGAAAGAGGGTGTGTGAGTGTGAGAAATGATAATAGCTCAAAAAGAAATGAACACAAAAAGAAACGAACTCGAAACTCGAAAAATAAATGAACTCGAACGAAAAGTATTCATGCACAGCGGAATGAGCTACCTCACTCTTTCCCTAAGCATAACTATGTCTATCAGACACAAACAGAACGTTTAGTGATAGAAATCACGTTTGATCTGATTACGTAGCCAAACTTTAAGCAACAAAACATCAGAAAGATAATTTCTCACGAACAGCTTAACAAATTATTTGTCTCGAATGATTCGCGGAGAGCTAGACTGAGCTCAACTGATAATCAGTCGCGAATTAGTCATGAAAGGCAAGACTAAATATTAGTCACGAACAGCTAGACTAATAATAATTCGCTAAGAACAGACTACCAGATTAAGCAATAAGAGAGTCAGATAGAATGTAGAAAAGCATAGCAATATTGACACAAATCTGAACGCGGAACAAACAGAGCTGTTATCAGATTAAGTAGAGCAAAATATACAGGCCAATAATGCTAGTGAGCACAAGACAATAGCACGTGCTTCACAAAGCTAATCCAATTTGTGAAAGGAATAAACCTATTGCTGACAATACAAAGAACTGATGCGCAAAAGCATCTACTTCGTCTATTTCTGATAAGCTTCTGATGCTATTATGTTTGTTCTTGTTTCTCTTACATCCAAAATACGCGAAGGGTATTCAATATATATACATAAATTTATAGGTGTGCAGATGAAGAAAGTACAAAGTGGATGTGATGTCTGTGGGAGATCGTGGGTGGCTGCTGTCGTTGTCAAATCTGTTTGCACAGTTGCATGGGATGAGTGTAAGAAGGCCGCAACGTCAGCCTTCGCTAAAATGAACGTTGGTGAAGATGCAAAAAATGCAACACTCTGACAAATGCCTTAAGATTTGATTTATAGGGTGTCTTCGTTTTTTTGTAAGGGCACCTTCAGCATTTTATAGGGCACTGCCACAAAATGTCTGTGGGAGATCGTGGGTGGCTGCTGTCGTTGTCAAATCTGTTTGCACAGTTGCATGGGATGAGTGTAAGAAGGCCGCAACGTCAGCCTTCGCTAAAATGAACGTTGGTGAAGATGCAAAAAATGCAACACTCTGACAAATGCCTTAAGATTTGATTTATAGGGTGTCTTCGTTTTTTTGTAAGGGCACCTTCAGCATTTTATAGGGCACCTGCCACAAATCACGTGTAAAAATACAAATGTTACGTTTTTTGCCTTTTTCGCCTGTGAAAATTTACTTGTATTTATGCAGACAGTCGTGTTTTATTCGTCTGTCTTATTTTACATGTAAATATGCAGACTGTGCGACAACATGAGTAAAAATGCAACATCATGAATGGAGGGAGATTAACATAGGATTTAGGAGAGTAAAGGAGATAAATCCAATACCTCTCCCTTAATCTAGATCCGTGAATGCCTGAATCTTCAGACTAAGCAATGCATAAAACTTGTTGTTTGCATTAATACTTAATGCCTTCGTAAATATATCCGCAACCATGTCCTACATTCTACAGTACGTTAAGCTCACCTCCTTGTTGAGAACCTTGTCTCTGATGTAGTGATATCTGATTTCAATGTGCTTACTCCTAGAGTGAAAAGGCTAGGATTGGCCAGTAAGGCAGCTAAGTGAGCTTACTGCAAAAGAGATGTCTGGTCTTGTACAGACCATTTCGTACATGAGAGATCCAAGTATCGATCGATAAGGATACTCTCTCATCTGCTCCTCTTCTTGCTTGGTCTGGAGACATTGGTCCTTTGACAAATGCAGGCTTGGATCCATCAGTGAGTGAGCTAATTTACAATTCATTAGATTGTATCTATCAAGAACATTGTGAAGGTACCTTTGTTGAGTGATAAAATCAATCGTCTCACTCTGTCTCTGTGGATGTGAATGCTCAGACAGAAGTGAGCTTCATCCAGATCAGTCATGTCGAACTCTGAAAACATCATCCGCTTAGAATCCTTAACCAAATTTGTATCGTTGTTGAAAAACAACGTATCATCCACATATAAGGTGATGATAATGACTCGATTGTTGCACTGACTTGGAATAGACGTTGCAATTAGCAGTGCTTGGTTTGAAACCTGGTTTAATGAGAAATGTGTTGATCCTCTAAAACCAAGCTCTGAAAGACTGTTCCAAGCCGTAGAGTGCTTTATGGAGTTTACAGACACGATTCTTCATACCTTCTAGAATGTATCCTTCGAGTTGGATCATGTAGATGTCTTCTTGTATAACTCCATTCAGATAAGCTAATTGTACATCAAGTTGATACACTTCGAGGTTGGCAGCTACAGCATAAGATAGGAGGGCTCGGATTGACGAATGCTTGACTACTGAACTGAAAGTCTCGTTGTAGTCGACGTTGGGGATCTGAGTGAATCCTCGTGCTACCAGTCTTGCCTTCCTTCGATCAATTTCTCCATTGGCATTGTATTTGGTCTTAAAGATCCATTTGCAATCATTGATATTGCAGCCAATAGAAGCTTCGACTAGTGACCATGTCTGGTTCTTGATCAGAGAGGAATAGCTTCTCTCCAGAGATCAGAGTTTGGTTGGTTGAGTGCCTCTTCGACTATTGTCAGTTCCTGTATCAAGAGACATGCAGACTCAGGAGTATACCTTGTGGGCTGTGTGTGCACTCGGCTTGATCTTCTGGGAGGATTTGACTGATGAACCACTCCTGGGACTTGTTGTTGGGTAGCAGCAATGTCTTCATCTAACTCGTTGTCAAGTAGTGGGTCAACAATGGACACGCCTGAGCCAGAAGCTTGGATTGTCATGTCAATGGCAGGTGATGAAGGTTCTCCTGGAGCAATATCCTTGCCTTTGATGTCGACGAACTGATCCTCGATAAAGATTGTATCCCAGCTATACAAGATTTGCTGGGTATCAAGATTATACAACTTGTATGTATTATCAGATGAAGTATATCCAATCAAAATGGTCTTGAGACCTTGGAAGTCCAATTTCTTCCTCGTGTCTTTTAAGATCTACATGTAGGCAACGCATCCGAACACTCTTAGGTTCTTCACAGAAGGCTTAGGGCCTATCGACACCTCATGGGATGTCTTGCCTTGACTCATTCTTCCTTCCACTAGCTTCCATGGAGAAAATATTGTGGTAAACGAGTACACACATGTGAGTTGTGATTAGAGGTGAAAACCAAGGTTTTTCCCATCCTTATAGTGACTTACACAAAGTTATATCAAGATCCACAAAGGTCTTGATCACTATCTATTTCACTATCCTCAAAAATGTCAATAATGCTTGGAAAATTTGCCTTGCCTAATTCACCAAGAATAAAGCACTCAAGCTTGAGCTAAAAATCAACTTTCTGAGATCCAAACACTACTTCTAGACTCACTTAGGTCTAATTCACTCTCTCCTTGAGAGCTGGTAAATCAAAAGAGATTTGAAGCTAGATTACTTGCAAATTTTTCACTCTATTGACTACTCTTGAGAAAATCAATGAACACAAAGTAGATTGAGCTCCTCGACCCTCCCTAAGTTCTTTTCTAGAATTTTTCCAGCTTACTTGAAATACACAAAGATTCAAGTAGCAAGATCCCTTTGATCTTGATTCAAAAGAACTCTTTGGAAGGTTTCTACAAAACAATGTTGAAAAAAATTGGTTTTGATTTGGACCTAAAAA
This sequence comes from Diphasiastrum complanatum, assembly GCA_029204225.1. Taxonomy (NCBI): domain Eukaryota; kingdom Viridiplantae; phylum Streptophyta; class Lycopodiopsida; order Lycopodiales; family Lycopodiaceae; genus Diphasiastrum; species Diphasiastrum complanatum. The sequence continues at coordinate 24,483,676 of CM055104.1, read as the reverse complement.
TCACAAAGGTTTCACTTTGTCTTGATTACCTCAAATTTGACTTCTAGGCCTCACAAATTGGATTTTTATGTATCAAATGAATATCATGCATTAAATGTAGGTTCAGAGGTGCCCACACATGTGGAAAGTACGGATTTGGATGCCTATCAAGTTTAAGATCAAATTCCCTCACCAAAATGTAGATTCTAGCCCGCCCTCTCAATACTAGTTTTTAGAACCAAAACTTGCTAAAAATGGATTTGCATTACATCAATGTATTATGCTCTTGTACTTGGCTCTGATACCATGTGAAAGTACTGTACTTTAGGACCATAAATGGATCTACAAAAGATCCACAAGAGTGATTGGATGCTTGCTTTACACCCTATCAAAAAACTAGACACAAAAAAAGTTGATCTAGATTGGCAATTTCACAATCAACAAGCAGGAACTATCAATAACATTGATCAATCACTAAATCCGACTTGGAACATGTGTACTATAGGCTTCAGTACAGCCTGCAATCAGAGAATCAAGTACAAATTGATTTGGTTGCATTTGGATCACAAAAACTCAACTTACAATGTGGAGTAGCTCGAGATTGCCAATGAGCTCCAAAAATAATCTATCTTCTCACTATGGGAGTTTGGAATACATAGCAAAAGTGACCTCCATTGTGAAGTTAGGTGGATTTCTAGCATGTAATAAGAAAGTTAATTTGGATCTCTTGCCCTTATTTGCAACCCTAGCATAATTCCTAGAGTCACGCCTAGTAAATGACTAGTTGGTCCATTTTTTAACTTAAACTTAGGTGTATGTCCTAGGAATCACTCCCAAAATGACATGAACAACCCTATAGACTTGAAATAACCTAATCTAGATTGGGTTTCCCATGTGGCATCATGGCCTCACATGTGTGTGACCCACTTGTGTACACAATTTACACTATTCTACATGGTTTTTGATCAAGCTATATTTGCCAATTTTTGGCAATTTCTCACATCCTCTCCTCTCTCAGCTAAATCTATCTCTTTCGTTCTAGCAACATTGGCTCCTTGGGAGGCTTCTTCTAAGGGTTCTCTCTGCTCTGAGCATGACCACTACCACTTCATCCATCTCGTAATCCTTGAAGTATTGTGGCATGTCATGCACAGGCTTGGGTTCTTCTATAGCATCGTGGCAAATTTTATCTTGTAGTTTCTGGTCAGGTCATCAACTCGGTCTTGGTTTCTTTTTTATCGCTCTTGGCCTTCCACTCAGTAGTTTTGGCCTTATACATGGGTTTACATTCTCGTAGTGGGTTGGTGGGGTTGGTTGTTGTTGATTCTTATCCTTCTCAAAGCACGGTCAGGTTTCTTGTTAGTCTTTGATGGTTTCATACCCATTTTAGCAAAGGTGATGGGAGTTTTTCCCTTCGGAGAGCCTCCAAGTGGGGGATCCAAAGTGATTAGCTCTTTTCCACTGGCATCTGTTGGTAACTTTGATCATTGATCAAGGTTCGGATCTTTCACCATCTTTATGCTATTATCCCGTAGCAAGATTTCAAGCTTATAAAGAGCTTCATCCTCAACTAGATCCCAGTCTATGCATTCTCACAAGAGATCGTTAATGGTTATTGGGATGCTAGTCGTGGATCCGTCGATTATTATGTCCAATCAGCCCACCACTGCATTGCCTTGTGGGGATCTATTGTTTCGATGATATCTCCGTTTGCTAGAGGCTTCGTGGATCTAGTACTTTGGGATTTTGGCGTGGGCTTGAAAGGATCAATATCTACATATCGAAGGAAATCTTCGTCCTCATATTCTCGACCTTCTTCCAGGGTGAACATTAGAAGAACCTCTATGTTATCACTGTAGACTCCTTGTAGTGGCTCCTGGGGCATAGCCTCTAGGCTCATCATAAATAGTGATACAGAGTCTTGATGGCCTTCACTAGATTTCTTTGTTGGTTGTGCTAATTGCCTGATAGTGTTGGAATTCTAATCTTCTCCTACTCATCCCTTCACCCTCCTTCTACTCTCAAGAATTCTATCTCTCAGAATCAGTCTGCAAAAATACACGCAAAGGAAGAAATAGTCAGAACCGCAAAGCTATCGCCAGCCTACGGTCTCTGACCGAAGAGAACCGTTAAATCAATGTTTACGGAGAAGCATGACTCAACCCACAAACTGCAAGGGAGTTGTTAAAACTCGTAGGCTACCATCTATGAGTACTTGCGAAATCTCGTCGACCATCGCAAGTGACCTTCTTACGATCTCCTACGAATGACCAGAGTCAACTCTCCTCAACCGTTTTTAAACTTAAGCAACCTACTTATGGTTATCAACGAAGTCAACGAGCGACGATGATTTACGAGTTCCTACAAAGTCAACTAACAACGGTTGACCCATCTTATCGTTAAGCTTCGTAAGTTATCACTTACGATTATCAACGAAGGAAGCAAACGATCATCTACAAAGCAAACGATCAACAGCTGATCGAACGACCAGCGGTTGTTCAAACGATTGTGGACAGACTACGGCCATCACGGCCTACATCCTTGCACCACGATGCATAAGGAGGATACGTTACTCTGTACTTCTCTTCCTTCATGACGCTCCAATAATGGATCTACGGATCTTGTTTAAACGGTTGTTAATCATCTTGTAAACTATAATTACAATAAATCAAAAGACTTTGACAACTATAAATATGTATCTGAATGAAGAGAAGGGTGATAGGTGTTGTTGAGTTGAACAATCTATATGCACAGAGTGATCAAACAACCAAAACGGTCTTAAGTAACTAGCTCCTCAGAGTTAGTGATTTAAACACATCGAGAGAGAGATCTAGAACTGTAGCTATTGTTTTGAGTCTATAATTAAGAGCACGCACTTATCAACGCTATTGTATTGTGTTCCAATTCTCTTATATATATATATATACAGATTCGCTATTGTTCAATCCTTACGTTCTTGATTGAATGCAATTGTCTCTCTCACTCTCTTGCACACAAACATGGTTATCAGAGACAAAGAATCGCATGGCTGTCCAAGACGCCTAATGCTTCACAATCCTACTGTTGCGGTAGTCTCAGACACCTATTCTGATAACCCAAAAGGGATAACAAGCTTTTGATTTCATTCCCTAGTCAATCCAACTATAGAAATCTAGTCCAACGGACGTACAAAATTACTACCAAATAACGTAACTACCTTATCACCCTCCTCGAAAGTGAGAACATGCTTCTCAAAATCAATTAACAGAGAAGGTGACTTACTAAATAACCACTCATAACCTGAGATTAAATCAGTACAGGCTAAGTCTAAAACATGAAAATTAACTAATTCTGTGTGTCCTTGCATCAAAACTGGGAGCTTCGGGACTTTTACATTCCAAGTCTCCAACTCTGCTCCTGAAGCTAGATAAACTTTATATCTATGAATGTTGGCTTCAGTCTCCAAGTTGAGTTTCTGCACAAGACGAGAATTAATAAAATTATAAGTTGAATCCATTGTCCAATAAAATACTCACTTCTTGATATTTAAATGTGCCAATTGAACGGAAAAGTTCATAAGGCAAGAAAGAAGTAGTACTAAAAGATCATTCACACTCACAATTAGTTAGGTTAATTTCCAAAGTCTTACCATTGCCTCGTGGGATTTCAATCATGTGAGCAGACACTTTCTTTCTTTATGGACAAAATTTCATCATATGTCCAAGCTTCTTACAAATGAAACATAAGTTCTCTTTCTTAGCCTTTTTTCGAGACATAAATTTCTTAAATCTCTTTCTCTTGGGCTTCCTGGGCTTCGATGCTACTTGATCTAATTCATCAAAATATTTTTCTTGGTCTAGACCGCGCTTCTTACCCTTCTTGGTTTTTGCGCAAACTACCTTCTGGATGCCACCACTGTGGAATCATATGCTTTCACAATCCGAAATGCATCCTCGAGGTTTTGAAGCAGATTTCGCATGTATTTGTTCTAATAGTCGGCTGGCAAACCTAGGACAGACTGCCAAAGTGCCAACTTCGTATCAAATGATGGAACCCTATTCCATAGGTCCATGAATTTTTGGATATAAGAGTCTAAACTCTTTGTACCCATCTTGCAGTTCACAAACTTCAGGTAGTAGTCAACGTCATCAACAACTACAGAAGCTTTCTTGAAAACTTCCGAAAATGCATCCCAAGTAGTTGGCTTCACTAGTAAATCTCGCCACCACGATGACGCTTTGCCGCGTAAAAACAACACGACACTTTCAATCTTTTTCTCATCAGGAACATTGTGCAGATTGAGGTAACTACTCCACTTGGCCAGCCAGTCCTCGATAACTTCAGGTTTCTTCTCCTTCTTCTCTCCTACATATACTTCTGGTTAGATTAACTCATAGTGAAGTACACCAAAAAAAACCAACTAAAATTGACTCCAGCATGGTCAAATCACTATTTTTAGTCAATTTCATAGATATTACAAGAAACTGGAAAAAACTAAAAAAAATTGAGTTTTCTAAAAATTCGTAAAAAACCACTGTCAGATACTAAGCAATCGAAATCGAAAATTCAATTCATTGTTCGTTTGTTAATTTTACTTCATTAACGTTCATCAGGCATGCAAGACATGCGACATTAAACTGATTTTTCAAATTATGGAATTTTACATAAAATCAAGTTCTACGAAAATTGTCAGCTATAAAACCTACTTTTGTATCTATCAGTCAGACTACATGCGTATAACCACTCAAAACAAATCTAAACCACTCATGCATGTCAGAATCAATCTGAGAATCAACATGCAAACATTCCATGCTAGCACAGTATTTCAAAATAGGAAACTGACATGCATGCAATCAAAACAATTCAAAATTCTACCAATTTTGCTCACAAAATTGCCAAACTTCAGATGATCATATCTTTGGCTACAGGACACCAAATTGTAAAGCTCAATACAAAGGGAGACCTAGTGAACAAGACACTGCCATGTTAGCTTGCCACCTAGGATTCACACGTGTGAATCTGAACAACCAAATAACCTGTAGGAGGGTGCACTTTTTCAAGTCCAATTTTTCTAAAAATGTGCAAACACTCAACCAGGCCTAAAAGTGATGATCCAAACAATCTTAAATGTCTCTAAGAGTTCCATGAAGCCTTCATACAGATCCTATGAAGCAGTATGGGATGAGAACCATGAATTCTTGATTTCTAGAAGTCAATTTTGCTACAAACTTGATGGAATTGAAACATAAGCCTCTACCCATCAATTTACAGGTCTGATAACTTGCTGGAAAGGGAAAAAGAAATAAAAATCATGCTATAAAAAATCCAAAGTGATCTCCATATGGACTTAGAGAAATCCATCTCCCAAAATTCACCAAAATTGGTCAATTTTTGACACTTTTTGACTTTCTACAAACCCAATTGCTGGAATTGGCTCTAACTTCTAGGACAACTTCAAAAGACTATGATTCATCTTTTCCCAGCTTCAATTGATGTTCAACAACTTCCTACCATCCAATTTCATGGAAAAACAAGCAAAAATCATGAATTTTGGCCCTTTCTAGGTTTTTTCACCATGCCCAATTGAAATTTAATGGCAAGAACGTTTTCCAAATCCACATGCAATCCAAAATACAGAGTTATAACCAACCAATTGATCTGAACTTGCTGGATTTTGAATTCTACCATCAATTTTGTGCCAAAATCATGGAAAACAAGCCAAATTTGGCCACAAAAGAGCCTAGAATCTAAATACATGGGAAGATCCAACATGCAACCTGAATTCCAACTACTTCAAAGTGAATTAACTTGCTGGAAATTTCAGATCCATAACTAGTTTTGCTACACATGCTAAAACTCCAAAAAGACACCAAAATTGATTTCCTAGCACAATTCTCCATAAACCACAATGAAATTTGAGAGAGATATGGCTCATGCAAATTGAAATTGGGAAGATTCACCAACTTGCAACCTTGCTCCTCTCCTTGGATGAGAATACTAGTTGATTACCACCAAGCTCCAATGAAAAGCACCACCTCTCCAAACTTGTAAGCCTTGCTTTACCACTATAAGGGAAGCTCCTTAGATCCTGCTTACAAATCACAAATACAATGATACAATGCTATGGAGAAACCACCCAACTAAATAGAAGCATCCAATCAAACTCTAGAAGCCTCCCCCAAGCCAAGGAACAAGAAGCATGAATATAGAGTGAGAGCCTAGCAATGAATCCAAAATCATGATGAGGAGTAGGGCAAGTTTGGACCCAATATATAGAGCCAAAAGCATCCTGGGCACATAGCCATGCATAGCCCTAAGTTTCCCATACATAGATCCACCTAGAAGAGAGTCCTAAGCATGGACCAACTATTCATAGAATTGCTATTGATAATTCTACATATGCATACACTGTCTCATAGCTTGTCTAAACTCCATTTAGTGTGTCCTGGGCCTCACAAGGATATTAATTACTTTCGGGTCACGTCCAGTATGATGTGGCATAACTAACAGCTTGTTTCACTAGAGTACCGTGTATCCAAGATTAGGAGTATATTGTATCCTATGTACTGGTCATGGACATAACACCAAGTGTAAAAACTTTTCACATGGTATCAGAGTCATGGTTGTGGGTGTGGTCTAGGCAGGCGGTAGCTAAAAAAGGGCTATGCCTGGAGGTTGAGTGTTAGAAAGTGTCAAGCTTATAGCCCTTGCACAACACTCTAGGAACACAAATGGACGGGTAGCTCAGTGGTAGAGCACCCCCACCGGAATGGGAGAGGTCCTAGGGTGTAAAACCTTTTCACACTATTACCACCTCCTTTCGTGGTTAACTTAGCCACATAAACAAAGTCTTAAGTTATGCTTGATGCGTGATACGAGGAAAACACTAATGCAAATTATTCATCATATACCACACTACGTGGCCAAACCAAATTGCTCATTGCTTGTAGCAACCATGCAAGTAGCATTATCAGCCGTGGTTATAAATCACAAACTTAAGTAGGTTTTTTCATATTGCACATAATCATATGTATAGGAGGCGGTACTGTATCACAAAATAATAGCTCTAGTAAACCAACCTTCGAGAGGGACACTCTAAAAAATGATTACACATAAACATATCCATAATTAGCAAATTCAAATATGTCTAAAAATTATAGATAGATTACACATAGTCCCTCCTATAAAAACAGAACCACACTTTTTACTTCCTATCATAGTCAACAATAGAGAAAATAAATGGCAATATAAAATGTTACAATATAAAGCACTGCATCTGCAAACCAATCCAAGGAGTTTAGCTGTACCCGACGACAACAAATCACAAGAGTTAGGGCACTTCTAAAATCTTACTTTATACAAAAAGTAAGTATACCATCATGCCATATGTTGAGCTTTTGACATTTATCATAAACATTTAATCTAATTGTTGACAATATGAGTAAGAAAAGGCACAATATTATGTCAAACAAGCTTGCCGGTGTATTCTGCAATGACAACGTATATTTAGCAAGGAATTGGAGCTAACCTTGTTAGAATATTCTTAGATGTAAGATGTAGCACAATGGGCATCCAAATTTGTTGATTTTCTTTTTTGATGTAATCTATGTTTGTCGCTAGGCTATATATTATAGCATTAAAGGGTTCATAGCATGTAGCATTAGCAAATAAGTTTCTTGCTTTGCAATTTCTTGCGACATATAGACTAGATTCTTAGAGCAAAACTAGACATGTAAATCTATAAAATGTTGTTCAAAACATAGGGCGCAATACAATAGCTTGTCGTAGCTAAATAAAACTTGAACTTTTTGTGACTTACACCCACATTGGCAATGCACACTAGAAGTAGTAGTTGATAGTGGAAAAAAATAGACCAGGGCTCTAATAACCAGTTGTGGAACAATAGCATGGAATTAGCAGGGCACACTAGGAGTGCTTAATGTATGAAGGAGGGCAGTGGAACAATAGCATGGAATTAGCAGGGCACACTAGGAGTGCTTAATGTATGAAGAAGGGCAGTGGAACAATAGCATGGAATTAGCAGGGCACACTAGGAGTGCTTAATGTATGAAGGAGGTGGAAAATCTCTAGTTTGAGCAGTGGAATAGGTCCTTGTAGGTAGTTGTTGCACAAGATAGTATTTTCGAAAGGCATCCATTGAAGCCTCCTAAAAATTTGTGCTTTGTGAAGTGGAAAAGCTTGCAACATTCACAAGAAACATGTTGTGTTTTGGTGGAAGCCCATTTTCTTTCCAAGGCCAATGCTTAGTTTATCTCTAGTATGTTGAAATCTCGTAGAACGTATTGGCATTAGTCTTGTAGGCCATAGCACCCATGGGTTTGGCTATTGTTCACACGATGGTGATTATTGGTGAAATATAGTTTACCCTAAAGACTACAATTTAGGATTTACATATGTCGATCTTCACCATTGTATTGTGTGAATCCACGGATTGTGTACTGAGACTAGGGAACTATATGGTAATGGAATAAAGTGTCTAGTTCTCTTCTAGTAAGCATTTTACACTTTCATGAGAGAGAGAGAGAGAGAGAGAGAGAGAGAGAGAGAGAGAGAGAGAGAGAGAGAGAGAGAGAGAGAGAGAGAGAGAGAGAGAGAGAGAGAGAGAGAGAGAGAGAGAGAGAGAGAGAGAGAGAGAGAGAGAGAGAGAGAGAATGCTAGTCATTTTACATAAATGGAAGATCAAATCAACTTTGGATAATTAAGTTTTTTAAATGTGTCAACAAAACAAGCATATTGGAAAAGATATATGAGTACTACAAGAAGTGATTTTTTATAAAAAAGAAAAGTTGAGAAGTTGTCTTTAAGTTTGTACTCAAATTGAGATCCGACCACTAGAGAAGATGGAACATTGATGAAGTAATTTTGCACATAGATTATAGCCCATTCATTAGGGCTTTGAGATTCTTTGCAGTAATGGCTATCAAAAGCTTTATGTAGTTGTGATAAGAAATTACAAAAATATTGCTAATAAATGTTCTAGTATTTGTGTGCTTAGATGTATTTGAATCTTGTGTTAGATTTTTGCTATCATTCATTTTGTTTTAGTGGACACTCTAAAAGCTAATGATGTTTACATGCAACTTGTTGTAGTGTAAATTGTATGACATGTTTTGTGTTGATCATATATTGCACAACACATTGCATATCTTGCATCTTTGTTCTCAAATAGTGTAATACAACTCAGTGGACGTTGTGCATCCTATTTTGAAGTACTTTGTTCTTAAATTTCTTGATGCTTGTTTATTTATTGTACTCTTTATTTTCTTTTTCACGAGATATTAATAGATGAGTTGATGGATTTGTCTATGAAGTTTCTATTACTAAAAAGTGGTTGGTTCAATTGTTATAAACCTTTGTCAAATCACATAGAGTGAGCATTAGTCATCTACAATAACACCAATGGTATAGTAGAATTGATTGCTTGCCCTACATATTCATCATGTGTAGCCCACTTGGAATACATTTGTACATTTTGCAATACATCCACTACACATCAAGAATACCCAATCCCATCAACTTTTATAGCGTTTAATCTCAGGGAGCAAGAATCACTATGTTATTCATTTAAATTATGTTTTCATGGGTTGAATATTGTAAAAATCCTTAGCATCATATTGTGAATTTTCAAAAAGCTATTAATATCAAAATTTACAATAAAAATCCTTCCTTGGCACAAGTACTACCTTAAAGCATTCATTGATTCATTATTGAATTAGTTTTGAATAAAAAAGGTTGATACCAGTCACTTAAAGTTTAAAACCAACAACATACTTGATGTGGAAAATATGGAGTTTGTTTTACTCATGAGGATAGTCTTTGCAAAAAACCATGTCATAGAAAAATGTTACAACTTAAATTGTACTTTATATGCACAAGTTATTTCACTTCACAAAGTGGAGCAACATATTCTACACAAAAATTGCAAAGATCAAATTTAACCAATGACTTTTTATCCAAAATCATTTTTTTCAAACCAAAGCACAAAGTAGCTTCTTTTATATGATATAATAACACAAGAAAATTTAGTGTGGCCATTATAAAATTCTATGCAAAACTTTTGAAAATCAAATTTATCCAAAATCATTTGTTTCAAACTAAAGCACAAAGTAGCTTTTCTATATGACATGATAACATATAAGAAAATGAATATTCCACAATAAGTAGAGTACCCATTCTTTGAAAAGCAATGTAACGTGTATACAATGGTTCTAAAAAATACCAACATTAAGAAATGCTTTGTCTTTTCTTTGTACCAAGGTGAAGTTGATATTTAAGCTACTATATGCACTTAAAACAATGTCTACCATCTCACAAAGTATGCCATTTATTTGGATTGTGTTCACACATTGAGTTGTTGCAATTCTTTATATTCCATTCACATTTCCTTCTACATCAAGCATAAAGCCCACTAATTCTAGTAAAGCCACAATGTTGAGATGAAATGGATAGGCATCAAACTCTAGACATTACAAGGATGAAAGGAGAGAACAATATTCATGTGGTATTACACCAAATCCATACATGCATGTTGTCTTGGGTTTTTTCTTCTCTTGTATCAACACTAGGAAGAAAGTATTTGAAACTTTTTAGTATTAAATAAAAGTGCCTTTCTCTAAACTCTGAAAGTGCCTTTCTCCACACAAGTAGTCTTTGTTGTTTCTACTTATATTGAATAAATCATAATATTCGATAAGACTACTAAATGTGAATTTCACACGTGTGGAGTGTCCACCACATGTGATTATGATCTCCTAAGGTGTGTAGATGCACAATGATCAAGACTAGATTGAGATTCAAGATCTATCTTCAACTCAATGGCAAAAACACACTACTACATGCATTAACTCACATCCAAAGTACATACACACGTGTGGGAAGTGTTCCAAAATTCTAAGTAAAAACAAGCTGCTCTCCTTGGGTAGAGAGAGAATCCTACCAATAGCTCTCGGGTAGAGAGAGAATGCTAGTGAACACTTTGATCCAAAATCTCACTTGATCTCAAAATCAATTAGCATAGATTGAGAAGTACAATGATACTAGTAGATCCACGAGATAATTCTAACTCAAACATGATTGGACCTCATATTTACAACCTCTTAATCCTATTGGACCATTGATGCATCCACCTCTAGATTCTATTGGTCCATTCAAAAGCCTATCTCAAATCCTATTGGACAACTGATGCTTCCACCTCTAAATTCTATTGGAACTCTTGAACTTTGACTTGTCACACATCAAACTAACTGAAGACACTTGTCAACAAACTATTTAGCATGAGTTTCACCTCATACACTACTTTGGCTCAATAGAGGCATAACATGTGGATTTGACCAATTTGCCATCTATGCCAATTTTTGACCGTATCAGCATTCTACACAAAGATGCTTGACCATAAAACTTTATGAGACCCCTATGACAGACATTTCTAATTTATTTTACAGTTTTCCACATGTGGGAACATCCTCCACACATGTGAGATTCACTCACAAACTTCTAACATAGAAATACCAAGCTAGATTTTTGCCAATTTCTCACACTCCTGAAAAAATAGCTTGGAAAGGTAATAGATCACTTGAGAAGTTTGTAAATATTTTTGAGTGGGTCCTTTGGTATGCATAAGAAGTGAAGATTAGCCAAGGGATCCATCATAGCAGCACCCTCACCATATCCATGATAAGATCTCTTTGGTAGAGATCTCTTGCCAATACCTTTGAAGAGTACTCCACCAATATGCCACTATGATCATGAGCTTCCTCCATGCTTGATGATGGTCTATGATTTGAAAGATCCACATGCATGATGGCTGTACCATAAATAGAGAAATCTGAGGCTTCCAAGCCTCATAAGGATCATAAAGATCAAGATCATAAGATGTGAAAAAATGATGATCATCAACATTATGCTTTCTAGCTTGACTAGTCCACATACAATGAACTATATCCATGATGGATCTAATCTTGATATCAAATACTATCTTGATCTTTTTTAGGCTAATTACTCTCTCAAGGATGTAAGTGTCCACTTTGGATGCTTCACTTAATCTCAAGAGAAGTTCACAATTTGCCTCAAAACATGTGAAAATATGACTTTTAAAAACATGAGTAACAAGCTCAATCTTGTTCTTACTAGACCCAAGAGCATACTTTTGATAATACAATATCTTGCTTTCAAAATGTATTGGAAACATATCTAAGTCAAAAATGACAAGAAACATGTCCATACCATAAGCATCATACAAAACTAGTGTAGCCTTTCTTGAGCTTTGAGATCCAGAAAATTCAACGAAGCAAGATATCATATCAAGTAAGGAAGAGAAGCATATATGAATGTGTTGTAGTAGATACAGCATGAAATATGCCCTTCTTTTCCATGTAAGGTGATCCATAAAGACTCGGCCATGCATCTTGAAGATCTTCTTGAAATCATATGAAGAGGAGACTCCTCCTCACACCTCGGCCCCATCACAACTTGCATGCCTTCAAAAGAGATAACTTGTGATGCTTCTTGAGAAGCCTTGATCTCGGCCACTTCCAAGGTTGAATCTTCATTCAATATGAGATCTCTATTCACAACCACTTTTGAAATAGAGAGTGTAAAGGCACTAAAGACCTCCTTGATGGATGAGTATCCAATCATGACCCTTTTGCTTGGATCAACTTTCCTCCTTGTTTCCAAGGGAATATGTGCAAAGCAAGCACTACCAAGTTCACTAAGGTGATCAACCTTAGGCTTCATCTTGAATAAAACTTCATATGGTGCTATTCCTTCAAGAGCTTCAATACTCCTCAAAGCTTTGATCTTCAATGAGAATTGCTTCTCAACATATGCTTTGAATGATAGGGAATAATCATACACCATAAATCTTGAAGAGAGAAGATATGTGCATCTTGTGTGATCATCCTCCTTTGAAAGGTTGGACATATAAGAAACATCAAGAGTGTTTGCACTTTCACTTGGATCCAATTTGTAGATGCCTTCAACTCTTGATCCATATGCAAGGATCTCATCATCCTTCTTGATCACAATTGTCAATATGGAAATTGACATCAAAGCCACTATCAAAAAGTTGGCCAATACTTAAGATGTTCTTTGTAAGCTTTGGGAAAAAAAGAACATTGTTGAGAAAGAGACCTTAAAAAGATGCAAGCTTCAAGGGAATAATCCCTTCTCCTTCAATATTTGGCTACATCTTGATACTCAAGGTTCTTCTTAGAGTCCTCGGGTCTTGAGCTTGATCCTCCACTTGACTTGACTCCAAAACATCAATGAATTGAATAAGGTGTTGATCCAAAGGTGCTTCTTCAAGTTTACAAATCTTCCACTATTGAAAGATCACATTTCCACCATCGACAAATTCTTTGGTGGAAAACAAGTAGATTCTACAATCTCTACTTGAAGAGCAAAACACTACCATTATTCCTATCATAGGATAATCTTTGGTCCTTACATTGGAATGATCATGCACAAAGAATGTGGACACAAAGATTTCCAAAGCAAATGATGTTTCATCTTTTATGGCTCTATTCAAATTATTACAAAAATAGTTATCCAATGAAATTGCTTTATCAACAACAAATGTAGATTTCAAAGCATCCCATTTCATTGTCTTGTCATACAAAGTAATAAACACCATGAATCTTAAAGGTAGGAAACAAGTCACCTCATGTCTACTAATACTTTCCAAAAAGTATTCAAAGATAGTAGACTCTTCAATGCTCACCACCCTTGCAAGATGCACACTTGAATGGACAATTTGCATGCAATTTGATGACTTGGCCATTATCATTGAGGACTCCCTTGGAACTCTCATGCCTTGAGGCTGATCCTCAAGATCTTTCTCCTTTTGATGCTCCTCCTCAATGCAAGCAAGATCACACTTTGCCAAGATCTCCTCTTGAGTGATCTCCTCCTTTGCCAAGCTCATCCTCTCAAAAGCAACACTAGCTTCCAACTTAAACAATCTTCCATGCTTAAATCCCTTTGCAATGCAAACATCATTCTTCAAGATGAAACAAAGACCATGCTTAAAGTGGTCATCCAAACCACTTTCTAAGAGTAAACCAATAGTAATCATATTCTTGGTGATTGATGGTACATAAAGGACATTTTATAGATCCATGCATTTTGAGAATTCTAGACACAAAGAGATGGTGCCAACACCATCTATCCTACACTCTTCATCATTTGCAGTAAAGACAAACTTTTTAGCATCATTGAAAGAGTGTAAGGTTGATAAAAAGTCCTTTTCACAAGACATGTGGAACCTAGCCCCACTGTCAATCCATCAATTGTCTCTTGAATTGCTATTGATTGTTGGTGAGGATGTAGATGCCATCAAGAATACATCTACTTCATCCTCCTCCTCCTCCTTTGCAAGGTTTCCTTGTTTGTCCTCCTCCACTTGTGCTCTTAGACTCTTGTAGCATTCAGATGCATAATGCCCCTTCTTTCCACAAAAGAAGCATTTTTGTTTTGACTTGTCCTTTGAGCTTGATGCATCATCCTCTTCTTTGGCCTCCTTCGGTGCTTCTTCTTTCCATTGGTCTTCTTTTTTCCCTTGAATGAGAAATTGGCTTTCTCATCTCCATCCTGCAAAGACAATGAACTCATTCTTGCCTTGGTGTGGAGCATCCTACACACTTCAGCCACTAATACACTGTGAAGTCTTTCTATAGTTGGCAAAGTGTCTTGGATGGCAAAACTTTGGACCAAATTTGCAAAGTCATCTCCTAGACCATTAAGGACAATTTTTACAAGATCTCCATCATGAATCTTCTCTCCAATGGAAGCCAACTCCCTATTTAGAGACTTGATTCTGAGTACATAATTATGTGCACTCTCCTCACTTCTCCTCATGCTTTGCAAAATTTAATTTCTAAGCATAAATACTCTAGAAGTGTTTCTAGATTCATAGATTGATTTTAAAGACTCCCAAGCCTCTTTAGCACTAGTACAAGTTGATACTTCTCTCAACAAATCATTGCTCACATTCATCTTCGCACAATGAAGTGCAAGCCTAGATCTCTTCTTGTATCTAGCTAACTCATGTGCGCCTAGAGGTTCATCTTCATCTTCAATCAAGAACTCATAAAGGTCTTGGAGCACCAAGAGTGACTCCATGCTA
This sequence comes from Diphasiastrum complanatum, assembly GCA_029204225.1. Classification (NCBI taxonomy): domain Eukaryota; kingdom Viridiplantae; phylum Streptophyta; class Lycopodiopsida; order Lycopodiales; family Lycopodiaceae; genus Diphasiastrum; species Diphasiastrum complanatum. The sequence continues at coordinate 24,468,573 of CM055104.1, read as the reverse complement.
ACCTTCCAAATAGCATAGTTTGTAGAATTCAATCTCTCACTAGCTTCTAGAAGGTATGCTCTAGCAGATCCCATCTTACTAGTGACTTCTACAAACAAGAAATAGATTTGATTGACTTGAAACTCACAAAGGTCTCACACTTGCAGTGTTTCACTCAAATTTGATTTCTAATCCAACAAATAGACTTATAATCACAGTTCTATCACTCCCTCACAAAGCTAGAATGAAGATAAGATGAAGTGAAAACTACTTTCAAACAAATCTTGCCAAGAAATGGATTTGATTGTCTCTAGAAACTTACTAAGGGGTCTCTCTTTTGTAGTGTTTCACTCAAATTAGATTTCTAATCCAACAAATGGACTTATAATCTCAGTTCTAGCACTCCCTCACAAAGTTGAAATGAAGATAAGATGATGTGAAATCTACTTACAATCAAATCTTGCCAATTTTAGCTATTTTTGGACAAAAACATGACAAAATATCCCTCACACTTTTTGATGTACTTTCAAGACCTGTAAAACAAGTTTAGAGGACCTGATTCCAACCTAGGCTAATCAGATCTCATGACCCTAAGTCAAATCTAATCAATGGCACTCAATCTTGGTAGCTTATCCTAAGCCCACACATGTGGACAGTATGGATTTGGACCCCTACCAAGTTTGGGATCAAATCTCCTCACCAAAATCAAGATTATAGCTTGCCCTCTCAATACTAGTTTTTGAAAAAAATTTACAGCAAATTCAATCCCAATCAATCCTAAAAGTGATGGAGGATGCACAAATAAAAGATCTAGATCCAAAATATGAGCTAGAATCAAGACTAGTTACTAAAACTAGCAATTTTGGCATTTAACTCCACGTTAGGCACATAGATTTGATCAAGTGAACCAAATAAAGTACAACAAGCTTCTCATACCTGTAAAAAAGTTTAGTACCTTCCAATCCAAGCAATTAATGCATAAAAACACTCACATCCAATAGCTAAAACTCGCCACCAAAAGACAATGATAATAGAAGTGGAAAAACTCGATTTTTCTTGATAATTTGATGGAGATCCCATCATGTATTTATACATTTCAAGCTCGGATCTGAGCATATTAGGGCACCTCTGAACTTTTCATACCCTAACCCTAATATCTAACCTAATAGGTCATTGGATCCACCCTAACTTGGGATCAAGATCTTGAGATCCAAAAACAATGAAAAACATGCTATTTTTAGATCCTAGAATTTCTCTAGCCTATCCAAACACATTTTTGCCGCATATAGTGATGCCACTTGGGCTAGCAGCAGAGATGACAATAAGTTTGTCTCTGGTGGATGTTTTGTGCTTTATGGATCAGTAGTAAACTGGGTATGCAAAAAGCAGACCTTGGTTGCTCAGTCCTCATGTGAAGCAGAATATGTTGCTTCATCTAAAAACGCAAATGAGATATTGTGGCTTTGAATGTTGTTGAACGAGTTGAGTGAACCGTAGGTTCAGCCCATTATAATGTATATGGACAGCCAGAGTCACCTCACCGAGGATCCTGTTTTTCACTCCAAAACCAAGCACATTCTACTGAAGTACCACCACATCAGAGATCTGATTCAGAAAAAGGAGTTGATGATTTAATATGTTAAATCATCCGACATAGTGGCAGATGTACTCACAAAGCCTCTGAACAAGATTTAGTTTGAAAAGCACAGAATGTCAATGGGAATCAAATGAAGGTTTTCTCAGTTCAAGAGGGAGCTGAAAATTTGTGAATTTGGGATTTTCGGCCTTCGCATTTTTTGCAAAGCCAATTTTGCATGATAGGCATTTTAGGCTCTTGTTGCACTTTTCGCATATTTCGCACTTTTGTGAAATTGGAATCAGATCGTGAATAGACAATGCAAATAACGGAATGCTAGAAAGCAAAAGTGGACAAGGACAACTAACTAGAAGTAATTAGAGTTAGGATGTTCTTTGAATTACTAGGATTAGATCAATTGTCTCTCCATTCTCTATATAAAGGATTAACGAGAGACAAAGACGAGAGGTTAGTATATGATACTAGTTTTTCGTAAGAGAGAGTAGCTCTCTTGAGTTGTTCGTAAGAGAGAGTAGCTCTCTTGCGGTGACGTGCTGTTTGAGATCCAAACATCGCACAAGTTTTGTTGTAAATATGTAATTCAGATGATATAAATGCAAGAGTGCATTAGACGTAGTAATCTACAATTGTTTTATGTCTGATTGATTCACTTTCTCTTCTGCCCATTATTTCCATTCTCATGCAGTAAATCTGTAATTGTTGTCTACCATATGTTGCAATAGTAGAAACTAGATAATTATTGTTTTTACATTTGAGCTTCTGCATTTTCTATCAAATATTGCACCAAACAATATGTTTTCAATTCTAGCATTAAGCCAATTGTAAGGCGACCTAAAAAGAGCATAAGGTTGCCATCAAAATCATAGTAAAAGGTGAGATAAAGTTCAAGAAAGCTACAAAAATCCTAAGCTAGGGTTTACAACTTGAAAACAACGTCACCATGGATACCCAAGATAAAATAGCTGGTAATAAATAGAGGCAACTAGACCAATTAGGGTCTGAATTGAAATTAAAATTGTAACACTTTCATCAAGAATTAAAAAAGTTATTAATGTTCAGAGTTTTTACAATTTTACGAAAAAAAATAGTAAAAAACACTAATGCATGTGTCTGTGTCTATTTGAAATATTGCGTGGAAACTTGAAATTAGTGGCACTATGTTTTTAAAGTCTTGCACAAGTGGTCTACACTGGTTTCGAGTGGTTATGGGCTTTGCATAGTATTGATACTAATCGTATGATGGAAAATACATAAAAAATAGTCAATTAGATAATAATCACTATACCAATACCAAATTTTTCTAGCAACTTTATGCATGTTGCCTTTCATGCCTTCCTTCACAATATGCACATATGTGCTCTGTTCTAGGTCCAAATCTCCCTAAAGTCATTCCTATCATTTGACAAAGGCATATCAAAATACTTTTTTATTCCTAGAACTAAGTATCCACAACACAATCACAAAAGTTGTTAAGTTTGACATCAAAATACCTACCCTTAATCGTTCTAGATCTACACCATACAAATGCTCATTATTCTTCTATTATCTTTCCTCTAGCATTATATCTAAGTCTCTCTTCGTCTTCATGATCCTAGCCTTTCCTTCCATCATGAACATATGTTCCACTTACTCTGTGGCACAATCTTGCAAACCTTGATCATTTTATTTAAGTTGAATTAAATTCAAATGACCTACCAAAAAATTAAAAAAAGCTACAAATCTTTGCACCCTCTTTAAAATAATGACTTTTTTCAATCATATGGCCAAAATTTTATGGTACACAAATCAAAATATTTGGACATTGCATTAAAAATTGCAAATTAATCCATCGTACCTGATAAAGAAGGAATAGCACTAACCAAGAGAAAAACACATGCAACACAATATTAGATACCCACATTCTTTAGAGAAAATCATAAGATAGAAAGAAAAATACAATGCAACGTCATGGGAGGATACCACAATGAAAGCATTGTTTACATGGCCAAACTCCCTTTTCCACCTTGGTACGTAACCGCCCAACAAAAGAAATATCTACAAGTGACATGCATTCCCAAGAATCTGCACACAATAACCTTGTTCTCATAATATCAAGCTATGTACCTCTAACATGTTCTTGCCATGATAGTTAGCAATGATAATAAAAAAGAGATATGAGGCCAATTTTAGGGCCAAATGAAACTCTAGTAGTGTTCAGCATAGCTAAACTTATAACAATGTTGAGATGTTGGAAAGAGTCTCTTGCACTACCTAGGCTAAGTAACATTTGAAATTGCACTCACAAAGGTGCTCAACTTCAGTGTGAGTGGGCATTTTGATCCTTGTTGACTTTCTTGGCTAGACCTTATCATGTGATATATATTGTCCATATTGAACAAAGTAATGCTAGTGAAATGAGCAACCTTTGTAATTTAAAAGTAATTGAGAAAAAAGTAAAAATGTTAGAAATGAAAAAGAAAACGACATGGTAAACTTTTTTCTAATGTGCTTCAAGAGCTTTCTTCCCCTTGTGACCTTCACGTTGTGCTTAATAGGCTTGACCAAGTGAACATGGTATGAAAGTGAGTCATATTGTTACTTGGAGGTAACTAACAAAAATGCACATGTGCCTAGCACATGTTTCAAAAACCTATGTTCTTTCACCTTTTCACATGATTAATAATAGAGGACTCAAAAACTTACAAATTTATACAATACATATATGCAAATATTTTTGCTCTTAGAGTGTTCAAATTCTTAAATGAAACTTAATATAGTTGATGGCAATGATCATCAAGTATAAATATGGTAGCACACTATATTTTAACCCTTGTATCACTTTATGTTTTGATGAGTGAGCTCCAATTTCTTTCTTTCTCAAAATACTTCCTTTGACTATAAACTTTGAACAAAGGCACAAAAGGAAGCAAGTAGTAGATACTTTGTTTTAGAATATCCTCTCCGCCTCTGGAATAACTTAGATGCATGTATAGATTCAAGGATTTTCTTTGTACTCTCTAGAATTCCTGCTTAGCCATTTGTTTCAAAGCATATTCACTGTTATTAATTGCCATAACTCACCAATGGTGTGATCTAGAATTATAACATTGTGTGTGACAATTTCACCAATAATTGGTTGATGACGATGGGAACTCTTGGGACACATTAAGCTACTAGTGAAGGGCAAAATACACCTTCAAATGCAATAAAACAAAAAGTAGTAGCTCTCAGGATTTATGGCATGAAAATGTATCAAAGGTGAATGAAGTAGGGGGGCAATTCTAAGACTTGGCAACACTGGAAAAGTACGGTCCATCCTAACCTATCAAAGGCATTGTCTAGATCAGTTTTGATGCGAGAAGATTGGATGTTGCAATGTAGTTTCATATCAACATTTGCCACATATAAAAAATATTCTCAATTATGCATAAACCATGACTAATTGGAAGAGACTAGGCTAGGGAGAAAAGGTGTCATTTTTTGGGCCAAGGCTTCAATAGTGATCATACATGTTGTATCTACCGTTATAAGAAGCCTAAAGTCTTCATTCAAGATGGAATGAAAGGATCTTGGGTACACACATAATAAGTCCTTTTTTGGAACAAACTTTGGAAAGAAACTTGTGGCATCCACACAGTACTTGGAATTTCCAAGAGGTCTAGCATGAGGGTGTTCAAGAAGTTATGGTTGGAGCCATCAAATCCTAGCATTTTTTCTTTTCTCAAACAATTGAGTGCATTTGAGAGGTCTTCCTTTATGAGGGTTAATTCCATAAAGTTCTAGATCATTTGAGATTCTCTTGAGCAAACTTAGAAAACCATATGTTCTAAGTTCTCTCTCATATATAATCATATAAAGAGTAAGCGGCACCTTGTAAGTTTTCCATATTGCAATCTTAAACCATATATTGTAAGTTTTTTCTCTAACATATTGCATACAAAGAGTAAATGGAAACTTATAAGTTTTCCAAATTGCAGTTTTAAATTATGTACCAAAAGTGATCAGCCATAAAGTATGTGTCACGTGTCATACCAACACTCGACATGTAAGAACTGTCTTCCTTTCCACTAAAATGTAAATGTTGTACTACATTTTTAATTTTGTAGATTGATACATATGTGTGCTCATTGGATATACTCAGCAAATTTATTGATGAGGCTAGCTTTGATCATTGAGACTGAAGCAGTTTTGTTACTAGAGTTGTTGGCTCCTTGGAATCTAGCAATCTATTTTTTGAATTTTGGTAAATGGTTTTGGCACATATGACTGATTCAATATTATATCTATATAATTAACCAATCAACAATAGAGTAATCATCCCAAGAAGAACATTTTATATGAATGATGAAAGCATTCATGAAATGCCTATGGCACTCTCAGATTCCCACATTGACACTGTACACATAAAAAGATGTCCAAAAGCCAGGATTGAATTCCTAGATAAATCTAATTCCAACTGTGGACACTACTTATCAGATGGTGTTTAATCTGCATTCAGATAATATATGCCACCAATCTAAAATTTCAGAACTGTAACAGGGAAGATACATATATATTATATATAGCATGCCTGGTATGCGATTTGATGGTCATAAAAAGATATTGTCTTGCTTAGAGTTTCGAGGGTTCAAACAACGACGTGCTTGATTGCATCAGCATCAGTGGATGCCCTAACAATCCTTGCTAGCCTAAATAGAAGCTAAATCTTTACTGGTAAATGTTGCTGCTTCTTGAACTCAAACACTCTTCAGATATGACAGTTTCCTGTATGTCTAGGAGGGTGGACTTATTACTTGCCACATGTAAAAACTGTAAAAACAATTTGAACATATCAACTTGAGGCTCTGCAAATGCTGCAGATCAAAATTTATTGCCTAATACTGGTTAATTAAGCAAAGCTTTTGAGGTACTTGTAGTACATAATATTAGGGGATGCTCTCTTCTCTCTAGTCCCCTTTACTCTCCATGCATATAGCATTAAAAGATTCAGGAACGTCCTGATTCGTCAAGCTTTCTATTTCTGAACCACAGCAACAGTACTCAAAGTTGACAGGCTAGTAATTTAGAACTGAATAATTATAAAATGAAACTAGCAACTGTAGTTTTTGAAATCTCCTTCAAGTACAGATCCTTTTTGCACTAATTATAACGCACTCCATCAGAAAAGTTTTCTAAAAATCTGGACAAACATCATATTATAGCAGAATTCTGCATGCGAGGGCTTGATGACACAATCACAAATCTAACTGCAACCATATATATCTAAGTCTCTGAAATGCTTGATATTAAGAGCACTCTCCCTATATATAAACTTGCATGATGATGTGAGAACTTCAACCTATAGTTCAAACATTATGCATAGGATATTGCTATGATAACACGTCTAATATGATTTTTAAGTCTGCACCTCATAATTTTTGGTTTTAGTTCCATCGTAGGGAATCTTGTCTCAGCTGCTCACGGAATCTTGCAAAAAATGCTTCGATCCTTTCATTAAGTTCGTCTTTGTCAATCACTAAAGGATCTCTCATGCCAGGTTGCTCTGTAGATTCAATATTATCGGTATCAACAGAGATATCCCTTACAATCACACTCGAAGGTGCATGAGCATAAGCACTTCGTTTTGAGGATGACGCCTTTTGCACATACTCTTCTCCTGTCTGTGATACTGTGTCTGTCCTTGATTTCTCAGAGTAGGATTTCCAAGTCGATTTCCCCTGCTCGGAATGAGATTTCCAGGAAGGTTCTTTGTGCTCCGAGTAGGACTTCCATGAAGTTTTCTTCATCTGCTCTGATGATTGCCGCTGGAGAGAATAGTTTCTTCTCTCCCCACGACTTGCATCTGAAAGTCGTCTTCGTGAATTATCTGCCTCTGCAGATTTTGAGCTTTGAGGTTGAAAGATGCACTCAATTGAGGCAGGTTTTCGATCAGATTGACATGCCTGACTAGAAGTTGGTTCCATCATCTGCTCCGTTCGAATTTCAGGTGTCGAATTAGGCACCAGAGATGCTCCCAGCTGCTTTGCCGAAAAAGTGCTGAACGAAGGTCTTTGCGGCAAGAGCTTACTCGTGTTGCCAGAGCAAGAAAAAGAGAGAGAACGCTTCGGTGGAGAGAATTGCCATTCTTGATCAGAATCAGGTCTGGAAGGTAAACGTGGAAAAGGCGATGTCTTTTGCAAGTTTTTGTCAGAAGGCGAGGGAGAAGAGCAGGCAACAGTAGAAGCCGATCGATCAGAATTAACCTTTCCGACATTAGCATGTTTCTCACTCAAATTCGCATCCTCTCCATTGCTTGCCCATGACATCGATCCTGAAGAAATCCAAATTGAGACAATTACCAGGTTCACCAAGAGAAAAAGCACTGGCTGAGTTAACCATTCCACCGCGCTTCTCCAAATTTGAGGAGCAACCACCAGGCAAGAGAATCTAACAGCCGGACTTACAAAGTCCCCAATGTACCACGGCGACAGAAATACAGCAAGCAAAATCAGAGCTGCCATGGTGGGATTCCTGTCAATAAGCTCCGTCAGATTTTCGGCAAGGACTTCTTTCTTTGACTTGATCTTCGGTATAGTTGCCATCTGAAGCGAATCAAACAATTGCGATGTATAATTTAATGCCAAGATGCTCGTGCCGGTGAAGGACAAATAGGAGTGGATGGAGTGCGTATTATTATGCGTGGCTTGGGGTGGGTGTGGGTGTGTGTGCGGGTGAGTTCTAAGGATCGTTCTACAGGTAAGAATAAGGATGATGGTGAAGATATGGAAGAAATTGACAATACAAAGATGCCTCACGGCACAGCGATTATAATAGGCAAGAAGAAGGACGATGGTGAAGATACAAAAGAAATCGATCAAACCCAAAAAACCCCAAGCACGTCGGTAAAGAAAACAATAAACAAGAAACGTGAAACAGAAAATCTTTGCCCTACGCAAAAGCAATCAAAATAGGACCAAAGACAACACACAAGCAAACAAGGTGGAAGAACAAAACCGAAACAAAAACCTGTAGAACGATCAGACAGCTTACATTTACAAAACTCTCAAAAACAACAAGTTCCTGCAATCATTCTCAGCTACAAGAGCAGAATCCGAACAGCCAATTTGCAGAGCAGAACAAGAGCGATGAGCTCCTCTTGTGCAAATTGAGGGAGGTTACTGAATGAGTGGAGGAAGCCAAATGATGCGTCTGTATGGCCCCGCCATGTCGGGGGCTAGACAAGATGAGAAGAGGTCTGAGGGAGGAGGATATATCATATCATCGTGGCTCGGCGCTTGCTGCTTTAGGGACCTACACGGTCCCACAGCCACAAGAATAGTCCTGATTCCTCATCACCATCTTCTTCTTCTTTTCTTCTTCTTCTTCTTGCAAAGACTGGATAGTGGTCGTTGTTGGACTTGGCCAGTTCCTGGTGAGCACTCACTTGTATTGACTTATTTTAGCTCTTTTCACACAAAAGACTTGATCTCTCCTAACAAGCTTGGGAGCTTGGATTCAAATTTTCAAATATATGAATGAGATCTGATGACAAATCTAAGACAAAGACATGTAAACTACCATAAAAGGTATGGCCAATTATGCTTGTCCTCCAAGAGTGGTGGGCTGTTGAGGATGTCATTTCTTATTCATGAGAATCTACTTGGGGGTGTGCGTTCTTGAGATGAGGGGATGCGTTTTAAGATATTTTCGAAGACTACCTTACTAATAACCTACAACACTGCAATGGAAAAGGTTAAATAGTGGTGTAAAAGTTACAAATTTGAAATTGATGGCTAAAATAAACACATTTTTCTAAGACAAACTTACAAATCTTGCGACTAACATGTGTAATGCCAATGTCAACAATTGGTTCATAGTGTTAAAATTTGATGCATGTCATGTCCTTCAAAATCCAATTTAGATGTATTTGACATCTTGTGCAAAGTTGGGACATCAACCCCAAAGTGCATAGGTTGTTTAAAACGTCACTTTGAAGTCTTATAAAATTTTGAGTAAAGTGAGGTACTTGTAAAAATTCTAATACATAGATCCTTTATTTCTTGCAACTTGCAATATTTGTAGCTCAAATCCTAAGCAAATCATATTGCAATTACAAATTTCATAAGCTTCATCCAGCCTTAGAAATTATAACTTGAGTCTTAAGGGAGTAATATTGCAATTATGAACTACAAATCAAACTTGCAAATTTAGATCTTAAAGGAGTAATATTGCAATTAAGACCTACAAATCCAACTTGCAACTTTATAAATTTAGCTTCATATTGAAATTACAAACATCAATTGCATCTTTAATCCTCAAGCCTTAAGGGGATAGTTTTCCAAGTATAGACTTCAAACATTGCTTAGGGTAGACATATTTCAAAAATTGCAACAAAGTCCATCTTCTAGAAGATTGGATTTGAAGGGCAACCTCTATGTTAGGCCCACTAACATTGCCAAAGACATCATTGAAATACACGTGAATGGAAACTGAAAGCCTGATTTCAACAATAAATTGGTCTATAAAATACTTTATCATTTTTTTGTAAGCACTGAGTTAGATGAAGGATCACACTCAAATCACCTAAACAAATGAGAACATACAAGAGAAAACACAAATGATGACATATAAGACAAATTTTCCAAGCCAACAAAGCAAAGTCAACATCGTTTGAACCCTAAGATTTCAAGATCCCTTGCTTAAAAGTTCCTTTGAATTAATCAAGGCTTTAAAAAATTAAAGGCTCGCACTAATGGACTTTGTCCTATTGTTCGCTCACCTAAGCATGGTTATCCTATAAATTCAACTACATAAGTCAATATAATGAGTATTTAACATTAGATTTAAAATATTTAAAGTGTTGCATGTTTATTCATTCAAAATATATACTATTTTCATTCTCAATAAACTTAGTCCTCCCCAACATTGACTTCTTGGTGTTAGATAATGATAGTGATGAAGAATGCCATAAAGTGTCATGGACATATGTTGGAAGTTGACGTTGTGTTTTGCATGTCAATGCCCAGTTTCACATTTGAAGGATCTGAAACCTTTTTTATCATCAATACCAATGGGCAAAATTTTGTCAAAAGCTATCATTTTGACTAGCAACCTGAAAAGTGCAGGTCATCTACCTCTATATATTCTCATATTGGAGTACATCATAAGAATGTTATGAAATAAAGTCAAGCCACTCACATTTCAAATTGAAAAATATATTGGACTGGTCTCATACATTAGTAACTACACTAAAAATTTCAAGACAAAATTTATGAGGCAACTTTGACATTCAAATGACACGAGGTGGGCACCAACTTCCCTTAAGATGGCATGTGAAAGTTGTCGTAAAGACAACCCTAAAGTCGAATTTCAACACCTTTTTTGGGAAAATGCAAATTTTCAATTTGACCTACAATTCAGCAATACAAAAGTTGGCAAGTAATTTCATATTGGGCAAATTCCTATGGACAAGACATTTCCTATAGTTCTTTTTTCTTAGGTTAAAAGTTCTTTGCACAAGGGAGTATGGGCCTCATGTCATAGGTCAATTTTAACATAGGCAAGAAGTAACTATTTGTGCTTCAAGTGGAGCCATTGCTATCACTTGCAAACAAAACCAAGCCAATTTTATATTAACATAATAGACTTGGTGTGTCAAGTGGGAGAGGAGACTTAAACGATGGTAACCATAAGGACCCAAGATGCCCAATTATGTGAATCAAGGTGGACAATTTACATGAAAGGAATGAGAAGGAATTTTGCACATGTATAGCCAAGGAGTGTTTGCTCCCCATCAATCAACCTAATTCCAAACAAAAAAGTTTGTAGAGGGGAAAAGAAACATAAATTATGTAGGCCTTAATGCACCTCCATCAGGCCCCTTTGGACTTGCACATCATTTCCTATGTTATATTTGTTCTATTTAATATATAGTAAGTGGTGGCATATAGCTTCACCATTTCAATTATAATGGATTGGATTTCCTAAAATGATCTGATCATATTCATGTTAGTTCAATGTCAAATCAAGACGTGTAGTTGAGAAATTTGTGTTTGATAAATAAATTAACGCCTTTCGCAAGGCAAATCGGGAATTTGTTCCTGTCTTTTGTGTGACATAGACAAGTGCAAAGTTTGAGAGCCCCAACTAATGGTTAGATTGATTAGGCTAAAAAGGTTATTGTTTGTTAATATTCTTCACTATAGACCCTTGAACCTTTGCATCTTTGTGTTTTACCTATGGAATGTATAATCATAAAAGTTCCATGCATTGTTTGAAGCATATGGAACTTTTTCCTATGGTGAATCTTGACATGTGATCGGTATCGTAACATGTTTGGCATCCTTCTCCCATCTCACTCCTATATGATATATTGGTTGTGAGACTTCAATAGATCGACTAGAGCCATTGTATTATCCTTCTCCACCTCCTTGCTATGGAAAGGGATTTACATACATGAGTGCTCATGTGTGAGCATTCTATTCATTCTCTTGAATGAACTACAACAATCCCGATTCACTTAAGATTGAGGAGAAGTAGCCAACTTTTGTTCATTGTTATCTTTAGGTGTAGTGGGTTTCTTTCCTTGCCTATCCTCAACCCAAGATCTAATCAATCTAGCATCAAGGAAATGAAGTTAGTTGTCATGCGTAGATTCGTTCCCATGAGAGCAATAGCATAATTCAGATTTCAGCATGGATGGAAGATCCACATTCAACTCTAACATCCATTAAACCTAAGCGTTAACACTACAATCATTAACACTAAGATCCACAATGAAGATAGCTTACTCTTTCTCTCTCTCCCTTTCTCTCACATAAAAAAGTATAAAAACATGCAATCCCAATAACAATTAGATCCAACAATTAGCAAACACAATAAAAGCATGAGAGATGGAGGAGAACCAATCTGCTTTATTAAAATGAAGATATGTACATGTGTAGGAAACTCGAGTTGGTCCCTTTTTATAGTAGAGAGGAGGACCCTGGCCTCTGAATCCTATTGGTCCATTTTTGTCTCTTTAATTATTCAAATTTAAAAAAGAGTGAGAACCCATTCAAATTGGAGGGAAACCCAACTTTATTCACTAACTTAACATCTAGGCCCGGCGACATTAAAAGTCCCGCAAAAAGGCCTAAAATCCTTTTATTGACTTTCTAATTATCAAATAACTATGTGATCATTGGGGTTGGACTTACACACGCGGGGTGCCAAATTCCTCTCACTTATTAACTAGGGTTAGGGTTGTCTTGGGTTCCCCAAACCCTCCAACAGTATCCCCCACCAAAACTGGTGGTGGTCCCATGACACCTGCGAGATGTAGTTATTGTGGGCTTTTATTTGCATCACGTCAAATCTTTATTAAATGATATTGCACCTTCCCCATGAAATCGAGTCGGACAATGTTGAAGTCTAAATTGTGCGGCAAAAAGCAACGATGGGCTCCGACGATCCACTTTGAAGTTGTCCAGGCTGTGAATCGAGATTCCTAGGAGCCTCCCATCATTGCACGAAATATAATCTGGCCACCGGCAGCTGATCCTTAATGCTCTCTGACGCCATTGGCTTATTCGGATCAAATGCCAAAGTAGGAAGGCAATCATCCCATCGTGTTGCAACGGATGCCAAGAGAGTGAGATCTTTTGTGAACAACGTCGATTGCCTGACTATGGGATCAAGAGAGTGGATATACTCCCACTAGTAAGCTTGTAGGGCTCAATGGAAGTCCATTGATATCTCCCAGCTATATGGTTTGTGGATGATTGGCCAGTTCGACGTATGGATAGTAATTTTGTCCATGGCCAATCCCAAATCCTTCCACTTATTCCTGTGCGGCATTGGTATGTAATATAGATCTATGCGCAATTAGCGAGGGCTGGCCACATAACTCCTGATGGATTCTGGAGTTTTCTCAAAAATTGTTACTCTCCAAGTCGGCTGCTCTCCCAATTCGGGTATCTTATCCAATTCTTTGTCGGCCTCAATTTCAAAGGTCTTAAACTTGATGACCCAACAACCACGCGAAGACTCATGAGGATGTTGCGCTAAAAAGCTCTGGATCTGATCCTCGACGCTAATTGGTCATCTGAACAATGGTGTGGTCCTTGATGAAGATGGACTTGCTTGCATTGCCTGTGGAACTGGCTATTGTTCTTGGACTTTGGGGGCTCCACCCTGTTCCATGCCTAAATCCAACTCTGTATCCATTCTGCTAGGCGAGAACTGTGGCATCAATGGAACTTGAATTTGAGGCCCGGCTTCCAACACTTGAGCGATGGCTTTCTCATAATCCTTGATAATGGCCTTGGCCTTGCCTAACTCGGTAGTTGTCATCCTTTTGAGTTTATCAAATTTTTCCTGAAACTCCGCCAGTGTAGTATGGTAGGTTTCCACTTTGCGAAACAAGTATCTGATCTCATCCGATTCAAGAATAACTGCTCCATAGTTCAGGATTTCCTTCACTCTATATGGGCCTTCACCGGTAAACTTCGATTTCCCCTTGATCAACTTGGTTTTGTACATCAGTGCTAGATCTCCTTCTTTCATATCCTTTTTGTCTAACCGATGATCGTGCCATGCCTTACAGTGGGCTTTCTTTGATACTAACGCATGAACTGCCATCAATCTCAGCTTGGCCATTCCCTCTGGGATAATATGGAGTACTAAATTTTTGTATAACAAAAAAATATTCTAGTAAATACTTTATTGTTTGATTAACAAAGTGTGTACCCTGCCCGGTCATTGACAATCTCGATCGAACATCAAAACCTGATAAGAATATTTTCATAGAGAAACTTGGCCATAGATTTCGCATCAGCAACTTTGACAACTTTGGCTTCAACCCACTTGGTCATATAATCAGTTGTTACGATAATATATCAGGCCTGAGATCCTCGTGCAACACTCCATTTTTTAAATGGTGCTTGCAATAAAACCGGATGTAAGGGTTCATAGTTCTGTCTAGTAGGCCGTCGTGCTCGCTGGCAAACATCACATGTCTGAATATAATTTTCTATGTCCTTATGAAACGTAGGCCACCAACAACCTGATTGCAAAAGTTTTCGAACAGTAATATCTGTAGAGAAGTGTCCTCCGCCCATGCCATCTTGTGAAAACGTGATTAAATCTGATATTTCATGTGGTAAAACACATCCATGTAGAATATTGTTTGATCCACGACGATACAATTGTCTTGCAATCAATTGATAAGGTTGAGCCTTATGAATCAATTGCCTCTTCTATACTTTTTTCAAAGAGTCATTCGATTGTCCTAGCATCAGGTACTTAACAATATCCACTGCCCACTCGGGTACTGTCTTTACATAGAATAATGCAGCATCTGGTAATTCATCATCCACTTCTGTATTAACTAGTGCAGATCTAATTCACAAAACGTGGTCGGCTAGATAATATTGCTTTCCTTTACGAACCACAATTTGAAAGTCAAATTTAGTCAATAACAGTAACCATCTTAAAATACGCCCAGTATTGCACATCTTGTTTACCAAGTAAGTAACAGCTGGTGATCCGTATAAAATGCAACGTGCGTTTCCATGAGGTAATGACGAAATTTTCGTACAAAAAAAATCATGGCTAACGCTTCACGTTCTGTTGTTGAATAGTTCTTCTCTGGATTTGTAAGTTGTTTACTTGCAAATCGTATTGGATAGTCCTTCTTATATTCAATTGGCTGCATCAAAACTGATCCAATTGCATATTTCGAGGCATCAATGTGAACATGAAACTCAATCGTCCAATCTAGAGAACACAATATCGGTGCTGAGGCTAATTTTTTTTATAATTTTTCAAAGGCTTCTAACGCCTCTACTGTCCAAATAGGAACAACAGTCAGTTTGTATATAGGTCTTGCTAAATCCGCAAAGAAGATAATTAAAATTCGATAATAGTTTGCATGACCCATAAACACATAAACTCCACGAATTGTTGTTGACGGTGGCAATTCCACAATAACCTTGATTTTAGAATAATCTGTGGCAATGCCATGTCTTAATATCACATGTCCAAGAACAACTCCATGGGAAACCCATATCTGGCACTTTTCTGGATTTAGGGAAATTTGATACTTGCAAAATCGTTCAAATACTCTCTCCAATCGATCCACGTGGTCTGTATCTGTGCTATGGACTAAGTTTCAAGAAATTTATGTAGATAATCTTTAAAAGCAAATTGTCACCATATTGTTTTTAGATCTATTGTGATCAAGAAATCAAGAAGAACCTTCGCCTGAAACCTTCACCAAAGTCTATGTCAGTCTGACTTACGATATTGGTTCATCAATGAGTTGGTGAACAATAAGCAGAGGCCACGTGTCATATTGACCTATGTTTGTCAAAAAATGCTCTTTTTTGCAAAAATAGCAGTATTACAATTGTAACTTTCACCAAAATCTTCGTTGGAATTTCTGAGGATAGTGTTTACAGTAAATTACCATTTTTGAGTTCGTCGAATGTTATTCTTACTAGGATCTTGAAAAAACTCTATTTTTACCCTCGTCAAACTGCAAAAACCGTACTGTTTGTCCATCAGAACTCTCGTTAGTTCTACCCTAGTCTTATCTGAGTCAAATTTACTCTTTGTGAGTCTGGCGAAGGTAAATATTTTCATATTTGTCAGAAAATAGCCAGATTAGAAATTTTTTAATCCAAAATAGCACTGAAGAACCTTCATCGAGTCAACTTTTGCCCAGAAATCTTTCGTCTATACTATTTATAGGTTTTGATTTTTCAAATCTAGCCTCCGTCAAAATTTTGAGCAATTTTGTTACAGTTTTATTCTGATTTTGAGAAATCATTATTCTTAGAAGTGTCGATCAAGATCTAATTTCCAAAAATTAGAAATCTGATTATTTTCAAGAAATAGATGTTACGGATTTGATCTGATTTGAGATAAGATAATATTGAAAAATCTAGATCCAATCTCATTGTCTGATTGACATAATCTAGAATTATGGCTGAACAAGGACCACTGAATTCAACACCCATTATTGTTAGAAGATCTCCTCGGTTAGAAATACCAAAGTACAATGGGTTATCTGATCCCATCAGATTTCTCCAAATCTTTTCTGAATCATGTAGGGTTTATGGCGAAGTTTTTCCAAAAAATAAACTTTAGATATTTCCTATGGCTTTAACGGGAGCTGTTCAAGATTGGTTTTATAACCAAGAGGAAGCAGAACATCAAGATTGGGAGGTGGTCAAAGCTGCTCTCATTACGAGATTTAAGTCTAGAAAATTTATGGAATATCTCTTTTCCTTTTAAGTAAGATTAAAATGAGAAAGCGAGAAGCAATACCCGATTATATTGAACGAGTTAAACACCTCACATCTAAGTGTGATCCCGATCTAATCCATGGCAATGCTTTGATTATGTGGTTCCTAGCAAGTCTACCTAAAAGGATTAGATGCGAGCTAAAATGCCATAATGAATAAGCTACAATACAAAGTGTTATGGACGATACAATCCTTGAGGAGGATGAAGATTCGGATGATGAACCAAATGTTGGAATGTTGCCTTATATGACAGGGCAAACCACGACAACATCCACCACCATTGCATCAACAAATATCAATGCTACTGCAGAGAAGATGATCGATGAGTTCGAGAAACTTGGTCAAAAGCATCAGATGCAGCTGGAAAAGATGCAGTCTCAACTTGATGAAAAAATTAAAGCCTTGGAAGAATTCCATGGTAAAGTAAACAAAGAACCTGAAAAGTTTGCAAAGACTTTTCCTAGCCGGGAAAATGTCTAGTGTTCAATTCGTGCAGGGAATCACACTATGAATGAATGTCCAACATTGAAACAATGAATGACGAATACTATTTGTCATCTGTGTAACTCTACGGGACATGAAATAACATTTTGCTCTTTTAATCCTTGAATTATCCAGCAAAGGTATGCTAAGCTTCAATATTGAGAACCTACTTATTCAAAAGGTCCTAATGGGAAGCCTTTCAATTTTGCCCTTGGATTTCCAAAACGACTAGCTCTGTCAGTTCCAACAAGACAGAGTGCTCCTCCTGCAAATGGAACCATAACCTTATCTTGGTAATGAGCAATGGAACTATAGCAATGATCATGAGAGTGGTCCTTCAGAGCAGTATGCTATCTATGATGATGCGCAGCAACAAGTAGTTAGACAATGGTCCAGAGCACCACGTGGATGTTTTGCATGCGGAGAAAACCATAGAGTTGCTGAATGTCCAAACAAAGGGAAGTTTATACCATTCTGTAGAGAATGTAGTTATGGACACTGTTATAAAGAATGTCCTGCAAGACCCAAAGCACCACTAGTTACTACTCAAGTGAATATGATTACGATCAAGAAAAGGCCAGTAGTTCAATCCAAACCAACCGTATCTTTGATGGTTATACCAGAGCTCAGAAACATAAGGAGGTTTTAGTTGATCCAGTACATGCTGAATCTTCACCAACTACAGAGATACCTACCGCATCAGAGGTGTATCCGATACTCGGAATTTTTGACAGACAAAAAATGCGAAAAATGCGATACTGTATTTCTACTTGCAGTTTTTGACAGTGACGCTATAAGAGAAAATTGACTATAGCAAAAAGACGACAGTGTCGGGTTTTGTAGTGAGAGAAAATTCCCGACACTGTTGTCAAACTCCGTGTATTTTTTGCAGACTGTGTAAAAATACTTATAATTCTGCAGACTGTGTAAAACACGAGAGAATCCACAAAACTGGATAAATAGTTGGATGAAGATTGAAAACCGATTAGTCGATTAGTAGGAAGGAGAATAATCAAACACTTCAAAGCTTCCCAAGCCCTAAAAGATGATGTGCATAGAATCTTGATTTCTTGATCACAATAGATCTAAACACAATATGATGAGCTTTCGCTAACATCTAAGATTGAAGTACACTATTGAAAAGTCCAGCAACCTGAAAATCAAGAGATCCTACCAAATTTAGAGTTTCTCCAAAAATGCAAAATATTGAATCAAGAAGAATCTAGATGCAAAAGCTAAAATCTTGATATGACATCTACTAGAATGTATGATTATCTACCATAGACAATTTTTGGCTCCACATTCTAGTAAGTGGTTTCAAAAATCGGCCTACTACAAGTGATTTGACCTAAAATGATGATAGGATCACAAAGATCCACTTTCTATACTTCCAAATGCTTGATTTGAGTGTGTAGAGCCTCTAAATCCAGAAAGAATTTATGGCGCCCTCAAATCCACCACTAGATTTGCTTGATTCTCCAAATTTAGCCTGCAACTTGCTCTAATACCATGTGAAAAGTCATGATCCAAAATGCACTTAATGGATCTTTGATCTTGGGCCTATTTGATCAACACATCTAGAAATAGCTAGAAGGTAGAAATCAACAATTTTGGCATGCTAATCTTGCATAAATCACTTAGACATGATCATGAACATCAAAGTAAAGTAAGGTAATATTCTTGTCCGTAAAACAGCAGTGGCCTATTGTCCTTCACACGTGTGAATTCAAGATATATAAGAAAATCAATATTCGACACATAGAAACTCAAGATACATGAGAAAATGATATGAGATGGGACATAGAATCAACAAAGATGAATTCTCACAAATGATCAACAAATGATATTGTTCTCCATGTAGGTACAGCTATTTATAGTAGCCATAATGTGGCCCTATCTTCCAACTATGCCCTAAAATGGCAACTTCTAGGTACTTAACCAAAAACCTAGAAATTATGGTCCAAATGCAATGTACCAAAATTGACCAATAGGAATGGGTCCTAACACGACCTCATCCACTTATGTACTTGCTAAAAATATTAATAACACTATTTAGAGCTATATTGATTAATATGAAACTAGCTTTAAGTTGAGATTTCATTTTGGCCTCCAAAAATGCCAAATAAAATGTCGAGGCTAGTTGACAGTTTTCACACCTTTTATTGATGAAGATGCAATTACAAGATGGAGTCAAATGCTCTTTACTCAAAGAAAGAGATAAGAAAATGCTAAAATAGCAAACAAAAACATTGGTCAATCTTTAGCAAAATAAAGAGTAATAAAAGTCTACTCAAGATTAAACTTTTTCAACATCTAAGAAAGCATCATTCTACAGGTAATGCAAGAAAAAACAACATGCAGTAGAAGCTTCCTAGCCCAATGACAACGAAGAAGCTTTCATGACAAAGACTAAAGACAAACAAGATGATGAATATTGGTACTTGGACTAGGGGCTACCCAACACATGACAAATTGTTGTGACTAGTTTCCAGAGTACAACTCTTTTAACACTCAAAGACATGTTCATTTAGGCGAGTCCACATCATATTCATGGTGAAGGTACTATCAAGTTACAGTTTCAAAATTGTGATTTCAAATTAGTTCCAAATGTTCTTCATGTTTTGAATCTTACAAAGAATCTGCCCATTATAAACAAAATAAAGCAAAATAGTAGATTTGGGTCACAAAGTTAAATTTGATATAGAAGGTTGTTCTATTTTTTTAAAAGCAGGAGATTACTTCCAATTGAAAAAAGGCAAGATTATCTTTATGATTTGGGTCACTTCTATTCATCAGTTACTCAATCTCTCTCAACTATTATTTTAATGAGTAAGAACTTATTTTGGTATTATAGACTAGATCATTCAAATTTCAATAGGTCAAATAAAAAAATGGTTTAAGATCTGGATTACGATAGCAAAATGGAAGCCACAACTTGTCAAAGTTGTATTGTCATGGCCCTAATGGGACTTTGAACCATTAGAGAGTGCCTTAAAACCTCCATCACAAAGATATTTGCAACTTTTGCTTCAATACATTAATATGTCTTTTGCATCTATCATCTCTGGAATTATAAATAAGTAATGAGAATCCTTTGTTGATCATGCTACTTGAACTACATCTGTTTTATGCTCTCCATCTCACTCGCATTCCAATTGTTTCGTCAATATCGTGTGTGTGTGTGTGTGTGTGTGTGTGTGTGTGTGTGTGTGTGTGTGTGTGTGTGTGTGTGTGTGTGTGTGTGTTGTGTGTGTGTGTGTGTGTGTGTGTGTGTGTGAGCGTGTGTGTGCACGTGCGCTGCACCTCTCTTTGTCTCTCAACTCACATTCTCTCTCTCTCTCTCTCTCTCTCTCTCTCTCTCTCTCTCTCTCTCTCTCTCTCTCTCTCTCTCTCTCTCTCTCTCTCTCTCTCTCTCTCTCTCTCTCTCTCTCTCTCTCTCTCTCTCTCTCTCTCTCTCTCTCTCTCTCTCTCTCTCTCTCTCTCTCTCGTGCCTTCTTTCTCTCTTGCTTCTAGAAAATTCCGTTTTCAAAACTTCTAAAAGCACGTGTTCTCTTTCTAGAATCAACGTTTGTGCATTTCAGCTCCATTTCAACTGCCCATGAAATATGTTTTAGGGCAAACATGGACCAATGAAAATATACAAAATGCGTTTTGTCTATCATTGACTAATCTCTCTCCAATACCTCACTGTATCGCTATTTCTCTCCCATACCATAAAACCCTAAGAAAAATCTAAAAATGAAAATTTCTCACCTCTCTCTCTCTCTCTCTCTCTCTCTCTCTCTCTCTCTCTCTCTCTCTCTCTCTCTCTCTCTCTCTCTCTCTCTCTCTCTCTCTCTCTCTCTCTCTCTCTCTCTCTCTCTCTCTCTCTCTCTCTCTCTCTCTCTCTCTCTCTCTCTCTCTCTCTCTCTCTCTCTCCTGCCATCACGTTTCTCTCCTCCGATGCAGATTATATACCCTGATGTCTCTCTCTAGAAACTTCTCTCTCTAGAAGTTTCTAAAGAGAGATCTCTCAGTTCAACTGCTTTTCAACGCATTTTCAAATGCCCTTCAAAGATGTTTTAGGGCAAACGTGGACCAATGAAAACCTCCAAAATGTCTTTTCTCCACAACAACCTACATTCTCTCTCTCTCTCTCTCTCTCTCTCTCTCTCTCTCTCTCTCTCTCTCTCTCTCTCTCTCTCTCTCTCTCTCTCTCTCTCTCTCTCTCTCTCTCTCTCTCTCTCTCTCTCTCTCTCTCTCTCTCTCTCTCTCTCTCTCTCTCTCTCTCTCTCTGTGGCACCCTTTCCTCCCTGTTGGCTGCTCGTTGGTGTATGTGGAGGTCACGGGTAGGGCTTGTGGAAGTACTCTGAGGGGTCGGGGACAATTTTTTTTTTTTTTGAGGATCCCTTGTTGAAACGTTTCTGGGGGTTTTGCAATTTTTTCTTTACATAGGGGTCATCGTATTAATTTTTCTCTAACATGGAGCTCTTTTGGTCACGTTTGGGAAAAAAAAGTTATGGATGGACTTTGTTTTTATTTCCTTGTTTGTGTTTAGAGAAAAACATAATCTTTTTGGTTTGAAAGTCTTGCTTCATGTGTAAACGTGGCTCGTCTAATTCAACATACTGAAACCATTTTCTTTTGCTCAATTTTAGAATGGTTTCCCAAGATTTCAGATTGTGGTTTTATTGGCATTTATGGCCGATACGAAACCACAATTGTTTAGTGATGATTTGTCGTCAGCAGTTTGTAGTATGGAAAGTCCTGAAAATAACTTGTCGTTCATATTGGAGATTTTGAGCAACATTGCTCAAAATCCACCATGGCAATGAGCAGCAAGGCTAACAAATTAAGTTTATGTTAACTCAATACGATGCAGTGTATTGACTCGTTTTGACTTCCAGCCAACACTTTTTTTTGGGCAGACAAGAAGTTAAAAAACCAGCGACAGTGGAGTCATGGATTAACTAGTGGAACAATTATTTTTGGCTAGCACATTTCTCTTGAAGTAAAACATATTTTTTGTATTGATTAAGATTTCCACTTGTTCTTTCCAATTTCTAAATCTGTCAACTTAACGGGATGTTAGGGCATGATCTAAAATCCTTTTAATTTGTGGAAACTTGGCATAATACCATATGATTTCGAAGTTACTTGAATCATTTACCGGATCTGGAGATTTCGAGGAAGTGCTTGTTTGTTCCAATTAAATGAATTGTTCTTTTGGAATTATTGATTGGAAAGTGGACGGTCTTCTTGGAGGAAGAAATTGTGGTATGGCCACATGCAATTTCTAAGACACAATTTGAAACTAACTGATCAGGATGACCATAGTAGAGCCGTATATCTTGAAAGATGCCAATTACTATCGGTCACAAGAGGATTTTTTTGTCAATATTTTTGAGGTATGTTTGGTCATGACCCCTTTAGGGATATCTCAAATCACAAAATAGGAAGCCCTAAGTGCTATTTTTTCTTGAGAATATATTTGATAATTTTTTGATATTAAATCTAGCAACCCAATTTCATGAGATTCTTAAAAAGTTAGTGGTAGCTACCTAAACGCCTTGGAAGATATCGCATGAAAGGTTAATTATTTTTCTCTGGACTAATCGTGTCGATTATGGTAACTAAACATGAATACTTGGTTGATCCATGTGTGAATCCTTTTATGATCTATTCAGGTTGGTTTTCTTAGAAGTAATAATCTATATACCCAAAGAAGAATATCTTTTGGATAAGTAGTTACGCAGATATGTTGGGGCATTAACTGTTTCGGATTCGATTTATGCAACACATGTTATCAACTTGTCCCATTAGGCATATTGTGGAGATATGGTGTATGGATATTACCTTAAAAAGGATTTAGATTTGGTTAGAATGTGGTGTTACATGTGTTAAAACATTCAAATATTTCTAAATCTGGTGCAACTATCGTGGCCATTATGAGTTATTTTGTGACTCAGGTAGTGGGTGATTTGCATATGATATATAGGAACTTTTGGTTCAGATTATTTTTTGTTTGAAAATAAACTTATTCCATAATTTAGATGGAGTTGGATAATTGGTGTAACCAAAAGCCAGGGCTTCGTATAATGAAGTTCGATAGATCTTAAATTATTCTAAATCAGAATTTAGTGTATTCTAGATAGACATTATAAAGAATGGATGCTTTGAGCATATGTCTCTTCATGACAATCTCATTGGAATAGGTATCCTCCATTGATTGAGTTGCTTAGTTCAAAAAGTAGCAAATTTCTTGTGAGAATTGCAAGAAATGCTATAGTTAACATGTGAAAATGTTTTGAGTGCCCAGGATCGGTTCAAACATTTTTCTAATTTGAAAAGATTGCCTCAAGTTTCAAGTTGGAGATTGGATATATCTTGGAATTTTGAAGAATTCTAAGGGAATGCATATTGGGAAGCATTACAAATTGTCTGCTCGTTATAGTGGACTGTATAAAATCTTGAAAAAGATTGAATCTTTAGTTTACCAATTAGATTTACTGGACAAGTTCAAGGCTCATCTTGTGGTCCATGTAAGTCGCCTGAAGATGAGTTTACATGAGGAGGATCACCTTGGTTCTAGTAAAAATCTAGATTTGTTTGAAGACTCATTTGAAAGAATTTCTTCGGAGCATGAAAAGGTACTTGATATGAGAACCAAATGATTGTGAATTGATGGATAGCAAAGTGTATTTGATGGACCTACTTAAAGTTTGATGGCTAGTTAAATTTTTAACTATATACCAAACTTCCTTATTTTAAAAAAATCATATAATGCCATAAAACGGTAGCACACCATGTGCTACCTTTTTGTTGAATCATGGGTAGAGAGAATCTGGCAAGAAATATATCTACAAAATGCCAAGGCCCCATATAGACTACTATTGGAAGCACACGATTATTCATTACATTAAGTTTGATCTAGATCTTAATGGCACTTCATGGCAACATAACCTTGGAAACAAGTGATAGATGGGTGTCTTTTAACTGAATATATAACAGGATGGAATATTTACTAGTGATACAGTCTCGATTGATATTGTGCTTGGTGTTGAGGAAAGGCCTCAACAAGTACAAGGAGTAAGGTATAAAGAAAGACCAAGACTAGCTTTACATTTCATCAAGATGAATGTGTCGAATGAACACATAATGGAATTGGAAGGAGCCACTACAGAAAAGGAGACTTGGGACACTTTACAATGATTCTATGAATTTTTTTGGATCCCTTACCAATGTGTGTTTATTTGAAGATGTTATCAAGGACAATATGGAATCACATTTTTCCATTTAAGTAACCTTCAATTTATTTATTTATTTATGGTTTTTAGATGCAGTCGTTCTCTACCCACCGTTTTGATTGTTGTATTGTGGTAATCATGGCATAGTGTGACCAAAGGAGGATGGGCAGGTTGATGCAAACATAGCTTATTCAAAGTGGTATTGAACATATCCAAATGGAGACGATGAGGCCGCCCCTATCTTACAATATTTTTTCTTCCAAGCAGATGATTCCTCTTGTGTTTGAATGGCCAATTCCTTCTTGGGAGTTGAATGGGATGCCAATATGTCCTCCCCTACGAAAGGTATGCTTTCATTAATGTCAGTCAGTACAATGGCCATACATATTTCAAGGTTAAATGTTGAACACCATGGCATCTTCACTCAAACACATTCTTTTATTCACATTAAAATATTTTTTATTACAACGTCTTTACATTTAGCCTAAACATTCACAATTTTAAACCCATGAATATACCCAACGTTTGTTGTAATGTATTTATATTGACAAACATTAATCCAATACACAATTGCTTGTGAGTAAATTTGCCTCCAAAAAATTAGTAGACACTATTCATGCTAGCATTATCAGTCATCTCAATAGTGTCCATTGTTTGTTGCAATTGTGCTTGATTCTTAGTCAAAGCCATGCTATGTCTACCATTAAAAGAATGTTATTTTGATTCTATTTATTAAAGTTGGCCATTGATGGAGTTGCATTTTTTGTTCCACAACAAATTACCATGGAATGTGAAGTTCAATTATCATTAAAAGGTGATGTCTGGCAGTTTAATTCAACCCTATATTTTGATCCTCTATTACAATAGTCTGCATTTCATAGTTTGATCTTGTGAATCAAAAATATGTTTTGACCCTAAAAATCAAAATTTTGTTTTGATTCTAGTATTTTGATCTACTCTTTCAATACCATAGTTGCAAAAGATCCATGTCTCCTCTAGCATCTTCTACTTCTTCTTTTGTTCTTCTTTCCTCTAATGACGTTTTGCCCTCGCCTTGTTGCCATTTTTTCCTGTCTTTCTTTCTAGGTAAGAAAATCCATCAAATCTTTATGGGTCCAACATTGCCTTCATGTACGTGCGATTGTTATTCAAACCTCAATGTTGAATCTCTAGGAAGATGAGTGGCTACGCTTGTAGCTATTTATAAGTACTAAGTATCTTTCATAATTAGTATATTTTTTTCCTTTCAAAAGTTGGTTTAAGCAGACATTTATAAGACTAAGTTTCATTATAATTTGCTTTTGTATATTAGTATATTTTAGTGCTTCTTTGACATTGTGAGCACCAATATGATCATGCTCAATGATTGTTTGAGTTGTCTTTGTACAATTTATTCTTGTCTACAACTAGCATACAAGCTATTACAATAATATCTCAAATTATCTTCATTTTGTAATAATCATTGTCTGCATCCATCCAATAACAGCTATACCTATTCATTGCCACCCAGAAGTGTAAATAATATGTACTACAAAATGGTGAGGGCCTTTAGTCATGGGAGCAAAGTTTGCCAGAGGTGAAAGCCCTCCATAATCAATTCCATGGTAGTGAGTAGTGCTCTGAGATGAATTCCGAGATAAGCTCATAGAAAACCTACAACACTATGATGGACACATTACAACACTAGTATATAACATATAAGTTCAAAATTTATGGTTGAAATTAGTGCATTTTTCGCGTATAAAATTTCTCACAGGGAAATGCCAATTTCAACAATTGAATTGTAAGACTTTATAGAGCATGGGTATCAACAAAAAACAACTCAATTGAACGTAACTATGCTCAACTCCAATATGAGTTACAACCTTATTTGAAAACGAAATCTTAAATTTTGTCATGGATATATGACGTAAAACAATACCTAAGATGAACCCTTGGGAGGGCCCATGTGACATGGGTGGCTTGCCACACTCATTTGTTTCTTCTCTCTTTATCTCAAGGTTACATTACAAAGTAAGAAAAGGAGCACTTGGCATTGTGTTTTTAAAAGAAAAATGTGGACGGAATCAATCGTGCACGAAGAAGTTGGAAGGTATATTATGTTCCAGCTCGCACCTTTAAAGGCAAATTGCGTGAGGAGAAAGCTTACACATGCACAATATTGCAGCAAAGGTCCCGGTGGTGGGTCGTGAGAAATCAAAAGATCCTGGTGGCTGTTGTTCCTTCTTAAAATAAAGCAACAAGAAGTTAATTTTAAACATGCAGAGGGCAAGAAGGGGGGATCATCCATTGTTATTTAGTTTAGCAGACAAGCTGAACCAGATTCCAGAGGCAACCGAAGGAATAGCACTTACTGTTGTTGGAATCTGAGGCTTCTCCTCTCGTCACTGCGCACTTTGTGAATTATTCTTTGCCGACGCTTGGAGAAGCTCATGATAATAATAATACCGGCTGCGCCTGCTGGTGTAGACGACGTACGTGCATCAGTCTATACCTTCTTTACTTTTCGTGACTTTGGGTCAACCTGTTGCTTGTTGGGGTTGACAGCTACCAAATTCGAACGCGGAGTTCGTCCGCGTCAATTCCACAACTGAGAAAAGAAAAAAAAAAGAAAAAGGGAGAGAGAATAAGTGTTTTTGTCAAAATGTATGATACCTTCCCACTTGGAAAATTTCTTTCCAAAGAATGTTCCTGATCTTTAAAACTCAGAAAGTATCCTATGTATCATGTAAGCATGATTCTGACAATGCCGGATGATCTTTTACGATCTGGGTATCATACCAATCTACCATACAAAATTTGATGCTTTAAGATCTGGGTATCATACCAATTTGTTGCAATGATTTTGGTTGAACCATGAGAGACATTGAAAATTTGCACCAACTTTTACATAAGGAGACGCTCTTATTGACTGGAACAAAGGTAAAAAGTCTTTTAAACAATCATTCATTCCCATTAGCAAAATCTAATTCAACTTGCCAAGGACTAAAATCTTCTAGTAAAACTCTCATGGGGACCCTCAATTAAGGGATGGCATCCAGCACTAAATGTTTTGCCAAAATTTTAATATGTATTGATGAGTAACTTCCACATAACACTTGAAGCATCTCTTATGTATGGTGGAAGTTGTCCACCACACAACATTTGACCCATGAGGACTCCCAAAAAGGTTGAGGTCATACATGGCTTATTCTCACATGAATATTATGAATCTCAATAGGCATATGCATTTAATAAAAATATATTATAAATCATAATAGGGGTATTTATTTTTGTAGCGTGAAATTTTGCCATGTATTATGGCACGTGAATTATCTGCCCATATGACCGCCAAAAACTAGCAGATCATGAAATAAAAATAGGCAAGATGTGCCATATGTAATCCACTGCTTACAAGAGAGTGATTAGTTTTCTAGAAATTTCCTCAAAAAAAGCTATCTAGTGGAAGGAAAAAATTAGACTTGGAATTATGCATGAGTAAAAAATCATTTCCTAAGTGTCAAGAAAAGCGAGAGTAATCATTAATTGTATAGTAGGCAACATCTTTTGATTTTTGAGCTATATTGTGCTCTTTTAGCTTCTCAATGGGCTTCATGATTCTAATATGGCATTTAACCAAGGTAGTCATGTTGCTTTCATACCTCCTCCTTGTCCCTTAAATCTAGTGTATAGTCAATAAAATCACATCTAAAAACAATGGACCTATTGGTGGGGGGGGGGGGTTAGATTGGGTGGAATATGTATACTTGGGAGGTTGAGACCCCCATGGACATGAATTTCCAAAAGATAGACTTCTACAAAGATACACATAAAAATGCCAACTAGTAGATGCTGCCCCTGATCACATGCCCGTTGATCATAGCATCTTGACATGGTTTATGATAGGATTACGCAAGGAAGGCAGTTGATAAAACGTCACAACAACTATGTCTTTTTTGAAGGTGCTGCATTGATATCATCACGATAGATGATTACAAGGGCATGAGCTTTAACTCGGATAACTTCTCTGATGAAACAAAACATTGGAAAGAACAATGAGCTAAGCATAAGAATAAGCTTCATCATGATGATGGTTCAACTTCTACAACCAATAGTATCAACGTGATAATCTTGGCCACATAAAAGTTGCATACATTAATATAATCGTTGACCAAAACTTGAAAGGCTTGTAGCCTAGAAACACCCAAGCATACTCTAGACGAGAGTCTATGTGGTGCCCTCACTATGTGGTTAGTCACACGACAAATGAATGCCCATAGTTGAGACAGAGGTTAGAGTGGTCTTATCGATATTGCCATCTAGAATATGACCAACCATGACACCAATGATTATCGATATAACCTTAGAGACCAAACTTCCTTCCCATCCCCAAATCTTGCTCCTTTAGCACAAGAACAAGGTGCCTTACCCCAACTACCACCATGATTGGCCTTACCTCCCATTCCAACTAGAACCCAAGGGTTAGTTGTGCAAAATCTGCAACCAACTTTTCAACAGTTGCATACGGTAAAAGTAACCGACACACCTATGCGCTCCGGCGATCCACTTTGACGTTGTCCAAGCTATAAAACTTGATTCCCATGAGCCACCCATCATCGCGGCACGAAAGTATAATCTTGCTAAGGGCAGCTGATCTTTAATGCTGTCGGACGCCATTGGTGTTAATGGTCGGATCAGGAGAAAACATGTACTCCCGCTGGTATGCTTCTAGTGCTCTATGGAAATCCATTGAAATCGTCCAATTGAAAGGCTGGTGGATAACTTGTATAGTCATCCACAAAGGAAACAAAGCAATTTGCTCCTCCTTTGTTCTTGGTTGATGAGAAATGAACATCAGAGTGCACAAGTTCAAATGGTTGCTTTGTCTTGATACTTGATCTAGGAATAGGCCTTCTGTGTGATTTTGCCAACACATAGGCTTCACAAGGTAGAAGCTCCTTTGACAGTGACTTTGTAGTCCAATAGCTTTTCCTTCCTTGACCATATATTGCATGGCTTTAAAATTGGGATGTCCTCATAACAAATCCTTGAGAGAGTAAAAAAGTGTTAAGTTTAGCATACCAACTCCTTGGTGCTTGCTTAAGGCCATACAAACTCTTTTGTAGAAGACACACATGATTTGGCTTTGTTGATGAAATGTAGCTCTCGGGTTGCTCCATGTATACTTCCTCCTCAAGATCACCATTCAAGAATGCATTTGAAATGTCCATTTGCCATAGATCCCATCCATAAAGTGTAGCAAGTGAAATGATGACTCGAATGCTTAGCATCTTTGCCACGGGTGCAAAGGTCTCATCATAGTCAATTCCTTGTTGTTGAGCATATCCTTTTGCCACTAACCTTGCCTTGTACTTGTTGATAGATCCATCTTGGTTTGTCTTCACCTTGAAGATCCATTTGCATCCAATAGCTTTCTTGTCCTTAGGCAACTTCACCAATCTTCATGTTCCATTCTTCATAAGAGCTTGATACTCGAGATCCATTGCTTGGATCCACTCCTCTTCTTTCCTTGCTTGATCTACACTTGTAGGCTCATCCAAAGAGATTAGGAAAGCAACATAATTCCAGAAACTACTTGCTTACCCTTTTGATCATATGTGAGCCTTGAAGGTACTTGTCTTTCTCTTGATGTTCTCCTTGGCTTTTGACTTGATGAAGGTCCATCACCACCACCATCCAAAGTAGGATCCTTCTCATCAACATCAAGAATGTTAGATCCATCTACTTTACCATCAATCATGCTTGAAGACACCTTTGGAATGTTTCCCTCATAAAAAATGACATCTCTACCAACAATCACTTTGTTAGTAGAAGGAATGTAAACCTTGTAGGCTTTACTCACCTCACTATATCCAACAAAAATACCTCTTCCTGAAGATGGATCCTCCTTGGTCCTATCATCAAGAGTAATGTTGACATATCATGTGCATCCAAAGGTTCTTAGAAAGTTGACACTCGGCCTCCTCTTGAATGGCATCTCAAAAGGTGTCCTTCCATCCAAAATAGCACTCGGCCACCTATTGCACACGAAATTGGCACACAACAAAGCTTGATCCCAAAATGGTTTGTCAAGATTAGCACTTAACCTCATAGCTTTAGCACTTTCACATAAAGTCCTATTCTTCCTTTCAGCCACTCCATTTTGTTGTGGGGTCCTTGATGTTGTATACTCCCTCTTGATCCCATGCTCATCACAAAAGGCCTTGAACTTGTTAGATATGTACTCACCACCATTGTCACCTCTCAAGCACTTGATCTTTGTGGAAAATTGGTTCTCCCTTGCATTCTTGAACTTGACAAAGACATCATACACTTCATCCTTGCTCTTTAGTAGATAGATCCAACAAAATCTACTAAAATCATCAATGAATGTTACGTACATCACTCCAATATTGCTAATTGTAGTAAATCCATGAATATCCGAATGTACAATTTGAAAAGGCTTTGTAGATCTAGAAATAGATCTAGTATAAGGTAGTCTATGTGACTTAGACAAAGCACAAGACTCACAAACATGCTTGTCATTACTTAAGGAACTTGGAAGACCAATCACAACCTTCTTCCTTGCCATTACCTCCAATGACTTGAAGTTGAGGTGTCTCATCCTTTTGTGCCAAACCTCTTGAATAGAAAATTGCTCCCTTGCAACACATTCAACTTGGTTAGCAATAACACAAGCATCAAGTTTGAACAACTTCCCTTGCCTTTTACCTTTTCCAATCAAGACATCCTTCCTTTTGATCAAACAAGCATCTCCATCAAACTCCACCTTGAGGCCCTTACTTAGCATTTGACTCTCACTAAGCAAATTCTTGGTAATAGATGGAATAAACAAGACATCCTCCAAATGAACATTCCTATTTGTAGAGAGAGAAATAGGAATGGTGCCAATCCCTTTGATTGCACACTCACCATCATTGGCCTTGTAGATCACCCTCTTGTCATCTCTATATGCCAACAAAGAAGTGAAGTACTCTTTGTGAAAGGTCATGTGTGAACTTGCTCCACTATCAATCCACCAAGGATCTAGATCTCCATCATTAGCAAGCATACATGAAGACATCACAAAAGCATCATCATTTGCATCTTGCACATCCAAACCATCCTCATCGAGAGTAAGATTACCTTGCTTGTCTCCTTGATCTCTCTTCTTCTTGTAGCACTCACTTGCAAAGTGTCCTTTGATGCCACAATAGAAGCACTTGAGCTTTGATCTGTCCTTCTTTTTGCCACTTGAAGAAGCATCCATTCGATCTTGCCCTTTAGACCACTTGCTTTTGGTTTTGCCCTTGAATTTGCCCTTTGTGAACATAGCATCCTCTTGAAGTGTCGATGTAGATCCACCTCTTGCTTGAAGCCTATATTCCTCATTGATCAAGATCTCTTGAAGATCCATCAAGCTTGGCAAAGTCTTTTGAATAGCAATACTTTGAACAATGTTAGCATGAGCATCCAGCAAGCCATTAAGAATCACTTGAATAAGCTCTCCTTCCTTAATGCTTTCATCTATGCAAGCTAACTCATCATTCAATGCTTTCATTCTCAAAACAAAAGTACTGGGACTTTCTTCATTCTTTTGCAAACAAGGAGTCAACATTCTAGAAGTAGACTTGGATTCATAAAGCTTCTTCAATGAATTCCAAGCTTCCAAAGATGATGTGCACTTACCAACTTCCTTGAGAAGTTCATTGGTAACATTCATCTTTATCATGTGTAGAGCCTTCTAGGCCCTCTTGTCATACCTCAATTGATCTTGTTGTGTTACTGGTCTCTCCTCCAAACCTACAACAATATCCAAAACATCATTCATCTCAAGAAGTGACTTCATCCTCACTTTCCATAATGAATAGTTACTTGAGGTAAGCCTATCATTGGCTTCCAACATGACTCCAATTGAAGTTGCCATGTAGCAATGACCTGATCTTCTCTTTCAACCTGCTTCAATGCACAAAGCACTCCTTTGAACAACAACAAATGCTTTCAAAAGAAATCACCAAGATTTGAAACTATCTCACAAATTCTCTTCTAGCACTTATCCAAGCAAATCAACACATAGAATCATGGAATCTTGATCAACCTATGATCTATCCTCAATCTAATGACTTTTGCCACTTCCTAAGATTGAAACACACTCAAATGAAGTCCCGCAACCTCACTATTTAGAGATCCAATCAAAATTAGGGTTTTGACAAAATCACAAAAAATTGACTATTCCAAATCTACATGCAATTGCTGAAAATTTGATATGCAATCCATAAGCCACCACTTAGGCTGAACCAATGATCCAAAAATCGGCCAAATCCAGTATCTGAATTCAAAAATCGGAATTGAACAAGTATATTGATCTATTTAGTGTTTTGATCTACAAAAGATCCAATCTACAAAAGCAAAAAATCCGATTTTGGTGTAGAATCCTCTCTAGCATGCTCTAGACTTGATATCTTCACCAAATCATTGATAGATCTGATTTCCTCCTTCATAACTTGAAACACAAGCTCTGATACCATGTGAAAGATTTCAGATCCTTAAGATCCAATCTACTTGAATGATCTTTGGTTAGAAAGAGAAATACACTACCAATCTCACCAATGTAGAAAAATCAGCATCTACACACAATTTGAGATGCAAACACTAATAGAACTTGATCAAACTTGAATGAAATGATTATGTACTGTTGTTGTCCATACAAAACCAGAAGCTACTGTATTTCACATGTGTGGATCCAAAAATAGCAAATATAGATCATTCTACACATAGAATTGCAAGCAATCACCAAGATAGTGCACCAATGGATAGTAGAACCCAAGAGAACCATGTATAAGCATAAAATGAGATAGAGATGGTATCAGCAATGTCAAATTGCAATTTCAGGGTAACACTTTCATTCCAAATATTCTTCATGTTCAAAATCTTACCAAAATGATGATTTAAGTCATGAAGTCAAATTTGATTCTAATACTATTTGATATTAGACAAAAGTAGAATAGTACTTGCGCTCAGAAAGAGGCAAGGCAATATTTATAATCTTAGCCATTGCAATGCTTTGATTGTTCAAGCTTTATCTACTTCTACATCGCAAGAAAGAGATTTACTATGGCATTACAAAATGGGTCCTGTCAAATTTTTATGTCTTCAAAATATGTCAGCAAAAAGAATTGTTTGAGATCTCAACTACAGCAATATTCCAGACCTTATAGTTTTTCAAAGCTATATTCTAGCCAAGCATACTAGGATTCCTTTCAAGTCTGATTTGCAACACACATCCAAAGGTGTGTTAGATATTGTGACATCGACCCATGCAGAATCTCTCTATAGGGGGAGCAAAATGCTTTATGACCTTCATCGACAATAATTTGAGGAGGACAATAGTCTATTTTATAAAGAAGAAATTTGAAGCCTTCAAGTATTTTCAACAATTCAAGCACCAGGCTGAGAATCAAACTTCCAAGAAAATCAAGGCAATTCGGAGTGAGTGCTAAAGAGGCTTGGGAATCTTTAAAATCTATCTATGAGTCTAGTAACACTTCGAGGGTTCTCATGCTTAGGAATCAGATTCTACAAAGCATGAAGAGGAGTGATGAGAGTGCACAAGATTATGTGCTAAGAATCGAGTCTCTCAATAGGGAGTTAGCTTCCATTGGAGAGAAAATTCAAGATAGTGAGCTTGTTCAGATTGTCCTCAATGGTCTAGGGAGTGGCTTTACAAATTTGGTCCAAAGCTTTGCAATCCAAGACACTTTGCCTACTATAGAAAAGCTACACAGTGTATTAGTACCTGAAGAGTGTAGGATGTTGCATACCAATGCAAGAATGAATGTTATTTCTCTGCAGGATGGTAATGAGAAAGCTAATTTCTCATTCAAAAGCAAGAAGAAGACCAATGGCAAGAAGAAGCACTTCAAGGAGACCAAGGAGGAGGATGAGGCTTCAAGCTCAAAGGGCAAGATCAAAGACAAGTCCAAGTACAAATGTTTTTTCTGTGGAAAGAAAGGACATTTTGCATCAGAATGTTTCAAGAAGAAGAAGGCACAAGAGAGCAAACAAAAGAACATTGCACATCAGGAGGAGGAGGAGGATGAAGTGTCATCCTTGATGGTTTCCAACAAACCACCATCATCCAAGAGCAACACCAATGATTCTTGGTGGATTGATAGTGGGGCTAGTTCCCACATGGCATATCAAAAGGACATATTCTCCACTTTACTTTCTTACAATGATTTACATAGATCAATCTATACTGCAAGTAGTCAAGAATGTAAGATAAGTGGAATAGGAACAATTCCCTTGTATGTGGGATCATCCAAAAGGATGAATCTTGATAATGTTCTTTATGTTCCTAAGTTAACCAAGAATTTGCTTAGTGTTGGCCAGTTAATGGATTATGGCCTAGATGTACAATTTAAGCATGGAGTTTGTTCCATCCTTAGAAATGATGAATGTATAGCCAAAGGCTTTAAGCAAGGTAGATTGTTTAAGCTTGATGCTAATGTTGCAGTGGAGAGTGTTAACTTGGCAAAGGTAGAGTTATCAAAGGTGGAACTGTGGCACAAAAGGTTGGGCCACCCCAACTACAAAGCCATGGAATCTATGGTTGCAAAGGAGCTTGCAGTTGGACTTCCCAAGCATTTGTCAAAGTGTGGGAAGAGATGTGAAGCATGCAGCCTCTCAAAGGCTCACAAACTACCCAGAATGGGTATCACCGATAGTTCTAGTACCCAAGAAGAACGGCAAAATGCGGATTTGTGTGAATCTGAAGGCGCTAAATGCAGTCACCAAAAAAGATCATTTTTCTTTACCATTTACGGAAAGTGTCCTTGACAGAGTAGCCGGCGCCGAGGCCTACAGTTTTCTAGACGGCTTTAGCGGCTACAACCAGGTGAAGATAGCCCCCCAGGACCAGCACAAAACAGCATTTGCCACAGAATGGGGAACCTATGCCTATAAAGTGATGCCATTCGGACTTTGCAATGCCCCAAGCACCTTCCAACGAGTCATGCAGGCGGCATTCAAAGATTATCTGCAAAAAAATTTGGAAATTTTCTTGGACGATCTGTGCATGCATGGACCAGACTCATAACACTTATCCAACCTGGAGAAGGTGTTACAAAAATGTCGCAACTACCAGATCTCCCTGAATCCAGAAAAATGTCAATTCTGGGTAACACATGGCTTGATTCTCGGCCATATAGTGTTAAGACACGGAATCGCCACAGATCTATCAAAGATCAGGATCATTATTGATCTACCACCATCGGGGACGATCTGCGAAGTCTATATCTTCATGGGTCATGCTAACTATTATAGGATCTTCATTCTTGATTTTGCGGAGTTTTTACAAACTCACAACGGATCCACATTGGAACGAGGAAGCCCTAAAGGCTTTTCAGAAGCTTAAGGATGCATTGGTTTCAGCACCAATCTTACGCCCACCCAATTGGTCCATTGAGTTTCACGTGCATACAGACGCATCAAAGTATGCAATTGGAGCAGTCTTAACCCAGCCAGGTGAACACAAAAAAAAATTTCCAATTCGATTTGCAAGCCGACAGCTCAGTGATACCAAAATGAATTATTCAACCACAGAGCGGGAAGCACTGACAATGATTTGTGCGGTTAAGAAATTTCGACATTACCTGATGGCCACACATTTTGCTTTTTATACGGACCATCAACCCTTGCTCTATCTTGTTAATAAAACTTGCAACACCGGGAGATTCACCAGATGGCTACTTCTGTTGTTGGAATTTGATTTTCGGATAGTACTTCGCAAGAGAAAACAACATTACATGGCAGATCATGTATCACGAATCAAGGGGAAGGAGATTGCAACCCAACCCGACGATGAGTTGGCAGATGCTGCCTTATTTTACGTGGACATAGTACCAGAATGGGCTGCCGACATTGTTGAATATCTAATGCGGGGCCAACCAGACAAATCACTACCAAAGGCGGAACAGCGGAAATTGATCTTGAAGGCTAGACTTTATCAGCTGATTGTCGGCCAGTTATACCGAAGAGGACCAGACGGAATTCTTCGGCGGTGTATTCTTCCTCATGAGGCCACCCAGATCATTTCGCTTTCACTTGAAGGCATGGGTGGGGGCCATTTTGCATCCAACATTACAGTTCGCAAGATCCTGCAATCAGGATGTTGGTGGCTAGCGATTCATAAGGATACGGAGGAATACTTAAAAAAGTGCAATGTGTGCCAAAGGGCAAGAAGGCCAACGAGATTGAATTATGACCTAGTGCACCCGGTCTTAGCCCAGGCACCACTCGAAAAGTGGGGATTGGATTACATCGGTCCAATTCACCTTGCGGCAAGGAGTTCCCAGGCTCGATACGTAATCGTAGCCACAGACTACCTCACCAAATACATGGCCTCCTCATCCTCTGAAGACTCTGGCACCAAATAGGTGATCCAGCGTGACATCCCCAAGGCCACACAGATTTGGCCTCTACCCTCTGACGCTTTGATCCAACCATGACTGCAGACAGCCGGTCCACTTCTAGAGACAATGGGTTTTTACTCGGCGCTTTTCCATTCTAAGATTAACATGGGCCTCGCCCTTCACGCCTACGCCACTTGGGACGAGGAAAAGACTCGTTTCCACTTCCTGTACCAAGGTACCACGTACAAGGTCAGGATTAACGCCGACTCGATGGTCACCATTGGCATTATGTCCGGTGATCGTCAGCCCATCTCCCATCGCAACGCCAAAACTCTGATCAAGCCTTTCGTCACCCAAACTGCACCGAAAATCCATTCAGGCTAACAATGGTTACCTGATAGATGCTATCACGGAACCCGTCATTCAGGCGACTGCACATATGTTGAATAACTTTCTGGTTATTTCAACATTTCGCAAGGACAGAATCCAGTCTAAGCTGCTGAGTCAGATAGTGGAATCCTTTCTGGAATTTCCTAGCCCCTCCGTTGTGCCATACGACTGGCATAGCTTTCTTATTCGTGAACTAACCAACTCCATCAAACCCAACAACCGTAAGCGTATCGCAGCAGGCCCCCTGTTGTGTAACTTTGTCTGCGCACTTCTCGAGACGAAAGTGTGCGGTTTCCAACGCTCATCCCTTTTGTCTACCCTCGTGTCACATACTAACCTTTATCCACCATCTCAAGCATCCACCTCTTCCCAACCTGCGCTGCATAGGCCAGTACCAGCCAAGATCAAAGCCAGCAGGCAGCAGGGGGATTTAACCAAGATCAAGGGTCTGAAGGCCAAGATCAAGGGTCTGAAGGCCAAGATCAAGGGCAAACAGATACGGCTGCTGAGACGCGAGACCAGGGCCAAGGCGCAGATACCAACCAAAGCCAAGCCACATCCTCCAGAGGTTTCGCGCACGATATCTGCCAACCGGGCCTTGCGAAGACCCAAATCCGTGGAGGAGAAAATCAACAAATTCCTATCAAAGTATCCCCACGAATCATCAAGAGGCGGCTGGCAGATATCATTTTTAGCCCAGACCATAAAGGGCAAAGAACTACAAGCATTGCTCGCCCTCCAACCACAACCAGAGATTGGTCGACCAAGATTGGTTGCGAGGAGTCCACAAGTCCCTTCACACGCCCAAGGACTTGAAGAAACTAGACTGCCTCAACTTCATGGAGGATGCCTGATCCAGCAAAGGCGGGCGAAGAAAACGCTATACTAAACCGGTAGAGTGCCGAGGGACCGGCACTACTTCAGGCCGTGGGTCTTATTGGGGGTATTCCCAACAAAGTGTAAATAAATAAAATCATCCAATAAAATGTGTTGCGAGGGCATGGCATCCTGCATGCATAAGCCCATGGCCCAATGAGCACGCAAGTGAAGTTGTAAATAAAATAATAGACTTGGGCCCTTTGTAATTAAAATAAAACTTGAGGCCCAAAGTCAATTCTAAACTTAGAGTTTACTTTTTAGAGTTGGGTCCAATTTTGGACTCACATGAATCTTGTGATTTCCAATGTACTTTTTGTGGACCCTTGGATCAAGTTGGGTCCAAGATGAATGGATAGGATCAATGTAAATATTAGCCAATAGGATTGAGGGGCAAGGGCCTTCCCCATTGTATAAAAAGGCACCATTTGTACACTATTTTCGTGCTTAATAGAGAGGAGGAGACTCTATCATTTTGAGAGCTCAAGCATCCTCATTTGCTAATCACTCTTGCTTATGCTATTGTTGTGGTTTGCTTGTTACTTCCATTTCCCATGCTTTTTGTTTATGCTAGTTAAGGTTTTTCCATAAGCAATGACATTGAGCATTTGAGCTAACCTCCATCTCATCTCTCTCTCTTTCTCTTCTCTTCTCTCCTCCTCTCCTTTTCTATCCCTTTCCTTCATCCAAATCATGATGAATGTTAGAGTAGAGGAGTAGAGTTAAGGGAGAGTAGTGTTAGTGGTGAATACAGTTAAGGAGGAAGTAGGAAACTAACTAAAACTAGCATCTATGCATAGTTAGGTACCTATCCAGTGATCTAACCCTTGTTGATAGGCGGGAGGGCTATACTACGCAAGATCTTCGACCCTACACCCTTGTGTCGTCTATAGTATATATCCCTCATTCTATACAAAAGTTGAAAATCTTTGGACATTATGGTTACTCACTTAGCATGAATAGAAAGCAAAAAAGAATCCTAAAAAAAATGCTCTAAAAATCCTTAACAACCTCCTAAAGGCACTATAGTACCCCAGGTGTAAACCTGACATTCTGTCTTAGATCCTCTCTAGTGATTTGGCGAACAGTGCAGTAGAATGGGGCTCGACATATAAAAATCTAGGTGAATATATGATATTTTCTAATCTCACCTACTTCTATTTGCTCTTTGGCCTCCCCTTGGTGGACATAAAGTTCTACGAGGAGTCAGTCTAGCTATGGGAGTAAAGAAATCCCTCCTTGTCTACTTTACCCTCTCCATGGCAACAATCAAGAGGGCAATATAGCTTCTGTGTGCGAGAGCAAGATCAGAATCGAAGGAGAGAAAGTATGGTCGCAGAGAAGCAATATGTATGGAGTAGTACCACTTCTATTAGAGTGGGGTACTAAGTGGGTTAACGAGGGTCGCACAGAAGTGATATCAGGGAAGTAACACAAAAAAAAGAGTGGAAATGGCCTCGGGAATCCTCCTTATGTACCTTTGTCGCTCGCATGTGTGGGTCAACGGTCGTCGCACATGTCAAAGTATAGACCAACTACGACACAACACGTGTCTCGGTACGGATCAATCATTAACGGCCATGTGTCTCATACAAACAAAGCAAAGGTTGATGTGTCTCCGGCAAGTGTGAAATTCTCAATGAATGAGGCG
This sequence comes from Diphasiastrum complanatum, assembly GCA_029204225.1. NCBI lineage: Eukaryota > Viridiplantae > Streptophyta > Lycopodiopsida > Lycopodiales > Lycopodiaceae > Diphasiastrum > Diphasiastrum complanatum. The sequence goes on along the minus strand of CM055104.1, from coordinate 24,428,731 downwards.
CACATGTGGACGAAGAGCATAAATGGAACAAAACCCAATCATCTATTTTTGCATTTTTTTTTCAATTTTTGCAAATATCATTTCTGTGCATGATCCTCCTTTACTCTCTGAAACCAACTACACTCACTGCATGTGCACAAAAGCAATACTAGCCTTTTCCACTATTGTTATTTTTCGTAGATATTGATTTTGTGTGCGCTATGACTCACGTCCTTTTGACCAACACCCCTCTCACACAAAAGCAATATTTTATTTCCCGAAATCAACAATGGCTTCTGGTTCCCGATTTGACAAGAAAAGTTTTTGTCTGAATTTGGAATAACCCAGAACGTAGAGTGCTTCAAGTCACTTTTTCGTCCATTTTTGCATGTATTTCAATTTACACATCAAAGTGTTGAGGCTTTCTATGGAAGTCAAATAGAAAGCTTTGCCTTTACACTTTGAAATCCTCGATCTCTTTTTTGCCTAATTTGTTACTACTTAGTAGCCACATTTTCTTTCACAGGAAAGAACCCCCAAAAAAAAAAAAAATGCATGCCATCCTGTGTCAATTGCTCAATTTGCTCTGAAGTTTCTTGTGCAAAATTGTTCACCCATGTGGCTCCATCTTTTTAGCCAAATTATGAAAAGCCCAAAGGAGCCTTTCATAAACAACCCATCACATCCCTTGGAGAAGAAATCAAATAGCCAAATTACATTTTAAAATTTTCACACAATCTTTTTGGCTAAGGAAGACCCTGATGGCCCTTCATGGGAGTAAATGGATGTTGGATGGAAATCAAAGCTCTGAAAATGTTGTCAAATGTGGTAAAAGTGGTAAATATCCAAACATACATTCAAAGCCTGCTCCAAGCTAATAGTTTCCTCAGTTTCTATCAACGGCATTGGAACTGATAAGAAACCTACATAAGACACATCAAAATCCACTTGCAGACATCATCAATTCACTATACATAAGCGATCGACAAAGATTAATAGAAATGGTCAATATAATGAGCTAGAAGGGACTGCAATAAATGGATAGCAATAAGTATCATCTCATGTGGTGTTTAATGATGTACACAACATCAAAAACCCTTGGAGAGATCATTTCCCAAATCGGTCGTGTTTGTTCAAAAGGGTTCCCTCAAACGTCAGTGACTGGTTAAGATACTTACTCAACCTTGCCTTCTTGTTGTAGTGAAAAGAAAATATTCATGATTATAAGTGGCACAGAAAGTAAGCTGCATGTTAGAGAGAAATTTACAATTTCAAGGTGGTTGATTCCATGATACCCAGAGGCATAGATTTTGAGAACCGTGGAAGGTTCACCACGGTTCTCTGAACCGTACAGTTCACCAAAAATTTAAGGCTGAACCGTGGTGAACCGTCCAATTAATTAATTAATTTTTTTTTAGTTTCCCACCCCCAAAAATGGCCCAAATATATGCAAAAGCAAGGCCAAAAAAATCTGTGAAATCTGTGAAATCATTTGAATCTGTGAAATCTGTGTAACGCCAAAAATCTGTGAAATCTGTGAAATGAGGACCAAAAATGCCTTGGCCTCGAGGGGTTTTGGGGGGGAAAATGGAAATTAATTACTTAATTAATTAATTGATTAATTAGAGGAACCGTACCACGGTTCATGAACCATGGTATGGTTCACCCCACGGTTCTCAGGAGAACCGTGGGTTCTATGCCCAGAAGTCATACAAACAGTAGAGAGACAGCTAATAAAGTAAGGTCGATCTAAACCTTAGACACAATGAAAACCAACGTTGAAAAGCAGGCTACTTAAAGAGAAGACCAGCAAGGAAAGGGATTCATGCATCATAGGTCCTGATTGGTGGATGTGCATCTAGTACAATGATCTGCAATCAAACTGACTTCTTTATTTCTGAAGTTCACGTATGGATGCCATGCATACTTCTCATAGCCTGCATGTGTAGGGTTTTGACTGAATATGCATGTGAAGGATGCAGACCCACAATATACCGCCAATATCAACCACGGTACACCTGCAAAAATCACTAATCAAACACATTGTCCATTGGATTGCAAAACAGGCAGAATCCACCAAACTAAGACATGTCCTCTTCAATTTGCATGCATGTGAAATTCAAACCAACAATCTGCAGCCAATTATTAGCTAGAGTGCCTTGTATGAGACAATGCAGTTTGCAAAGCAAGGCCAAAACCCAATCACTTTATGATATGTCCTCTTAAATGTAAATACAGATTCTGCAAACCAGCTATCTGGAGCCAAAAAGCCAGCAATGTTTATTCGTCACGTATGGAGAATTAGTGTATGATTGTAAAATAACCGAGGAAAAAAATTTGGAAGCTTATTTAGACAAAAAAATCCTATAAAATTTTGAGCACTTCCTTTGAAGTTGTCTTTTGATTTGTAATGTATCAAATTGCTAACACAAAGTTAAACTTGGATGGTGCAAATGAAACTGAATTAAGTCTGAAATATGCCACAATATTTCTTGATGTCTGTTGTTTTTAGTCACATTATTCTTCCATTTCTGTGCTGCTGTGGTGTTATTGTTAAGGTACATGGCGTTGCATGACAGTTGAGCTATCAAACTTTACTAGGTGACTTATGCCAAAAACTGCTACAATGTCAAAAAGAAACAACAATGATAGGAAGGGCTACGAGGTCTCAAGAGATGACTTGAGACAACGTTTGATCAAATGAACAGATTTTATATCTCAAATTTACACCATGATCCTAGCTACAGTAATCACTTCCATTATGTAGCGGAGTCTGCCAATGTGAGTTCAGTTCAGTGTAATCCCGCGGCACAGCTTTGCACAGTAATAAGCTTAAAAGGCAAAAAAAATGGTACCAGAAGTACTCACATGGTTGTCTGATTCAGAACCAGAAATTGAAACTATGAGCTTCAAGTAGCATGTCGAGCCACCAGAAAGGGAATACTGTAGGCTTATGAATCTTGTAAGCATGCACAAAGCCATTTTCTGAAGTTCCCAAATGGTATTTTCTGCACTGATTCAGAATTTGAAGTGAATGGAAATCTGGAATGCCACATCTCACTCCTCCCATCGACAGATGTCAAAATAAAGTGGGCATTAGGCATCAGACAACTCATGAAGTTGCTCAACCAAACACCATGTCTTTGCACTGATAGGTCATAAAATATTTGCGATCATGCGTTCTTCCATATTCCAGTTACTACCTAGAGATTTACAATTCGCTTTTGAACCCGAACTCAGCATCAAAATCCTCATCATCTTCGAACATTCGTATGAAACGAGCATGCTGCTCTTCCCTTAGTTTCTTTCGCCACAATATATAAGCTACGGTCCCAACAGCCGATATGAGGAGGACACCAAAGAAGATCAAAAGCACAGTAATGCCTGAAACCTTGCCCTTAGCAGACTGGTGATTATGAGCTTCTGAAGGCAATGTAGAAGAACTATCTGAATCTGCATTACAGACGGAAGTCAAGATGGAAGCTTAGAAATAGAGGAAAAAATTGTCACACACTCCCTTTCCCTCGGAGTTTTCTACGCCAGCAAATAATCTTAATAGTGATCGAACAATACATTATGAGAATACAAAGTAACCAATGGTACCACCATCGATTGTGAAGACAGATAAGCGGGCTATCAAGATTGATATTTTGATGGGGCCTAAAAGCTTATAGTAATGATAGATATTAGACAATGAGCAAAAACTTTAAAATAAATAGTCATCAGGTGCAAAAATAATGAGTATTCATTCATTCGAAGGACATACATACAGTATCATCTCTGAAAAATGATAGACTATCATGTCATATATACTAGGCTGATGAAAGCGCTAATGTCTAGATTTGGACTCACAGGACATCAAAGTCGAGGATAAGAAGATCATCTATCCACAATAGATACAAGGCAAGTAAGGGAATTCCAAGCATATCCTAAGAGCTATTCGACTGGCATCAGTCATGTTCCCGAGATGCCCCTATATAGCAAAGGGCATTGATCGGAATAAGATTATATTCATCAAACTTATGCACTAAGAATACATGCCCAAAGATGTACCTATAAGTTGGAGTTCTCAAAAATAGCAAGAACTTTCATTGATGCTTGTACTTCTGCTATTAAAGCTTCAAGGCCCTATTGAAGGTCAAGTCTAGCCCCAGTGGGCAGGTTCCTTTCTGCTTGTTTTGCAAACAGGACATGACTGACTGAATAGAATTCTGCTTTTTTGAGTATCTAAAATCTCAAGTTGAATTAGGGCAGCATTCATTATTGTTTTCTTAGGAGAGAAACATACAGGATGTTAGACTTAAATGCCAACTAATATTTAGTTATCTCCAACTTTTAGTAACATACTTCTTGCAAAAGAGTTTCAAATTTATGGTCCTATACGAAATACTTGCAGACTGTGTATTCCCTTTTTTTATAGCATCAACACTAACATCCAAAGCACATGGATGAATTCATAGTGATTCAAGCTACAATCCATATCGTGGTCAGCACAGAATATTCCACAATTATCTGGCAGCATTGACATTACCCAAAGTAGATACCCTTGAGCTAATGAAAAATTGAACATTGTACAGGAGCTGGCTGACTCAACTGTTATGATGGAATTTTACAAAATTTAACAACAAAGTTCCAATGTTGCAGCGGATCGCGATCCACTGCAGAATTGTTCTGGAACATCAGCGATCCGTGACCTGGATCACAATTTTTCTCTTTCTTTTTGGAAAAAAGAGTAAAGGCTAAAAAAAAAACTGATAGTTTAGTTAGTGTTGAACGAACTACAAAATCATCAATGAACGCATCAGAAGAACAACCTATTGATAAACTGGAAAAAGGCAAGAATAACATTGCATAGAGACTAGAGCCAAATTGATCTGGTTAATTATATACTGTTGGCAATGTATGATGTACTCATATTTTGTTGAGCATGTTGAGTTGACTCACGTTTTTGTCACAAGCTCTGAGATGGGTGCTTATGCTTCATAATTGTTGTCGGTTTGCTGTTCAATATGGATACATGTAATTTCATTTGTAATATGCTTCATACTTGTTGATTGTTGTCAGTTTGCTGTTCAATATGGTTACATGTAATTTCATTTGACATAATACAAAAATGGAGATGTTCGATAAAGAATCACTTAATGGCTCAAAATTGGACCACACTCTTCTTGGAACTCTGGGCAACTAGGTAAGTGATTTGCTATTGAAAAAAATTGCATTCCCAGAAACCCTAATAAGAAATTCCGGATCACGTTCCGGCTCGTGATCCCCATTCCGGATCACATTCCGGAACATGGGCTGTATCTTTGCAACAACATACAGTGGCCCAACATGCAGAAAGAAAGTCTTGTAAATGTTGCTCCAATAAAAATTTGACCACCGCTTCTATAATCATTATGATACGCATTACACCTGCAAGTAGCGATACATGGACTTATGAGCTCTTGCCCATTAGCTAAGCATCAGATGGATCACAAACCCTCCTCTCAAAGGAGCTCATAAAAGTTTTCTACAAAAAGATAAAATCACTATGTCAATTGACTATAAAACAAGTGAAATTCTCCACATATTGTGTTCCAAGGGCCCTTGCACCAAGCTACGACTACGGTAAAAGGGATACGTCGACGTGGCACAGGTCCCATGAGGGCCGCTGGTCTGTACACCTAAGGGTATCCATTGATCAAATAAAATAGGAACCATGGGTGCATATCAATAATCAAGTGAATGATAATGTCTAATAGGTCCAATAAATGGCGCCCTAATAAGATCTATAGTGATACAACTTATTTGTCTCTCCTAAAAATAGAAACATTCTCTTCAATATAGGCAAAAAGATAGAGGATGTCTATTTACTGAAATGAAAATGTAATGATTGATGTAGATGTTGTGAAAGCTGGCTCCAAAGTGGCACACACCAATTTACCCATGTAGAGCAAAAATGAAACTCAAGATTAGTGAAAGTACGGATAACACTCGTGATTGTATACTTGGATGATGTCCTCGTCTACAGTAAGACTTTGAGGGACCATGAAGTGCATCTCAGGACTATCCTGATTCTACTAGGTTGCCTCAAATCATGGGTTGGAAATGGATCTCAACAAGATCTGTAAGGTTCATGAGTGGCCTATTCTCCTAACCATCCAGAAGGTCAAATCGTTTCTTGGCTTCACTGGGTTTTATCATCAATTGATCATGGATTATGCAATGATTGCATTACCCTTGACAAATGTCCTCAAAGGGGCAAAGAAAATCAGCCGAGACAGCAAGTACAGTCTGCTAATGGTGTGGACTGAATCGTCGAATCAAAGTTTTGAAATCCTAAAAAACTGTCTACAACACCAATACTACACATAGTCAAAGTTTTGAAACTCTAAAAAACTGTCTACAACACCAATACTACACATGGTCAATCCTAACAAACTGTTTGTGCTAGAATCAGACACTAGCGACTATTTTGTAGGGGCAGTCCTTTTTCATGATGGTAGACTGGTTGCATTTGAGAGCAAACAATTAGAACTACTCAGAAGTGGTATTCCACCTACAATAAGGAGCTTTTCTGAGATCCAATCTGATTTGTATCTATCTGTTAAAGATATGCTTACAATTGACAAGTATTTCAGTCCAATTTGGCTAGATATCCCCCGGCAGGTAATTCTAGATAGTAATATACTTAGAATGCAGGGTTCCGAGACTTCTCCTCAGGATAAGATATTTAAAGGATATTCTTTTAAGAATAGGCTACTTTTCAGGAATGGAAAGGTATACCTAACTTAACCTAAGACTAAAAGAAATAATTAGGCCTAGACCCTACAAGAGTGTCATGGCAGCCCGTGTGCGGGACACCTAGGCACACAAAGAACACCTGATTTATTAAAAAGGAGCTTTCATGATCCAATCAACCTAAAGTGGTCTCCAATTTTTCAAAGAATGCCTGCCATATTTGTCGGTGAACTTAGCATATCAACCACTAACAATATCATTTGATAGACCATTCAATCGGAACAACTTCTCCACGAAAAGCTGTGCAAGTTCAGGAGCTTTGACAATTATCTTTGTTGGGATCTTAGTTGCCCATTCCGGAACGATGCCCTCAAAAAAAAATAAAAAAATACGTTTTTTTTTACAAAGCATTTAATTCATATAAATAATTAAAATAATTAAATTATTATGAACATCGACAGGAGCGTTCCTGAACGTACGGAACGGAACGTTCTGACCCATTTTGGTCGGAACGGGCTTCTAAGGTTGGGATGAACTGCACCATTTTGGTTAGTTTGTCAACTTCTACTCAAATAGCATCATTTTGATTCCTTGTTTGAGAACGTGCAACCCCCAAATCCGTGGAAATATTTTATATTTTTGTTCAGGAATTTACAATGGAAGTAGCAAGCCAGCTACCTTAAGTCTTTCACCTTCATTTACCTAGCATTGTCCACATTTGCAAATATATAGTTGTTTTTTAGTTATGGCCAGAGTGGGACGGTCAAATTGAGCAAACAAAATAGTTGATGGAAGATATGATTCGAGCATATGCTTCTAGGAGACGGACAAATTGAGAAAGGTACGTCCCAATGGTTGACTTTGCATATAATAGTGCAAAGAACTCATCGACTAGTTATAGTCTGTTCATGTTGATGTATGGCTTCAGCCATGTGCTCCTATTTCCAGGTGAAAGTAGCAGTGCATTTCTTGCAATATATGCAAGAAACGCCACTTGTTGGTCGAGATACCATGACAATGGCCTACGGCATGGCCCAATTTTACGCGAATCAAATGCGAACTCGAGTCTGGACTGGGTCTATCTTCAATTCCAAAAGGCTCCAAGGTATTGAGGACCATAAAATGTCCTAAGTTGTCCCCTAGTTTTACTAGGCCCTTCCATAGTACATACTATAAAGAAATTCAATCGGAATGCCTATAAACTAAATCTTCATAAGGAATCAAGGTCCACCCAATCATTTGGAACGACTCAATGGAAAGGATGATTTGATTTAAGAAGATGAGGCAGTTTCAACTATAGAGGATCTGTCAACCTTTCCACCTAGGGAACCTGTAATAGATCCTAACACCACAGTAGGGCAAACACTAACTGATCCACCCAACCTTGCCTACTCCCTGATATAGAGTAAGCCCCTCCTAGCCCAGTGTGAGGAATGGTACACTACTCACACTCTCTTGCCCTGTTGGTCATGTACGCTGGACACGACTCTGACTGTGGTCGACCTATCTGTGTTCCCTAGGGTTCGGCACTGGTTACGAGCTCGTAACACTCCCTCCCCCTTAAGAACCGTCTTGGTCCTCTAAGACAAAGTCTGGAAAAATCTTGCGAAGGACGCTGCCTCTTTCCCAAGTGGCATTCTCAACAGGCTGATCATTCCACTTAACCAGATATTCTCGGTATAGAGTATGACGAGTCTGCGTCTCTCTACTATCAAGAATCTTTTCTGGTTCATGTGGAGGTTGCTGAGGATCCAATGGGAGAACTAGAACACTGTCCCCTACCAGATTGTCTGATCTGGTTAAGGCTTTTCGTAACTGACTCACATGAAAGACTGGAAAAACCTTACTACTCTGTGGGAGTTCTAGTTCATAGGTGACCTCGCCTAGTCTCCTACTAATGGTAAAGGGACCACAATACCTTGGAGACAACTTCACACTCCTGATTTGAGGGTTTTAGAGTCGACTGGGACTCTCAAGTAGACTTTCTCACCAGTGGAGAACTGCACATCCCGTCTCTGTGGATCTGCATAATGCCTGGCTCGATCCTGGGACTGCCTAATGCTACGCTTAGCATGTTCTATCATCTGGTTTAGGTCCTCTAAAAAGTTTCTGGCTGCTTCAACTTTTTCTTGTTTAAACCCTACAGTTGTGGGTGAGCGTGGCTGAAAACCGTACATCAGCATAAATGGGCTGTATCCCGTAGCTGAATGTTTGGTACTGTTATAAGCAAACTCTAATATCGAGAGATACTCCTCCCAATTTGTCTGCTTCTTGCTGACGTATGCACGAAGCATATCCTCCAGCACTTGATTTACCCTCTCTGTTTGACCGTCCGTCTGTGGATGGTCGGTGGTACTCATATTAAGTTTAGTATGGAGATGATGGAATACTGCCCTCCAAAAATTTCTAGTAAACTTACTGTCCCGGTCACTGACTATGCCGGATGGTAGACCGTACAATTTAAATAGCCCGTCTACAAACAACCTCGCTAACTCTGGAGCTCTAACGGTTCTTTTGGTCGGAATGAAATGAGCCATTTTGGTCAGACGGTCAACTGTGACCCATATAGCGTCATTACCCTTTTGGGTTTTAGGCAGGCCTACTATAAAATCCATGGAGATACTCTCCCATTTACCAGCTCGTATTTCTAAGGGATGCAACAACCCTCCTGCCTTTAAACGCTCTGCTTTGTTTACTCGACATTTCTGGCGACTGGTTACATACTGGTGGACGTCCTTTTTCATATTGCGCCAGAAAAAATGCCTACGAAGAAGCTCATAGGTCTTCTGTATGCCTGGGTGTCCTGCACTAGGATTGTCATGACATTCATATAGGACCTACTGCTATAATCCTCTGAATTGGGGACACATACTCTCTCTCTATAGAGCAAGTACTCATCCTGAATGGAATACTGTTTCCATTTGAATCCTTGAGTCAACTGACCCTCAACCACTGGGGTTTGCTTGGGTAATACAGGCTCAGAATCCTCAACGCCATCTGACGACGTATACTCAGACTCATCATCATCCTCAACGGAAGCTGTCGTATTCTTGGATGAACTGGCACCAACAGGAACTGGTTCTGGAGTCTGTAACTGTCTGCTCTGGACTGAGTTCCAGATAGTAGAGAAGAATACATCATACTGGCATTTCCCTCTCAAGGACTCGAGTAACTCATTACGAATCTGAGTAAAACTCAGCTCGTTTATCATAGGCATTCTGCTAAGGGCATCTGCTACTGTATTGAATTTTCCACGTCTATATCTGATAGACATGTCAAACTCTTGCATCAACTTTGCCCAACGAGCTTTCCGACCTCTAAGCTCAGGTTGATTGCAAAGGTATCTGAGACTCTCATGGTCTGTCAGGACCTCAAAGTTGGCACCATACAAATAATGCCTCCAAGTCTTAAGGGCATGGACTATAGAAAAGAGTTCCTTTTCATAGGCACTGTAGTTTTTTACTCTCGAACGCAACTGGTCGTCAACCCTGAGTTAGCACAGCACCTACTGCAAAATCGCTAGCATCTGTTTCGACCACAAATGGCTGATTGGGATCGACGACCTTTGAAACTAGTGCTGTAGCTAAGGCTGTTTTGAGAGCATCAAAGCTCTCCTACGGTGCGGACTCCCAAATGAACTCCTTTCCCTTCCCCTTAAGAAGATTTGTCATGTGAACTGCTATCTGAGCATATTCCTTGACAAATCGTCTGTAATATCCCGCCAAACCAAGAAAGATGTGAAGTTCCAAAATATTCTGAGGTCTTAGCCAACTGAGTATGGCTTTAACCTTATTTGGGTCCATCTTAATCCCATCTGAAGAGATAATGTGACCCAAATATGCTACTTCTTCAACGAAGAATTCACACTTGGATTGTTTAGCATAAAGCTTATGCTTTCTGAGCAGTCGAAACACCTTTCTGAGGTGTTTTAGATGCTCCTTCCTCGTTTTACTGTAGACGAGGATGTCATCTAAAAATACGACTACAAACTTACCCAAGTATGGTCTGAGGACACTGTTCATCAAGGTCATAAAGGTAGCTTGAGCATTTGTGAGCCCAAATGGCATCACCTTAAACTCATAATGACCGTGACGAGTCCTAAAAGCTGTTTTCGAGACATCTTCCGATTTTATACGGACTTGATGATCTGAGGTCTATTTTGCTGAAAAACTTAGCCCCGTCGAGTTGGTCAAACAACTCGTCTGCCCGAGGCATAGGGTATTTATTCTTAATTGAAACTTTATTGAGGGCTCTGTAATCTACGCAAAGACGCATAGATCCCTCTTTCTTTTTCACCAATAGGACTGGTGAAGCCCATGGTGAACTACTGGTCTGAATTTGGCCTTTCCCAAGATAATCTGTTAACTGCCTAGTTATTTCTTCATCCTCTGTTCGGCTGACCCGATACGGAGGTTTAGAAACAGGTGCTGTACCTGGTACTAGGTTTATTACATGATCTACCTCTCTGCTAGGTGGTAAACCATGTGGCAAATCTTCAGGAAAAATATCTTTAAATTTAGACAATAAAGTTTCTAATTTACTGATTTTTTGCTGAATAGAACTGGAAATAGAAACTTCAGGAATAAATTGAAAGTCTTTAAACAGGGTGTAGTTGATGAAATTATGGGTTGCCCCATCATCAACCATAACTCTTACTGACTGGTTACCAACTTTCCCATGCATACGTACTAGGTCATGCGGCCCAAAGCTGAAGGGTCTCGCTAGCATTGCAGAGGTCAACTGGCAACAGTGTTCATGATCTTCATGATACACTTTGATCTCGAAAGCTGCCGAGTCACTGGGGAAACATACAGTCTGAACAAGATGAACTTGTTTCTTATCTTTCTTATCTTTTTTTGTGAAAGGTCCCTTGGGACACTGTCTGACTGTGTGTCCCTTGCTGATACCAGTGTAATAGATCCTAACACCACAGTAGGGCAAACACTAACTGATCCACCCAACCTTGCCTACTCCCTGATATAGAGTAAGCCCCTCCTAGCCCAGTGTGAGGACTGGTAGCATGCGACTGCCAAGTGTCGGCCACGTGTCACTAACGTGGCCGACTGCAAGTCGGGACCCAACTGAGGGCCCTATCCTGCTGACAGGGTCCCTAGGCTGTGTTAGGCCCGCCATGGCTATGGACCGTGCTAGGGCACACTACTCACATTGTCTTGCCCTGTTGGTCATGTACGCTGGACACGACCCTGACTGTGGTATTTGACCTATCTGTGTTCCCTAGGGTTCGGCACTGGTTACGTGCTCGTAACAGAACCTCAGGCCATTGTTGATGTACGTCAACATGGACTCAAAAACCAAGAGGTGAATGAGTAGGATATACATTTAATCTTGGAAGAGGAGCTATATCTTGGAGTAGTAAAAAGCAACCAACAATTGCTTTATCTTCTACAAAGGCAGAGTATAGGGCTACTACATCAGCGACTTGTGAAGTACTCTGGTTACGAAGGATTCTGAAAGATATTCATATAGAACAAGTTGAACCTACAGTACTTTGGTGTGACAATCAAAGTTGCATTCAGTTTGCAAAAAATCCGGTGTTTCATAGCAGGTCGAAGCATATTGAAGTTCAGCAACATTTCATACGAGAAAAGTTGCAGAGTGGTGAAGTAGAGTTGATCTATTGTGACACCAATTTATATTATTGTTTTGACTTAGATCCTTTGACTTTTTGAGATGCTCATATAAGCACAAAGCTTATGGCCCTTGAGTAATCATGCTCAAGTGCATTCGAATTTCAGGAAGTATGCAAAGACACGACCATCATCATCTTTAGAGTCTTCAGATTTCTCGAGGGCTTATGGCCCTTGAGATATCATGCTCAAGTGCATTCAAATTTCAAGAAGTATGCAAAGACACGACCATCATCATCTTTAGAGTCTATAGAATAGCTCGTGGGGGTCTTCAACAGTCGTTTCGAACATAAGAAACGTGTTTCGAAATGAGCCCTTTTCAAACGGGGCGTTTCAAACACGTTTCGATGAATCATTGAAGACATTAACTCCTATTTAATACAGGGGCCTTTGCAATGATGGCTCTCAAACAGAAACAGGTCAGAAGTAAAAGAAAAATGAGTTCTTACAATAAAAAATATATTCAAGTATTAAATGCTTTGATTCATTTCAAGCTGATAAGTATGCATGGTAAACCAAGTAGTAGTGTTTCACTACATAGCGATTCGAACTGGATCGAATTGCGAATCCGATTCGAACTGTCAAATCAGTTTCCCTATAAAAAAATTTGCACGGGACCCAACTACTGAGGGGTCCCCATTTTCATTTTCTTTGTTCTTTCAATGAGAGCGAGTTGAGGAGAGAGAGAGAGAGACAGAGAGAGAGAGAGAGAGTATTGATAGATCAATCATTACTAAATCTAGAATCTTGTGTTTGCATTATGATTTTGAGGAGGTAACTTGTGTAGAATTTAGAGTCAAGAGAGGGTGTGTAAGAGAGAGAGTTTGGGTGTTGAAAGTAATGTGTGTGTGTGTGTGTGTGTGTGTGTGTGTGTGCATCTATGATTTGACATCACTTTCAGGTTTTAAAGTTCAAACCCTAAAAGTATACTTAATACAGGTCACAGGTGTCACTATCGAGGTTTAAACGGTTAATTGTTAAAATATGGAATTTGGAATCTTTAATTTTTATAATTCAATCATGATATCTTCAGATTATTATGATCAATGCATTATGCAACTATGTTTTTTGGCTTTTCTAAAACTTTGAGTTTTGAAACCCTAGAACAGATTTGCCAATTCGAAAACCCTAGGACCAATTCGAAAAGGTCAAATAGGCCGGCGTGAGCTTTGAAGTCCTTTCTCTCTTGCTTTTGTCTTCTACTCCATAGCTAGTTTTTTTAAGCTTTCATAGTGTGCTTACTATGTTGTATTGATACTCCATAGCTACGCCTTGGATTTTGTCAATAGGAACCAATCTTGCAACCATACTTCCGTAAATATCCCATGAACGTACCCACATACAAGTATGAGGTTAGCTACAATCTGTTCTGGCTTGTAGCTATATGCTGCAAATACAATTGGATATAAAAACACATGGTCCTTAACTATATTGAGTCATGCCTGTGATACTTTTGGTTACTTTTATTTTCAACATTAGACAAAACGACAAGTTTCAACCAGTTGCAGTGAGCAGAACCTTCTACATTGTGAGAAGCTTCTTGGAATCTTTCTACAAGCTGCCCGTTATGTCTGTCAGTCAGCCTGCAAAATCCAACATGGTCTGTGGGCCTTACCCTTGTTGAAAGAGTACAAAAACCTTTTCTCAATGTACAGATCCCATATTTGTATGTGTACTATTGCAAAGTGATAGGAACACGTTCAAGACAAGCACAAAAGAATAAATGAATCTAGCTAATGATGGGAAAAGGAGGTAATAACTCGGAGCCCAATCTGTTTGCTAATAATTAGCCCCAATTGAAGTCGAGATACAAAAATGAGTAAATCTAGTTGATGATGGAAGAGGAAGGAGGTACTACCTCATAATCCAATTTGTTTGTTGATAGTTAACCCAATTTGAGCTAGAGATATAAAATTTTCAAACAAATTGGCACAAGATGAAGCAATGCAAATACAAAGGTACTTGGCAACCAATAAAACTCATGGAAGCATCAATCCTATCTTCTCCCAACAAAACAAGCTCACCAGTCTAGAGAATTGTATGAACACAAGCAGCCAGAATACAAGAAAGCAGGAGCACAACCATAGAAAGCAAACTCGAAGTTCGAGTTCAGGAAAGCACAATCCAAAAGCCAGTAGTCGATGTGACACTCGAAAACTCTCCGTATTTTGGAAAGTACGGTGCTTGTTGGGCTTACCTAAAACCATGACAACATTTGTAATCTTCCAGTACAATCAGTGGCCCCCAACATCAGAGACTGATAGACATGCCTCGTCCAAAAATACATAATTGTCTACTTGAACCACAAGAATTATGTATGACAGATCCATTGTAGCTCAGCTTTACAGCAAGCTATGTTGCTTTCTGAAATGCAACCATAAACGTAACCACAAACTAATAACAAGGTATACATAAAAGTTAGTACGTGGCACTGCAAGCCATTTATGCCTAAGAAAAAAAAGACATACGACATACTTGAATCATGGCATTTTGAACACAAAAATGAAGCATTGAATTCATTCTCTTTGACATGCACATATCGCCCTTCAGGAGCAGGAGTAAAGCTAGCTGGGCAGAATTCCCATTCATCAAAAACGTCATCCCGAAGCACATGATCTTCCTCATATAACCCACATCTTTTGCATCGTTGACCTTCTAAAACCGTGAGGGGCTGTAAAAAACAGTGAAAGAAATTAGATTCCACTTAAGAGAAAAAAAGCTGTCAAAAATCTCATTCATGTTCAGGAACTCATATGAACAATAATGTTGATCTCCAGAAAGCTATACAAACTGCTGAGAAAGAAAATAAGGAAAATTTGAAGTGCAAATAAATCATTCCATTTCAAGAATTGAAATGCAATGCCTGATCTTCTGAGATCATACCGATTTGCAAACAACTCAGTTAGATATGGAAGTGTCCAAAAGATATTTACCTGAAAAGACTCTTCTCCAATGAAGGTGTACAGATGATATTTTTCCTTCACATCTGGCAAAAAAACTTTTTCCTCGCCTTTACAACGAAAATAAATTGTTGGCTTCTTTCCAAACCATTCATGAGTTTGATGTATCGTCATTGAGTCCAATGTTACATTTCCATCAGCTATCACATCTGCAAAAAAAATCATATCCATTATTTCCTTGCAAAAACAGTTCAAAAAGAGCAAATAAATGGAATGGTAAAAAATTGGTATCTGCAAACACGTGACACAAAAGCTAAAATAAGCCAAACTGCAAGCAATCTCAACAGCTGTGTAGACAGTCTTCTTTCTTCCTACTTGGTCTCCCCGACGAATTCCCGTATCCATGTGTACACCCACTAACGAACCTTTTCCTTCTATGGGCTCTTCTTGTGCCCAGACGGCTGAAGGGTTAACTTGAGTCTTTCCAACTTTATAGCATAGAAGTCATCAAAGGACAGGTTCTTTCAGTAAACTAAGGATCTATAGGGCTTTTTCTTTCCCGATGCCCCGTGTCCGATTAAGTATCCCTGGTAACTCCATAGCTGACAGGCCTTCAAACCCTGCATCAGTTTTCGTATGAGGGAATCCTTTCCTTTGAAGGAATTATTTCTTCTACATTGAAGTCTATAATTTGTCTAATAAGTCATATAGATGAGTCTTCAGCTCACAAAGGAAAGTTGGAAACTACTAAAATATGATCTCCAAGAAAAACTTCTAGAGTTTCTTGCTTGAATATTGTTTGCCCCACTGAAATATCTCAACCAACTAATTCTTAAAGGATGTCGAGGTCTCCATTTTAAGCTTTGCTACCTGAAATTAAGAGAAGGAACTTACCTACAGTGTTCTAGACAAGAAGGGGTTTTTGAATAGTTCCTTTAGAGCAGTAGCAAGGGTAGAAGACTTTCGCATTAGCACTATGGCAACCTGTCTACGATATTCCCTTTGTTTCTAACTTCAAAGTTCAAACTACTTAATGTGCAACATATGTTCGTAAATCTAACAGAGAAACAAAGTTTGATAAAATACAATTCTAAAATCTATGAACAGTTGGCATACATGTCCATTGAAATAATTCGGTTAGCAAATCAGATTTGATCAGCAAACCAGTGGATCGCTAAAAAAGAACAAGGACCAAGGTACCTCCTTATGTGGGCGAAGTACCTCTGAAAGCACAAAACTCAACGAAAAAATAAACACAAACCCAAGTACAATGAAGGCTGCATCCACAACAAAAAAGCATGCCCTTAATAGACATAAAAACAGAATTTCAAAACTTGTGCCTGCTCAATTAAAAAAAAACTCATAAATGACAACCCTATGTCTCTATGCAACTAACCTTTTCTAAGATCTCAACTAAACCGAATCAGTAACTCAACTTGACAATGAAATAGAAATCTAAAGTAAGATGTAAGTTCATATGATTGTTCCTGTCTATAAAAAGGAAAAGATATAATATTGACACCTCTAGAAACAATCATCACATGTTATGGAGTAGCAAGATGTACAGTTGGCTATCAAATAAGTAAATCAACCTACCTTCACCTGTAATATGAATGATTCAAAGCAAATTTCAATCAAGAAAATACTTGTCAAAGATGTTAGCTATTATAGGACACACGATCTTGACATGCATGCACTCAAATAAGACCCAAGACTTTGCTATAGCAGCAAGGAGATGTTTGCAAACAGTAGCAGCAAAGATACTATTCCATGAGAAACTAGAATTCTGCAATGATGAATCTACATATAGCAAAATTATGATCAAGATGTTCCAAGTTTCCACCACACAATTGGCTTTTGTTCACATAAGAACTAGGATCTGATGTATGATTAACCTATATAAAACAACACTAGTGAAGATACATCAGACGAACCACCCATCCATACTCACCAGCAAATCTATTTTATCCCCCGAACCCCTAGCTAGGTTGTCACATACCACCACAAGCTACCTCAAGCCATTACCTCCAGAATGCCGGCTCAGGAACTGGAAGACTTGAGGACTCCACATCATATTAACAGTACAGCATTGATCCAATATTAATGCCTTGATGCCATGCCCCCTGGTTACATTCTTACAAACCAATTCCGACCCAAACCACTCGGAACGTACTATATGTTCCGTACAGTACATTCCGGCTTAAATATTTGCGATTTTTTTTTTTTAAATTTAGCCACGTTCCGTTCCGGAATGGGCAACTATGGTTACATAGCCTCAGTCCACGAGCTACCCCCAAGTATAATTAGGCGATTCCCTCTTTTGATGTAAGTAAGCTGATTGTCCACAAATAGCTAACTCTAATTTGTTTTTTAAAATTTAGCCACGTTCCGTTCCGGAACGGGCAACTATGGTTACATAGCCTCAGTCCATGAGCTACCCCCAAGTATAATTCGGCGATTCCCTCTTTTGATGTAAGTAAGCTGATTGTCCACAAATAGCTAACTCTAATGTATGTGATACTTACTGAAATTTCAACTTGATGTCAAAGTTCGAACTTTAGCAGCCCAAACATTGATGGTTGTACATGTCATCAATCACTAATAATTGCAAAGTTTTTGCATGTAAATCTTGTCACTCAAGCTTCATCTTGAAGGCCACAGCAAGCATCGGACGAGAGTGCTCAACAGTGACTCACATGAGGAAGAGGAAGAGTCAGCAGAGGAGAGTGATACGTCTAACACTGATGATGAGGGGGCGGATGAGCAGCCTTTAGGACCATCGCTCTCAAAAAGGGCTAGGAGAAATTTAATAGTTTGGATCTTAAAGTTTCTCTAGTGTCTAGCCTAGCACTCGCTCTTGGATTACAGACAGAGGCGATCAGATAGATCATAGTAGATACCGGACACTGGCATTTCGATATCTTCTGTGCCATGTTCCTTTGACTCTACTAATGGATCGGAGTTATATTTGAGTTTGAATCTTGTTTTATAATGTTAAATGGATCATGCCACATGGTTATCTTTAAGTTTGAATTACGATCATACTTGGTTTTACATTATGTCTATAGTTGAGTTTGAATTCTAACACTTGGACCGAAGGAAGCATGGGACATTCTAAAAGTGATGTATGAGACTATGAATCAATCACGAATTTAATTTCTTAATAGCAAGCTACACAATCTTAGAATGGCCATAAGAGAGTCTATTAAAGACTTGTTAGAAAAACGACTTGCTCATACAAGTAACCCAAGACAAGATTCCTATTATAGTGAAAAAATAGCCAAACACATGAGAGAGAACACAAGTGATGAGAAACTCCAACTATGTCCCATTAAAAATGAGGTAGGGCGCACTACATACTTATAAACTTTGGTCTATGCCGAAAAGCAAAAGCAAAAGCAGACTAAAAGCAATTGCCTAATTAACATCTCTATATATGGTAAAGCACCAACACCTATCTATAGTAAAACTTGTGCTCCAAATCAAGCACTAGAATCTCAACCTTGAGTCTAGCTAAATTCTAACTTGACTTCACTAAATTTAGGTAAGGGCCCCTAGAATCAGCACGCATGCATGGTCCAATAATCCTAATTAACCTAGATGACAACATTAGAGGTAATAATGTAAACTGTAACACTCCCCCTTATTGTTTACATTGTCAAGAACTATGCATAGCACGAGTATGCATATGTATCCTCCGTGATGCCCATGTAATGAAAATCCTCAATTCTGATGTAGAATCCATGATCAACTTTGATCTCAAGGTCTTCATTACTCAATGTAGAACTTCCTTTGTATAATGATGTAGAATTCCTTCGAATGTCGATCCTTTTCCATATGAACCTACTTCATATGACTTCCAGATTCTTGCTTTAGTCTTCATGTCCCTTTAGTGTATATGTGTGACCACCACGAGTGCAACACATCAACCGATTCCTTCACTTTGACTCCCCCTGAATCAAATAATGTAGACATGATAACCTTTGCCTTAACCTTGAGAACTTTGCTTGAAGATTGACTCCCTTCGTCTCTTTGAAACTTCCAAGCTACCACAAATATGTAAGGATCTCCCCAACATCCACAAAGAAAAAGTAATCCTCTTTGATTATCAAAGCACCATGATGACAATCATAAGTAGAAAATAGATCTTCAAATATAAACATCAAATCTCATACATCAACACCCACGTTAGAAATCTGCACTTCATAAGTAGTTGGCTCCACTTGTGTCGATTCCTTAATTGAATCTGCTTCAATTCTCCTGGTACTTTCATAAATTACCACCTATGATGGACTTGATTGACTTAGTTGAACTACTCTCCTTGGACATACACTTCATGTTTGCATTCCAACGACTCTCCAACAATGTTACAAATAGAATGTCATCCATAAACCCAACCAAATATGCAAGTAATGGAGCATCTCCAATAGAAAGATAAAACGTATACAATACTTCCTCACATAAAGTAACTGATACTCCCCCTCAAATACTTAAAACTTTCTCACACAAAGTACTTCACACTATCTTTTCCATGGAGTCTCCTACCTCTATCTCACACAGAGTCACTAACAAAATCTACCACATGACATAACATGAACTTGGATGGATTCAAGAACTTGAAGAAACAACTTTTCTCCAACTCAAAACAAATCTTCCTAGTAAAATTGCTCTCACTTGGTACCACCACATGAACAATCAACTATGACTTGGATGGTATCCAGGAATTACCAATCGCTTCGATTCTCCTGCAGCAACTTTACCTATCCTGCAGTGTTCTTGATCCGATCACTCTTGTGAATCCTTTCTCCACCTTGCACCCTGATTGCAAACAACTCCTAGTCGTATTGTTGGTCTTGACTCCTGAGACCTCCTTCAACATGCATCAAGGTTCTAAACCTCCAAGGTTACCAACCGATTATAATCAGCCGATTCGAATCAGCCGATTCGACCGGTTCAAATGGCTTCGAACCGGCCAGGCTGGTTCGAATCAAAAAACGGTTTGAACCCCAAAAAAAAAAATTCAAAATGTTTTTTGGCCCTTTTTGGGGTTTTTCTTTTTCCGGTTCGAACCGGATTTCGATTCGAACCGGCTCCGAATGGTTCGAACGATTCGAACCGTGGTTCGAAGTTCGAACCACAGTTCGTGCCACTGATCTGCTACTACAAAACACAACAATTGCTTCTTAGCAATCTGTGAATGTCCATGCTTCCTTGCATGTATAAAATTACCTTCCAAGTTGACAAATTCCAAGGCCTAGCTATGGAGTATCATAACAGCATAGTAAGCACACTATGAAAGCTTGAAAAAACCAGCTATGGAGTAGAACACAAAAGCAAGAGAGAGAGGACTTCAAAGCTCACACAACTTGAATGATTGTTCAAAGAGTAGTAGGGCGTGGAAACCCCTCCAAACTTTGGGCTACATTTAGCATGTAATGTATAGAGGTGGTGTCTTGCTAATTCTAGGGTCCTCAACCTACTTGTTATTACTTGCCTAATTAGCACAAGTGGGGGGTACTATGTACATAAATGTTTTACCCCCATGGCTTATGCACAACTTACAAGTTACAAAAAATAGGCATTTATTTCAACACCCCCCTCAATGGCTATTTTGTTCATACCAACACCTAGCATGCTACGAAACTTTCCAGATTTTTCTCTACTAAGTGCCTTAGTAAAGATATCTGCTACTTGATCGTTGGCATCACAATACTCGAGCTGAATTTCTCCGCTTTGTATCTTCTCTCGTAAGAAGTGCTGATCCACCTCAATATGCTTCGTACGAGCATGGTACACAGAATTTTTGGCAAGCTGGATGCAACTCTGGCTGTCACACTGAAGAATAGTAGGACCATCCTGTGGAATCTGCACCTCCCCAAGAAGTCTCCTGAGCCATATTGCCTCGCAGGTAGCTTTTGCTGCTGCCCTGTACTCAGCCTCTATCGATGATAAGGTAACTGTGGGCTATTTCTTGCTGCACCAAGAAATGGCCCCTGAACCAAGGTTGAAAGTGTAACCTGTGGTCGACTTTCGATCATCCCTATCACCTGCCCAATCCGAATCGGTAAAGCCTCCAAGCTGAAGCTTTCCGTCATCTGTGTACTCAATCCCATAGCAGGTTGTCCCTTTGACATACCTCAAAACCCTCTTGTCTACTTTCCAATGTGCTTCAGTTCAAGCCCTCCTTCTGTACATAGCCTTTAGCAACCAGCCTTGCCTTATGCTTTTCAATGCTCCCATCCGATTTGTATTTGGTCCTGTAGACCCACTTACAGCCAATAGGACACTTCCCTTTTTGGTAACTTCACCAAATCCCATGTATCATTATTGAGAATGGAGTCGTACTCCTCTTGCATAGCATGTTGCCATACCTTCTCATCTGCTGCCTCAACGAATGTATGCAGATCTTGTGAATCCAAAATAGTAGTCATAAGTGCAGAGTTTGTCTCCTGGTGTTCATGCTACTGGGCTTGCCTTTGAGACCTCCTAGCCCCTGGATTGCTGCTCTCTCCCTCATCCAATATCAAACCATCCTGCACAGTTTGCCAATACCACTTGGGAAACTTCTTCCTTGCAGTTGGTGATGAAGACGGTGAATAGGAATCAACAAATTTGCCCCTTTCCTTCCGCTTCCTAGCCTCCTCGGATTCTTCCTCTTGATCACTCATATGATCATCCTGAGGCTCCCCAATATATGGATGTGGATCATCAAGTATTGGAACAAATTCACTTGTACCATCCTCCATCTCAAGTTCCTCTATAGGAGGCGTTTGATCTTCTTCAAAGATCACATCTCGACTTATGATCCTCTTCTTGCTAGTAAGATCGTAAAGTCGGTAAGCTTTGCTTTCTTCACTGTATCCCAAGAAAATACACTTTGCTGATTTTGCATCCAGCTTCTTCCTGTTATCCTTGGGAATATGGGCATAGGCCGTACAACCAAACACTCGCAAAGCGCCCACCTTGGGCTTGATGCCACTAAATGCCTCATCTGGAGTCTTGACTTCCACAGCTTTTGTTGGACTTCTATTCAACAGAAACACTGCTGTGTGCATTGCTGTAGGAAATAGAAGCCTAAGGATCCAGAATCTTAACTATTCAATCACACAAAGCATTCTCAAAAGAAAGAGAGAGATGGCTAGAAACCCTCTTGTAGAAACTCGTGGACAGCCAAGGAGAATAGTCAGTATTGCTTACAGAAGTGTCTCATACAAATGGAATGCACACATATATATAGTCCAAGATGACTATCTAACTTCATGACTATTGGCTATCCAACTACTTGACTATTAGCTTTCCAACTACTTGACTATTGGCTGTCCAACTACTTGACTACTGACTATCCAACTTTCTATTTAATTGAGTTTTGTTCTTATGCAAGTCTTTGGATTTGGTTTTTGCAAGAACAAACTTAAAGATGGCTTAGAGTTCTAAGCTAACTTATGTTAGCCTTGGAACCTTGTAAAACTTTTGTGTTTACCTCCCCTACCTTTGTGAAACCTTCACAGGTTGAAATCAATTTTATGATCTTTGTTGATAGTCTCGTTGACAGACAGGCCTGCAAACTGTACGGACAGTCAGGGTTTCTACAGTTGGCCTTCTGAACTGTCGGATTGTTGAGAACGCGCAGGGGAGTGGGGGGAGGGGGGGGGGGGATTTAGAGCCTTCCCTTTATCTTTTTTTTATAATAAATTTTTACGGAGGCCTCTGCGGCTGCAGTAGCAGCGTGATCCGATCATCCACGCAATCTGAAGGCCTCCAAGTCGGCGTTAGCTGATCGGAGGATGATATTTTTACCTGTATCTCCCTTTGATTTGACATCTACTCCTTTCTTTTTTTCACTCAACTCTTTGAAAGAGATTGGGAGGCGCGCTCCCTTTGATCCGCGTGGAGGGGACTCGCGCAGGCAGTCTTTATGACTTGCCTTACCCCTGCGTATTGGGAGGTGATCGTACCTCCCTCCCTTTTCGCATCTTCTTATGTATTAAAGTTGATGTGATAGGGGGTCGCGCTTCCCAGGAAGTTGGGAGATGGTGTTAAATAAAAAAATTGGTAAGCTTTGATTCTTGAAAATGAACTTAATATAGTTAGGAAGATTAAAACCCAGCCTCATCTTCATGGTGTACTTCCTTGGACGTACCTTTTTCTTCCTCCCTCTCTGTACCTGCAGATCTCCTAAGCTAGGAGAGGGGCTGTGCTGGTACGTAGGAGATGGAAGGGGGAGAGTAGATTGAGGTAGGTTTACTAAATCTTTGGGGTCCATGGGCCATGTGGCACCATGAGGTACTCCCACATGGCTACAAAGGTCTAGAAGGGACAAATGGGGCCTTTCTTGGGCCCCACTTGTCCTTTTTGCATGAGGGTGGAGAGGAGCTTTGGGGAGGGGGTAAAGGAGGTACGTTCACTTCCTTTCCCTCATTCTCCCAAGTTGTTATAGAGTTTTTTTTTTTCCTCTCAAGTTGCTTGTTCTCAAGTTGGTTATTTCTTGAGCAATGTGCTCTAGTTTTTCCCTTTTTGCAGTTTTTACACTGTAGATCTCCGTTTTCCCTCTAGTTTTTTGCCAGTTACTCCTTTCTCCATGGACACCCCTATGGATGAGTCTAGAGCTCCAAGTCCCGTCGGGACTAATTCGGAGAACATGACGCGTGCCATAAATTTGTTACATCAACAAATTGTGGACATGCGTTCAAAGCATGAACGGGCGGAAGCCGAGATTCGGGCTATGTCCCAGTCTCTACAAGCTCTCCTAAACCCGATGTTTACTCCGGAATTTTTTACCTCAGAGAAGAAGGACAGACACCAAGATGTGGTGTTAGCCTGGTTAGACCGATGGACGTCACATTTTTCCATGCACGATCTACCAGATAGCTCGCGTATTTCGACGGCTATCATGTTTTTACACGGTAAGGCGTATTCAACAGCTATCATGTTTTTACACGATAAGGCGTATTCTTGGTGGCAGGACCTTAAAGACCGAGCTACAGTCCCAACCACATGGGATGACTTCCAGGTAGCCTTTAAGGCTACCTTTATGCCTGTCCTAGATGATTTTGAATATTATCGTCGATTTGCTACAATGCAAATGGGGACAAAGCCCTTAGACAGCTATAAGACTTCCAAGAGGCTGCTTTGCGGTTTTTTAACCGCATAGATGGAGTACTCCTTAAGCTGCATTTCATCTTGGGCTTGCCCAAGGAATATCAATTGGAAGTACACCGTAATCAGCCACAGTCCCTAGAGGATGCTGTGCGTTTCGCTCGGATTTTCGATGATACGCACACGATAACCCGCAAAGAGCAACCAAAGCCTGAAGCCAAAGACAAATCCTCTGCCGGTCCTTCATTCAAAAAGGGCAAGGAGCGCATGGTCGGCGAAGCTTCTCCTTCGGGGAAGAAAAAGAAGCGCCCTCAGTTGGAGAGAGCGGACTTCGACAAGGCCAAAAGGGACGGGCTGTGTTTCTCCTGCATGGAGAAGGGGCACCTTTCCAAGGACTGCCCGAAGAGACGGAAGAAAAGTGGCCGCTCCTTTAAGGCACCAAGTAATTCTTCTATTCTTGCATTGATGTATCTTTTAAAGATGAATCAGTTTGTATGAATTGTTGTTTTAATACTGCAGTGTTTGGACCTCACGACCTCATTCGTATGAGTGGGTTCGTAGGCAGCCAACCTGTGAGTATTCTTTTTTACGACGGTTCTACGCATAATTTTATTAATGCTAAGTTGGTGCAGAAGCTGCAGCTGGCAACCACACCAAGTGACCACAAGTATGTCGTTAGGATGGCAGCTGGTGGGGAGCAGCAGGCCTGGGACCACTTTGTCCCCCACGTGCCGTTGAAGATTCAAGACTATGTAGATAGTTTATCTTTTCATGTCATGAATCTAGATAAGGTGGACGTAATTCTAGGAAAAGAGTGGTTTTTTGCTAGAAATGAGTCCTTAAAGAAAGACTATGTATCTCATTGTATTTCTTTCTTGCATAATGACTCATTGGTTTGCCTTAAAGACAATGAGCCGGATCTACCTTTTGTAACTGCTCATGAAGCAAATCAATGTATTTTGAATTCTGAGTAATTTTCGTATTTATGTTATCTGAAAGATGAATCGTACATAGATGCTTTTAGTACTCATAATGTCAATGTTGATGTATCACCTTTCCCCAAAGCATTGTCTTTTACTGATGATAATTTAGAATCTTCGCCTGAGGGCAAAATCTTTAAGAGACTTAGGGAAGAATATAATGATATATTCCCTGAGCAGTTGCCTGAGGGTCTTCCCCCCTCATGGGGTGTAGACCATCACATAGATCTCCTTCCTGACAGCTCTCCTGTATCGCTTTTTCCCTACAGGATGAGCCCGAAGGAAGAAGATGAAGTTGCTAGTCAACTTAAGGAGTTGTTGCGTAAAGGCCATATTCGGCCTAGTAAATCCCCTTGGGGGGCCCTGTTTTGCTAACCGGCAACAAAGACGTGGTATTCGTCTTTGTGTCGATTACAAAAAGCTTAATAAAATGACAATTAAGAACCGCTATCCCTTGCCTCGGATGGACGACTTAATGGACCGATTGAATGGTGCTAAGTATTTCACCAAATTGGACCTTAGGTCAGGGTACCATCAAATTAGAATTCACGAGGGGGATATCTCCAAAACTGGTTTTCGACTAGATGTGGCCATTACGAATTTTTAGTTTTACCCTTTGGTCTAACTAATGCCCCGGCAACCTTCCAGCAGATGATGAACGATATCCATATCTGGGGAAGTTTCTCGTGGAATTTTTAGATGACATACTAATCTACAGTAAGACTCTTGAAGAGCACGAAGCGCATTTGCGTACAGTCATAGATAATCTAAAGCAGGCAAAGCTTTATGCTAAGGAGTCTAAATGTGAGTTTTTTCAAACTCGACTCAAGTATTTGGAACATATCGTTTCCAATCGAGGTCTTGAGATCGACTATGATAAGGTCCAGAAAGTTCGTGATTGGCCTATCCTGAAAACCATTAGGGAAGTCAAATCTTTTCTAGGCTTCACAGGATTTTTCCATAAATTCATTAAATTCATGGCCTCTAACGAATCTTCTTAAGGGTGTGAAGAAAGCCAAAAGGAAAACTAAAAAGGGTAATAAGAAAAAGGCCGGAAGGCGTTCGAAGATCAGCCCTCCTGTAGTTTGGACTGATGAACTTAATCAAAGCTTTGAAGCTTTGAAGATGTTGGTATCTACAGCCCCTATTTTACACATAGTGGACCCTAGCGGATCTTTCCTAGTGGAAATAGATGGTGACTATGCGGTAGGTGCAGTCCTTTACCAAGATGGTAGACCTGTGGCTTTCAAGAGCAAGAAGTTGGACCCAGCTCAAAGTAGATATTCTTCTTATGAGATGGAACTTTTTGTTGTCATCCATGTGTTAAAGATCTGGAGACATTATTTGTACGGATCTAAATTCGTGGTTATGACAGATCATGAATCTCTTAAATATATCTATGATGCCTCGGACCTTAGGGGTCATAAGGCCCGCTGGTCGGAACTCATTCAAGGGTTTGAATTCGACATTAAGTACCGTCGAGGTACGTCGAATTGTGTCGCTGATGCTCTGAGCCAGATTAAAGAAGTTAATCAGTTATGCTTTGTCGAGTTCTGATCTGAGTTGTATCTTTCTCTGCGAGATCTTTGTCGAACCAATGAGTTTTTCGGTCATATTTGGCAAGATGTCCTAGCAGGAAGCTCTTTAATGAGAGACAATCTTGGAAAGCAGGATTCCAAGAAATCTCACGAAGAGAAGATACTTGTTGATTATTCCATTCGGAATGGTTTGCTTTTCCGTAGAGGAAAAGTCTGTGTGCCAGATATCACGGACATTAGGGCCCAAGTCCTGCACGAGTGCCACAATAGCCCAAGCGCGAGACACCCTAGTATACAGAGGACGCTTGACCTTGTTAAGAGAGAATTTTATTGGCCAAAAATGAAAGGTCACGTCGAGGCATACGTTCAAAAGTGTGAACAATGCCAAGTAAATAAAGCGCAAAGACTCAAAGCAGCTGGTCTGTTGCATCCATTGGAAATTCCCAGCAAGAAATGGAAAAGTATTTCCATGGATTTTGTGGTCGGACTTCCTAAGTCAGGGAAGGGTCACGATGCTATTTGGGTAGTAGTTGACAGGCTAACCAAAATGGCACAGTTTATTCCAACAAAAACTATTGTCAAAGCTTCTGAACTTGCTCAACTTTTCGTTGAAAAGTTGTTCAGGTTGTATGGATTGCCGAACGATATTGTTAGTGATCGTGATTCCAAGTTCACTGGCAAGTTCTGGCAGGCGGTCTTTGAAAGACTGGAAACTACTTTAAGTCTATCATCTATGGATCACCCGGAAACCGATGGTCAGACCGAACGGGTCAACCAGTCGATGGAAGATATGCTTCGTGCATATGTTTCCAGGCGACAATCAAATTGGGAAACGTATCTCCCAATGGTTGAGTTCGCATACAATAGTATGAAACATTCCGCCACTGGTTTTAGTCCTTTTATGCTCTTGTACGACTTTCAGCCTCATTCCCCTATCTCCGTTGGACTCAAAGGTCTCAAGGTTCAAGCTGCAGCAAATTTCTTGCACGATATGCAGGAAATGTTGCAGGTGGCTAGGGAAAGCATTAAATCGGCTAAGGATCGAGCCCAATTCTATGCTAACCGAAGCCACGCTCCTTGAGAGTTTGAGATCGGTGATTGGGTGTATCTTAGAATCCCGAAGGACTCTAAGACACTTTGAACGGGGAAATGTCCGAAGTTATCTCCACGTTTTAGCGGTCCTTTCAAAGTTCTTAACAAGATTGGTAGGGCTACTTATAGACTAGAAATCCCTGTTGGAACTAAGGTTCATCATGTATTCCATGTTAGTCGTTTAAAGGAACGACTTGGTGGGAAAGATGACCTGATTCCTACAGATGATCTAGTTCTATTGGAGGATTTGACTGCTTCTATACCCCATGAACAGGAAAGGATCATGGACACCCGACGACATCAGCTGAGAAATCGTTTGATTTCTGAACATCTGATTCGTTGGAAAGGTAAGTCAAATGATGAGGACACCTGGGAGAAGGAGGATGATTTAAGACTTAGATTCCCTGGTTTTTTCCCATAGAAGGAAGTTTTTATGGGGGGGGAAATGTTATGTACCATAACGGTACGCAGTGACGGCCTCGCAAGGGGCATGACGCAAGACTGGAGTTATCGACACGTCCAGGTGCCACGCGTCACCATCCTAGGTGGTCACGTGTCACCGGCAGGACCGTGCTTGATGGGACTCACTGTGCTATGCCTATATAGTGGTGGGGTTTCCCTCTTTCCATTCACTCAGTCTACCCGAGAGTTGGTGGATGGAGAGCACGTGCTTTAGCCAAAATGTATCTCCAGGCCAAGAGATGTGTGCTAGAAAGAGCCAAGTGCGATGGCTGGTGGTATGGGACGCCAGTTATCGTAGGAGGCTTGACCGGGGATGATTGTGTCGATTGCTCCAGGGCATGGGGGTGGGTCGGTTGTGACCCTACAGTTGGGCGGTTACGGTGCGTCGTCACTGGTATGGGGTGTGCGGAACCTTCAAGGCAGTCAATGATCCTAGGGAGTTGTAACAAAGACCCTCAAGGAAAGATAGAAATTTGTGCTGATCTTGGTGAAGGTAAGTTCGTTTGCTTCACTAATTCAACTAAGTGCATCTGCCACTCAATTGGTGGTTCCCTTGATCTAACGCACCTCAAAGTCAAATTCTACTCAAGTAGCATGACGCACAACATACATCCATGTATCCCCTATCAACGAAAGAAATCGAAGCAGAAACCTGATTGGAGGTGACAACTCTATGAAGGAAAATCATTGTAAAGAATTGGTGTACATATTCTCCTTTTTTTCTAAGGAGCTCTAATGATAAGCTTGCGTACAAGGCTGCTAAACGCCCTTTTCAATTGCACCACATTCAACTCAAAGGGAGGAGCCTTCGATACAGCAATTCCATGTGATATTTGTGGTTGGGTGATGAACAAGTCTCCAATCTTTATATTTGTTATTTCGTAGGCAACTACTATGGAGAAAATATCAAATAAGATCTTTTCATTAACATGAAGCTTGACTCATGAATTAAAATCCAAGTCATTGGAATTGACAAAATGAGGACAAGTTATGATTGGTGGCTAATGGACGGGCCCATGGCTAATCACCAAGCCAGCAACCCATTTGCACATGCATGGAAAAGGAACATAGAAACCTTGAATAACAAGTATGAAAACGGCCCAACTACCCACACACTAGGCATAACCGGCAAAGGTGTCCATATGATTTCCATTCCCTGGGCATATGGGAAATCAAAATTGAATGGCTTTCAAGTGAAGAAGCTCAAAAAACCAAGTCCCTTGTAAAATGACAAACATTGTGCTATCTAGTGAAACTGGCCAGAATTATCATGTAAGTCATTGCGGCCCTGCAAAAAATTAGTTGCAGCAGGAAATAGTGCCATTCAGCTGAGTTTTCTCCATTGGTTCCTTGAAAAAAAATAATCTTTAATAAGTTCAAATGTTGTTCCTCCCATAAAATTATAACAAGAGTGCTAAATGATTCATTCTAGCATGTTCTTCAAGACATTACAGCACGTCAGAAGTGGCTGAAGAAGATATGTCAATACCAGCTAGCAGTTTTCATGGATCTAGCTTCTGCATTTTATCTTGAATCATTTATTTCTGAACAAAACCTTATCTAGACAGGAAACATTAGTAAGTCATGTTGACCCTTGAGTGTGTCGATTACGGAATGTCTCACTCAAAATTGAGCTTCCCTTAAAAAAAAAGAAAAAAAAGGGGGGAGCAAAGTAACCTATTGATGGACGAAGGTGAAAAGAGGAAAGCATTAAGGGATGGTGGAGATGGAAGGAGAAATGTAACAGGTTATCTTAAGAGGAAAGGATAGCATAAGCAAGATGGGTAAAAAGAGGAAGGAGGAAGGAGGAAGGAGGAAGTAGCAAGCGATAATGGAGGACGGCAGGCAAGCAATGTGTTCCCTATCACAGCTCCCCAGTCTTACATAGGTATTTGCCCAAGACTTCGCAAGATAAAAATAGCCCTAGCGTTTCACGATACAACTTGTCATCCATAAAGCGCAATTGACAAAAACAATTAACAAAATAAAGCAGACTGATTAAAAGATGTAGTCTAGTAGGTAAGGTCCGCCGCAAAGTTACACTATTTCTTCAACTTAAAGTCCAGAAGTTACTACAGATTTAAAAGTGATAAGGCTAAGAGGATCCTATGCTAGCAAAGCTTGGCTGTACAAAAAAGTTCAAAACCTTGTAACCATGATTTAAAGGCACGTCAACAATGGATAAAAGAGAAAAAACTATGCAAAACGAGATAGATATTTGAACATACCCTGGGCAGCAAACACAGCCAAAACCCCCAAAAAGTAGAAATAGCTCGTCTTAAATTTGAATTCCCAAAAAAATTTCGCAAAACGCTCCATATGTCTCTGAAATCGATCCAATGCACGATAGTATGTCACTGATCTCACCAAAATATTGACAGAAGAAAAATCTCGCACAAGTTGACTTTATGAACGCAGATTACTGATTTTCCATGGATCTTCGAGCGGCAGCCCTGGCTGAAAAACAATACCGAGGAAGCGCTATCTGTAGCACACGGATCTGCCGGGAGAAATCGTTCCCTTTATGATCTGTGTGAAGTGTCCTAGGACGAAGAGCAACCGCGAAATAATTGTTTTTGTTTTTGTTTGTGTGTAAAAGATGGAGACGAGGAGACGCTGCTGCCTATAAAATGACGAGGAATGGAAAGTCGAAGTTGCTGCTTGCTGATTTGGGACAAACAAAAGCACCTCTCTCCTAAGCTCACGACGCCTATGCTTCGATTTTGAAAGCTCTCTCTCATTGCTAAAAACAATATCATATATTTCACGCGTATATGCCACGATTGCCTAAATTAGCAAAGGGGAATTAGGGGCCATATGCTCCATCTCGGAAAGATGTCACAAATGTTTGTCCACCACTTGAAGACATAGCTATCTCCTCCCTATGAGGTCATGAGACTTGCTCTATCACAATCTTACAAGCACTAGATTTAAGAGAGAAACAAATGAGGTGATATAAAGATCTTAAAGAAGCTTTGCCATGTATGCTGGAAAATAGAAAATAAAAATTTAAAAACAGTGTAATGCATTATCAAACTCAAATTCACCTAACGAGACTCAACTTCAAGAGAATAATTACAAAAGCTTAACATTAATGTGGCAAAGCTAAAAAATATTGTCTTTTGAATTATGCAGCTCAAAATACTTGTCAATTAAAGGTTATTACTTAGTAAATTTGCAATGAAAAAATTTCAATTGTTTGAAATCACAACCTTCTAGATTATACAAGTCTAAATGCTTGCAAATTTAAACCACTAAAGCACAAAATTTGCACAGCATAAGTGCATGGATAAAAAGTAACAAATGAAATCAAAGTTCATTTTTTTGCTATACAGTGACATGAAGAATGATTTCATTCTCCAATTATTCTAGATATAAACTCTTTGCTTTATCAAAGTTTAGGCATGAATTTGATGTCAATTTTGGTTGAAATATACATATGACTATATTGATTAGCTTTTACAAATGTGCAATGACCTACTTAGATTTTTGACTAGTGAGCATCTTGATCTATTTTGGATAGCACATATTATAAAGATCGCCAAGTGTAGATCCGTACAATCCTACTTCATATGCCAAAGGAGCGTTGTGGACCCAAACCACCCAACCAAGTAGAAACTGAAAGTCAAACCCCAATCAGCTTCACCCTCGAGCCACGATAATTGAATACAAGAAAGGAGAGGCTTCTGGCAATCGAAATCTAGAAGTGGAGGAGGGCGAGTTTCTATGGATATATATAGACCCTTGGAGCCTAGGAATATATTTTTTAAAAATTTGATCCTTTACTAAATCCATATTCAATTGTTTTTTTGTCTCCTTATCATGCATAAAAGTTGTCAATCGCCATGCACTACTCCACATATTCTATTTGGAGTATCTGGGCCCTCACAAAGTTAGTAATTACATTTCTAGCCTAGTTCAGAATAATGAGGCATAACTAATAAACTTGTACACTAGAGCGATGAATATCCGCATCAAGAATTGAGAGAGAGAGAGAGAGAGAGAGAGAGAGAGAGAGAGAGAGAGAGAGGAAAATCGCAAATACTATCACAATGAAAATCACAAATAATATCGCAAGAAAGTAGGAAGAAAATGCGTGAGGAATGGCCAATTTATAGCATTTTGGAGATTCAAGTGTCACGTGGCACTCCCACGCACCTTCCTGCCACGCGATCTTTTTGTCTCTAGTTCAGCGTGGCATGGTCTGATAGTTGTCGATTGGCGAGTGGATATGTCAAAAAGACATATTATGACAAAAAAAAAATTAAGTTGTTTTAAAGGATAAACATTACAAAATGAAATCACGAAAAATAACACAAATGTTTGATCAAAGACACAGTGGAACATCATCGTCATCAAGTTCCAATGCCCAGCATCAACTTAAATGGAAGGTACTATATATTTATTTGTTTAAAACTTAAGAGTGTATTTATACACATGTAAAACTCATCCCATGCTCTTGTACCTTCTCCTGCCATACATTCTCTCTCTGTGCCCCATTTTCTCTTTCTCTCTCTATCTCCTGGACGCTCCCGTGGCGCTCTCCTATTACTCTTCCCCCCTCTTAATATGGTCAACCCCCTCCTATGTGACTACCCCCCTCCTCTCACTTCCTCACACCCCTCCCCTACTCTCTCTCTCTCTCTCTCTCTCTCTCTCTCTCTCTCTCTCTCTCTCTCTCTCTCTCTCTCTCTCTCTCTCTCTCTCTCTCTCTCTCTCTCTCTCTCAGGTGGTTGGCTGGAACTTGTGTGCGCGCGCCCACACCAGTAGCCGGCCCATTAAAAAAAAATTATTTTGTTTCATCTACATGTTTTTTTAATTAAACTATAATACTTAGATTTTTTTTTATTCACAATTTGAATTTTTTTATGAGCACATAAATGGGTGAAAGGAGCCATCGTCAAAAAAACCTTGCATGAGACAATTTAAATTTTTTTACAGTTTTTTCTAATTTTTCACAAGCATTTCAATGTTTTATAAATCTCAAAGTTTTTAAAATCTCTTTTGTAAAAAAATTTTAAGGACGTGTATTTTCTTGTTGTTACAATTCTTTGAATCTTTATCACTTTTTCTTTGAGCTCGGATTTCAGGGCAACAAAAATGAAAAGTGATAGAACAATGAGCTTTCATCATTGCTTGGATCCACTCCTCTTTGTTCCTTGCTTCATCTACACATGTAGGTTCATCAAAAGAGGTTAGTAAAGCAAAACTTGTATCACCAACAATTGGCTTACCCTTTTCGCCATATGTGAGCCTCAAGGGTTGTTGCCTTTGCCTTGATGTCCTCCTTGGCTTTTGAATTGAAGAAGGTCCTTCACCATCAACATCCAAAGTACCATCAATCACATCATCAACATCAAGAATGTTATATCCAATGTCCACACCACCACTTGAAGAAACTTTTGGAAAGTTTCCTTCATAAAAAATGACATCTCTTCCAATGACCACTTTCTTGGTTGAATGAATGTAGATTTTATAAGCCTTGCTTACCTCACTATAGCCAACAAACACACCTTTCTTTGAAGATGGATCCTCCTTGGTTCTATCATCAAGAGTGATGTTGATATAGCAAATACAATCAAAAGTTTTAAAAAACTTGACACTTGGCCTCCTACCAAACAATACTTCAAAAGGAGTTTTTCCATCCAATACCACACTTGGCCATCTATTGCATAGAAAATTAGCACACAACAAAGATTGATCCCAAAACGATTTAGGAAGATTTTCACCTAACCTCAGGGCTTTGGCACCTTCACATAAAGTCCTATTCTTCCTCTCGGCCACTCCATTTTGTTGTGGTGTCCTTGGGCTTGTGTACTCCCTCTTGATCCCATGTTCTTCACAAAAGGCCTTGAACTTGGTAGATATATACTCTCCACCATTGTCACTCCTCAAGCACTTGATTTTTGTGGAAAATTGAACTTCCCTTGCAATCTTGAACTTGACAAAGACATCAAACACCTCATCTTTGCTCTTTAGTAGATATACCCAACAAAATATACTAAAATCATCAATGAATGTAACATACATCCTAGTACCACTAATGCCAATTGTAGATAAACCATGAATATCCGAATGCACAAGATGGAAAGGCTTACTTGATCTTGATGTAGATATCTTGTAAGGTAACCTACGTGATTTAGAAAGTGCATATTGCTCACAAACATGACTAATGCTTGACAAAGATTTGGGAAGGCCAAAAACAACTTGCCTTTTTGCCATCACCTCCAATGACTTGAAGTTGAGATGCCCCAATCTCTTGTGCCATACCTCTTGATTTGACATGTCCTATTTTGCCATACATCCAGCTTGGTTAGCAACAACACAAGCATCAAGTTTGAACAATTTACTTTGTCTTTTTTCCTTTACAACCAATTCATCTTCTTTCTTGATCAAACAAACACCACCAACAAACTCCACCTTGAATCTCTTATCAAGCAATTGACTCACACTAAGAAGGTTCCTAGTAATGGAAGAAATGAACAAACATCTCTCAAATTCACATTCCTATTAGTAGAAAGGGAAATAGGAATTGTGCCAATCCCTTTGATTGCACACGCACCATCATTGTCTATGTAGATCACCTTCTTGTCACCTTCAAATGCCACTAAATATGAGTAATACTCCTCATGATATGTCATGTGTGATGTAGCTCCACTATCAATCCACCAAGGATCAATGTCTCCATCATTAGCCAACAAGTAAGATGACATAACAAAAGCATAATTTGAGAGTTGTTCATCAACACCATCTTCATCAATAGTTAGGTTGGTTTGCTTCTCACCTTGATCTCTCTTCTTCTTGTAGCAATAGCAAAATGCCCTTTGATTTCACAATAGATGCACTTCAAATTAGACCTATCTTTCTTCTTCTTAACAAAAGATGAAGGCTCACCTTGATCTTGACTCTTTGACCACTTGCTTTTGCCTTTGCCTTTGCCTTGACTATGCCTTTGATGAACATAGCCTCCTCTCCATCAACTTGAGATGTAGATCCACCTCCTCTTGATTAAAGCCTAAACTCCTCATTCACCAATATCTCTTGCAAATCCACCATGCTTGGCAATGTCTTTTGAACTGCAAAACTTTGAACAAGATTATCATGATCATCCAATAAGCCATTAAGAAAAAATTGAACAAGTTCTATCTCCTTAGAACTCTCACCAATACATGCTAGCTCATCATTAATGCTTTAATCCTCAAAACAAAAGCATGAGCACTCTCTTCCTTCTTTTGCAAACTAGAAAAGTTTGTCTTCTTAGGACTAGAACCCTAGATGTAGACTTGGATTCATAAAGCTTCTTCATGTTGGAAAGAGGTGTGTAGAAGATAGTTCTAAAAGAATCGAATAAAAATAGTTCAAACGACAAGCGTACTTCTTTCTTCATGCATGACTACGCCTATCAATTTTGAACAAAACAATAGTGATTGAGATCACGTTCGATCTTATAGTAACTAAGTTTGAAATCACTAGTACTACAATGATTACGTAACCAAACATTTAAAGCATTGAATTATCAGACAAATAATCTGCTGCAAAGAATTACAGAAATGCATACATTTTGAGACAAACTTGAATGCAATAAAAGATAGTATTGATTCAGTATAAAACGAAACAGAAGTAAATGAGTACAACAAGTTTGTGGATCGAAGCCACGTACTCTAAGCTATTTTTGAACGACTAAATAAAAGTCGGAATTATGCGCAGCTACTGATAAGCAGTAAGTGCAATAGCAATCTCTAATCAACTCTAAAGAACTGAGCCAGAATGCTCAAGAATGTTCAAACTCGCAAGCTTGAGAGAGAGCTAACTATTCAATACTTGATCTGATCTGATAATTAGATATTGAAATATGAACAAATATTTATACTAAGCAATTAGGTCGTCAAATGCGACTGCCGGTTGGCTGGATTTTGCTGGCATTCATCTTGCTCTTCTCAAAAGTTGCTTGCTGATAAGCGGTGACATATGGCTGTAAACAGTCTGTCTGTATAAATGAACGTGATTGTCACTCTGCAGAAATGAACGTAAATTTCACAAGTGAAAAATGCGACCCTTTGCAGGATTGAATCAGTCAAAAAATACAACACTTTGCAGAAACGAACATAAACTGCCACAGGCAAAAAATACAAAAAACGTGACATTGCATTTTTACTAAAAAAAATTTGATAGACGAAAAATACAAAAAATGTGACACTGTATTTTTACTTGCAATTTTTGATAGTGTCACTTTAAGAGAAAATTGACTGTAACAAAAAGATGACAATGTCAGGTTTTGTAGTGACAGAAAATTTTCGACATTGTTGTCAAGTTCCGTGTACTTTTACAGACCGTGTAAAAACATTTGTAATTTTGTAGACTGTGTAAAACACGGGAGAATCCGCAAAACTGGATAAACACTTGGATAAAGATTAAAAATCGATTACTTGATTAGTAGAAAGGAGAATAATCCAATACTATATCTTAATCTGAATCCATAAATGCCTTGACCTTTAAACTTAGCTCTGCACAAAACTTTCTATGTGCATGCAAGCTTAATGCTTTGGTAAAAATATCTGCTATCATATCTTGCGTTCGACAGTACTACAATCTGACCTCTTTGTCGAGAACTTTGCTTCTAACATAGTGATACTTCAATTCAATGTGCTTACTCCTAGAATGAAATCTAGGGTTGGCTGACAAGGCAATGGCACTTTGATTATCACAAAATAATAATGTTGGAGCATATTGATTCAGACAAATATTTGAAAGTAAGTTTCTCAACCAAATTGCTTCCTTTGTAGCTTGTGAGGCTGTAATATACTCTGATTCTATAGAAGATAGAGCTATCGAAGATTGTTTGCGACTGTTCCAGGAAATAGGACCATTGTTGAGGAAGAATGTAAATCTGAAAGTGGATTTACGAGTGTCTACATCTCCTGCCCAACTTGCATTTGTAAAACCAATGCTTGACTAGAATCAGAATAACAATGTGCCAATCTATATAAGTATCCATGCCTCTTGCCGAGTGCAAGGATCTTATTACTCCTATCGATAATTCTGCGTTGATCAGACTTAAACTCCACCTTATGACCTAAATCTGTAATTCTACTTAATGATAACAAATTTGTAGAGATTTTAGGAACATACAAGACTTTTGACAGTAGTTTGAATTGATCATGCTAAAATATTAATCTTACAGTACCTTCACCTTCGATAGTGTGACTACTATCGTCACCAAGATGAACATACTTCTTTATGTTGTAAGGCGTATAGGATTGAAAAATCTCACGATGATTGGTCAATGTTGAGTAGCTCCAGAATCCAAAAACCACGAATCATCAAGGATTATGTTTCTGAAGTCAAAGCTGAATAGTGTCCGAATGGAACAAGGAGAGCACGATCAGACTTATATGACCAGAATCAAGACAATGAGGGATGAATTGCATTCTATTGGTGAGCACATATGTGATGTTGAGCTGGTGCACAATGCATTGTGCAGCATTGCATAACCTTATCAAATGTTTGTGAGCGGGATACCATCAAGAGAAAACTTGCCAACCTTTGACAAGCTCACAAGAATCTTGATGCAAGAGGAGCAATGATGAGAAATGGTGAAAGCTAGATGTCAAAATACTGACGATCAAGTACTTGCGACATGCCAAAAACAAGACAAAGGCAAGGGCAAGAAGAAGTCTAAGTAGCAATTTGCCAAGACTCGAGAGGATAGGGATCATCCAACAAGACCAAGAAGAAGGGCAAATGCTTTCATTGCGGCAAAAAGGGCCATTGAAAGAGCGAATGTCAAAAATTCTTGGAGGAATCAGACAAGGGAAAACCAAAGCAAGCAGGTAATCTTGTCGACGAAGGTGAGATTGAAGACTCTAGAATTTTCATATCAACATTGTCATCTAATCAAGATGATTAAGCGTGGTACATTGACTCGGGAGCCACAAGACACATGATAGGTAACAAAGATTGGTTCAAAAGTCTGAAAGAGTTGGACAATGGAATGTCTGCCTCACAAGCAAATGGTGATGTGTGCAAGGTCAAGGGGATAGGCACCATTTCCATCCAACTACCTAATGGCAAAAGTAGGACGATCAAGGAGGTACTTTATGTACCAGGTTTGAAGAAAAATCTACTTTTTGTTGGTGTCATTATTGATCAAAAGTTGAAAGTAGAATTTTCCCATGATCGTTGCTTTGTGAAGGATGTGAATCAAAAGTTCAAAGTCATTGCGGATGGTATAAGGGAGCCCAACACTAAATTGTACAGGTTGAATGCTACCACCAAGGGGCAACATACACTTATCTCGTTCATTCCATCGCAAATTGAATTGTGGCATAAAAGGCTCGGTCATTTGAACCTGAGAAGCCTTAGCTTGATGAGAAAATTGCAAATGGTGAGATGATTGCCTATGATGGAAGACCACTTGAAGACGATGTGAGAATCATGTGTGTATGGGAAGCAGCATCAAGAGAAATTCAATAAAGGTGGTGTTTCAAGGGCAAAGAACATCTTGGACTTGATCTATGCAGGCCTATGAGGACTATGCCCGTAGGTGGAGCTCTTTATTTCATGACCTTCATAGATGATATGTCACGTAAGACGTGGATTTACTTCTTAAAGAAGAAATCGATGCTTTTGCCACATTCAAGAGCTTCAAAGCATTGGTCGAAAATCAAACAGATAGGAAGATCAAAGTTCTAAGATCGGATAGTGGAGGTGAGTATAAGTCTACTGACTTCAATGATCTTTGTGATCAATGTGGGAACAAAAGACAATTTACGCAAGCTCAAACTCCTGAACTCAATGGTGTAGCTCAGTGCAAGAATCGTATGATTGTGAAAAGTGCCAGATCTATGCTAGTTGAGATGAAGCTACTAAAAGATTTTTGGTCAGAAGCATGCAGTACTGCAGTCTATCTTCAAAACAGAAGTCCTACCATTGTCGTACCAGAGATAACACCTGAGGAGGCATTCACGAAGAAGAAGCCAAATGTGAACCACTTGCGAATCTTTGGATGTAAGGCATTTGTACACATTCCTAAGGAAGAAAGATGTAAGCTTGATGTAAAAGCTATCAAGTGCATATTCCTAGGATATGATGATCGTGTGAAGGGCTATAGATTTTTTGATCCAGTGGAGAACAAAATACATGTTAGTCGTGACGTTATCTTTGATGAATCTAAGATGTATGAAGATGAGGATGCTGAGAAGACGAACACATCCAGTGGGAAAGATGGTACAATGAGAATTTCTCTTGATGATGATCCATTTGTTGACTTTACTAGTGATGGACATGTGGATACACCTCATGATACTATACTCAACCTCAAGAGATAGGTTGGAGAGGTAGAGATAAACCTTTTGGTGCAAAAAGGATTGAAGTTTCAGGTGACAAACGCAAGGAGAAAGATGTACTGTGGGATACATTTTCACTAGGAAGCCGATCACCTGACAAGAAGCTCTGAGAGATTGATGGAGAGCCGCAACATGGATGACTTTCCAAGATCATCTAGCCAGGGAGAGCTACAAAGATCAACAAGAGAGAAGACACAACCTGATAGGTATGAAGCAAATTCTGCTCTCTTATCTAGCATTATTCAAAGCAAAGAACCTTCGACTTATGTTGAAGCGAAGGATGATGACATTTGGGTCAAGGCCATGGAAGAGGAGATGGAGTCAATTGCTAAGCATAGCACATGGGACTCAGTGGAACCACCAGTTGGAAAGAAACCCATTGGTTGTAAATGGGTGTACAAGACTAAGTACCATGCAGATGAAAGCGTAGCAAAGCACAAAGCAACCACATGACTCCATTTGACTAATAGGTAGCACTAGTCCATCTTCAAGATCCAATGGATCCAAAACATCGATCATAGATTCACCAAAAGTTGCCAAGTTAGCACAACAATAACTATCTCCAAGAAGCTCATTAGATCTCAACCTAGATCTAGAATAAGGAAGCTCTTTAGACTTCGCATAAGATCTACCAATCTTATTGATGCTAGGAATTGACTTTTGAAAGTTGAGAGAACCACCAACATCCATTTCATTCCTCTTGTTGGACATAACAAATGCATCAAGCTTGTAAAGTCTACCTTGTCTATTGCCAGCAATCAAGACATCTCCCTTAGTAATGAAACAAACATCTCCAGTAAACTTTGTCTTGTACCCTTTCTTTAACATTTGACCAACACTTAGCAAATTCCTTGAAAGTGAAGGAATGTAAAGAACATCATCAAGCCTTGCATCCCTATTAGTAGAAAGACAAATAGGAACTGAGCCAATACCTTTGATCATAGACTCACCACCATTTGGCATGTGAACCACTTTCTTGGTTCCAACATAAGAGATCAAAGAAGTAAAGAACTCCTTGTGACTAGTCATGTGTGAACTAGATCCACTATCTATCCACCATGAATCCTTGTCACTTATACTTGACACTAGACTTGAAGAACACATCATGAGAGAACCACAAGAATCTAGATCCTCATTAGAAGTACAAAAGTTGTTTTGCTTGCTACCTTCATTACTTTGCTTCTTATGACATTCATTTGCAAAATGACCTTTTATCCCACAATAAAAGCACTTGAACTTTGACTTATCTATCTTTCTAAAAGAAGTAGAAGAGGAAGAGGAACAATGATCATCATGATCCGACTTACCACCTTTGGACCATTTCCCTTTGCCCTTTACCTTTGCCTTTTGTGAAGAAAGCCTATTCACCTCCACCTTGCAAGGATGCACCATCAAGCTTTGATTGCAACCTATGTTCTTCAGCCAATAAGATTCTTGCAAGTCAACCACACTTGGCAAGACTCTTTGAATGGAAAAGCTTTGCACAATGTTAGCATGTTCATGTAGGAAACCATTCAACATAACTTGGACTATTTCGCCATATTTTATGCTTTCATCAATGCATGCTAGATCATCACTTAAGGACTTAACCCTCAAGACAAATGCATGAGCACTTTCTCCCTCTCTTTGTCTACTAGAAAATATTTGCCTCCTTAGGGTCAATACCCTAGATGTGGACTTTGATTTAAAGAGCTTCTTCAAGGCATTCATGCGCCACTTGCACTTTGACTTTTACCAACTTTCTTGAGAAGTTCATTGGTAACATTCATTTTAATGATATGAAGAGCCATTTTAGCCTTCTTATCAAACCTTTGTTGCTCTTGAACTGTGGGTGGTCTCTCTTCAGTTCCTACAACTATGTCCATGAGTTCATTCAACTCAAGTAAGGACTCCATCCTCACTTTCCAGGTAGAGTAGTTTGATGAGTTCAACCTATCATTAGTTTCTAACATGATCCCACCATTGGAAGCCATGAATATAATGATTCTTCAACTTTTAGGCTCTGTCCTAATGCACCTAGCACTCACTTTCCTCTCAAAAAATGATGGATAAGGAGATCTTAGAAGATCTAGGACCCTAAAACACTTCTATCTTGAACATGGCTAGTTTCCAAGCATAGAAAGGAAGATTGAAAACCCATGCAACACTTTGCACACACTAAGAATGGATTACAAAATCAAACCAACCTGAACACACTCTTGCTTAAGCTCTCAAAATTTTTAGCAAGTGACCAAATCAAGCTATGGTGTGAAGAGTTACTTGCATTCTTAAAAAATACAAAAGACTAGGCTGTCAAGAATACCTTGAATTGAATAGACTTGATCAACATATGATCAGCACACTAAGATATTGATTCATCCTGTAAAACCACATGTAAACCACACTTCTAAAAGTTCATAAACTCCAACAAGCGATAAGTACAAGCTTTAGAGGTGAAAGAAAGAGCACACTTAGTGAATCACAAGACTAGCTTCACTAGCTTGTCAAATCTTGGTGTTTAGATGTAGATCTAAGATCACTTCACATGAGAATGATCCTCAACCTGTTAAGAACCTAAAAACACATTTGCATAATGGTTAAAACCTTCCAGCAAATGCTCCAATCAAATTACATAAGGAGAGTTACTTACATGCTCAACAAAGTACACCAAAATTTATGCAAAAGATTATTGACAATCTATTCACCTAAAAGGGGATGTTTCATCCAAGTGGGAGCTTTGCTCAACATTTTGGAGAAATACAAAATCACTCAAAGAGTATTTGTCATCCACTTAAGGAGAAGGTTCATCCACTTAAGGAGAGTGTTCATCCACAAAGGAGAGTGTTCATCCACAGAAGTGGAGATTGTCAACAATAGATTGAACATAACATTGTTATTATTGAATATGCACAAGCCTCACAATCAGCAAATGATTAGGTGTTATGATCTGATCCAAAATAGCTTCTTCTCAGTCTTTGATCTTCAATAGACCTGAAATATGCTTTTGATCCAAAGTTCAACTCAACAAACAAAGGTTAGTAAGATTTGATCAACAATGTAATGCATAATCATGCTAGAACTTGATCAAATATCCAAATATCACCATAAATGAAAACCTTACTAAAAATAATAGCCAACTAGCTCTGATACCATGATTAAAAAGTGGATCTTGAATGTATCCAAACTCCCAAAATACTTGGCTAAGATATTTGCACAACAAGCTACAAAAGCTAGCAAAAGAAACTAATAAAAGGTATTGATGGCAGCCAAAAATAACAGCAAATAGGGCTCCCAACAGTAGCCTACCACTTTTGGAAACCTCTTAAGATCATACACAAAAGCTTGAAGACAATACACAAACAAAGCAATGCTCTCAATGGAGGAAGAAACTATGACAATGATCTAT
Organism: Diphasiastrum complanatum; assembly: GCA_029204225.1. Classification (NCBI taxonomy): domain Eukaryota; kingdom Viridiplantae; phylum Streptophyta; class Lycopodiopsida; order Lycopodiales; family Lycopodiaceae; genus Diphasiastrum; species Diphasiastrum complanatum. The sequence goes on along the minus strand of CM055104.1, from coordinate 24,385,586 downwards.
TGATGTCTCTCAACAATACAATAAATTTTTCCAGCCTATTCTCCACAAATTTCAGTCTAATATAGATGAGAGAGATGACTCTCTCTCCTCTCTCTAAAATTGAGGACCAAATTTTAGGGCACCAGTAGCCTAGAATAGTCAATTTTGGCCTATATGTCCAAATAGCATGATTTTGGTGTCATTTCGAAGGTCCTTATAAAGTCCTCAATCCAAGGATCCTATTCTAAGCATGCCAAACACAAGAAACACAAGGGAACCTAATGGTGGACAAACCAACCCAACCAATCTAGATCGAACGGATCTAGCCCCCAGGCTATGGATCAATCACTCAGAGAGGAATGAGGCATCGCACCAGCAGCATCCTGCCACCGGTCATGCTATCAAGCATACACTAGTGAGAGCCCAATAGGTATACTTATACCCTCCAAGGCCCATGCACCATTAGTAGTGCACTATGACACCTCACTGGACACCTCAGCAGCCTATCCGGGCTATGTCATCCACTTCCCCAATGACTCATTGATAGACCCATACAAATCCACCATCAAGTGTTTAGGCCTACAACCATTAATTATGACCATGTACACATAAGGGCCCCAATTCCCTTATAGTCACAATTAACTTACGGTTTGTTGGTCTACCAGTCCCTAGCATGGACACGCTACCCGAGACCAGTCATGGGCATGACATTCTTTCCCCCTTATTCAAGTTCCGTCCTCAGAACTTAAAACTAGGAAAGTTCCTCCTTAAGCTTCCTTCCTGTAACCAGGAATCATCATCGACTGTACATCCCTTCCATCGAACCAAGTACTTGGTAACTATACGATTTCTCAATCGTTTAGTTCTTTGATCCAAGATCCTTTCGGGTTCAAGATGAGATACACCCGATGATTCATCCAACAGGCCCAACTGATCTCCAGATCCAAGATGCTCTCATTCATGTAGACTCTTTTAGAGACGTCTTACGTGAAATACGGGATGCACATGAGATCCATCCAGGAGTTCTGATTGGTAAGCTAAGGATCTGATCTTTTTTAAGATCTTAAACAGTCCTCTTTATCTAGAGGATGAATAGTAATGCAAGTCGGTATGCATTACACTTGAATCCATCGAGATTCTCAAAGAATACCCAACCCTCCACTTGGAAGTCTCTCGGTGATCTTTTCAGGCTTGCATAATGTCGGTCCCCATCCTAGGTTCCCTAGACATTCTCACGTGCAATCCGTAGCATTTCCCACATATAATGTAGGAAATCTGCTACTTCCTGAAACTTGGACGTCCGAGTCTCTACCACAATGGTATAGGTTTAAAATTATGCGTAAGTACGTATGGGCTATAACCGATAGCCAAATGCTTACTATAACTCAATTTCCATCAAGGTAATTACCTCTATGGGGAGAAAATATGAATAGATATCATAACTGATTTTTTGATCTTGTAGGTAATCCTTCTTTTAACCGATCAAGTATAACTAGAATCTGAACTTTGATTCGTCAATCATAATTCATTGGATTCTTGTCCTATACTTAATAAAAGAAGGTAACTACCAATGATTAGAAGAACTATAAGTTCAGAGTCATCTCTAGTTTAGCAAATACGGCCGACCAAAAGTGACCAACGAACTTCGAATCGCGAATGTTCATAATGCCACTTTGGTAATCCGTAAAACCAAAACAGATACTCTAATTACTTGGTCTTTACCCAAATAAACATAGTCGATTTGGTAAGATGGTCAGTCATTACCAAAATTCCACTATCTTGTTTTATTCTTCAGGGTAATTTACCATAAACACAATCCTCTCCTATGGATTAGTTATTCCCTAGAATCTGAGTTATGATTCACCAATCTCAACTCTCCAAATTCTCGAGACCAAACCATATCATAAGAGTACATCATGAGAGTGCATTACAATTCTTAAAAGACACATGAGCTGTTCACAAAGTCCTTTTTATCTGGAAAGTTCCAGACTTTTACAACTCACACATGGTGCCAATATAAGGATTGTAATCTAAAAAAATGCCCTTACTTTAGACATGGCACAAATTGTCATTCCAAAGTTAGGGTCCCAATCTAGAATACATCTAGGTTTTTCTCTTAATTTCTAATCTAGAATAACTTAAGATTTATCGGAACCTCATTACAAGAAGTTCTAACTTTTGGCAAACAACTATCCAACTCTCCTGAGTCTTCCGGGATAGCTATCCATCCTTTCCGAACGGGAAAAGATAAGTCCCAAAAAGCTTTCATGTATTCTATGCAAGCCCATCAGTAAATAAATAAAAAATGACTCATAGACATTGTGACTTATAAGCAATACATCTCAACAACAATATCCATAAGTAAGATTATATTGTTGATTTTCCACAACTAACTCAGAAGTAACGCTTCATAATCGATTAGCTGTATCTGATCTAGAAAATATTTTAAATGTCTAGGTGTGGTACCAAAACACCACATTTAATCTGATTCTAAATCGATTCTAGGTCAATAAGCAATTCTCAATGAGAAATTATTGACCCAGCGAGAAATTGTCTTAAACACAATTCTCATCAATATGCCTATGTATCAACAACTAATTTATGCATGCAAATAAACTTAGTTCACAGAATACTTTGTAGATTCTCAGGATTAGAAGTTTGTACAAAAGGTTTTAATGATCCCACAAAGATTCACTACATAGCATATCTCCACAGATAACTCCTGATATGTACACAACACTTTCATAACTGAGAATCTTGTAACTTGGTTATCCTCTAAGAGAGAATATTTCTCAAAGAGTGCTATTTCACATCCGAAATCTCAACCGGATATTAATTCAAAAGAACATATTGTTGGCATGAACTTCCGTCCTTGCATCAACCCACGGATCTCAGTCCATGCTAAAATCAAGTTGACTGCTTCCAGTAAGGAACAGTTTTCAACAACTCCCATCTTGCAATAGAATTCCAAGTTCTGACACAAATCAATCGGACTTGTTATCAGCCACTTTTCTACCGCAAGAGCACTTTCTGAATTTTCCCCCTTTAGATCTTCAAACCAAATATTTACTATAATCCAAAAATGATTTTTGTAATATCTAAATATCCTATCATTTCTGATTCCTAAAATAGGTCCGTCAGCTATAACAGATTCCACCTGGATTCTCTGATAGATGCTTCTCCTTGATAATTCTCTTCTCTTCCTACTTCTCCCCCTTTTTAACAGGAAACGACACTAGTTTCTAAGGGGTGCAGATCAATCGCGATTTGCCCAGGAGAAGGGTCTAAGAAGAGATCCAAGAAAATTTTGAAAGCCAAAAGAAGTGTTGCATCTTCGTAAGTAAATACCAATGATGTCCCAACACAATGACTTTAACAAAAGATCTTTGTTATTACCAAGCTTGAGAATTGACCCGTAAATCAGAAAAGGATTTCTTGAATATTTAAGTAGAGAAAATAAGTTTAGAAAACGGTTTCATTAACCTTTTCTGTGACATCGTCCATGGTCGACGGGTAATCAGTATTACCTTCCAAGGAATCACAAATTTTTGGGTTAATACATGTGTTAAGAAATTCACTAATATATCATTTATAAAGAAATAGCTTGCCGGGCTTCCGGGTTTGTAAATTTGAGATATCCAAAAAGGGGTCGTGAACAATATCTCAAATTTCCGACAAAACACTCAAGTATACAAAGTGATCGGGAATTTATAAAAAATTCCAACTTCAACTCAAACAAACATTCTTTCGCCCCTTCTCACAATGTTTACGATCACCGAAAGGATCAAAGTATTTATGCTTTGAGTGACAAATTTAGAAATGGGAAAGAATGAACCGACTTTGTCTTGTTCTAAACATCTAATAGTGTTGGTACGCCCACGACTTCAAGCATATTAAGAAACAACTTTTTCGTTTCATTTTTGTTTCCATCTTAGGCTTCTGGGCCGTTTTTAGCCGTGTCCGATTCGACACCTTGGTCAAAAAAATCCAAGAACTCGTGTTCTCGATTGCCCACAATAGTTAATTAAAGCGAATCTAATTCATCAATTGTGAAAAAGCCTTACGAAATTCCTCCAGGAATTCAACCCAATCACAATTCTATGGGTTGCATCCTCCATCACGAGGAGGCGCTACCCAAGGCAAAAAATCGACGAAATTCACTTTTTTTTTTATTTTGGGACGTTGGGCAAGCTAAAGTAGCTTGGCCAATGATTTATCCAGTCATCAACAACTTTCGGGTTTTTCTCGCCGGAAAAATTTCCAGTTGTAAGCCCAAGCTGTATATTATAATGGCTAATTATCGATTAGATTTTGCATTCGATTTTTTTTTTGTTTATTGCTCAAATGAAATTTCGACACACCACAGTTCAAAATTTTAACCATGTGTTAAATCAATTAGAGGTCATCATGGTCGAGTGACGCCTGACGAATTTTCACTTGCCACCCCTAACCAGAATTTCATTTATCCATTTGCATACTAAAACCGGAATTTTTTTAAAAAAAATTTACGTTCGCTTAAACTCATTACCGGTATAATTTTTCTAATCGAGCAATGTCCAAAAAAACGTAGCTTTTAACGGACAATATCGTGCTTATAGAATTTATACCAATGATCATTGCGAAATGGACCTTAAGCAATAAAAATTTGAAAAAATCTTGACAATGCATCGAAAATCTATCATTACGTAAGCCATTACATTTCATTCAAAAAGTAACTGCCTTTGCTTTTATGTAGTTCGAAAATGACTAAAATGCCCACAGGAGCCCAATAGGTATACTTATACCCTCCAAGGCCCATGCACCACTAGTAGTGCACTGTGACACCTCACTGGACACCTCAGCAGCCTATCTGGGCCACGTCATCCAGTTTCCCAATGACTCACTGATAGACCTATACAAATCCACCATCAAGTGTTTAGGCCTACAACCATTAATTATAACCATGTACACATAAGGGCCCCAATTCCCTTATAGTCACAATTAACTTACGGGTTGTTGGCCTACCAGTCCCTAGCATGGACACGCTACCTGAGACCAGTCATGGGCATGACAGTCCTGAAGTTTGAGACTTCTTCAATATGAAATATATACTAAAATAAAAGTATCTAGGCCTCTTTCACACGTGTAAAAGGTTAGATCCAAAACTATGTACAAAAATTGCAAATTTAGGCCTCAAACTAGCTAGGAAATGTTGACAATTTTCACAAGAAGTATGTTTGTTTCTCAACAGAAGTATGCTCAAGAAATTTTGAAATCTTATGACATGGATGATTGTGTACTAGTGGCTATTCCTATGGAAGTGAATCTTAAACTATCTAGTGAAGATCCTTCACCACTTGTCGAGTCTACAAAGTACAAGAAGCTTGTGGGGATGTTGATTTATTTAACTACCACAAGATTTGAACATTTCTTTTGCTGTTGGGGTCTTAAGCAGATTTGCAAACATGCCTCATGAAAATCATTGGAAGCAAGGCATGAGAGTTCTTAGATATCTTAAAGGTACTTTGAACTATGGTATTATTTATGGTCATGGAGAAATCTTGGCAGGTTATTGTGATTCTGATTAGGCTGGAGATTATGATACACGAAAACCAGTTGGATATTGTTTCACTTGGTTTTGAAATTATTTCTTGGAATAGTAAGAAGCAAGCAACCATGGCATTATCTTCTACCGAAGCAGAATACAAGGCAAGTTGTGCTGCAGCTTGTGAGGCAGTATGGATGCGGAGGATTTTAGCGGACCTGGGTGTACCTGTTCATGATGCTACAATTCTAAATTACGATACTCAAAGTTGCGTGGCTATAGCCAAGAACCCCGTGTTTCATGCTCGGACGAAAGGCATTGAAATACACTATCACTATATTTGGGAACTGATCGAGGATGGAGTCATTGAGTTGGAGTATTGTCCAACAAACGAGAATGTTGCTAACATTTTTACGAAAGCTTTGGGATCAGTTCAACTTTCAAGTCATCTTCTTCAACTTGGTCTTGGACCAAGATAGTGATTTACCTTCGGGTGAATGTTTAGGAGGGGTGTTAGACATAACTAAACATTCACATCTCAGTTTATTAGTCACTAGTTAACCGTGAGCTCAAATTTGTAACACCCCCATTACGAGGAAAAGCCATAATTGAGCACGGTTGTTAGTATGGGGTCTAATGTGAGACCATGATGGTTCAGAGACGGCTGGATTGCATAGCAGAAAGTCCAGGGGTTCGGAGGGCGGAGCCCCCTGAGAAATACCGCCCCTCGGCGGGGGGTTCCCCCCCAACGGCAGGGTTCAGCCCCGATGGTATGGCCTCTTCATCATTTGGCCTTCCAACTCCTTATGCGAAAACACACTTTTGGTGTTTTGCATCCCTTTTGACACTTGGCTGTTCGCTCTCTCTAATGGTGGTAGCCACTATATAACTACCACATTGAAAACATTTCTCAACAGTTGGAGCATTCTGTTTATTGTAGATCAGTCGTCTAGAGTCTATTTGAAATTGCCATTGAAGCCCTTCTCCAGGGTGCACGGACTGGATAGCACCATCATCTTATGTACTGGCTTTATTATCAGATTTTCAGACTTGAGTTTTTTGTCTCTTGTCTATGCTGAATTCAATTGTTAATCATAATATAAAGTAGAACTATCGTGTTACTGTACCGTGGGTCCTATCAGTGGATAAGGATCAGTTGGCCTCACCACGAGGCGAGTCGACGGGACATGCATCCCGCCAACGGCAACTTGGGCCATGCATGGGTTGCCATAGTGAAGAAATTATATGTATAGTATATTTTGGTTTTTGAGAAATATATTGCTACGTGAGCTTGGTGTGGAGAGTGCTTTTTATCTGTGTTACTGTGTGGCATGATCTGTAATCCTGTTTGAAGCAAATTCTAAGAGTAATTGTATTTGCTTGTTGATCAGGTTGCTTGACTGCATTCTTCGCTTTGAGAATTTGGCAATCCTAGATCTCATGGTTATTGTGCTTGCAATATCTGCAAAACATCTTCTTCTTCGACGAATGTGGATTTGATGATTGTTCTTGATTTTGAGTCTGTTTCTGATTTGATGTAGACTGCTTGCGTTTTTTTTGCTTCTGTTGTTTCGAGCCCTTGTTGACATATAGAGCATGAGACAAAGAGGTAGTCTTTGATTATCTTCTTGTAGCAACATAGTGATAACTCTGGTTAGAGTTAAATCTGAGTGTGTCGTGATGATCATCACCCAGTTTTCATATGTAGAGGGCACGCTTGAAAGCAATGTCATGATTGCATCTTGATCGTCTATGCCTGATCTGACAGCAGCTAGGAAGTCATCACCTCCACGATTGATTCCTGCCAAGAAAACTAAACGGAGATCAAAGATCAGCCCTTATGAAAAGGAACAATCAGAAAAAGTCCAGCATGATATGCCAGGGCATTTCAAACGCTATACTTTGGATGATGTTGTGATTATGTTACCCAAGGCTCATCATGAACCAGAAGAGTAAGTAACAAAATCAAAGGAGGTTTACGATGGACCAGCTAGGACTCATCAGCCAATGAATCTTGCTGAACCAGGAGAGCCAAAGAAAATTGTTCAAGTTGGAGCACAACTTACTCCTGAACAATTTCAAGCATTAAGGAAGTTATTGATCAAATACCAAGATTGTTTTGCTTGGACGTACAAGGATCTCAAAGGAATTCCTACCTCAGTTATTGAGCATATGATACTCTTTATGCCTGATGCAATTCCAAAGGTCACAAAATTTTATTGCTATAATCCAAATGTTACTGAACTTATAAAGAGAGAGCTACAAAGACTACTTGAAGCCGACTTTATCTATGAAATCGAACATACAGAAGGGGTTTCGCCAATTGTGGTCATTCCTAAGAAGAATGGGAAGGTGAAAATTTGTGTGAATCTCAAAGCTTTGAAAAAAGTGATGTAAAAGGATCACTTTCTGTTACCCTTTACTAAAAGCATTTTGGACTGTCTTGTTGGAGCGGAAGCATATATATTTTTGGATGGATTTAGTGGTTGCAACCAAGTCAAGATCGCACCTACGTATCGCCATAAAATAGCTTTTGCGACAAGAGAACTTATGCTTATAAAGTTATGTCATTTGGACTTTGTAATGCACCTAATTCATTTCAAAGAGTGATGCAATTCGCCTTCAAAGACTACTTGCAAAAATTCCTTGAAATCTACTTGGATGATCTCGGAGTCCATAGTGCGGATACAGACCATCTGGATTATTTAGAAAAAGTATTTGAATGTTGTCGTAAGTATCAAATCTCCTTAAATCCAGAAAAGTGTCAAATTTCGGTTACTCACGGAATTGTCCTTGGACATGTGATATGAAGACATGGCATTGCTACGGATTATTCCAAAATCAAAGTCATCGTCGAGTTACCGCTGCCAGGAACAATTCAAGGAGTCTATGTTTTTATGGGTCATGCAAATTACTATCGAGTATTTATTCTATTCTTTGCGGATTTAGCAAGACCAATATACAAGTTGACTATTGTACCAATTTGGATAGTAGAGGCCTTGGAAGCACTTGAAAAATTAAAGAAAGCTTTGGCTTCTGCACTAATACCACGAGCTCCAATATGGACAATTGAGTTCCATGTTCATACTGATGCATCAAAATATGCCATTTGATAAGTTTTGACGCAGCCAGGTGTATATAAGGAGGATTATCCTATCACGTTTGCAAGCAGACAGCTTACAGATCCTAAGAAGAATTATTCGACAATCGAACGCGAAGCGTTGGCCATGAGTTTTTATGTTAAGAAGTTTCGACATTATCTATTGGCAATGCATTTGCATTTTATACTGATCATCAGCCATTACTTTATTTGGTGAACAAGACATGTAACATGAGGCGTATTGCAAGATGGCTACTTTTATTGACCAAATTCAATTTTTGAGTTGTGATTCGAAAGGGTGCAACATTATCTAGTCGATCATGTTTCAAGGATTGAGTCAGCACCAGTTAATACTAAAGTGGATGATGAACTACCAGACGCTGCATTTTTCTATATTGAAGCAGTACTTGAGTGGGCAGTTGATATTGTTGAATATCTGATGCTAGGCCAACCCAATGATTCCTTGACAAAAAGTACAAAAGAGACAATTGATTCTTAAGGCACAACATTATCAGTTGATTGTTGGACAATTGTATCACCAAGGAATGGATGATATTTTGCGAAGATGTGTTTTGCCGCATGAAGTACCTGAACTTATCATGTTTTCACATGATGGAATGGGCGGAGGACATTTTTCAACAGATATCACTATTCACAAACTTTACAATCGGGATGTTGGTGGCCTACACTTCATAAAGGTAAGAAAATTATATTCAGTCATGTGACATTTGTCAACGAGCACGTCATCCTACACGACAGAATTATGAACCTTTACATCTAGTTTTATCACAAGCACCGTTCGAGAAATGGGGCCTTGACTATGTTGGTCCTATTCATCCTGTGGCACAAGGATCTCAAGCTAGATATATCATTGTTGCAACTGATTATATGACCAAATGAGTTGAAGCAAAAGCAGTTCGAGTTGTAGATGCAAAATCTACAGCCAAATTCCTCTATGAAAACGTCATTAGTAGATTGAAATGTCCTATTGAGATTGTAAGTGATCGTGGAACACATTTTGTGAATGAAACGATAAAGTGTCTATTGGAAGACTTTTTTGTTATTCATCGATGTAGTACTCCTTACTATCCCAGGGGTAATGGACAAGCTGAATCTTCCAACAAGTTTCTCTGCAACATTATGACGAAAACAATTGAAGCAAGTTGTTCTGATTGGGAACATAAGCTTTATGTAGCATTATGGGCATTCAGAACAGCTTACAAAGGTAGTACAAATCAAATGCCATTCCAGCTTGTCTATGGTCAAGATGCAGTTATGTCAATTGAATTTTTAGCACCATCCCTATGCATAGCGACAACGAAATAGTTGGATGATGCGAAATCCTTACAGATGCGTCATGCGGCTTTTCATAAACTATGTGAAACCAGATTGATGGCAATTCATGCATCAGCAACAGATACAGCCTATCGTAAGGCATGGCACGATCGTCGATTACACAAAAAATATCTGAAGGAAGGAGATCTAGCACTGATGTATAAAACCAGGCTGATTAAAGGTAAATTGAAGTTTACAGGTGAATGATCGTACAAAGTTAAAAAAAATTCTGAACTATGGAGCAGTTATTTTGGAACATTTGGATGGAAAACGATTTGACACTCCAGTGAATGGCAGCCGATTACACAAGTTTTGGCAGCCTGTTCCACCAATTCAGCCAGCATGATCCGACACTATGTTTTAAGTTTTATTGTTTTGCAAATTTTTTGTTTTTCACTACTTGATATTGTCAATTCCTTCACCTTCCACCAAACCCCTCATCATGATTCCCTACCTTCATCAACCTATCCATTCCAATCTGTTTCTACCACCATTTCATAACCTCCTTGAAGTCTGATAACCCAAGGTTTGTGCAACCTACCAATTGAAGGTTCTCCACTTCTCGTCGAGACAAGAGTGTTGATGAGGCCGAGACTTTGATTGGAAGAAGAACTGAGGAAACACCCTAAAGTAGAAGGAGAATACAAAGAGTGCCAAGATAATTCATGATTATTTGGCAAGGCCTACAAGGTTACACCAAAATCAAATTAGCAATATGGGATTCTATATTGATTGTTTCTCAGATATGATTGAATTGATAGGATATGATTGATATGTCAAATCAAGCATGAAAATATGAGCAATGGTGAGAAACTGAGATAGCCCATCGAATGTATTATAAAGCTTGGATGCCAACTGTGGAATGCAAAGGGAATGAAGAGTCGGATGCAACAGAATGTATTGGCAGATGCAAATGTGTGGCAAATGCAAATAGTTCGCGGATGCAATGGGCGTCAGATCGATGTTGGCAGATGCAAGTGAGGGTTCGCGAAAAACCACAAAAAAATCCAAAAAACTTGAAAAAAAGCCCAAAACAAAACTAAAAAGAAACACAAAAAATTCTCGAAAAAACCCGAAAAACCCCGAAAAAGATCGCGAAATTTTTTCAAAAAACCCAAAAAAGACTGGAAAAAAAAATCTCGAAAAAAACACGAAATTTTTTGAAAAAAAACGCAAATTTTTTTCCAAAAAAATCCATTCAAGAATGGATCAAGGAGGAGCGCCAAAGGTTGAAGAGGTCCTACCAGTTCCACTAGTAACACAAATAGGTCTATCCACATCAAGGACCAGACCGTTATTTCAAAGGCCCATTAGCGTCGAGGACGAAATCAAAAGTTTTTTGCAACAACACCCGCATGAGTCCTTGCATGGTGGTTGGGTGGATCATAAAGTTCAAAACCTCAAAGATTGAGGTTGGAAAACAAATTGATAAGCTACCAACTTTGGGAGAGCAACGGGCCTGAAGAGTTACAGTTTTTGAGAAAGCTCATGATTCTATAAGGAGCTATGCTGCAAGTCCTCACCAACTATGAGTAGATCCGTGCTATGCACCGATGCCATGTCATGTTGGATTATTCTCTCACTAATCGACTAATCGACATTTTAATCTTCATCCAACTTTTATCCAGACCTGTAGTTTTCTTCGTGTTTTTACATAGTCTGCATAACAACTTGAAATGGTTTACGGTTATTTCTGCAGACAGATTGTTTATGATCAAAGCCACCGACTTGCATTAATCCATCAGCAAGTAGTTTCTGAGAAGTCCTAATTGGATGGATGCCAGCACATCACAGCTAGCCGGATGACGCTTTTGATGACCTAATTGCTTAGTATAAATAGCTATTCATATTTCAATATCTCATGATCAATTTTATGATCAAGATTATGATCAAGAAAAGGATCAAGTATTGAATAGTTAGCTCTCTCTCTTTCAAGCCTGCGAGCTTGTACACTCTTGAGCGTTCTAGCTCAGTTCTTTAGAGTTGATTAGAGATTGTTATTGCACTTACTGCTTATCAGTCATTGCGCTTAATTTAGACTTACATTTTAGCCGCTCAGAGATAGATTAGAGTACGCGGCTTCAATCCGCAACTTGTTTTACTCATTTACATTTGTTTCGCTTCCATACTGCACTCAGTCTCTGGAAAGAAGCTATGGATAAAGAGTATTCATTTCTTATCAAGAACTAGACATGGACAATTGTCGAATTACCTGCTAGCAGAAACATAGTTGATTTCAAATGGATTTTCTAAGTCAAGTACAAAGCAGACGGAAATATCGACAGAAGGAAAGCTCAACTTGTCGCCAGAGGATTTTCTCAGGTATACAACGTCGATTACACTGTGACCTTCAATCCAGTAGTCAAGAATTTTTCTATTCGATTTTTATTATCATTTGCTACTATAGCAGATTTGGAAATACATCAAATGGACATACAGACAACATATCTCAATGGAGTTATCAAAGAAGACATTTACATGGTGCAACCCGAAAGATATATTGTCAAAGGTAAACACAATCATGTGTGTAAACTCCATTTAAAAGCACTTTATGGCTTGCAGCAATCTACTCGAGCATGGTTTCAAAGGATGAATATTTTCCTCATTGATCACGATTACACACCAAGCTCTTTAGATTCGAATCTTTACTTCAAGACAGTGCAACAGTCTTTTATCATTATCACTTTGTACGTGGACGACACATTGCTCTTCGACAACAATTTCGATTTGATAAAAGAAACTAAGACAATGTTATCCTCTGAATTTGACATGACCGATATGGGCGAAGCTCATTTCTTCTTTGGTATCTAAATTTACAGAGACAAATATCGAAAGTTGATCTACATTACTCAACAGAGGGCAATATGTTAGTCATATATAATCTGGTTATGCAAGTTAGCTCTCTCACCAATGGCACCAGGTCTCAAATTGTCGAAGGACCAGTGTCCCCAAACAATCGAAGAAAAGGAGTAGATGCGTGAGTATCCTTATCATTCGATAATAGGATCTCTTATGTACACAATGATCTGTATCAGGCCAGACATAGCTTTTGCAGTCAGCTCCCTAAGTTAGTATATGACCAACCTTGGTATAACACATTGGAAGGCTCTCATCAGAGTCATTAGATATCTTCGAGCCACTATGGACTTTTGCATTTGTTATGGAGCAGTCGACAACCACAAACTCAATTTACTCAGTGGTTACACAAATGCAAGTTGGGCAGGAGATATAGACACTCGTAAATCTACTTCTGGATTTACATTCTTCCTCAACAGTGGTCCATTTTCCTAGAACAATCGCAAGCAATCTTCGATAGCTCTATCTTCTACAGAATCAGAGTATATCGCAGCCTCACAAGCTACTAAGGAAGCAATTTGGTTGAGAAACTTACTTTCAGATATCAGTCTGAGTCAATATGCTTCGACATTATTATTTTGTGATAATCAAAGTGCCATTGCCTTGTCAGCCAACCCTAGATTTCATTCTAGGAGTAAGCACATTGAACTTAAGTATCACTATGTCGGAAACAAAGTTCTCAACAAAGAGGTCAGATTGCAGTCCTGTCGAACGCAAGATATGACAACGAATAATTTTACTAAAGCATTAAGCTTGGATGCACAAAGGAAGTTTTGTGCACAACTAAGTTTAAAGGTCAAGGCATTCATGGATTCAGATTAAGGGGGAGTGTTGGATTATTCTCTCACTAACCGACTTATCGACATTTTAATCTTTGTCCAACTTTTATCCAGACCTGCAATTTTCTTCGTGTTTTTACACAGTCTGCATAACTACTCAAAACGGCTCACAATGACTATTTACGTTCATTTTTTCAGACAGCCTGTTTACGATCAAAGCCATTGATTTGCATTAATCCATCAACAAGTAGTTCTTGAGAAGTCCTAACTGGATGGATGCCAGCACATCACAACCAGCTGGATGATGCTTTTGACGACCTAATTGCTTAGTATAAATAGCTATTCATATTTCAACATCTCATGATCAATCTTATGATCAACATTATGATCAAGAAAAGGATCAAGTATCGAATAGTTAGATCTCTCTCTTTCAAGCGTGCGAGCTTGTACATTCTTGAGCATTCTAGCTCAGTTCTTTAGAGTTGGTTAGAGATTGCTATTGCGCTTACTGCTTATCAATAGTTGCACTTAATTCAGACTTACATTTTAGCCACTCAAATATAGCTTAGAGTACGCAACTTCGATCTGCCACTTGTTGTACTCATTTACATCTGTTTTGCTTCCATACTGAATCAATAATATCTTCTTATTGTGTTCAGCTTCATCTTAGGATGTATGCGTTTCTGTAGTTCTTCGCGACTAATTATTTGTCTAATGTTTTGCGACTAATTATTTGTCTAATGTTTCGCGACAAATTATTTGTCTGATGTTTCGATGCTTAATGTTTGGCTACGTAATCACTATAGTACTAATGATTTCAAAGCTAGTTACCATAAGATTGAACATGATTTCTATCACTATGGTTTTGTTCGAAATTGATAGGCGTAGTCATGCATAAAGAAAGAGGAAGATAGTTTATTCCACTACGCATGATAAGATTTATTTCTTGTCATTCGAATTCTTTTCTTTTCGAGTTTGACCTATCTTTCATACACCTCTTTCCAGCACGCCATAATAAGCGGAAAGATCTAGGGGTGGCCATGGATAAAATCATGATCCATACATCGAATTGGCCAGTTATCCACTAGCCTTTCAACTGGACGATTTCAGTGGATTTCCATAGAGCACTAGAAGCATACCAGCGGGAGTACATGTTTTCTCCTGATCTGACCATTAACACCAATGGTGTCCGACAATGTTAAAGATCAGCTGCCCTTAGCAAGATTATACTTTCGTGCCGTGATGATGGGTGGCTCTTGGGAATCAAGATTTACAGCTTGGACAACGTCAAAGTGGATCGCCCAGAGCGCATAGGTGTGTGGATAAAATCACGATCCATACTCACATCGTGCTTTTGCCACCACTCTCTAATAGGACCAAATGTTGTATTGATGTTTAACTTTTCATCCTCTAGCAATTTTGTCTTCAATATCTCATTGCTAGGAGTATAGTTGGGCTGAAAAAAAAAAGGAATCTCCCTAACTGCCTCCATGAATTATGGAGATCTCACTACACTCAAAGGAATGTTATCATGGTAGAACACTCTTGCTATTGCTACACCAACAAAAATGAGATACAGCCACACACAATCCATCCCACCAAACTTATTGCGATTTCATCTTGTTTTTTCCTAGAGGTTCTAGTTTGAGCTCATGCTCTTGATAAGTATTAAGGACTATTGAAATTTGAGTCTTGAGGCAATTTGCCAAATTCCTTTGAAGTATAGATTTAAACCTATACTATTTTATGGATGCAAGTAGCACTGAGCAGGCAACAAGCAACAGGCAGCATGAGTACACTACATCAAATGGCAACATGCTTCACACTATTGTACACAAACTAAAACATTGGAAGGTATTATTCCCAATTTGACTATCTTCTAAACATATGCTCATAGCACATCCTCCATAGCTTATTTGGTAATTATGGTCTATCCAATTGATTACAAGTGATATTTGAGAGAACAATAACTATTTTTAGTCTTACAAAGTGTAATTTCCAAAACATGTCAATGAAGTTAACTTACGATGACCAACAATATCATTTAGCAAACCATACACTCAAATAATGTTTTCACAATAGTTGAGCAAGTTTTGAAGCCTTGATAGTTGTTTTATTGTAAGAAATTGTGCCATCTTGGTTGGCTTGTTAACCACTTTTCATTACACTTCCCAGTCCTGGGGTGTCCAATCACAAATTCCATTGAGAAATCCGTTTCAAGGAAACTCATGGTCCAATCTTTTTAATGCAACCATGCACTAACAAGTCCTGAAAGCTTTTTTGTCATGTTGGATTAGGCCTTCAATAATAATTTATGTTCCACACTACCAATTATTGCTCAAACCCAAGCAAGATGCACACTTAAACCTCTGACATAAGACAAGTGCATATGCTAACACCTATTGCCAAGGATGTCAATAATTCCAAGAAATTATTGCACTTTCGAGTATGGTTGTTGTCACCTCAAGTTTGTCATCACATGGTGAGCTGATACATCATAATTCATGCCACAAATTTGCATGCAACCTAGTGCAAATAGAGCATTGGGAGTAGTTTGAGAATCTCTCTTTGCTCCACACATTTTAATCATTACAGGTAGATCATGCAAACCGAATGGGCTTAGTCTTGGTTTTTTCCCTTTTGTTGGTATTGATAATTCATGTTTCACTTGTTCAATTAGTGGGCATCATGCCAATTGATTCTCCCTCAAAGATTTTATGTTTTACTCTTGAGACAATTTCACCATTCCTACGAATCCACTTCCTCAAAATTCCTCATTGATGGAACTTGAATTTCTTGAAAGGCCATCTACTTTCTAAGGATTTGAGAGAATCCTCTAATGACTAATTTTGCCTTCCATCAATCAACTGTTACTTCAGAATAATTGACTGGCTCCTTGACAAGGTAACATGTGGCTATGGCGTTGTTGATAACTCTGTCAGAAAGAAATTTGTTTCAATTAATTCTCAAAGAATTGGCTTTTCTAGCTGCTATTGCTGCTACCATGTCGAGTTGTCTTCTGAATCATTGATTGGAGTAGAATCAAGATTCAAACTTGATGCAATATTCAGAATTGATTTGACATTTGTAACTTCCTTCTTCCCCTTGAGATTGACAAATGAATCTTCAAGAAAGATAACATATATACTAGAAGTGATCTTCTTAGTCACTGGATTGTAAATCCTATGAGCTTTATGATTCAAAGAGTATCCAACAAAGATAGACTTTGAACTAGCGATATCTAGATTCTTACGAAGTTCTGTTGAAAGTGATACAACCGAAATTTCAAAGATGTCTTACCGAAGGTTTTGAACCAGTCCATACCTCTTTGGGTGTTTTGTCGATTAAGGCTTTGATTGTAAGCAATTTCGAAGCTATGTAATTGTCGTTATGGCTTCTGCCCATAAAGTCTTCGATAATTCTACATGTAGAATCATACTTTTCGTACTTCTAACAAGTGTACGATTTTATGTTTAGCCACCCAATTTGACTATGGAAAATAGTTGGTGGTATACTACATAAAAATGCCATGAGTTTTGCAATAATCTCTGAATTCAGTCGAAATGAATGATGATACTTCCCTTAAAAGATCATTGCTTACATTCATCTTAATACAGTGAAGTGCAAGCCTAGACCTCTTCTTGTATCTCACTAATTCTTGTGCACCTAGAGGTTCATCTTCATCATCTATTAGAAACTCATAAAGATCCTGGAGCACCATTAGTGACTCCATCCTCACTTTCCAAATAGCATAATTGGTAGAATTTAACCTCTCACTAGCTTCTAGATGGTAGGCTCCCACTGATCCCATCTTACTAGCAAGATTCTACACACAAGATATAGATTTGTTTGGACTTGAAACTCACAAAGGTTTCTAACTTGCAGTGTTTCACTCAAATGTTGACTTCTAATCCAACAGATGGATTTGTAATCACAGTTCTATCACTCCCTCACAAAGCTGGAATGAAGATAAGATGAGATGAAAACTACTCTCAAGCAAATCTTGCCAATCTTGGCTATTCTTGGACAAAAACTGACTCTATCTCTCTCATTCACTTTGATGTACTTTCAAGACCTGGTTTCCACTTTAAGAAGCCTAGATTAATTAGTTTTCATGAAAAAAATTCAAAAGTGATCAATGGCAAGTGATCTTGGTAGCTTATCCTAGGATTTGCACCAAACATTACATCAAACTGACACCAGATGAATTTTCTATGATCCAATGAATATGGGTTATTAAATGCTGGTTCAGAGATGCCCACACGTGTGAACAGTATGGATTTTGATCCTGAAAAAGTTTGGGATCAAATCCCCTCACCAAAACCTGGATACCAGCTCGCCCTTCCAATACTAGCTTTTTGCACCAAAACTTGCTAAAACTGGATTAGATTCAAACACAGATCAATGGCCTTGTACTTGGCTCTGATACCATGTGAAAAGTACAGTACTAAGGACCATAAATGGATCTTTGAATGATCCACAAGGTGATTGTATGCTTGTTAAACAATCTATCAGAAACTAGTCATCATAAAACAAGATCTAGTTTAGCAGCTTGATAGGAAACAAGTAGAGAAAATCAAAGCATTGATCAATTAGTATAATCCAACTCCACACGTGTGGAAATAAGGCTGTAGTACAGCCTGTAGACAGTGTTTACAAAGTGCCAAAGCTGGGTTTCATTGGAAATCAAGAGTAATCACCATACAATGAGAGGAAACTCGAGTTTTTCCTTGAGGCTCCAAAAAGT
This sequence comes from Diphasiastrum complanatum, assembly GCA_029204225.1. Lineage (NCBI taxonomy): Eukaryota > Viridiplantae > Streptophyta > Lycopodiopsida > Lycopodiales > Lycopodiaceae > Diphasiastrum > Diphasiastrum complanatum. The sequence goes on along the minus strand of CM055104.1, from coordinate 24,367,266 downwards.
TTCTATCTTCTCACTATGGAGAATGGGAATACATAGTTAAACACACTTCCTTTGCTAAGTTAGGTGAATATCCAGCATGTAATAAGGAGGTAGACTCCACTTTCTTGCCCTAATGTGAAAACCCTAGACTAGATCCAAGAGTCATGCTTGGTAGGTGCATGGTAGGTACAAATCACATCATAAATCATGGTCTAGATCCTACAAAGTAGGAATCACTACCAAATGGACACAACCAATCCTCTTGACTCGTGGTAACCTACTTTAGGTGTGTATATACAAGTGGCACTTTGGCCATTCAAGTAACCAACAAACAATATTGACAAAATGTACAATATTCTACATGGCTAGATTTGCCAATGTAGGCAATTTTTCACAGTATAAATGGCACGAAAACCGATTAATTTTTTACCTTTTTCCATTATCAAAATTCGCGGCATATCGCTCTTGTGCGCGCGCTTTGTCGACCGTTTGCACTCAACGACACCTACTTGCGCTCAAGTGCGATATTCGGTATCTCGCGCCATGCATATCTCTCTTGTGCGCCATCTTTGATAGTTAGTTTTCTTTCAAGATTCAGGCTTGAGTTCATTTCTTAGTGAATTTGGGATTACAGAAAATCTAGACTACTTCCACAGCCTATTCAGGCCTATCTACATGTTTTAAGGACTGCACAACCAAATTCTGACGTTTTTTATCAACATTATGTTAGATTCAGAGATATACTTAGTAAGCCTGTTTTCTCCATAGGTTCACTCCAGTACATGCATTATACTGATATGGTTCACTTCTTCCCAGCTTTCAGACATAGACTAGATAGAATGTTCACCAAATTGTTTGATCTTTTCAAAAGCAGTTCACTTTGTCCTTATTGCAACAAGAAATGTCGATTGGTTGAATATTAGAGTGGTTTCGTACTTTTCCTGTTAGTTCAGATCCCAGATGATGATGAAATTTCTGTTGCTGACCCTCCCTTTTCATCATCCTCCATTCAGTTAGCTATTAAGGACATCAATCACTTTCTTATCGACACTCCTGATAAGAAAAGTGACTTTATAAATATAAATACTGGTTCTCTACGGGATTCTTTTATTGGCCAAAATACATCTGTTGATGAATACAACTCTACAGAGGATTCTAAATGTCTATTCAATTTGTCTGTATATTATATTAATGACGATGTATATTTTACTACTGCTGATTTATGTAAATTTTTTGACTATCGTGAAGATGAGGTTCTATGATTATTATCCGGCACAATTTCCGAGTTCTCCGACTTCGTAGATTTTGAAACAGATGATCTTGTTGCTGATATTGATTTTGATGATGAGGAGGGAATTATGACCGGTGAAGAATGCTTGACTAAGACTTTATCAAATATAGCTGAGGATGGGCGAGGCAGACCATCCGATGAAGAATTCACGACATTTCAATCCCAGATGGGCTTCCTTCGTCCATCATTATTGCATTTCACGGATGATTCCAGTTCAGTATGTGGTCATTATATTGATCATCCTGATCTAGTTCCTGCTGATGATGAAGAATGTGTAAGTGTTTAAACTTTCTTGCATTATGATATTTCTAATCACTGAATGTGTTTTTGCTAACAAATTTCCTATTGCAGGATGCTCTCATAATAGATGATTTTGCTGCGAGACGAGGTGGTTTCAGACAACACGCATCGTCTTTCCAGAGGGATAGTGGACTTGGCCACTGTCTTAGGCATTTCCTGAAGAATGAGATCTGTATTGCCCATTCCAAGCTGAGCCCGGTCGGGGAGACTCTTATAATGATAGTTAAAGCTTTATCATTTTACCTAGGAGGACATAAATTTGTAAAGACAAATAAGATCATTTTTGTCAAAAGATCTTATGTTTTGAACATTTTAGGCTTCAATGTTCCTTTAAGGAGCTCCCATTATTCATTGTATTCAACTTATATTGATCTCAGTGGAAATAAGGATAATGCACATCTATTAGATGCATACGCTAGTAGAGAATTTCTTCATGACAATACTGCCATAGAATCTAACACAAGATCTGATGATGAATAGTTAACACTTTGTATTTTGGTATAATACAATCAATACATTTACATTGAGTATTTCTCCTTTCTTGTTCAATGAATTTGCAAAGCAATTCTGAACATGTCATGATTTGATGATAATGATGATCTTGTACTCAACAATCATCTAATTTTCTCTTCCTGTATGAACTTGCATGCTTTTCTAAACTTGTTGTATTGTGTGGACTTTGTTATATGTCGAATTTGAACTCTGCGGTAGAACCACTGAAACAATTGACAAGTGTAGTTTCGTTTTTCATTGGTTCCTCCATGTTGTGTATTTCGATGAAATGCTGCTCGTGCTTGCCAGTGTGACTTCTCCATCCCTTGTGATGACCATACACTCAAGCTTCCATATGTATTTGCAAAAAATGCTCTATGATCTCTTAGTATGTGCTGCATATGTCAAAATCATAATGTTAGTCTTATGTTTGGATCTAAATATATATGAAAATTTGAAAGCATTTTAAGAATTTAATACTAACTATGTAATGAGTGATGTGATCATCTCCCCATGCTTTTGATACTGCATTAACAAACTCGACACAAGTCCTTTGGACAACTTTCTTATCAATATCAGAGTATTTTTCTTTTCTTAAAATAACAATCATACTATTAAGCTTTTTCCATACATCAACTTTTAGTACTCTGGTTTTGCCGTCTTTCTCGAAGTCCTGAGTAGCAGCAATAATATCTGTCCAGACTGAGTGTTGAATATTAGAAGCCCTACCAATATGATTTGATAGGAAATGACGTGCTTTTGCTTCTCCTATGCTTGGCTTAGTTGGCATGTTCCCATTCTTTCCTGAAAGCTTTTCATCTTTTTGAATTTTGACATGTCCTTTATGGAGTCCTGCTTTTGATAAAACATCTTCTAATCGAGAGATAACTTCTTTTGCTAATGATGCTGGCTTAGTATTCCAAGCAAAAACTATATGAAGATAAATGATCTTTTCTATTAATCTAACTTCCGCATGACGAGTGCAAACATGCACATTTTTTAAGGGGATAGGCAGCACATGCTTCCAGTTTGGATCTGCATATTATCTAGTAATTCATGTGCTCCTAGTTACATCTTTTGCCATTTTCATACTGTACAAACAAGGGTGTTTTGATGTAGCACCGTGAGAGACATTATACATACATTTTAATGTTTTCAAATCACCTGCTAAGTGCCATTCAACATGGAAGTCTCCAACTCCTGGAACATTGAGAAGTCCTCCATCCATATGGTCCTTGATGATCCTAGAATAAGATGTCCTTGAGAATATCCATGATAATATATCATGATCCTCTTTTATCATGATTCATAATCAGACTTAATTTACAATGTATTAATACTATTCAATGAATGTAATGTAATAATGAGGCTAGTTACCTGAAACGCTACCAACCACCATATATCATTTTTTGACTGGACACTGAATCTGAAATCTTCTTGGTTCTCTGTTTGTGATAGAACACCATTCATGAGAGTTATACTAACCCTCTCCATCTTCTGTCCTTTCACAATTTCTGACTCATCTAACTTAAGTACTATGATTATTTTGTCATTCACCTTTTCATAGGTTATATCATAGAATGTGACGATGTATCTCAGCAAGTAATTTAGATCAACAAATAAATTGTTTAATGAATTATAGAATATCGATCTTCCATCAGTTTCATACACCTCAATATGAAATGGAGTTTCAGTGATCTTATGCATACCTATGTTTAATGTATCCCTCTCTTTCTTCAAGTGATATGTCCTAGGGATTGGGACTTTTCTAATTTGAACTTGCTTAAAAGCTTTTCTAATTAGTTTAAATATTGTTGCATATGCTTCCCTGCTAATACCCGCAAAATCACAAGCACCCTGAACTATAGTCTTATCTAAAATTTTTTGAATGTCCACCATCAAAGACTCTGCTATTTTACACTTTACATTTGAAATCCTATTGTTCATCATGATACGCTCAGTGGATTTGCAAGTCAATATTGTGCCCAATGACATTCCTAGTGAAGCATTGTCTTTAATATTCCGAGGAGCTACTAATGCAGATCTGCAAAAAAAACAGATAGTTAACAGAATATCACCATTGCTGAAATTAAATCCAAATGTCATTGAAAAACTTACAAAAATCAAAATATGCTTACTTGAATGCACGGATCCTTCTATTTCGATAACCTCCTTTTGAAAGCGTTTGAATATCCTTGCAACTTTTTCGCTTTCGCTTCTTCTTACTTTCAGCCTTCTTCTTTGCCAAATCCACATCCTTCAATAATTGTAAGTTTTCAATATGAATAGACTGTAAGATTGATTGCATTTGCTCTAGTTCTGATTTGATATTGATTGTTATCTTTTGTAATGATTCATTATTTTTTTTAAGTTGTTCATTTTCTTCTAATGTCTTTTGGAGATGACAATCTCTATTCTGACAATAAGAGAATATCCGAATTAACTCACCTTCTAAAAAGTGAACTTTATTCATATAAAGTTGTTTTCCATGGTCTTGCAATCTTTCACAATATCCTAGTAATCCACTATGTCCATTGCATATCCATGTAACTAAATGAGTTATTGAAGAGAACGTGGGATGTGTCAAAGTGCTTGGATCTTGTGGATATAATGTTCCATCTATCCACAAATCCAAGTTTTTTTTTCCTTCTGCCCTGTAACGAGAACGATCCTCAGCAGATATTTGAATTCCTTTGCCTCCTCTTCTCTGCAAAGGTTCCAAATCAATAGGGATATCCACATGTAGATGATACAATGTCATCATCAAAAAAATAATAGAGTAATCAGTTGCATCAAAGTACTATGACCAGATTCTATGAAGCAAAGCAAAGTACTCATCTTTGATTATTATATACTATGTACGATCAATCCAAACTCCATGCTTGTATGCTTGATTCAAATTTGGAAATGCCGCTCATTTTTTCATTCCAATAGGTAGTTGGCGCTCATATTTCCATTCCAAAGTGATGATGGTTCATAATTGGAGATGGCACCCATATTTCCATTCTCGTGGAAGGAATGCATATGTACACATTTTGCAATTTTTCCTGATTCGAATTTGGGGATGGCGGTCATATTCTAGATCTATTGAAAATATTGCCCTTTTTGTAACCAATGGAAGGAATATTTTTGAATCTAGTAAGTTATACTGCGAACTGTTAACAGTTTTTAACTGTGACTATAGACACTGTGGTTAGATAATTGGGAGTTGGGGAGGCCTTGGGAGTGGTGTGGGCAAGCAAATAAACAATATTGTTTTTTTTATTTTGATATTTTTCTATATCCTACATGGCATTCCTTAAAGGGTCTTTTTGATATTAAGAACTCCTCTAATGATCTAATTTTATTGCTCTTCTACAATATTGATTGTTGTTGGTAGCTCTTTGCAATCTGCGATCAACTCTTGTCTCTTTTGTAATTGTAAGAACAAAATAAAAGTACCAACGTACATTTATTTTGAGTATTAGGTAAACATGCTGTAATTATCAAATACTTACAAGTTTTATGTTGACGATGAATTTGAAATGATTGGGTAGGTCATTAAGACAAGCTCTGTTCTAATATAATCAAGGCTCCAATGCTCTTCCACCTCAAACTTCCGATTGCCATAACTTTCTCTACAGGACACCAAATTGGTCGTTGTAAAGCACAATACGGAGGGAGAATAGGTCTACAAGACACCTACCGTGTCACCCTTCCACTTAGGCTTCACACGTGCGAGCTATAAATGATCAAAATTCAGGTTGGAGGGTGCACTTTTCCAAGGTGATTTCATCAAAAAAATTTATCCAACCCAATAGCATTCAATTAGAGGTTACAAGCACTCCTCTAAGGTTAATTAGAGAGGCATAGAGGCTTCTATTAGGTCCAACAAGCATTCATAAGCTTAGATCATGCAAAAATTGCATTTTTGGACTCCTTCACATAAGACTAAGCATTTGCTTTTCAATATGATAACGAAAAATTATAGAATATTTTTTGATCCTACAATCTATATCTTCGTTTTTGTTATTATCCCAACATTTAAGATCTGACAAAATATCATATGATAAATCCTTACAAACAAATAAAGTTGGCATCATTTTGACACTTGAACTTGAGAAGAAATCAACAAATATGTGTAATGAAAGAAACCAGCTTAGGCAAATAATTCTTGATTCAATACTTATCTTCATTGAATTTTTACATCTAGGAGTAGTTGCATCTGAAAGATTTGACACAATATTTTTAAGAGTAAACCATTCATCAACTTCAAAGCTTGTAGCTCTCAAGAAATGTCTTTGCCTCGCATCCAGGTACGAACTTATACGTAAGAACACCATTATGTTTTGTCTTTTTACCCAAGTTTAAGGTCTATACAAGCATGTCAAACGCGTAGAGCCATATGGTTTATTCACTCATGGGAAACTTAAAGATGTGTTAGGGTTGATTTTTCTCAAGGATACAATCCTGAAGATATGCGTTTTGTGATTAAATTTATGAGTATGAGATGTAATGCTAATAGCACATTAAAGATTGGTAAACTTAATGCGGTTGTTGTATGTAAGCTAGTACTTGGTTTAGGGTTTGGCTCTTGCGGGCTTGTATGGCATGGATTCGCGCAAGCTATAAGGTGCTTAGACTCCAAATTGTTTTCTTTGGAGGTTCTTGGGGCTAGTATGGCACAGATATGTCCTAGTACCTAGCATCGATGCATGAGTCATATATCTTTATATGCTATGTATTGCAAGATAGCTTCTTATGTATGTGGAATGTTAATGTGAACTTAATACATTCGGTTTGCCCTTATACTGATTAGTATGGCATATTCTCTAATACAGTTTTGTTTTGGGACATAATGTATTGCTAATGATGTAAGTCATGGTAGGGAAGATTGGACGTATGATGTGTATTTGTAGTTGAGCTGATAAAGTAGTGAATCTTGTTTCGGATATGAATAACAACTGATGCTCAGCTATGACACCTGTCTTCCTCATGTAACTAACTTGTGCGGTTGTGTTTTGTGAGATGGTGGCAGGTAACAGCTGAGTGTCCTAAAACTTGCTTTGCTCTATGGTACCTTGTATTGTAAGACTTTATACAGCTTTGTTTTTACCTGTTATGCTATAAAATGAAAGATTTCAAAGGGTTGGCTTGTCAAGGGAAACTATGTGAAATCTTTTTACTCTCTCTTTCCCCTATTCAAGAAAGCTCTCTCAAGTTGAATATAATTCTTGCTTTTGCTAGGCAAGCTCAAGTTGAATGATCACTTATGATATACTAATGCCATGACCAAAAAGTTAAATGCCTATGGTGAGAGAATCTTGTTCTGTAGAGAGTGCAAAAAAGTATTTTTGGATTCATAACATGCACCATGAGCTTACTATTGTGACATGAAATTCTTTTGTTACATGCATGGCCTAATTGACATACATGGCAATATGCAAGTCTGCATTCAAACCTTGAAAAGTCCTTGTTTTAGTTTTGTTAGGTGCCCCTTCTAAGTGTTCCATGAGGGGTAGAACCACTTTTATTGAAAACGTTTAGGGCGTGTCCTCTGATTGTCACTAGGCTCACTAACTTATATTGAGCACTTGAACACAGTCTTGCATTTGAAAGGTAAGCCAAATGGTGGAGTTTCTCAAGTGAAAGTTCTCATGCAAATTGTTTTCCTTGTGCATGTTCTTGATCAAATATGTATGCTATGTTGATTATTTTTAGATATTATTTTTATTTGTAGATTTGGATAGTTGTTTGAAAAGACAACGTGGCACCATTGATAACAATTTACTAGTGTATAGTAGATATTCTTGAGTAATCATTATTTGTAGTTCTTTGATCCAACTTCAAAAGTCAAGTAACTTTGTTAATGTCAAACTGTAAGCTATATGATCTTGACAAAAATCATGAGCATACTACCTAGTTGTAACATCTCTCTCTCTCTCTCTCTCTCTCTCTCTCTCTCTCTCTCTCTCTCTCTCTCTCTCTCTCTCTCTCTCTCTCCACACACACACACACATGGCTCTTTGAGCCCATGTGCTTGTTCACATGCAAGTTGCCAATAATCATTACCCAACTTTTAGCAACATAACATAAATTTGTACAAAGCCAAGTCATTGATTTGTTTTGAATCGAGTTTTAATCTTGTCAATTTTGTCTTCATGGCAATAATACTCAAATGCATTGCACTTGCATGTGGGTTATGCCTTTTTTGGGCCTCTATGTGTGTAGGAGGCTACAATATAACAAAGAAATACCCAACTTTATGAAACTCGTCTATCTTCTCCAACACATTCATGGAAGCAATAAAGAATGTGACCCACCCAACAAAATTCCAAACCTAATACAACTATCTTGCAAAAAAAGATAGCACGAACAAGAGTTACTAAAAATCCATTAAATATCAACAAGAAACATGAGAGCATCATGCAAAAGACAACTTTTTAAGAACTTCAATCGCATCTTCCTCAACAACTTAAAGAACATGAATGAGGGAGCAACATATGTACTAGCAATATTTTCTCCTCCAACAAGGATGGACCATCATCCTTTTGGTGTGTAGACCTCAACCCACAAAAGAGTGAAAAAGAAAATAGTTGAATGCCTTGTAAGGGTTCACATTATGAGATATTGATATCCTATTTTTGAATGCAATAGATGTTCAAAATTACTTATTAGAGATGATTGTTGTTAGTAGTGGGATGATTTTTTCAAAGAGTTTACAATCCCATGCTATTCACAACTTCCTCAAATAGCGACAATATACAAAAATAAAAATGCCATTCTCGATCATATTATGGATATACTGATAAAATCACTCTAACACAAAAAGTGAAGCATCAAACATGTATAACAAGCACTACTTCATAGGTCATATTTATATATTCCATATATCCTTGTATTATGATATTGTGAACTACTAAAATCATGATTGATAAATAATCATTGAACTCATATATCTACATTTATTACACTATAATTTACTATAGTAGATTGACATTCAACTAACATCATGAGCATGAACCAATCAAATATTTACTAATAAAAACAACTATTATCATCAACAAGTAAAGGTTATCTATTGCATGCACAAAATTATCTATTGTATTCTCAACTATTTCTTTTATGAATCACGTTATATCTCGTAGAGTTTTAATAACTCAATCAAGCTTCAGACCTTAAAGTGAGGAAATAAAATGCGACCAGCTAAAATCACATTTCTAGGGCCATAGTCTTGTAAATTGACTAATCACTTTAGGCATAATCCTTTTTTGACTTTCAATGAATTTCAAAAACCAAAAATGGCCAACTTATGGTGAGGCCTTTTTAGTACACTACAATGCTCTTGTTTGTTCTGCTTGTATGATGTCAAAAGTTCTCCACATGAGAAAATTCTTAGATACCAAACTCTATTGAAGAAGTTGGATAGAAGAATTGCATGTTACCCACTAAATCTGAAGTCCAACTTGTAGTAAAGCATAAGCATTTGAAAAGCTCCATAAAACTTTGAAGCATGCTCAATTGCATAGAGTGAACTTCCTAAATATCATAAATCTCGAGATAAAGACGATCATCTTTGTGGACTGACTCTATTAAGGAGGCCTCGGCGGTATTCAGCCCTTCATGAATGATAAGTTTGAAAACAAAAACCTACATTGTTAATCTGACCAGCCTTTTACAATACAAAAAAGCTGAATCACTATTCCATTTGAGAAGCAACGGGGCAGAGAAAAGTTACATCATATGGGCCTTCCATATGTGAGCAAAGCTCAAGCTACAAAACCATCCACAGTTAAGACTCGTTGACTGACCCCTTTGATTACAAAGGCAAGGCAAGTAAAAAAAACTTAGATCGTTTACCACAAAATGAAATAAGAGTCTCATGCCTTGAAAATCTTCTTATTATTCTTCATGTAGAGTACAAAAAAGAATGAGTATTGGGGACTAATTACACCCGGTGCTTGACAACAAGCCTAACTTCATGATGTATATTTTTTATGTGGTTGATAGCTTCAAGAAAAAGGCTTGCACATTGATTTGACGACTCCTCAGCTAGATGATCTCCAAACTCTACCTTCCAGGGAGATAACCATAACAGACACATCATCATGATATTTCCGCCTGTCTCCTTGAGGGATCTCGAGTAATTCATGGAAATCCATTCCTGCAGTAGCCATGGCAAAAAATATTTATTTTAGGAGCTGAATTCAGAAAACAGGTTATGTCTATATGCTTAGCTACCTAGTGCAAACCACTATCACAACCAGCTTTATCACCCACAAGCTGAATATTGAGAAACATATCCTCTCTAGAGAATTGTAGCAGAATTTGATAGAGTTTCGTTGTCCAAAAGTTTGCTCCAAGAAGCACACTACATAGAAAAGAAAGCAGATAAGGTTGCAATGCAGAATATTAAAAAACAAAGAAATAAGTGATGGAAAATTCTCTAACCAGCTTTTTTGGCAGCCCGAAATAGAAGCTCCTCAATAAGGTATTGAGCAGGATCTCCTTCTGGGAATTTCTCCATGAACCATTCTACATGAGAAGTAACTTCCTCATTTGTAAGATACTGATACAATCCATCTGATGAAAGCACCAAGAATCTATCTTGGGGACCAAGTTTATGGTGATACAATGCTGGCGTGCAGCTGATGTAAGGGGCGGTGCCAACATAATCGATGCGAAACATCTCTAGCAAAGCATTGTTCCATTTCGGCTGACATTCAGAAAATTTAAAGTATTAGCACCATCCAAGCGTTCAGTTTAAAGTTGAAGGCAAGTACAATTTAGTGGGAGGACGGCAAACAATCTCAAGCACATTGAATATAACAATCCTGGTAAAAGTTTAATTGGGTCATTAGAGGAAAGTGAAATTTTCTGAAGCAAAACAGGCAGGTTCAGGATGATGTGCCAGTTTGGACACAAACCTTCTTCAGAAAGCCCGCACCAAATGCACGTGTCACTTTCAGCCTTCCTTTAACTCGATCATTGAAGATAAGAGCGTCATCATCTGGATGCTCCATCATGAGTTTTAGTACCTCCTGCAAATTTAAAGTATCAGCTCTAGAGTATTCTTTCAGAAATTAGGAAGATACGAAAAATATTTTTCACTTAAGCTGAACAAGTTAGACTCACATAACAAAATGGAGATGACATAGTGATGAAGGAGCGGTCGATCAACAAGAAAGGGATGCTACAATGACTAAAACGAGAAAACACAACCTGCTCAATGTTGGTGCTGTGATCTGATGTCAGTTGCAAAGTATCCAGTGTCGATGAGGTTGCCGGTGGGGCCATTTCAGTAGGATCGTATGATTGTTCAAGAGCCTCAAGCTCCATGGGAGTCTCCTCAATGATACGTTCCAACTCCATCCGCAGCATAGAATCCCTTGCAATGATCCATTCGTGATCCTCCTTATAGCCATTGAGTTGCAATTTTCCTGTGTAGAGCAAGTCAAAAGTATCCGTACTTGCTTGCTGAGCCAGCAGAGCCCGACTGTCACCCACATTCATGATGTACACATCCTCATCCTTCATGAGCATAACCAGCACACAAGATCCAACAAGTGCTAATTCTGGATTATCTGCAACAGCTTTGTCAGCCATCTCCAAATAAGCATCTTCTGTTGCCCGTAGAGCTCGAGAAAGAGCTTTCAGAACCGCATGATGGTCGACAGAGCGATTTCTATCCCGTTTTGGAAGTTCTGCCCCCTTTCTAGCATTCGACTCATCAGCTTCTGATGTATCCAAATCTCGATTGTATCTCCACTGCAAAAGCTCCCTAATGGGTGTTCGTTGCCTGTTGGGCAACTCCCTCGATGTTTTACGTAATTCTTCGGCTAAATCACTCCTCTCAAGCTTTATATCTGTCTTATTATCAGCAAGCTCCTGATCATGTCCCTCTTTACTACCATGTACAGGAAATTCAGTTGCATCAATCTGCCTGTTATTACTTTCAATCTCATAACCTCCCTGTGTTAGGGATACACACTGCGCAAAATTGTTTCGATCACTCACGTTTTCAACCGAATAACTCTGCCCATCCCGGACCTGGATCTTCTTACTTATGTCCACTTTAGTAGCTTCTTCATTTCCTCCTCTTTCGCCATCTGCAGCAATATATTCCGTTCCCCAGGAATCCAGGATACCGATAATTTCATGTGCAGAAACTCTCTTTTTATTTGTACGCCTTTTGTTTGCTGCCTTCGGCTGTCGATTACTACCATTGCCTGAAGCTTCAGATGAGTCCTTTCTATCCCAAAGCAAGCCCTGAACCTCCCTGTCGATTGCAGAGTAAAGATTGCTCATCAAAAAATCTGGAGCGTCTGGTCCATTGAAGCCATCATATATGCCCACGAACATCCATCCATGCTCCTCAGACAAAACAATGTGGACTCTGTCTTCACCTGCCGTAGCTTGTGCCCATTGGAGATTGCTTCCTTCCCTCGCATCTACTGCCTCTGCAGAGCCGTATCCCATTTCCTCTGAGGATTGCTCCTCAGCTCCATCTTCTGGCTGGTTCAACCTCTTTGGAGGAATCCCTGCAGGCAATTTACCTATGAAAAGCACACTAGAAAGAGTCTTATGCAAAGCTCTTTTTACTGGCTTACTAAGACTTTTCACTAAACGAGATAGTGATTTATTTCTTCTTCCGATGTAGCCGGAGTAAGGAATTCCCAATGAAGCAGAAAAAAGGCTGCGGTCAGCTTGATCCAGTGAATCAGAGAGATTGCCTCTTTCCAGAGGACCTGACATGAATCCCCTTTCAAGCGGCCCGGACATGAATCCTCTTTCTAGAGATCCAGACATGGCAACTCCCTCTAAAGGGCCAGACATAGAAAGATGGCCTGACATTGGTCCAGAGTATAAGACTCCTCTGGGAACAGGCTGAAGGGGCAAAGCACTGAATGAAGAAGTGCTCTCAAAAGCAGCTGCTCTATCGAAAGGGATGATCGGAAAGGAATTGAATCGTTCATTGGAAGAGAGGGAGCGGGGATTGGAGGTGTTGGCGCTCACGGATGCACCGGATATTGATTTGAATGATTTCTCAGGAAGGTTTTTTATCTTATCGATGTGATTTGTCGGTGGGTTCTGGAGGTCGTAGACTTGCTTCGGATTGAGGATCGTATCCGAGTGTAACAGAGGAGGAAACTCATCGGATGGGTGGGAGAAAGTAGTGTCAGTGGTATTAGACAGAGAGTTGAAGGATGAGGAGGATTGAAATGGAGGCCTGACATAGCAGAAAGAATGGCCAAGGCCTTCGTCTAGCGGCTCAGAGAATCGAACACCACCTGTATGATCACTCTTGAGTACAAAGCAACACAATCCGCGTGACGTGCTGTTGCCCATCACATCTCTCTCAGCTTCTCTCGATCTGTCTCGCCGCAAACTATCTGAAATCAATGTAAATTTCTTTCTACAGCAGCTCCTCCAATGTGAATTGCTGAAGTATAGCCCTTCCGATCTACATAGCAATCATTGACGATGATTAAGAAGTCCAAAATCATGATCTAAGCTGCTAACACTTCATAAGCACACACATGTTCCACTAATCTAAAACTTCTGGCACATTCAAAACAACTGAAGCTTTGTTATATGAAGCTCATCCCTCATGACTTTGATCGTACCAAAATGTCCCCCTCTCCCTCCCCCTCTCCCCCCCTTGTTTGTAAACTATTTCAAACGAGCACGTCCAATGAATCTGAGCCCTGCTCATCTCCCGATATAGCAAATCTCAAACCTGTGATCCAAATTCCTCGATTCCTTCTGCATCGCCCACCAAATTCTTACCCCTCGAGGGTCTGCTTCGAAGATGACGACTTCACAGCTGAGACGTGCTGTGTTCAGTTACTGTTGTCACTCGTGAGGCGTAGATAAAACAAATCGACGACTTTGAGATTGCCGTTTGACAAATGCTGCCCACAATACCTCCCTGAGCTCCCCCCGCTCCTGCTGAGCTCTGACCTTTCCTTCCTTCTGGTCTTGCTTCGTCTACTCTAACCTATCCTACTCTACTCTAAGCAGTAATGTCCTTTGACTTTGTTGAATCTACCAAACGCTTCAGTTCCTACTTCCTTCGCCGAATCACATACATGGCCGTTGGCCATTGGCGAGTGGCTGGGACCGATGGCCCACCTCGCCTATCTCTAGACTAGAGTCAGACTCAAGACTCGTGGGGATGTCATCATCATCATCCCTTGGAAAGCCACAAATCCGAATCCGATCGTTTTGTTATTTTTGACTTTGGTTGCTCCTGTTCCTGCTGCTGCTGGCCTGCTGGCGCATCAATCATCAAAGCCTGAAAAGCTTTAACAACAACAATTCAATGAAATGGTGATGCATTTTGACTTTTCCAATGTGACGTTTATGATTTTCACTTTCATGAGTCATCATGACCTTCCTTCCTTGCAAGTACCCTTTTGGTTTGCATGCACATTGCACGTCCGCCCACCAACACATTTTGGTCTCTCCACTCTCCCACTTTGGCAACGCATCCTAAAAAGGTTCCGTTCCAATTTGATTTTATTTCATTACTTAAATTTTCATTTCAAAACATTTTGTATTATGTAATGGCCATTGGGAGGTCTATTACCACAAATAATTTAGGGCCCCAGGAGCAAGTGGCGCAGGCCACGATCTATTGATTTTTGGAAACATGCTATATCTCATGCAGTTTTGAATGTTCATAAAAAATCATGATCAAAAGCTTTCTACTGTGGTAGAATTCGCAGGAATCCATTCTTCACTTGAAAAAGGGGATATGTTTTTTAAGACATATACTATAAATGCTTTCACGCATCGATTTTTGTTTTCAGACTGAGGAGTCAAAATAAGCTCATAGCTATTACAGAACTAATAGTTTTGAGCACGCGATTTCGTCCGCAATTGTCTTGTGTTCTAACATCGATTGACTTGTATTTTCATACTCTTTTTGAATCAAATCATTGTCTTATTGCATCTAGATTAATGTCAGTATGCATGCAACACTTTTAAAATCATTCCGTTTGATTTCTCTTACTGTTTTGTCTGAATTGTCCATTCTTTCGCTTTTGGAACTCAATCGAATTTGTGTTTGCCTACGTAATCGACACCAGCGATTCTAATGACTTCGAAGTTAGAATCAAGTAGAATCAGTCGCATCACCATCCTGATTCAATTCGATAGGCGTAGTGTGTGCACCGAAGAATTGTCCGCTGCTCCATTATTTTAGCCCATCACGAACGGATGCTTAAGTACGATACACCATTGGCTGTATAGACGATGCTCTTCAACTAATGCATCATTTATTGTGTGGTGACTTTACTATAGGTCAAGCCTATTTGGAGGTAGGTGGCATGGAATATATCTATAGGTGGTACATGTCTTTAGGGCATGGAGTGCATCACGGGGTGATGTGGATCTAGTATGCCTATGGTTGTGAGGCAACATGGATGGAGACATTTACATAGGGAGTAATTGATCATGCTTTTGTGAGTACTCAGTTGAGCTGCATGGTTATATGCACAAGTTGGTGATCTCTAGTTTGGCATCACATATTGTGTTTTATTCATCATTCTTTGGTAAGCATGATGCAATTTATTGACAAGATCTAGAGTCTAGTTGCACCCTAGGTGAACATATTATTCGGATGATATCGGTGGATAATGGATACTTGTTGGAGATTAGATGACATGGGATTACATATTTCTAATGGAACTATCCTACCTGATATATTATAGGCCGTGGGAGAGTGTCTCGTTCCGATAGTGGATCTTATAGTGCATTTTCTTTCGGATGGATGACATGATGAATGTGATGGTGAGATAGGTTTCTTGGTGAGGAGTCCATGTACTATTAGTATCGACTAGAGGAGATGGGTGAGCTATCTAGTTATAGCCTATGGTGAGTGTATTCGTTCATTGAGTCCTTGGTAGACCCTAGTGCTTGGAGCAGGAATGAATGAGAATCAACTTTCAGGATTGACTAGATAGGATGTCAAGGCAAAGCAGCTTGGAGTAGTGCTTTTTTTGGGAGATACATCAGGGATGAGGCTTGGAGTGCTCATTGGATCATGGGAGATCTTTGGATGATGTACATCAATTTGATATGCTTGGATGTGAGGGCATCTTGGTTACAGGTGTGGGCCATGATTGAGGATTTGATTTGGAGACCAGTGGTGTAGCAGTGGATCTACAGGTGGCACAAGTATTGGTACGACAAGGTCCCACTTTTGCACATGCCTTGTGGCATGTTTTTGACACTTTATCATTCATGTTAGTTTGTATCAACTGATTTTGAAAAACTCACGATATTGTTGCATGGGCATTTATTATGGTCAACAAGTAAGGCTCAAAGAATGAATGCACGTACGTTTTCTACTCCTCATGAGACAATTTGAGACTATTATACACTTATCTCTTTCAAATGTTCTATGAATTTTGTTAGTATTTGACACATCTATAGAAACTTGATTTTAAGAAAATGTTAGCTTGAATATTTTAAGTTTTTAACTTGTACTTATATCTAGCAAACTAAGGACTCCTAATTGATCTACAAGCTAATACACAGAGCTATTTACAAGTGATAAACATAAATAAGAAAACATGTCAATTTTTGGTCATGACTACCATCATCAAAATTGCAAAAAGTATAGCAAAATTGTTCATGTTGAATTGTAAAACCCTAAACACAAAATGTCAAAGTAAGATAAAAATATCGCAATCACTATATTAGAATTTTATGATATATTTGTGTCTTGCAAAATGACTAAGTACTTTTCATTCGATCTTAGTCAATGATACTTTTCTCTTTAAAGCGCTCACAAAATTTCACAATACCAAAACGTGACAAGACTTTTGTTGTACGTGACAACCTTCTTGTATATGAAAGATATTCACAAAAAAAAAAAACTTTCAATTTAAAGTTTAATGTATTGGCATTCAAGACAATTCTAAGTTTCTTTTATATGAAAGGTATCAACTACTCAACAAAAACACTTTGTGGAAAGTATATGATAAACAACCTATTGTTTGGGGAAAATGCTTTTTGTATAATTGGCAAATTGGCTTGAAGGGATTGGAAGGCTTCAAAAGTTCGGAACATTGGCCATGAATTCATGGAGTGGTAGTAGAGGGAGTAGTGCTCCTAGAAATTTGATAAAAGTATTGCCAATTGTTGGCAGTGGCATTTCATTTGTCAGTTATGTAAATGGGTACGAAGTCAAGGAGTATGGCCCTAGACTTTCAAACATAACGTCCCGGGTTCTAAAATCTATCCCCTCCATTGGCATAAACCGAAAGGCACTACTAAGTCTTCTAGGTTTGAAAGAATTTAACTAGCAACCCCATCAATTTTCAAGTTTATAAGTTCTATTATATAAATATTTTATCCATCCCATTTCAGTATTGTAAAGTTTATGAGGCTGAGACTTGAGTCCTGTTTGGGAGCCGGGCTGAGGACCCCACCATGCCAGACCTTTTGTAAAGGGGAGTGGACTTTGTGACCATATCATCCATGCTACATAGTCAAAATTATCACTGCATGATGATGATGCCCACATACTCTCACTCGTTTTTTCACCGGTTTATTAAATACAAAGACTCCGTAGTAAGTTCCAGCAGCCAAACCAACGGTGCTGCAGCCTGCTTATAAATAGGAGGATTAGCGGTCTTTTTCTTTTGACAATGCCATCGTCTCTGAGCTCTGTGTCTCTTTCTATAATGGTATCTTCGGGCTTCAATTTTCAATAGCTGAACTTGGAGATTGAGATGAACGTGGAGATTGAGATTGGAAATCCCGTGGGGCACGTTGGGAGACGGAGACCCTTATACACGAATGACGAGTGGAGTGGATGTCAATTGGGTTGTTGTCGGTCAATCCACGATGCTAGATATTGCAATCTGAAGCAGATCGATCATCGAACCTTCGGGAATCCAGATTCATGAATCATTTATTCTAAAATCAAGGCTGCATTACTTTGTGGTTAGTCCCTCGATAAGTGGCATGGATGACTCCCAATTCAGGTCAAAAGCTGGACTATCGTCAGCTGAGAGCTGCATAAGTGGACATTAAAGAAAAAAAGAGCTGGTTAACTGGTTGGAACTCGGAGTCAAGGACTTCCTTTGCTCAAGCAGTACGGTCCAGTGTGTATTACCATGTCGCATAATAAGTGAAGTTCCATGAAGGCTGAAATTTGAAGCCTTAAAATCCTTAATTTAATCTGTGTGCAATCCATCATTAGTATATTGCTGAAGTTTGAACAATGGAAGTAGGACTCAATGCTGGGAAACCTCTTGTGAGTTATTCTCAAAACACGTGCATTTTTATAGAACAGTTTTTTGAAGACTTTTACTCATAAAAAGATATATATGCTTATATAAAAAATTATCAAACATTTTATGATGCTGATTTTTTGAGAAAACTTGTCGATTCCATTCTTATAGTTTGCATTTTTTTTCAAGCACTGGTCGGGACACGAATCAGGATATCCCAAACCAATGCTTGAGTCTAATATTCTTTGAGAAAGGAGAGAGAGAGAGAGAGAGAGAGAGAGAGAGAGAGAGAGAGAGAGAGAGAGAGAGTCATATTCTAAACTTAGAGGGATTTGCTGGGAAGATTCTTTCATGTTCTCCAACATGATGCTCTTCCTCAAGAAATTATGTAGAGGCTACGTTTGGTAGAGTATAGCCATAATGCGTGTCTACTCAAATGGTACATGAATAAATGATCTAGATTGAGTTTGGGGACCATGGTTACGTAGGGCATAATAATAGGAGATCATTATCTTTTAGAAATTAGATTGGCCATATTTTTTAGCCCTCAAAATAGAAAGTTCTCATGAATGGAATCTTGAAAATACTTAAGCCTTACGGATGAAATCTTGAAAATACGTAACCATAACAAATAAAATTATTAAACATGATCTTGAAAATGATTTTCTTTTATTTTTTATAAGATTTCCATTACACACATTATGTATGATCATGAGTGTTTGTGGGCCCATGGTAAGGATATAATGGCTCGTCCTCTATTCTCGTTCCTACTACGACTCGACAAACCGCGGCAAGACGAGAGGACGAGCCAATATATCCTTACAATGGGCCTCCAAACAACCATAGTCCATAAAACATTAAACCTCACATTATTGAACTTTAAAAGTGACATCACCTTGCTTTATTTAAATATTACTTTATGATGACCTCACCTAATTTTTGGGCATGTTATCAAATCCAAAGTCCATTAATTTTTTTTGAACATGAACATTGTGCTCATAAAAAGGTCCTGATAAAATTTAAAGACATTATGACTTATCTTCTTGAAGATGCATAAGTGAGACTCATGGTAAAATGTCCACCATACAAAAAGGTCTTCCTCACCATCCTTTACGCTTGAAAAAGTCCTTTTATGACCTTGTCATTCAATTGAGAATTGACCTAACAGCCTCATTATAATTTTACGGTTGTTTTATTGGATGCAAAGATCACAAAAAAAGACCATACCTCAATACATGAAGTGATCCACTTGATTTGTTTTTATTTGGATTTCTTGACGGAAAAAATTAAAAGTGCCTTGATACAAAAGATAAAATGGGCCAACAAAATTTACTTAACCATTTGAGTTTGTGAAATGAGAAATAAACAAGAACGATGTGGTATTGTACCACAAAGGCCTTGCCATATCATGTTGTCTTATTTTAACTTTTTGTGAAGATCAAAAGAATAATAACTCAGAAAATTTTTTATGGTCCTTAAGTTTTATAAGCAAATGTTTTATGGTGTGTGACGATGGTTCTTTTTTTATTAATCCAACAATTCAACATTATGGGAAGGTCTTCATGACATCACACCATTATAATAACTAGCATACATGCATTGAAAATTTCAATAGATATTATCAATGTTTGGTACAAGCAATAGAAATTTCAATTTCTAATTACGATACAACTTTCGTCTTTTTGTCTTTTAGAAGACGAATTTGGACTTGTAAATCTAAAATTGCTAAATATCAGCTTGTTATTGAGTTCACGTGAAGAGATCTGACATGATATGGTTTATTTACAATTATTATTCCATTGTATTAGACAACATAATTAACCAAACAAAGTTGTTTTTCTTACAATGGGTTTAATATTTTGATTACAAAATATGTCCATCATTTTGGAATTTTGAAGTTGGCATGGATTTAAGAATATTCATGATCAACATTCACAATAATCACGATCAATATTCACAAGTATTCACGATCAATATTCACAATAATCACAAAAATTGTTTATAACAATCACGACTATGTACAATAATCACGATCAATATTCACAAGTATTCACAATATTCATGATCAGTATTCACAATAATCATGATGAATATTCAAGATATTCGTTTTCAATATTTACAATTTAAAATAATTGGCACCAACCTTCAATTACATAGTCTTCAGGACCCATTTAAGTAAATTAATTCTTCATCCAATATGTGGAAGACATTTTGTATACATCCTACAAAAGAAGACACTATTATAGATAATAAAAACATTTTGTCAAATAAATTACCAAAACATATTGTCACTTGTCATGTTTATTCATCCAAGCATGCGGGAGCATAAGAAGAATGGACTCATACCTAAAGAAATCACATTTCAACAGTTACATATAAAGTAATAATGAACCCAACATATACTAATTATTAATTTTATATTTGAATATTTATCAAGTCACAATCTTAGAATCAAGACACGATATTATGCACAACTTTTAAAAATAGTAGTTTTTTTATTATTGCAATTAGTTTTTAAAAATAATGAAACATTTTATTATTAAGTATTTGTAATTTTACAACTAAATATAAAATTTTTAAAATTAATATTCACAAAAGTAATAAATTTTATGACATGTTCATAATTGCGGAAAATGAATATCACAATTTACTATGTACGAATTGATGAAAGCAGTGATAAATTTTACAATTCTCAATTTCACGATTAAATTCACAAAAGTGCTCAGAGTTGTGCAATTAAATACTCACAATATTACAATATGTATTAACAAATTTCATCTTAAATTTTTTATGAGAGTAACCACAAATATCATGAATCAGTACCAATTGATTTCACGATTTGATATAATTAATGAAATTCACATTCGATACAAAAAAACAAATCACGATTTATTATTTACGATTGAATATTTACAATTTCAGTATTTAGAAAAGTTGACATTTTTTATTCATAATTACACTATTAAAAATATGTCACAATCAAAGTATTCAAAGTTTCACGATCAATATTTAGAGTTTCACAATTAGTATTTAGAGTATCACAATCAGTATTCATAGTTTCACGATCAGTATTTACAATATGACAATCAAAATTTAGAGTATTCTCGTTTTAATATTCACGTTTTAGTATGCACACCTCAATCCTTGAACTCCTCATCCGTGACCTAAAAAAAGGTCAAACACATTGCAAATAAAGAAAAGAGATTGAGGATAGTAGCAGCAATAGATGAGAGAAGAGAAGATGGCGAAACATAATTGAGCTTGCAAAAAACAAGAGAAGATATGTTTTTTTTTTTAACATGTCTCTTCTTTCGATGCTTGCATGAATGTTAAAATGATTGTAAAGAAGATAAAAAACCATCGAAGGTGCGTGATGTGCGTATTTTAGCGTCTTGCTCCTCAAGATAATAAGTTGATGGCAAACGCTTCATCAAAAAACCTAAATTATCATGCAAAAAAAAAGCTTAGCTACTTGGATGCATGCATGAAAGAAGAGGAGATTTTACTTGTAGATTTTGACAAAGAAGATGAGAAATTAAGGCGATAGACACAAATACCAACCCCTGTTGCTGCGGATGCCTATAGAGTGAACACCATTGCGAGTTGAATGAGAAACATTGTGAGGTTCTCCTTAAGGAATCTTTTAAAATTGACAAAAGAGAGGTCATTTCACAAAAACCATATTTTTTGTGCATACAAATCTTAAGAATGACGTGTTTTTCTTATATTTTTTTTAAAACAAACGTGTGAAAAATTATAAACCTACAAAAATATGTTATTTTATGTATCAAGAAGGTCAACAAAAAAAGAATGTTCAAAATCTCCCAAAAACCTACATAATTGTTTACTTTGTACTATTTTTTGATTTTCTATTTATATAATATGTCTATTTTCATTGCAATTACCTATACATATAAGTTTTTTAATTCTATTTTTTAAATATTATATTTAAATTTACAAAAACAACAAAATAAAGGTACTAAACATTTGATCTATATGATCATGAGTATGACCAACAAGTGAAAAATCGAGTTTGACCTTTCGGAATATTCTTGTGGCTATAGGCATATTTAAGTATCCTAAAACCATTTGTTTTTTATTCTCTTTAGCTGTATTGTCCAACTACAGATACACGGTAGGAGGCAAGTGTTCTGGCCAAGCACAATCCTCAATATTTTTGAGGCATTCCTTATAAGAGGAAAAATTTGAAAGACCCTCAACTGAAAGATGATTGTCACTACACACATCAATCAAGACTTCTATTGAAACATGGCTATCATGTTGAGAACTTGGCAAACCATCAATGGAGAATATGGGTATCAGTAGACAAAGAAGATAATTTATTAGACTGCCCGACGGAATGAGGCATTGTAATGAAAAAAAGAATCCAAACCTTCTATACAGGCCTTAGTAAAAGTCCAAGCCTTTAAAGTTTAGGCTGCCACCACATACTAGCCTTTAACATTGACTTTTTTTTCTAAACTCCATTCACCAACCTCCACACATAGTATTGCCTTTGCAAGGCAAGGCCAACTAGTTAAGGTTTGTAGCTTAGGGTTTAGACTTGATAGAAAGTTAATCAAATTGTGGCTTAAAGTTTAACTATTGGCTAGTAGCTCATAATATTGGTTACGTCTTACCCAAAAAACTTTTCAAAGAATCTATCAAATCATTTCATTAATGCTACAATTAATAACGTAAACTAAAACAAAGTTTTAAGCCCAAAGATACATATACTCAAACAATCCTTGAATTAACAATGTGGAAAGATGAACTATAACCTAATTGTTTTCAATATAGCAGCCTTCTTAGTTGCACAAAGAATGATCAACTAAGCCATGTTTACATTTGGAAATAGATGAAAAAAACCATGATAATTTATGGATTTCCAAGGAAAACCAATCAAAAGCCCTGATTCACAGTAAAATATTAAGTCTTCTATGGCTGAAAATCAATTTAAGTAACCAATATTTGCATAGTAAAGAAATATTTCTCTTCTTATATGTTAATACCAACATCACATCGATTTCAAAAAAAATTGTTGAAACAAATGTATGGTTTTACGTGCTTCAATATAAGTGGTGTGAAGGGCAAACAATTCTAAAGCTTGGATTATAAAATAAAAGGAGATGAAAAAAAAAATGAGGACTAAGCATTGTTGCAAGAAAGAGGGGAGGGGGGGGGGGTTCGAATCAAATCTTATAAAGCCATGTCCAATTCATTGCATGATAGCAATGTAAACTTCAGAATTTTTTTAATTTTATTTTGCTTGCTATGTTTAGATTAAAATCAGTGTTTTGTCAATTATAGTGGACACTAGCAAGATGATGAGATTAGCAAGGAGCTGGTTATGATTCTAATGATGTTATTGATTATCTATGTACTATTCATTGGGGATGGTTTGACTTGTGGAAATTTTATGCATGGTAACAAGTCTACGTGGACATTGAGAAAATTCAAGACTATACGTATATGATTGTTGTGAAAAAATAAGAAACAACAACAGGGCCTACCATGTTAAGAAGGTTATCCATAAATTCTAGTGCCCAAATTACAAGCATATCCTCATGGAGAGAGAGAGAGAGAGAGAGAGAGAGAGAGAGAGAGAGAGAGAGAGAGAGAGAGAGAGAGAGAGAGAGAGAGAGAGAGAGAGAGAGATAAGTCCATGAAAGTCTTTATGGCTTTTTTAATGTCATAAAACCTTATTGGCATGTACATGTTTCACCTTTGAATTTCACTTTTTTATGATCTTTGATTCTTTGTTAAAATGATAGAGAGCAAACAATGGAATTTGGTCCTTATAAGGGGCCCGATTTTCAAGATGATTCACACAATTCATCCCTTTATGTAAAACACAAGCAAAGTTGTCCATCTTTTACATATTTGAAGCATGTATAGGTCATTCTCACTTTTTTATGATTTTTTATTCTAACGGTTAGAATGAGCGCAGAGCACACAAGGGAATCTTGTATTCATAGGGGGATTGATTTTTGAGATGATTCACAAAATCCATTCCTTTAAGTAAAACACACGAAAAGTTGCTCGATCTTATACATATTTGAAGCGCTACTCATACAACTCAACCTCTCTCTCTCTCTCTCTCTCTCTCTCTCTCTCTCTCTCTCTCTCTCTCTCTCTCTCTCTCTCTCTCTCTCCCCCGTGAAATCTAATCAAATCATGTGATAATGCCATAAGAAGTCC
The DNA here is from genome assembly GCA_029204225.1 of Diphasiastrum complanatum. Taxonomy (NCBI): domain Eukaryota; kingdom Viridiplantae; phylum Streptophyta; class Lycopodiopsida; order Lycopodiales; family Lycopodiaceae; genus Diphasiastrum; species Diphasiastrum complanatum. Next base: position 24,342,774 of record CM055104.1, on the reverse strand, counting down.
AAAACTAAAAAATGGCAACTTTTCCATTTTGGACCCAACTTTTGTCCATCGATGAGTTTGTCCAAATCGACAAAGTTATTAAATAAAGGAATCTACAAGCAAAGAATGAGCCACGACTACTCAAGTCTAGATCTAATATAATTATTTTTAAAAGCTATAGATACCAATCATAAGTTGAAAACATATAGTCAATAAGGACCTAATATTCAACAGTTGATAGGATCGGAGCTTATAAGAGGCTCAAGGACATAGGTATTCAAACATACAGAATATCTATTGCAGGTTAATATGCAATTTTCATGGATTTTTTCAATAGGATATAAGACTTTGGGGAGCCATGGACCTTAACATTGATTTAAGTTTACCCTCAATTGATAGAATCATGAAAGGTAAACTTCGATTGACTTGTTGCCTTCAGATTCCACAAAAGTATGGCTGTGAAATTTGCACATCTTCTGGTAGAAATCATTTAAGTCATTGGTTTGATGCAGGAATCTCAATTGGTGGATCCGGTTGGTATGGGCTGTTGAAACATATAACATGATCGAGGTGAGTCCCAAGTCAAGAATCTTATAGAACACGTTGTTCAAAGCGTGCAGCGTTTGCAATGGTTGTTGTGTGTACACATTTGGTGATCTTGCTGAACCGGGAGTCCCTCATCAATGTTTTCTACTCTTGACGGTTCCCTTGTTTCCACGTTCATATAATCAAGCATGGGTTTTGTCAGCTCATTATCCATGACAATCTGCAAGAGTGTGAGTCACTTAACCAAAGTTGCAAAAGATCCGCTTAGAACAATAATTTGGATATTTGACGTCTTATATCATGGCATCGAATATTTTCGAAGGAGATAGATAGTTACCTTGTAGCGCAACATTTGATTTTCCTCCAGCAAGATAAATTCCTGTTTGACATGATCTACAAGACTATATTTTGACCAATGATATCCACAACCAAGTGAGATGCAGCTTATACTATGATCCATACAAGAGAAATTAGACGATGATCATGCAGGATATGCAATCCAGTTGTAAAGTGCAATAGTTTGTTCATTGGTTGTGTGCTCTTTTGGGGATGGATCACATCAGGTCAAGGGGGGCATCCCAATTATTAGTGAGACTATATTTAGAACTTCAAACTTGGGCAGGCAAATGAAGCTGCTTCACTACTTCCAATACTTAAAAAGGTCAATTAGCTATTTCCACTAGGCACCAAGTGAATGATGTACTTCTTGCAAGAAGATAAATGGTCTGGCAAGCTGCACATGGTCACCTACTAAGCCCTTCAGGCTCCCTTCAAATCTGTCTCTACAGCCCAGCATGATGCAAGGCACCCTATCCCTGTCACAACCTGTATTTTGGATATTCGATTTAAGAGAAACGATATCCCACTTGATATCCTTTGATGCAACGTCGAAACCAAGAGCCTTGCATGAAGTATCTTAGAGCCAAATGGCATGCATCTGATAAGCCTAATGCTCACTCCCCTGATCGCAATCAGTCAGAACCTCACCTTACTGACATTTTTTGGATAACAGGCTTCTGCACAGATGTTCGCTCAAAGATTTGTGCCCAGCTGATCCCTACACACCCCTTCCACGAGCCACATCCGAACTTGGATAGAGTTATCCCAGGGTTGGATCCACCTGATTTGACCATCACAAATTGCCTCTCATCAACAATTTCTAATAGGTCAGGACATATTGTAATGGGGCAGCAATCTCGTCAACTTCACAATAATCATACTGGGGCAGAACTTGGCCATTAACACCAGCTGCTTTTCGTTAACATTTATCTGATATGACGGCACTAACGGCAAGTGGAGCTCTGCTCTTAACAAAGAGAATGTTATGAACTTAACGATTTGGCATATTCGATTAGAGTGTCTTTCCATAAAATTGTTGTGCACGTTCTGATGAATTCGGAGTCCTAAGTCGTTTTCTTATGTCCTCAAGAATATAAGTATGGTATGTAACTCTTCTTTAGTATCATGGTATCAAGGAACGTTTCAGATTAATCACAGGAGACAGACCAAGGTTTCCCGTCTATTACACCCAATTAAAACACAGCTATTTCTTAATCATCACATATAAAATGCATGAAGAACCGTATACCTTTTTACTTAAGTCATCGATCTGATGAAGAAGAACCTCATCCTGCAAACCAATTACATAATCATAATTACTCATATCGACTGTGACGCATTGAGAGAGCAAAAGACTTACCAAACCGTGAAATTCCCAGGGAAACACCGGAAACCTCTTATGCTCTTTAGTTGGAAAGTCCCACCAACCACGACCTTTGTATAGATATTACCTTCTTCATGCGGATGCGATTTAATCCAACATAAAGCCGTTGTTCAAGTTCCTCCAACTAGTTCAGATTCAGAGCCGACAGATCCTCGCCTAGCATGTGCCTGTGAATGTAGATTACTTTAAAAAATAGATAAAACCTTATTTGTTCGTCCTCCAATAAGCGCTAAGTTGGTGAGGACTTACTTAATTCGTCTGCTCGAGGTCAGGCGTTCGACTACAATCCATCTTACAGATGAAGACATAAAGGCAAAAATTGAATCTTAAGTAGAATTATCTGTTTAATGTTAAGTGATTTCTAAGATGCAAGTACTCTACACTGATAGCTTCCATAGAATGCATATGAGTGCAAGCTTGTACCTAATTCTCTGATTGCATTGATCCAACTGCTCCTTAAGTTTTTCAGGTTGATGACTCTGGTAATAGCAGATAAAAATTCAAGTCAAATTTTCAAACTGAGCAAGCTATTCTGAATTCATTCTCCGAAACCTTGTTATGGACTTAAGCAAGCAGTCTGCCATTAAGCCGTGCCTATTTGATTGACATACAGATACAGACTCACAAATTACTTGGAAAACATTCACAGTAAAGATAATAGCACTACACTTAGGACAACCTTTTAGTTGAGTACCGTATGCATTTTAACATTGTGATTCTTGCGCAGGTGTGTAGTTCAACTTGTGTTTTCTCACCTCAAGGTCATGATGGAAAATTGGTTTCATCTGCACGTCCACAGAATATTTCTCGTACCTAGCCAAGATCTCTTTCATACTGGCGGAGATGATGTTAACATGCAGCAAACACATGATGTTTTACATAGCACTTACGCAAGACATTTATCTTCTAACTTAAGCATATCTCTATTGTTTTACATAGCACTTACACAAGACATGTATCTCCTATCTCTCTCTCTCTCTCTCTCTCTCTCTCTCTCTCTCTCTCTCTCTCCTATCTCTCTCTCTCTCTCTCTCTCTCTCTCTCTCTCTCTCTCTCTCTCTGCTGTCAAAACCCTAACCTTAATGTGAGAAGTGAATAGAAAAACAAATGCTCAGCCTCTACTTCCATTACGAAAGATGGAAAAGGATTAGAAGGAGATGGATATCGAAGAGGAATAACAGATAAGATACACAAAATCCACCCTCATGTGGTTGCTTTAGGCCTCCCAAATTCCACCCCTAATATGAGAAATGCAATCAATATTTACAAACAAACCAATGGAAAAACCCAAGAAGTATATAACACATGTTGCATTTCAATGTAAATGCTACAAACTTTCAAACTTAGATTAATCAATTGAGATGCAATCACTGTCTTGGCAACTAGGTGGATACATTTTCTCACCACTGTGATCATTTTTTGCATCGGATTTAATGTATGTAGCAGAATTCAAAATTTAATATAGCATTTTTTCTAAAAAAACCAAACGTATTCATGATAAGCAGAAAGTTACTGTTCCATAATAGATGCAAACCTAAAAGTGATGAATATGATCTATAGCAGAATGCATCTTGGTTTTCAAGGGAGGCTTGAACTTGAGACCAAAGAAACTTTGGATGCCAAGCTAACCAAGTGAGCCGACCCTTGGATGATTCTATAGCAGTATGGACGGGCAGATGCTGCAATCGAAGTAGAAATAGGTATACAAAAAGAACCAGATGTATAAAATAATGCTACTCTAAGGAGCTGATGCAGAAAACACAGTAAGAATAGGTACACAAAAAGGACAAGCAGCAGCCACAGTATCAACAAGAACATGTCAGACATAAACAATAGTTAACTGTTGCTACTAGCTACTCCGTATGCTCTATTAGTCATTGCTTATTGTCTAATACGAGTAGACTATATCATACCCATAGATCCAAGGAATTTTAGGCTAGGTGCTTTGAACAAAAAAAGGGGCAGTACCTACCTCCCAGGAAGCAACATAATGATATGAGAAAACTGTTAGTAACCTACCATTCCCGCAAGCATTTGCAGTGCAACAAACAAACAGCCCATCTTCTCAATCATTAACCAATGTATATCTGAAGAGTGTATCATCATCCTTCATTGGGACAACAGCATTCATTATCCAGATCACTCAGCACAACCTGGGCACTGTGGAAAAAGAACAAAGACCTTCATCATTGTTCAATCTACTCGGGACAATTTGGATAGAAGAGAGTCTGTCTTGCTACCATGCCTAGCCGATGATCATTCATACCACTCAAAATGATTTGATGGAGACATAGCTCAGCTACTCTAGCATGGATGATGATTTCTATAGCTTTGTACTCTTATCTTTGATCAAAGAGTGATATGCAATCAATGATAGAGCTAGACACTCAAACAACATGCAAGATTTAGTGCCTCTACTGCAGTAATTCCTGATTTCCTGATTGCTGATGCATCAGACAAAAATGGTTAGTAAAATATTATCCTGTATGATTGCCACAAGTAGACATGCCACTAGTGGCTTAGCTAACAGTTACTCATAATGATAGCAGCAAACCATTCCTGTTGACAAGCTTTTGAGGACAAAATCATTAGAAAACAAAAATTTCTTGTTTGACTATGTCAACTTAATGCTACACATCTAGAATGATGCTGGAAGTCATTATGCAATCTAATCACAATTTGTTCCCAAAATATATCCTTTTTGATATGATGAACTCTTTAATATTCATGTTCTTTTCTAGATACCCTCAAAGTCGAGGCACTAGCTCAAGATACCAAGTCTTCATCTAGGATCTACTCAATGTCTCATCCACTAGAGTCTCGTAAGTCCTATTTGACACACCAAGATGTTGGGCATATGCAGATGCCGGCTATGCATTAATAACTCTCAAATGATGGCCAAGGGCCAATATGGCCATTCAAGCATCCCTACAATCTTCAGTGGTGAACTCTCATCATCCCCAACCTAGTATCTAGGGCTCTTTCTTTGAAGCCTTTCCTCCTTACTATCAGTTTGGCAATAGCAATGCCATTGATTCTTGGTGGTAGTCTGTCTCTTCTTGGGGTTGCCTATACTACATCAAAATGGCCCCCCTAGCATTACTTCTTTCACTATAGTTCTTCAAGACACCCTAGGCTAGAACCACATATCTTGATCTTGGTCTCTTGTGTGTGCTTCACACTCTTTCCCAGTGTCTATATGTCTATATAGTCAAGATTTGAGAAGGGGACAAAGTATCTTTCCACCTATTGAACAATAATAAGGTTGTAAGCACACATGGAATCCAAGAACTGAGCTTCCCATGAAATCTTGTTTCTTGATCTCAGTGGGTCAAGTCAATATTCATCTATGTAATGATCTAGGTCAAGGATTGAATAATCACACATCACAAAGGTTTATGGCCCCTCTAGAACCACATGGGACCCTGGGATAAGGTCAATACTATCCTTTGACTTAATCAAAAGGATGTTCCAATATGAATCTAGGAGCTCCTCAAGATGTGGGTAACCTTTTCATACAACAATTTCTTGGGAACACATCAAGATTTTACTTCAACCAATGGCCACTTTGCTTAAATTGATCAAGGTTTATGTGTTTATGCTCATGTTGGTCCACATAATCTACGCTATAAATTTCAAAACTTTGGATAGTTGGATAGTTACACATGGATGAAGTTCGTTGGATCCCTTTTTTTTGACAATTTAGTAGAAAGGATGCCATTCAGCAATGTTTCTTAAAAAAGTTGCTTGTATAGTCGGTATATACTAGTGCAGTCCTTTTTTAGTAGGATGTTGAGAGCAATTTGTAATTGGCAAACCAAATTCCAATCGTACAGATTATTTGTGGTCAATTGTGCACTAGCTATGGGATGTTCTTAAGGTTGATCAACTTAGATTTTCTCAATCAATTTTACTAATCATTTTCATGTTGGGATGTCCCTTGTTATTAGAATCTATGTTTCCATAGCCCAAAATGGTTGAAGTTTCAATTTTTCTTCAATTGAAAACAATTTTCTTGTGATGCTACTATTAAAACACTCCATCTGACTTGATATTAAAACCCTTGCAAACATCTTGCCATTGTCATATGCCGTGTATTGATACTTGCTAGTTATATTTGATATTCCTCAATCAAACGTGATATATTTATGCTTTGATGGCATACATGACAATTGTAGCAGCTTTCTAAATATTCTCCTTGCCTTTTTCTTGTTTTGCTATTACAAAAGAATGTGTCTTTGATCTTTTTGGGAGACTTTGATGTCAAATTGTTGATTGTCATTCTACAACATAGAGTTGATCATCTATCAAAAACAATTTCCACAAGATTCTTTTTCATTGTTATGCCTTGCATAGACCTTTAACAAGTACAATTTTTAATCCTCTGTTGTCTTGTTCATTTTATCTCCAACATTCATGTCCTTCTTGGCCATTCTCTCGTGTTGAGATTACTTTTCTTCATCTCCATTTTCTTGCTTGGCCAAGTTCGTGAGTGTCATGTCATCCCTATCTTCCTCTGGTTTTTCTATTTGGTCATTCACCTCCCACTCCGCTTTTCCAAGAGTTTTGTCTCTTACGAAGGTGGTTTCTCTCGAGTCCTAATTGTATTGTTTTTCTATTTGGTCATTCACCTCCCACTCTGCTTTTCCAAGAGTTTTGTCTCTTACGAGGGTGGTTTCTCTCGAGTCCTAATTGTATGAGTTTTCAAATTATAGCTAGGGATGTTTCAAATTTAGGTAGAACTTGAACATTCATGTCATTGCTATTTCCAATTCCTTCATTGTTTTTCTTTTAACATTCTTTTCTACTTCAATTGGCACATCAGCTTCTACCATTCCTTCCTCACCTTCTATTACAATTTCTTTCGCACTGATATCAGGTAGAAAAGTCGGAAAGTAGGCTATAGCGGATGGGCGCAGGAGTGTGGAACGAAAATATCATGATTGGGTCGGGCTTGCTGAACCGATATTGCCTGTTGTAAAAAAAAAAATGGTAACTTTTGAACGAAAACTTAGATTGAGACAATTACAGTGCCATTAGAAAGCCCTCGACGAGGCTTTTCAAGACATCCAACATGAACCAGTTCCGAGCTACGGTTAAAGAGATATTCTTAGTCAAAGTTTTGGGCGATCAGTCAACGGTCAACCTGATATCGGATCGACATGCGGTTGACCAATTTTGGGTGGTTAAATTGGTCAACCACGGTCGATCCGATATCAGGTTGACTGTTGACTGTTGACTGACCGCCCAAAACTGTGACTATTTGGGCAGTATTGTGGTCCAATCACAGTCGTTTGTATTGCCCAGCGGGATTTTTGAAATCACCAAAATTTGGTCGGGAAAGGCAAAAGCAATTTCTGTCTGTCAAGCACTGTTATAGTTCGTCACAGAGGGACACCATTGATTGGGCCACTTAAGCATTGAAAGCGTGCAAAGTAAAAAAAAGCACCTTGACAAAGGGCCTAGTTTTAGTTCTAATATCTCGTAATGGATCTAGCATATGCACAAACTTCTTAAGTAAGCAATGAACGACCATAGAGGCCTAATTCAAGGTTGGAAACATACATGCACTATTTGGTACATCCAATAAGTCTATGAACATAGAAAATATTTAGCTAAGTGAAAATACTAGTAATTGAGCTATTATGACACATGGCACTTGTGCATGCCATCAGCCTGGAAGATAGTACCAATAATTGCACTGTCACAACACATGGCATTTGTGCGTGCCATTAGTCTACATTGGTGTGAGAGAGAGAGAGAGAGAGAGAGAGAGGGTTTCAGATTGCCCCTTCTGTAGTGTTAGAGATCCTAACAGTGGTATTATAGAAAGGGTGATGGATTACAAAGATAAAGAGTGAGTTCTCCACGAGTTTCTATACAATTTTCTAACCTTGCCGCACTACACCTTGCTAGTTTAGAGAGAGGATTCAGCACCCTAGTCATATTGATCATCTCTCTAATGGTCTAGATTAAGGATTGAAGCATCACATGTCTCAAAACTCATGGTTTAGGGCCCCTTTAGAGCCACACAATGCCATCCTTTGACTTAATCAAGATGATGCCCCAACATAAATCTAGGAGATCCTCAAGATGCAGATAATTTTTTAAAACAACAAGTTCTTGTGAACACGTCAAGGTTTTACTTCAACCAATAGCCAGATTCCTTAGATTCATCAAGGTTTATGTGTTTATTCTCACATAATCTACACTTTTAAATTCCACCACTTTGGATAGTTGGATAGTTTCACATGGATGAAGTATGTTGGATCCCTTCTTTTTGCAATCTTATAGCTAGTTGTTTGTATAATTCATATATACTAGTGCAGTCCATTTTTAGTAGGAAGTTGAGTGAAATTGGTAATTGGCAAACCAAATTCCATTTGTAGAGATTATTTGTGGTCAGTAGTGCACTAGCGATGGGATGCTCTTAAGGTTGATCAAGTTAGGTTTTCTCAATCAATTTTACTAATCATTTTCATGATAGCTGGTGGGATGTCCCTTGTTATTTGAATCTATGTTTCCATAGCCCAACAATAGTTCAAGTTGCAATTTTTCCTCAATCAAAAACAATTTTCTTGTGATGATGCTATTAACCACTCAATGGGAGTTGATATTGGAACCCTTGCAAAAATCTTACCCTTGTCATATCCCGTATATTTGGTACTTCCTAGTTATGTTTGATATTCCTCTATCAAATGTGATATATTTATGCTTTCATGGCATACAAGACAATTGTAGCAAGCTAGCATCGCAAGGGGAAGCACTATTCCTGTTCACTGAATCTGTGAACACGTTTCTTTTTTACCTCTTTCTTCTTCTTGGATTACTTTACTTCTGTTGTTACGGTTCTTTGTGGTTCTTCTTCTTATTAGAACTGTTACAAAGCAGAAGCATTACTCAGGTTTAAACATGTATTCCCAGACTGTCAATGGGTAACTCAAATCCGATACTCAGCTACATAAGTAACCAGACAAAGCTCAAGAAGATCAACGTTCCATACAAAGAGCAATCCTACCACTAACTACTAAATCAGAAAACAATCAAGAACCAGATTAACTACTAAAACAAGAAACAAGATTCAAGAAACTAGAAACAAGATTCAAGAAACTAGATTCCTAACAACATTTTAACAATCTAAGAATCAAGAAACACTCATCACTTGATGCTTAGACTACTTAAGAACAATCAAGAACTGGGTTGTTAGGGATTATGCAAGATCTATACCACAAACCAGCCTATCTAGTTTACTTGAATGCTGATTACTACAAGATTCCACAAACAAGAACTGAATGCTAATCCACAACTAAGCAAGAAACAAGAAACAAGAAACAAGAAACAAGAACCTAGTTAATCCACAATGCAAAGGAATCAAGCATGCTCATAGAAATCTCACTCAAGAGCATTGCCATGAACAAGGAGCTAAGCTATCATCAAGAACTCGTGGAGGATCCTCTTTATTTGCTCAAGAGAACTTGACAATACAATCAAAGCACCCTCACAAGAGAGAAGGGCCCTTAAATAAGCAAGAAGGTTGCCCATGTGGAGCCCATGTGGCAATTCCACTAAATTAGAATTACATGTGGAATTTTTCCTTCCACTAAAGGTCACCATCAAAAGGTGGCTCACTCTAACTAATTTAAGGGGGTCTACTCCAATTTTGAGATGCAATGATCTCACTAAAGCAAATTGATTTATCAAATGACATAAGAGAAGTAAGTATGAGATGTATACCACATGAGATATGCTCCTCTTTCCCTTGAAATGTGAGCCACATGGATTCAACCATATTTCTTGAGTTTATTTTTGGAAGCAGTTTTGAGTGATTCTCTCCATTTGTCTACATTTGTCTTGATTGTTTTGAGGTTCTATCAATGTGTACTTGATTTTCAGGTTGGAGTCTGTACTCAGACAATGTTTCACACGTGTGAAACCAGAAAGTACACCTACCTTCAATTAATGATTGTTCTTGTTAGGATTTTGTGTCTAGAATTGATCTAGATTGATCTTAATCTCAAGTAGATTGATAGATCAAGTAATCTGACAACCAATCCCTCTTGAGGATCAGATTAGGATACACTCTTGGTCCTTTTTGTACTTTTTGCACATGGTATCAAAGCCTAGTACAAGAGGTTTTGTTGAAATTGATAGGGTTAATCCAAATCAAAGCCAAAATTAGCATCTTTTTGGAAACTAGTCAAATTTTGTGTAGCGAGTTGGATTTGATAGCTATCCTCAAACTTTTTGGTCCAGATCTTGTTGTGGGCTGTAGGAACTCTTTTCACACGTGTGAGTCCATACAGCTCCGGTTTTGATTGAGAAATTTCAAAAATTTGTAGAATTTGACTCACATATCCAATTTGAGAGATTTTTGGTGCAAAATCAAGCATTTTCTATAGAGAATCTAATCCCTTGATTAGTTCTTGGATTAGATCAGCCAAGAAATTAAATTTGAAGCTTGAATTAGGTGCATTAATTGATTATCTCTGATTTTTTGAGTGCATGTTGAAGTTGAGAGAGATTTTGCTAAAAATCATATATTAAGGAGTGATATGCAAGGTGAGAGGTTGAAATCCATTGTACCATCACTCTAGATTTGTTCAAGAGTGATAGGGTCAAGTTTAGAAGCATCAATTTGCTAGAAAACATCCTTGGATCTGTCCTCCAAGTGAAACCTTTGAGAGTTTCTAGTGCATATAGAGCATCTATGCAAATCTTTTGTAGAATTTGACATAGATTGGCTTCAATTGAAAGTTCTAGAAAAGAGATTGAGATCCAAGTCACATTATTCAATCCTACTCAATTTTTTTGAGTGTTTGTGAGGTTTGAAAAGAGTCATTAAGGTGTCTATGGCAAATGTGTAGAGAGAGATCCAATTTTCTAAGAGTTCCTTCCTTTGTAGAAGGCAAGATCTAGAAGCTCATTTTGTGTTGTTATTGGTGGAGAATTTGTATTCTCCTAGGTGATCAAATCTTTCTAAGTGGCATTAGCTCTTTGAAGCACAATATCTTAGTGAGAAAAATCACAACTTTTGATTTTGAATTTCATTTCAAGTCTCTAAAGGTAGAGTAATTGGTGGAATCCAATAGGGGTGATTGAATCAATTTATTGAGCAAAAATTGACATAATATGTATGAAACTCAAATTAGTTCTATTCAAATTTCTTTGTGAGAGTGTGAGGGTCAATTTGAGATCCCATTGGATGTCTAGAATGAGGAGGAGTGCATATTTGAGTATTTATGCATGGTTGAGATCTTTGTGAATCTCTAGTTGTCTAATTTTTTAAGCTTTGTGAAAAATTGGTGGTATAGTTCTTCAAGAGTCCATCACAACACGTCAAATCTTTTGAAATTTTTCATTTGGAAGTGCATTGTTTGGTTCAAGATGCAAAGATAGATGTCACTTTCATGAAAGTAACTTGGATTTATTTTATGTCCTTAGAAAGTATTTTGCTTGGAACTTTGGACAAGTTCAAACTTATTGTTATTATCCAAGAGAAATCAATCAAGAATAAGGAGCAATCACAAAATGAAAATAGTTTCATTTACGCTCTCATGTCAACTTATGAAGAAACATTTTGCTTTGAAGAGATTTCTGTATCTCAAAGGTGGATCAAGGAAAACTAGTTGAGTGTGATGCCTTAAAAGATAGAAAAATATGTTTTCCTCGTAAGCTTAGATTAGTTATGAGGTCAAGGGAATGGAAATATCTTCATAATGTAGGATCTTTTGGTTTCAATAAGATCATGAATGATGTGTTCATTCATAAAGATGAAAATTGTAAGTTTTCAATCTTAAAGGCAAGTTGTAAACTTCTTATGAGAATAAGTGAAGCATCCAAAGTGGACACTTATATCCATAAGCAAGTAGTTAACCTTATTGAGACGGAAATACCTTTTCATTTCAATATTGGAAAAATCATGCCAAGTTGTGGTGATTTTTGGACTTATGTTTCTAGCATAAGTAATCTTGATAATCATAGGAAGTGCATATTGAATGGTCATACTTGTTGTGATCATCATGAGACATGGAGGTCTCGTATTTCCATCAAAAAGGAGCACCATGAAGAGGATCTTAAGGAGTCATCTCAAGGTTCAAATGTGCCAAGGATTGATGAGGAGAATCCTTTTCAAGGTTCAAGTGTGCCGAGGATTGAGGAGGAGAGACCTTCTCAAATTGTGATTCCAAAAATAAACTCAAGAAATATGGTTGAATCCATGTGGCTCACATTTCAAGGGAAAGAGGAGCATATCTCATGTGGTATACATCTCATACTTACTTCTCTTATGTCATTTGATAAATCAATTTGCTTTAGTGAGATCATTGCATCTCAAAATTGGAGTAAAGCCATACTAGTTGAGTATGAAGTCTCTCTTGAGAACATAGATGATGTTCTTAAAAGGTTGAAATTGATTTTAAATCAATTAGAAAGCAAATGGTTATTTCATCAAATGTATGCTCTTGAGTCATGTAAGAGCAAAAGTGATTTGTTCACTCATAGTTTGAAAATTTGTATTGAGGCAAATTGTAAACTCTTTATGAGAGTAAGTGAATCATCTTCTAAAGACACTTATCTCCATAATGAAGTATTTATCCTCATTGGATCTGAGATTAGCATGGTAAAAAAGTATGAAGATATGATGCAAACACTTTGTTATTATAGCATGCATAGTCTTGCCAGTTTGGATGAGTCTAATTCTCTAGATCATGGTAACATGATGTTAGATCTTTGCGATCCTAATAAATCAAAAAGAAATCTTTATTTTCTCATGGAGGAGCATGCACATGAAGGAGGAGCAAGCCTCAAGGTCAAGCATCTACATGAAATTTGGAAGGGATCAATTTTGGAGGTGCTAGGATGGTGCAAAGCTCTCAAGTTCATCAAAGATGTCAACATCAAAGAAGCACTATCATGGATATGGTGATCTCAGATCAACATCAAGCTCATTGGCTGATCTTCACACCTTTTGAACCAACAAAGACCAATTCAGCCCATGGAGTCAAGTTCAAGATCATCATGTTTTCCATCAAGCTAGATTTTTGAGGAGGGTGAATGCAAAAATAAGCTTGGTAGAGGCCAAAAATCACGTATATAGGATGATTACACATGTGTGGAGCCTGTTCCCACGTGTTAAAATAGTGTACTTGTCATGTACCATAATCATATAGGTTGTATATATGATTTAATTCAAGTTCTAGTGGCTAAAAAGGCCAAAAACTAGTTTTCTAGACATATGACACATGGCATCAATCTATTGATTGCATGAGCCACATCTTTTGGTTAGGTTTCATATCCCATGTGTAGAGGACAGCTCACATATGTGGAATAAGCTGAAGTAGGCGAATTTTGACTTCTAGAAGATTTCCAAGTAGATCTCCATATAGAAGGAAAATGGACCAAAAGTGCTCAAAATAGAAGGTTTTGTCCAGGTGTCAGTTTTGCATGATGAATCATCATATGACAAAGCACCTTCACACATGTGGGATCATAGGGATGATCAATACCGCGAGCTTCTACTTATTGTATATATAGAGCCACATTGGGCCATAATCAATGTGAGACACCAATCTTGGTTTTGGAAGCAATTTTGAGTGATTCTCTCCATTTGTCTACATTTGTTTTGATTGTTTTAAGGTTCTATCAATGTGTACTTGATTTTCAGGTTAGATTCCATACTCAGACAGTGTTTCACACATGTGAAACCAGAAAGTACACCAACCTTTAATTAATGATTGTTCTTGTTAGGATTTTGTGTCTAGAATTGATCTAGATTAATCTTAATCTCAAGTAGATTGATAGATCAAGTAATTTGACAACCAATCCCTCTTAAGGATCAGATTAGGATCCACTCTTGGTCCTTTTTGTACTTTTTGCACAATTCCTTCTTTGGGATACACCATGTAGGCTCACATAGTTAACTCACTGTCTTCCTAGCTAGTATTTCCTCGGCTCTCATGCTCGGCTCTTAGCTTCTTCTGCTCTCTTCCTTCTGAGACCTCCTCGGTCATGGGTGAGAGATAACTTGTGTCTTCAGCTTGGCTCGACACTTGGAGATTCCCTAGAATCTGCTAACAATTCCCTTGAGAACGAATCTACGCGTGATAGGTGACTTAGGCCGCTACATTCCCTCACTAAGGAAGTAATATTGTCTGGGGTCAAATATGCACACATGGAGGTCAAATCACTATTTCTCATAAAATCTTACCTCGATCTCAAATTTTCAAGTCAATGCTCATCTCTGTAATAGTCTAGATTAAGGATTGAAGCATCACATGTCTCAAAACTCAAAACATTATCTTAAGGAAAAGGCTGCCGTATTGGAACATCTTTGCCCTAAAAGTCGTGCCTTAAAACACTGGTCTCTCAGGAGAAGGTTCATGGCCTATGGGAAGGCCCAATTATGCGTTGGAATTTAGCCCTTCAGAAGGCCTGAAAAGGCACCCAACGTCAACAACGATAATTTCAGAGCTACCCTTTCGAAAGCTATTGAGCAGCCCCGTGAGAAAGCTAAGGACCTTCAAGCTTGAAGGATACTCTCATTTCTTACACCAATCAGGAAAACTGCCCTTCCAAACCAGATACAGTCCCAGTGTTCCTTAAATCTATCCTCTTGAGAAATTTAGTTGACGGTTGAGGGCTATAAACAGCACAGTAAAGTATACTGTGTCCCCGAGCTTTAAAATAAAGTTGATGACGTAGAGGAAATATTTGAGGGACTCCAGCTTCTTTGAAATGAGCAAACTTATCATCCCGGCATAGATTAACGTTCTAAAAAGTGAGTGACTTTTGTAAAACTTAGAAACATTGCAATAGTAAAACGAAGCTTACATCAGAACAGTGTGATTCGAAAATTTTTCAAGCAGTTAAAAGAGAAGAAAATAATTTGTTTCATCTCTATAACAGACTTACCCGTATTTTATAGAATATACCTTTGTGATCCCAAAAAGAAGCTTCATGAGGAAGTCGGTAGAAGAAAATTTTAGCTAGGCAGGATCACATACCTTGAGCTCGCATAATGGAAAGGCTTCCCTGTGCTTGAAAAAGTTACAGCTGCAACTTGGGCATCACAAAGTACTGACAACTCGTGAGCTTTCTTCAGCAACCTGCTCCTTCGTTTTGAGAAGGTAACCTGCCGACATGTTGCGCTCTCTATTCTCTTCATTTCTATCTTACCGCGTCCCATGGATCACGGTTTTCTTTCCCTGTTGCTTGTGGACTCTAAACTACTTGCATCTGTGTTGCAATCTGCAAAGCTTAGGCAAGCTTTTTTACCTTCAAAAATCTTGTAATGGAAGACCACAGAAATGAAAATGGACCAGCATCTCCAGTAGTAAGTAGGCTTACAACAAGTCTACCAATCGACCTGCTACGTTGAATGTCAAACTTCCAACCAGCCAGACCTCGTATTATGTTCCTGATCCGTCTTTGCAAGTCCTTAAAAAAACCGCTTCATGGAGAATTAATGCAACTCCTTATTATTATAGTCTAGTCTAATATGCTGTCTTAATAGTTTTTCAAAACGTGCATATCCTTTCATGATTTATCGTGTAGCTTCACGTTTCCCCGCCTCCTCGGATGATGGATCACTATGAACTTGTGAAGTCACAATTAGAGTTACAGCAAGGACGGATCCTCAAAGCTAATCATTGGCTCCCGACTTTCCGTGGGTTTATTGGAGTTCGATCAATAGGCATCAGCTGGTGAAAGACAGTCTCCAAATTACATAACCATAGTTCAAAGCACGATTTGCGTATGTGACATGAGTATATTTATACCGCAGATTCTGTGTTTCACTCCGATACATACATACATAATAACAAAACGATAATAATACAGTGAGTATGAGTATATACAGACTAAACCGAGTCTCTAGGATATGACATATGAGTCTATGGCTGTCGGAGGAAAATGTCCAACGCATATGTTTTGACGTAAGATCAGATGACACGTTTAAAAGTCGTCAGCACTATATTTAGCAGACTTTCGGGTTGCGAAATAGGCTATATACATACATATATTGATAAATAGGCGTGGAAACGAGGTTGGTTTTAAAAGTTAGGGTATGACAATGTGGATGACAGGGTGGGTGCGCGCGTTATGGTATGGGTAGAGTTAAGAGCACAGGTGATGCCGACAGTTGCGTTATGCACCGTCCCACAAGTCTGTAGTGTCCATTTTAACGGGGCACAGTGAACAAGGCTGCTACCCAATTTACCTTTTAAGCAATCTTAAAAAGGGACCAAAAAAGCCCCAAACAATTCATAAATGGTGGATTTGCAAACAAAACAAAGGGGATCGGTTGAGGCCAGATAGCCCTACCCTACTTAAAACACATTTATCTAGATTTGTATAAAGCAAATTTTGTTATATTCCTAGATGGGTAAATTGTTTGAAATAAATGCATTGAAATATACTTTTTTAAGGTCATTTGGTAGGTAAGATAAGATGAGGCATATCCAAGCCATTGGCTACAATGTCATATGAATTATTTTCTTATAATTATTTATATTTTTTTTTGGGGCATTCAAATTCGGCAAGTGATATTATTTGTAAGCAATACATAACATTTTCATCTCTATTATAGACAACGTAGAAGTTGATTGGTGTCTATTTGCATTAATGAATATTGTTTTCAACATCAATCAAAACAATTATGCACATATTTGTGAATAAAGATATCAATAAAACATAACTATTGATTTTTTTTAAATCTACAAAAAATCAAAATAATTAATGAATTTCAATTTCATTTCATAAAAAATAATATCATTAGAAAAAAAATTGAGCTTGAAAGGGGCCCTATAAGGATTGCTATCCCCAACATATTCAATATTTAGAGATTTTATGTATAATTTGCTAAAAAAAAGAAACAGTCTAACTTTTTTACCAAAGCTCCAATTGAGATGAACATAGTGCCATCAGAAACCACTCGACGAAAGCTTTCTAACGACACCCTACATGACCTAGTTCTGTGTCAAGGATCTTACTAGTAGTGTAGTTAGCTGATTGGGGCGTGTGTCCTGACTCTGCTCGGTATGTACCGTCAAACAGACACACATGCAAACTGTTACATAAATAGAAACTTAATATCACTGCTAGTATAGGAAATAGTCATGGAACCGTAAGAGAAACTCGGGCTTACTCATTCTAAGATTGAAATGTGTTTGTTCTTACTCTTCACCCGATCTCCACAATGGCTCGAGGAGTACCATGTCATCACCATCTTGATGATCTTCCTGTAGTGGTGGAGTTGCTTCGTCCTCATTGAGAAGCTTGGATAATTCATCATTGTCCTTTTCTTCATCTCCAAATCTATGGATCTCATCAAACAATACATCACGGCATATGTGCAAACGTCGTCCTATATTTGATATTTAACCAGGTAAGAATGTTTGTCTTGTATTTTGTAAAGTGTAATTGTTCACATGTATTGACTCACATAGCATTTGATTTAGTATTTGTGACTATTGGGGTATAATGGAGCTAGTATTTATTTATTTGCACTCATTATTGAATGAACCTTCATTTATTTGGACTCAAAATTTTTTCGAACACTTTGAAACGTAGTCTATTTATCTAGAGTGGAATGGAAGGAGTGACTTATCTTGTTCGTCATCAAACTAGACTCATTAATTTGAATTTATTTCTTGCACTAATTATTTCAATAGGGTTGCATTTTCTAAAACTATCTTTGGTTGCTTGCAGCAATTATCCCACGCGTGTTTCCTTTATGTCTCATAACACATCTCCAAGTTAGGGATTTGGTTGTAGTCGATGGTCCTCCTGTTTTCCCTTCATGAGTGAAGATAAGGTCCTTAGTTATATGGATGGGATGTCTCCCTCGCGTGCAGGCAGAAACATGGAGAGACTACGGGCTCATTGGGAGACACGGAGAGACCCGTCAACATCCTCTCCATCTAAGGAGATCCAGTCCCCATAACCCTCCAACGGAGGTGTTTCCCCCTCCTATTAGAGTCTCTCCGGTGAGAGTCTCTCTCCCTCACACTCTAATGCCAGTGCCTCTTCCCAGCATTCCCAGGAAAAGATAGATCGTAAAAGGAGTCGCCTCATCGGTGGTTCCTGTTGTGGCGGTGATGTCGATGATGTCGTGTCTCATGTGGCCTCAAGTCCAGCACGTCCCTCTACCAGGCCTCATTGTAGGGATTCCATACTTTGAGAAACCCTGACTCAGGAAGTAGCACGCGATATATATGGCTTCAAGATATATTTTAACTTTACTGCAT
This sequence comes from Diphasiastrum complanatum, assembly GCA_029204225.1. NCBI lineage: Eukaryota > Viridiplantae > Streptophyta > Lycopodiopsida > Lycopodiales > Lycopodiaceae > Diphasiastrum > Diphasiastrum complanatum. Next base: position 24,324,282 of record CM055104.1, on the reverse strand, counting down.
TCATGTGGTCTGACTTTTACTCTCATCACATTTATCAAATAACTGACTCATATTCATTAGGGATCCGAGTATCGCAGTCCCAATCCCAGACATCGTAGTCACATGAGTTCGATCGCGATGTCAATGGCTAGGACGAGGATGAATCGGCTAGATGTAATAGGTGTTTCAATAGTGTAGCATGCATGTATGCGAAAGTCAGTTTGTAATATATCTGTGTACTCGAAACATTTATGTATGAATATATATTGATTTAAGTTAAGTCTCCTTCATCAATTTTTAAGTGCGTAAAATGTAACTCCAATATTTGCAAAATTTTTTATTAACAATTATGAACAAATGATTTTGCTTACCATCTTCATAAGAAGTGGTGCAAAAGACTCCTGGGGTTGGATGGAGTCTTGGCTCCATTCTGTCCTAATTTTAGTTGTTTGATTTTCAAGCCCTCAAAATAATCCTCGGGATGCCACATCTTGTTTGAAAGGGTTATACCGAAGACCCTCTAAATGGCCCTCGGAATCGATATATTATCAGCATTCTTTCCATCGGGTTTTACCAAGGTCCTCAGAATGTTCCTTGGAACAACAATCTTGTCGAGGGGTATACCGAGGTCCCTTGATATATTTCTCGGCAAACACATTATCTAAACAATGCCAGAATGAGATAGTGATACCTCGAGAACCTGTGTAATTAACGAGGTTCTGCTACCGATTTGTATACTGAGGTATGTGGAGCTTCAATTGTTTGGTTCACTGATTTATCTGACAACTACTCGTCTAGATATAAGTTGAATTGTTAGTATTGCGATTCACTTCATGGCTACTCCTAGGGAGATTAATTGGAAAGCACCAAAGAGGATTCTTCATTATGTGAAAGGGAGAGGCATCAGACTTTACCAGTTTATAGGGGTTCGTTGATTCAAATTGGGTAGGGTGTATTAATGATAGGAGATACACCACAGGGTACGTCTTTCATGTTGGTAATGGTGTATTTTCCTGGTCCAGTAAAAAACAAGATACAGTTGCTCTTTCTACCATGGAAGCGGAATACAAAGCACTATGTTTAGCTATGCATGAAGCAGTTTGGCTAAGGGGGATGCTGAAAGACATTGGAATTCCACGGAGTAAGCCTACTATAATCAGATGTGATAGCGAGAGCACTATACATCTAGCTAAAAATCCTGTATTCCATGCATGCACGAAGCACATAGATATTAAATATCATTTCATTAGAGAGAAACTATTATCTAATGAAATAGATGTAGTGCATTGTAAGACAGAAGATCAATTGGCTGAGATACTTACTAAAGCTTTAAGTATCGATAAGTTTGATTTTATTTTAGAGAAAAGCTCTTTGTAAGAAAGATAAAGTAGGGCTTTATAAGGGAGAGTGTTAGAATGAGTAAGCCCGAGTTTCTCTTACGGTTCCATGACTATTTTCTATTTTAAAAGTGATTTTAAGTTTTTTTTTTATGTAACAGTTCACATGTGTGCCAGTTTGACGGTACATACTGAGTAGAGTCGAGACACGCGCCCCATAACGGGGACCATAACACCATGCAACGGTGCCCCCAAAAAATAAGATTGTATATATGTACCCTTTAGTCTTTTTGTGAATACAATTCATACAACTTTCTCTTGGGGAGTTGAGTAATCTCTCTTTCAGTTTATCTGTGTGTCCGTTGATTGCTTACAAATTAGCTAACTACACTGCTAGTAAGATCCTTGACACAGAACTAGGTCATGTAGGGTGTCGCTTGAATGCTTTCTGATGGCACTATGTTCATCTGAATCGGAGCTTTAAAAAGTTACATTGTTTTTTTTTTTAATTAGCAAAAACAAACTATGTTATACATAAAATTGTTGCAGGTAGCTAAGGGTATAAAAAGATATTATTTTTATATTTTGCATTATCAAAATTTGCCATCCTACGTGGCAATCCTTATAGGGCCCCTTTCAAACTCAAATTTTTCTAATGATATTATTTTTTATGAAATGAAATTGGAATTCATTAGTTATTGATTTTTTGTAGATTTTTAAAACAGTAAATCAATAGTTATGTTTTATTGATATCTTTATTCACACATATGTACATAATTGTTTTGATTGATGTTGACAACAATATTCATAATTGCAAATAGACACCAATAAACTTCTACGTTGTGTATAATAGAGATGAAAATGTTATGTATTGTTTGCTTACAAATAATATCACTTGCCGAAATAATTGAAAATATTATAACAAAATAATTCATATGACATTGTAGCCAATGGCTTTGATATGCGTCATTTTATCTTTTCTACCTCTACCAAATGACCTTAAAAATAGTATATTTAAATGCATTTACATCAAACACTTTACCCATCTACCTACAAGAATATAGCAAAATTTTCTTTATACAAACCTAGTTAAATGTGTTTTAAGTAGGGTAGGGCCATGTGGGCCTCAACTAATAACCCTTGTTTTGTTTGCAAATCCATCATTTGTGGATCATTTGGGGCTTTTTATGTTGCTTAAAAGGTAAATTGGGTAGCAGTCTTGCGACCCACACGGTTTGTTTTTTGAGAGGTTAATTATGTTTTTCAAATGCAAATTTTATATTATAATGGTCATGTGAGAAAAGCCAAACTATCCAGTACGATTTATTGTTAGTTGATTTATTTTAATATGACTTGGTTGGTGGACTTTGAGAATTCAACTAGGTGGCACATGAAATATTGTTGGTCGTTGTTGTTGGAGTTTTGAGTATTGTTAAAATTGACGCTGCAGACTCTTGGGACAGTGTGTAACACAACTGTCCCCCATCACCTGTGCTCTCTACCCAAGCGAGCGCCCACCCTATCATCTATCCATAGGTCATTGTCATACCCTCACTTATAATACGAACCTCGTTTCTACGCCTATTTCGCAACTCGAAAGTCTGCTAAATTTAGTGCTGACGACTTGTACACGTGTCATCTGATCTTACGTCAAAACATATGCGTTGGACATTTTCCTCCGACAGCCATAGACTCATATGTCATATCCTAGAGACGTGGTTTAGTCTGTCTATACTCATACTCACTGTATTATTATTGTTTTGTTATTATGTATGTATGTATCGGAGTGAAACGCAGAATCTGAGGTATAAATATACTGGCACATACGCAAATTGCAATGCGACAACTTAAATGAGTAAAATGGCACTGGCGATCAATATTCTCGGACTCTGGAGCAATTACGTTTTGGAATCTTGATGCAGACTCTGGACTTTGGACTTCGGGGGAGATGCGAGATTGGGGCGACAAAGAGTCTGAATTTTGAAACACAACACTCAGAATCTAGGAACTTGAGCCTTGGATCGCTTGGATAAGGAAGGGCCAGATTTTCCCTCTTGTCTGAATCGTGCTTTGAACTATGGTTATGTAATTTTGAGACTGTCTTTCACCAGCTGATGCCTATTGATCGAACTCCAATAAACCCACGGAAAGTCGGGAGCCAATGATTAGCTTTGAGGATCCGTCCTTGCTGTAACTCTAATTGTGACTTCACAAGTTCATAGTGATCCATCATCCGAGGAGGCGGGGAAACGTGAAGCTACACGATAAATCATGAAAGGATATGCACGTTTTGAAAAACTATTAAGACAGCATATTAGACTAGACTATAATAATAAGGAGTTGCATTAATTCTCCATGAAGCGGTTTTTTTAAGGACTTGCAAAGACGGATCAGGAACATGATACGAAGCCGATTCTATCTGGCTGGTTGGAAGTTTGACATTCAACGTAGCAGGTCCATTGCTAGACTTGTTGTAGGCCTACTTACTACTGGAGTTGCTGGTCGATTTTCATTTCTGTGGTCTTCCATTACAAGATTATTGAAGGTAAAAAAGCTTGCCTAAGCTTTGCAGATTGCAACACAGATGCAAGTAGTTTAGAGTCCACAAGCAACAGGGAAAGAAAACCGTGATCCATGGGACGCGGTAAGATAGAAATAAAGAGAATAGAGAGCTCAACATGTCGGCAGGTGACCTTCTCAAAACGAAGGAGCGGGTTGCTGAAGAAAGCTCACGAGTTGTCAGTACTTTGTGATGCCCAAGTTGCAGCTGTAATTTTTTCAAGCACAGGGAAGCCTTTCCATTATGCGAGCTCAAGGTATGTGATCCTGCCTAGCTAAGATTTTCTTCCACCGACTTCTTCATGAAGCTTCTTTCTGGGATCACAAAGGTATTCTCTAAATACGGGTAAGTCTGTAGAGATGAAACAAATTATTTTCTTCTCTTTTAACTGCTTGAAATTTTTTCGAATCACACTGTTCTGATGTAAGCTTCGGTTTACTACTGCAATGTTTCTAAGTTTTACAAAAGTTACTCACTTCTCAGAACGTTAATCTATGACGGGATGATTAGTTTGCTCATTTCAAAGAAGCTGGAGTCCCTCAATATTTCCTCTACGTCATCAAACTTATTTTAAAGCTCGGGGACACAGCATACGTTAGTAACGTTACTGTGCTGTTTATAGCCCTCAACGAATCTAGCTGCTATGCATTTCTCAAGAGGATAGATTTAAGGAACACTGGGACTGTATCTGGTTTGGAAGGGCAGTTTTCCTGATTGGTGTAAGAAGTGAGAGTATCCTTCAAGCTTGAAGGTCCTTAGCTTTCTCATGGGGCTGCTCAATAGCTTTCGAAAGGGTAGCTCTGAAATTATCGTAATTGACGTTCGGTGCCTTTTCAGGCCTTCTGAAGGGCTTCATTACAATGCATAATTGGGCCTTCCCATAGGCCATGAATCTTCTCGTTGGAGAGCAGTGTTTTAGGGCACGGCTTTTAGGGCAAAGATGTTCCAATACGGCAGCCTTTTCCCTTTTTCTTAGTGATTTCAAATATTGCCCATGAAGGTAACGCTGCACATCCCTAATTGTTAGTTTTAATTTGGAGAATATGGTAAACAATTTCTGAAATAGTTAAGAGCAATGTAGAGGTTTTATTTTTGTCTCGCACAAAAAGACTCCTTGATGAGGTTTTTTAAAAAGGGCTTATGTTTCTATTCTTATCATTGTTCCTAGGTTCCTAAGTCCATGTTCCTATTCCTAAGGTTCTAAGATCCCAAGTTCATGCTTATATTCAAATAGGCAGCCTGTCTCTTAGATTAATGATTTCAAATATTACCCATGAAGTTACCGCTCCATATCCTAAAGAATATGCTAAACAATTTTGAGATAGTTAGGAGCAATGTAGAGGTTTTATTTTTGTTTTGCACAAAAGGACTGCTTAATCAAGTTTCTAAAAAAGGATGTGTTGAAATAACAACAGATTGACTCCAATAGATCCTAGAAATGATGGATAAAACACCTAATTAAGATCCAATTGAGATCATAAAACTACACTCTATGGCTCCAAAATCATGCAAAAAGCTTCACACGTGTGAATGTACGACCTACTCAGACTTGAGTATAGTACCAACACCTTCAGATCAGAGAGACTAATGAGGCTAAAAGAGAGAGATCCATATCATAAAACTGAAAATGAAAGTGACACTGGAGCCCTACTTATACCCAACAGGAAGCCCTAAAAATAGGTCCAGAGGATAAGAGTCAACTGGGAGGGAAAATAGTGTGCCCTCTAAGAGGGCCCCCCTCCAAAGTACTATCTCAATAAATGAATAATAGGGCCCAAGGCCAACCATACAGTCTAAATGTCAGTAAACAATAAAATAAAGGGCCAAGGGCCCGCTTATGCATAAAAGGTAACAGTAAAGTAGATGTGAATGGACGTGACGAATGTAAATAGCCAAGTCCATAACTCCATCCATGTAACTTAGGACCTCATCGTCAATCATGGAGGAAAAACGGGACGACCCACAATTGCGCCCAGATCCCTGACTAGGAGATGTGTCATGAGACCAAATAATGAGTCCAAATAAATAAATACTAGCTCCATTATACCCCAATAATTACAAATATTGAAATTACATGCCATGTGATTCAAGACATGTGAAAAACACTTTATAAATAACAAAATAAACATACATAAACGGTACAAGACCAAGTATATTCAATTACAAAATTAGTCAAACTTCAAGAATATACCTACATCGCTGAAACACTAACAAATGTATCAACCAGAATGATAAAACTAACAACATAAGTATCTATACATATGGATCAACTAACTATAGAGTGAAAACACTAGCTAGATCCATCCGATCCATCCAACCATCCTCGTCATGACCATCGGATGAGGCCTGCAGTTCCTGCACGTGCAATAAACGTGAATTGGTGTTGTGGCAAATGTGGTGGGAAAGAGACTAGTGAATGTAAAGAAAATAAAATCGCTTTGAAATCATACCTCATGAGCAGCAGCCTAGTTTATCCGCATGCCTTGCCTCTTCAATAACTCAAGTATTGCTTGTGCACTACTGTGGCCATACGCATACATATACTCCTCATGGGTGGGAGACCGCACTATGGCAGATTTATGCATAAACTGCATTCCAATTTGTGATCATAGCAAATAAGCATATAATCTAGGGTGTGCAAAAAAAAAATTCCAAATTTTGTGTTTTTAGTGACAAGTCGCACTCAACTTATGGGTGTGAGATAGACTTGCAAACTTGGTTTGAAAATATCTCTCACCGCCACTGCCCAAGTGAGAAGCCCCCGTGGTCTCTAGTCAGACTCTTGATGCCTCTTGTTGCTGCTTAAAGCCATCTGGATTTTTTCGAATATTTTTTTCTCATATTTTTAGTTTACTTTCTCCACATGGGAATGCCTAGGTCTGCCAGTTCTCACTGCATTTCGGATCTTTGATTTGCGATGGTTCATCACGGCTCCTATGCATCTCACCATCCATTTATGTTCAAATTGCAGGTCGTCAGAGGAGATAGGGAACTCTGCATGCAACTGCTCAACGATACAATTCTTGCGAGAAATGTGGACCTCGCGCCAATCATGAAATATGTCTTGGTAAAAGTGTATATAATGAGCTCCCTCATGTGTGCGATGACGAATTTACCACGAGCATTCTCAATGACGTGACCATCCTTGTCTATGTCATACGACGACGTGATGTCAACTAGTGGAGATGTGGCCATGGGTGTGCCTACGGGGGTAGCCCCAGGCAGGGGAGAACTCTCACCGATGAGAGAGTACTGGGGAGGTGTCGGCTCGGAAGAGTGATGGGTGGGAGAAAGGGGGTGGGGATGGGAGAGTATTGGCCATGGGGGGGAGTCGGGAGGGGAGATCAGCCAAGGGGATTCTGGAGGGGAGACCAAGCATGTGGAGTGGCCTGGTAAGAGGGGCCGGACGGACCCCATGGAGAGGCCTGGTGAGAGGGGCCGGCCTGACCCCATGGAGAGGCAGGGCCCCATGGAGTATAGGAAGGATAAGTGTACTCCTGGGCGGTGGGTCCAGAGGGAGGAAAAATGGTGAGGAGTGAAAGTGGGAGTGCTGGGAAGCTCAAGTGTGAGAGACATCATGTGCTTTACATGCTGCCTCTTGGGTCAGTGTCTCTCAAAGTAAGGAGTCCCCATGACAAGATGCGCTATGATGACGTGAGGTATTCATGACCACCTCAGGCGAATCATCATCATCGCCACAACCTCCACAATAGGAGACACCGAGGCGGCTCCTCCTATCTTGAAAGTGTCAGGAGGAAGCACTGGCAATATTGGCATGGATGGAGGAGGGAGCCTTGTAGAAAGGGGAAGCACGTCGGCCGTAAGGGTGAGGAGTCGACTGAATCTCTTCAGAGGACGACGAGTAGTCAACTAGTCTACTAGAGCTACGAGCCTCTCATCGAGCCCTCAGTTGCTCCAACAGTCTGCAAAGTTATCCTATTTTTTGTACGCTACCTAAGTACGTTTGAAAGGCATTCCATTATTAGACATAGTTTTTGATGGCATATTACTATGTGTTGAGACTTTTGTTAAACTAGAACTTATATAATTTAGAAATTATAAATACCGAAATCTACAAAACACACTTGAACAAAACAGATCTACTTAAACCAAAAACCAGAAAGTTATCTATACTAAAAAGTGATGCATATGTAATTGATTAATGCATCATGACTAGAAGGCTTTTGCTATGGATCCCCCAAAATATCTTACTCCTTATCCTAAACACATAATTGATGTTTTTGAAACTAACTACAAGCATATAAATCCTAGATCCCTTAAACTAGGCCATAAACCCTAAACCCTACGTCTAAACCATAAGCCCCTTGCACTAGATCCTAAGCCCCCTACCCCTTTTCCTAGATCCATAAGCCTTAAATTCCTATGTCTTTAAAGAGAATTCTCGAAGTAGGTCAATTTAATACTAGTGGAGATTTGCCAATATAAATTTAGACTTTGGACTGAAATTGCATAATTGACAAGAAATAACAAAAGGATGGCATGCAAGAAAAAATCACATGCAAAACCTCGAAGCCTAAATCCTAAACCTTGAACTTCTTACTCCTTGACCCTTTTCCCTGGATCCCTAAACCTGTTACTCCTTGTCCTAAACACAAAAATTTGACACTAGTGGAGATTTGACAATAGAAATAGAGATTTTGGACTAAATAGTAATGATTTCTCCTTGACATAGTGCAAGAAGTGCACAGGGTGCTAAGATTAAGCAAAGTCATCCTATGTTTCGTATGCTATCTAAGTATGGTTGAAAGGCATTCCATTATAAGACATAGTTTTTTATGATAGATTACTATGTGTTGACACTTTTGTTAAACTCGAACTTATATAATTTAGAAATTGTGAATACTAAAATCTACAAAACACACCTGAACAAAACAAATCTACTCAAACAAGTAGATCCTAGCATTTTTTGACATCCTGGTTAGTAGAGATGGTTCCAATTTGCTGTTCACACAAGGGGAAAGATCATCCATAATTCCAAGCTCAAACTGTCGCGGAAGAAAAACTGTTCAATGTCGCGAAAGCAAAACTGTTTCTTTTTCGTTTTCGTTTTTGTATTCGCGAACGATTTTGTGTCTTTGAATTTTCTTTTGCGCAGAAGCTTCACAGGAACCTAGACACGTGACTGCACATCACAAAACACATTTCATTCTAGCAATCAAGAGAGACGACACAAGACAGGGAGACACACAAAAATAGAGCAACTGTATTATCAGTTTAATTTCTTTAGAGCAAGATTGTCAGTGTCTCGCTCGTTGGCGGAATGACACTCTGCTCTTTCGCTGTGTTCTACTCATTGGCAGACTTTCAAGCACAGCTCTAGTATTTATCTTTTCTGCTCTACTCGCTATGTCTCTCTCTGTCTCTTACAGATATTTTGTCTATTCTCTTCCTATCTTTATGATCCAAAAAGGATATTTTATATCTCCACAGTGTGGAGTTTACAAGATGGCTAAACGCAGAAATCACAAGACTAGTTAACGCTAATCAACTAATCAGTTACTCTTCGTCGTTGCCACTCATTTCACCTGGGCGTGAAGTTTACGACTCCAAGCCCGTTGAGCTGTAGTTGGCAGCGCGAAAGGTTTTCATTTCGTTTGTTTTGTTTCCTGCATTTGCTTTTGTTCTTTTTGTTTCTTTCGTAACTTTTCGTTTTGTGTCCCTTTGCGGTTTGCAGTCCTGGAGGTATGTTTACGATTCACGAATGATTTGCGGCCTAGAAGGTCAATGAGACAAAGAAGACCTCCATACCGTTACTTTGAAAATCTTCAGTGGAGTGAAGATACACAGATCAAATACTGCAGCTTCACTGAAGAGCCAACAACATATCAAGAGGCTATCCAAAGTCCAGAGGGAGAATTCTGGAAGCAAACAATGTCAGAGGAGATCGAGTCGATGAGGCGAAACGAGGCATGGACATTGGAGCCACTGCCAGAAAACAAGAAAATAGTCGACTGCAAGTGGGTGTACAAGAAAAAGATGAAATCAGATGGCACCATTGGCCGCTACAAAGCAAGGCTTGTCGCGAAGGACTACACGCAGAGACATGGTGTTGATTATTTCAACACATATTCGCCGATGGTCAAGATGACAAGCATACGACTACTCCTTGCATACGCCACACAGCACAATCTGGAAATTCACCAGATTGATGTGAAAATAGCCTTTCTTCATGGAAATCTAGAGGAGGAAATCTTCATGAAGCAGCCTGAAGGTTTTGAAGACCCCGACAATCGACAATATGTCTGTCGGTTGCAGAGATGCATCTATGGTCTAAAATAGGCAGCACGAGCTTGGTACAAGAAGCTCGATGGTCTTTTGAAGTCTCTAGACTTCAATCCTACACAACCAGAATGCAATGTCTACATTAAAAGAGTAGGAAAAGATTTTGTGACACTGACTATCTTTGTGGATGATTCCCTAATGATAGAAAGTTCCTTGATGCTGATAAAAGACATGAAGAGTCAGATTTCTGAAAGCTATGAGATCACAGATCTTGGAAAAGCAACAAAATGCCTCGAGTTGGAGATTAGAAGAGATCGAACAAAGAGCGAAATGCACTTGAGTCAATCAGAATACGTCAGAAAGGTGCTCAAGCAGTACCACATGATGGACTACAAAGAAAAGGCTACGCCAATGAAAGCTGGAGCCAATCTCACTTTTGTCTTTGCTTGAACGTTTCTTGTTCGTGGGGTTGATCCTCTACTTCCTGCTGCTCTGGAGTCTACGACTCTGCATTCTGATTTGTTGACTGTCCTCGATCTCCCTCTTGAATAGGCAGCAGTGTGAAGATCTCATGGCCTCTTTCGTCTTTCAATCCAGGGAATGTGGACTCATCAAACTTCACATCTCTGCTCAAAACGACCTTCTTCATGGTTGGATCGTAGAGCCTGTACGCTTGTGTTCCATTCGAATAGTCGACCATGATTGTTTGCTCTAATTTGTCATCGAGCTTGCTTCTTTTTTCTTTTGGAATGTGCTTATATGCTGCACATCCAAACACTTGTACGTATGATAGATCAGGCTTTCTTCCTGTCCACATTTCGTATGGCGTCTTGTTATCTAGCGCTGTGATTATTGATCTGTTCTGTAGGTGTACAGCTGCAGCTATTGATCTTTTTTTACTGAGGGCACATAGAGTGCTCCTGGCAGCTTTGCTTGGCCTGACAATGTTCGCAGCTGTAGAGTGCCGATGCCTTTGACATCGTGTCTGCTCCCATCACCTAGAATCACTACTCTGTTGTTTTTGAGCTCTCTGAAGTCGATCAAGATCTTCTTGTTGCAGGTGATGTGTGATGGTGCTCCTGAATCAATGACTACATCGTAGTCGTGTTCAGTGTAGCTCGTTGAAGCTTCATCGAGTATCATGAAAGCTTCGTCACCTGTATCTGCATCCTTTGATGACTCTGCAACATTAGCTTTTTCAGCTTTCTTCTTTCTTTCAGCACTAAGAGGACAACGATGACCACACTTTTGTTTGTATAATTATCTGCCTCTTCAATGATAATGCGGATGCATAGCTGGCCGCCAGCATGATACTTTATTTTGTATGGTATGATGGTCACCACGTGAGGTATGAGTTATGGTAAATGATATGCAAATGGTAAGCAAATGCAATATGATTCTTACTTTACATAGATTTTCCAACTACGAGGTTGCATCCCAATTCCATTAATGGAGTCGGATTATGCTCTTATACAGGTATGCATTCTGAAGAACATCTTCGTGAAGTTTATATATGCGTTTCTTTCAATCCCTTTTTACTAAAAGCAGAGATTTCGTTTTATAATGGAAATGTAGTACGATTAGCAATGCTTTTCATGCTATTATTGTTGTGGCAAAAACTAGACTCGAAAAACTTCTATTACCAGTCTCCGAAGGAAGTATCGTTCATAAACAAATATGGCTTCCTCACAAGATTCTCACGCGACATCTATTCAGGTTAGTACTGCGACACTTTGCCTCGTGTATTGGTTTACGAAAAAGGTAATCGGGTATAGAATTGGAAACATTCATGCGTAGGAATGGTTATAAGAAATGGTAATGGCCTACACTTATAAAGGAATAGCTTAAACTATCATATTTATACCTCTCGTTTAGCAATGATAAACACCCATCTATTAACTCGGACTACGCAGATGATGACTGTGCCGGTTGTTTTTGCAATAAGTGAATTTTAAGAATAATAATACAAGTATTGATAACCTACACGCCCTTAAGGTACATGGATTTGTACAAGGGATCGCCACATTTGTAGGGATTGGTCTGCCCTAGTCCTTTACAAATGTTAGGGTAAAATACTTGGCTAAAATACGTATTGGTAATAATATAATAAAAAGATTCAGAATTTTAAAATTTTATGAAACTGGGCAATAGTTGGCGTACTCTTGGAAAATATGGATATGCTCAAGAGTCTGGAAAATGGTACTATGCCTATTGTGGGTTCAGATATTGGTATGGCATGGATTTGCCCCGTATCTGAGTGTCGTTCCATGCCATCTCTCGTTTGCAAATTGCAACTTATATAATGTAGTTGTTTTTCAAATACTTTATAAATGGATACAAACTAGTACCATAAGATTGATCAGAATGGCGGAATGCCCTGAGACACTGATAATATGGGAAAGCCTATATCTAATAATTATGTGCTATATAGGGAAGATTGGACTACATTTTATTATCAAATATTTTAAGTTGTTAAGTCGCTAAACTTATTTTGGACATGGATAACAACTGACATTCAACGTTGACACCTGTCTTCCTCACTGTGCTAACTTGTGCACTTTTGTGTGGTGGAATGGTGGCAGGTACCAGCCGGATGTCTTGAAATTTGTTTCGCTATACGGTGCTTTGTTTCTTTGAAGTACTGTATGCTTTCAGCAATGTTTTACCTTGTTGGGTTATGAATAAAGGTTTCAAAAGGTTTTGTTGCTTTGGCAAGAGGAGCTATGTTTTGTTATTCTCTCTCTCTCTCTCTCTCTCCCCCTCTCTCTCTCTCTCTCTCTCTCTCTCTCTCTCTCTCTCTCTCTCTCTCTCTCTCTCTCTCTCTCTTGCGCGTGCGTTTTGATCGCGGTCAGACACCCCTTTTTTTTCGAAAAAAAAATACGTGTCCGGGTCCCAGACGCATTTTGGGACCCGGACACATCCACGTCCGGACGCTGGACGCGTCCACCAGCGTCCCAAAAAAAAGAAAAATTTAAAAAATGGGTGAACGCTTCCGAGTCTGGACGCCAGATGCGGACGCAAAAAGCCCGCGTCTGCCCCAGACCCTCATGTCTGATATATATGTGTGTGTGTGTATATATATATATATATATATATATATATATATATATATATATATATATATATATATATATATATATATAAACATTAAGAAGGTGTAATTTGCTCAATGATTGGAATGAGAAATTTGACGAACATTTTGAAGTACTAGAATGGAAAGTTACTTGAGCTTTGTAAGAGTTGTTTTGCTCCATGATAATGTATATGTATCAAATCATGGAGTCTGTTCATAAATTTGCAATCCAAAACTGCTTGTGGAAATAAAAACCTATGCTCTGAGATAGGGGTATTGAGTGTCTCAAAGTGAGATCAGATAGGACTCATGTACCATGATGGTGTGTTATGCCGTAAATTAATTCTAGAGGTCAAGAGTCCATATATCATGATGGGAGTGCCTATAAGATATGACAAGGCAAGTGACAATTTAGCCATTATAGTTATCATCTAGTGAAGTCCATGAGGTGGCACATTGCATGCCATATGCTTAGCACCTCCACCCAAGTTTGATACAAATATAATTACATATTTAATGATAAGCTATTCCAATAAGGAAGATTTTGTGTACAAGAAATTTAGACTATCAATTAGGCATTTTGAAATAAACTAGTGTAAGTCATTTGACACCCACCCAATATTGGTGTTTTATGAATTCAAGTTGGTCATCGAACATCCAAAAAATATATGACTCTAAATAGCCGTAGATGGATACATATGTAGCAAGGGAATCTCTACAAAATACTCAAACCCATCTAGCAAAAAGAGGCTAATTTACTAATTTGGAATATGGAGTTGAATCTCCCTAGATCAATCTTATGCAATAAACTATAGCTTTGACTTCAAGTTCACAGATTTTAATTGTCAAAAATAGGGCTTTGATAGAAAAATGACATGAATCAATGTGTAAAATTTCTTTGTCGTATGTCTTTGAAAGACATGTATATGGAGTGTTCCCACCGAAAACATTTATCTATGTACAAGATAGCATATCCGCCATGCATTTCATCCGATTCCTAAATGTTGAAGCATGTTGGCATGTGGTATGTCTAGATAACCTTTTCACTATTACCTAGTGATAACTAGGTGATGGATGTTGGTGATATGGGGAATTTGAAAGACATGTATATGGAGTGTTCCCACCAAAATCTTATATCTATGTACAAGATAGCATATCCATAATGAATTTCGTCCAATTCATGAATGTTCAAGTATGTTGGCATGTAAATGTCTAGATCTTAGTTGCTCGTTCTGGTTTCGGAATGGGACCCTCCAAAAAAAAATACGTTTTTTTACAAAGGAGAAAACAAACCACTGAATAGAAGAACCACTACCAATCACAGGGGCATAGTGGTGTAGGAATTCATATGGAAGCCATTTAAGGAGCATCTTTGTGAGATAAGATTGAACACACAAATAGGATCGTCCACTTCCTGCTTTCTTTTCGCAAGCTCACCATCGCTGGAAACTCCTGGACCACGTCCATGATATGCAGATGCGCCCCATGCGATGGTTGAGTAGCTGTCATATCTAAAAGCATAAAATATGTCAGTCATCTATGCACAGAAAAGTCTGCTCAATTTCAAGGAAGAATTGCCTTAGTAGGCTTCAATTTCCAAGAGTTTCTTTCCGCCACAATGAGAAACTCACCATCACTGGAGCACATCGCCTCCGTGAAGCTTCCTTCCAGAGTGCCTTATGGCTTCCATGGCACCTTCCTATCCTCGTTAGAAGTATGACAACTCACTATCTGTGAAATGCAAAATGCGCAGGCCAGCATGGTCATTTTACATTTGTTTTTTTAACTTACAAAAAATCGTTCCGACCCAGTACATTCCGGAATGTACGGAACGGTCGAAATGAAACGTTCTAACCTATTTTGGTCGGAACGGGCTTCTAACGTCTAGATAGCCTTTTCACTATTACAACTAGTGATAACTAAGTGATGGATGTTAGTGATATGGGGAAATAGTATCATTTTAAACTTGATCCTACCTCAAAGTACTTACTAGTATAAATGCCAAAGGCTAGTGATATACAAACAATCCTAAAAGCATGGTTTAATGGTACAACATGGACTTTAAAAGACACTACCTTTTTTGGGTAGAAATGCACTTCTGTATTATTATACACTACTTTTAATTAATACCTTTGACTTGCCATAACTTTTTAACCGTACCTCGAAAGTATGTCATCTAACATATCATTGGAAAGCAATTGTTGAGCGCTTTCTAATGCACCAAACTCCACTGAAATTGGACTTACCACTAAAGTTATGTTATTTTTAATGTGGATTCAAAAAATTATCATTAAGGAAATCCCCATACTTTTGACTTGCCATAAGTATGTCATGTAACATATCATTGGAAAGCGCTCGTCAAGCGCTTTCTAACGCACCAAACTCTGTTGAAATTGGACTTACCATTAAAAAGTTGTCATTTTTTTTTCTCTCATTCAACACATCTAGCTCATAAAGTCCACATCTTCTCCCTTTTCTCTCAACATGGGCTTCCCAGATATATATATACTAAAATTTCTAATAACTTTATCCTTAAGTGATACTTGAGTGACATACCCAATGCTCACCATCAGATAGCTAGTGGTCCATTGTGCAAAATTGTTCATCAAATATGTTGTACAATTGTAAAGATAAAGACTTCTGCTTGGAAAAATTATGTCACATTATCTAAAAGCTTTTCAGAGTCCTCCTTATAAGAGGAGACTTTTTCATTTTTCTTAAGACTTTTCATTTTTCTTTTTCTCTCTTTTAATTTCTTTGAAGTCGAAACCGAAAGTTGAAGAGTTCACTTTGACCACACAGCTTCGCTACTCCTTTGATACATGATTAAAATTCTATTTCCATTGTCCTACTTGTACTCACCAATATATCATTTTCTCCTTTTCTCATTCTTTGATTAATCAACATCCATATTATGTTGGCTATTTTTTTTACTTGACATTTTGTCTAACACAAATTTTCCTTGACCATTGGATATTTGGTACATGTCGATTATAATTCTCCTAGTTCTTGATATCCACATTTCGAAAATAGCTTTTGAGAGAAGGCCCCATGATTTATTATATAAGTTCTACAAAGAGAACCTTGCAAGATTTCAGGCATTCCATTATATCTATAAAGATAGGTGATGGTTGGAAAATTGGCACAACCTATAAAATTATAAAGTTCTGAATGCCACCTCTAAGGCCATTTAATTTGAATAACTCTAGTACTTCATTTAGGGAAACCGGGACCCCATTAGCAGAGGCCATACAAGCCAATCTTAATGTCGATCACCAACTATGTTTAAATACCATCACATAAAATCCAAACAAAAGATGCTTAAAAAGTCATAATCTAGCCCAATTTTGCATGATAAAAAATCAACTAATATATTCCAAACAAAAAACATGACATAATGACTTTCTCCATTATTGCTATCTACATTGCTAGAGAATGGAGCCATAGTGACAAATTACATTTTTCACTTCTTTAAGATATGACATAGTTTAGCGGATAAAATTTGTGATATTTGAAATACACAAAATTTTAAATGTCCACGCAAGATGCATTCACTCACATGTTCATGGACAATATTATATCACCTAATAGGAACTCCTTACGATATTCATGTAAATACTCAAGAATCCAAAGCATCCAATGTTTGAAAATTATACTTCAAAGTTTGTGGTTGTTTTGTCTCATTATTTAGAATGTTTGGTTTTGAAATAAAATAGATAAGATGTTCAACTAATACATTTTTATGAATATACTCTGTAGTTGTGTATATGAAATATAAACTATGAAACATTCATTCGTTTATATGTAGATGAGAAATATTTTCCATTTGGTTTTTGATTTTGATTCAATTCTCCTAAGATTGATATGTGGATTATTTACATAGAGTTATTGGTATTATATACTTGTTATTTACTACTATGCTATGAGCAAGATTTAGGAGATGCTAATTTTCTTCTAATCCCAGTGCACTAAAAGCATGGTTTGGTGTTACAAAAAAAGAACCCATTTTTCATTGTACCTTTTGGTAGTACATTTCATTTTTTGGGGATCTTATTACTCATAATTTGATAATCTTCACCGTAAGAGAGGTAGTAGGGTTACTGGTGCCAGAAGTAGTAATAGTTCAGTAGACTTGGAAGAAGATGTCGAAAGTGAATCATCCGAAGCACGCAAAGGAGATGAGGGGAGAGATTCGGGTAGTGAGGAGTTAGCTCCTCCATCAGAAACTCTCTCAGCACCAAGGGAGATAGAAACTGCATACGCAAAAACAATCAGGCCATTGAGATACATATATGCGCAATGAGATCATAAAACAAGACATGCTATAAATTGTCATGTTCATGAGATGGAGGCAACGTCAAAAAACATGCCAACTTGTAAAAATTTATGCCAGTCATGAGACTTTAGTCCACTTAGCTTGTTGTCCCTTGTGAAGGCACCCTTTAGGCATCGCATGTGTCCTATCGGAGTTCGAAATGAGAAAATTGCCTTCTTTACAATTGTCTCTTCTCTCCTCAAGAAGATCCATGCAGCCTTTGGGAGGACAATTGAATTCCCTACCATTTGTCGTGATAAATCGACCATCTTTTCCACTTCTTTTAAGTCGTCTCGTGTGGCTTTTTTATCTTTGGCACCGGTCAAGTGCTCTCAAATTGTGCTCCCTACATTCTTGAATATGTGCATTGGGTCCAAAAGATGGTTTATCGAGAATTCTCCCCAATACGGAAGTCCATGAAATATTGATAACCTCTTCATACAAGGAGGGAGACGTCCTGCATCTTGTTTGGATCTCCAAATTTGCAGCCAATCACTTGCCTACAATATTAAGAAACAAGGACACACATTTAATTGAGATTATCGTTAGAACAGATCTAGATAGAGTAGTTGTTAAAAAATAAATGACATTAATCGGCCCAAATATATATTGTACCATCATGCATGGGGACATTGACCAACAAGCCAATCACGTGGAGGGTGATCGGGTGGAAGGTATCGAGTGTGGCCCTCATAAATCATCTTTCACAGATGTTGTGAGTGACGTGCATGCAGATACTTGCCACAAATGGGACATGCATTGTAGCCACTCATTCAGAGCCCTGCATTGAAACAAAACACTCGACTTAATTGTGAGTGTAATGTTTGAATCGAAAGAAAATTTTTGAATACACATTAAATTTAATACCATGAACCAATAGCAACGATATCTTACCGGAACATTCTCCATATCCATGAAAGTCGTGCATCATCCACAACATCAAGATCCCCTTTACCACAAAATCTCTTTGTTTGCGTGGTCTTGATATATCAATCACTTGAACTCCTTGCCATAGAAGGAGCCATTGACACGTCCATATTTTTGGCCTTGTATTTTTCCGGGATAAGAAAGGCAAGCATTAGGTGCCCCTTCTTGATACTTAGCCAAGGGGGAATGTTGTAATTTACAAGGACAACCGGCCAAGTGGACCATGATGTGGAGCACAATCCGAATGGATTCACACCATCCATTGCCAACCCCAAATGCAAATGGCGAGGCTCATTCTTAAACTCATGCCAAGTTGCATCCACATGCTTCCATGCTGGACAATCGGCAGGGATCCTCATTGTATTGTGCGATGATGAACGATTGCTCAAATGCCATGTCATAAGCTCAGCTATGGACTTGCACTTAAACATATGACCTATCCTGGGTATGGTGAACTCGACATTTACATCGGTCCTCGTTGACAAATAACAATGGATTAAAAAAAAAAACTAGAGAGCAACATGTGATAACAAATTGAATGCATATATTGCCGTTAAGTTTGACGTACATATCACTAGCTAGGATGTTATAGGTTCATTCATCAACATACACCACGTAACCCAAAAACATAATTTTGTTGGCTTGTACTTTAATTAACCCTTTGCTTTGAGGAAAGGGGCTAAGGGATCTAGGGAAAGGAGCTTAAGGATACGCTTCAGATTTAAGGATCTAGTGAAGGGGGCTAATGGATCTAGGATAAGTGGTTTAAGGTAAAGGGCTTATGTTTTAGATTCAAGGGTTTTAGATTTAGGGTCTAGGGCATAGGGTTTAGGATTTGTCATTAAGGGTTTAGGGCTTTGGATTTAGAGGTTAGAGCTTAGGGCTTCGGGTATAGTGTTTCGAATTTAGGGTAAGAGATGACTTTAGGGTTTAAGTTTGGGATTTAGGGTTGAATTTAAGCTTTAAAGCTTAGAGTTCGAATTTAGAGTAAGGGATCCATGGAAATGGTTTAGGGTAATGGGCAAGGAGTTTAGGATTTAGAACTTAGGATTTAAAGTTTAGGGCTTAGGGTTCAAGATTCATGATTTAGGGTTTAGGGTTTAGGTCAAGGGTTAAGAGTTAAGGGTTAAGGGTAAGGGGCAAGGAGTTTAGAGCTAAGAGCTTAGGGATTAGGGTTTCGGAGAAGTGATCTAGGGCATTAGAGGAGTTCTAAAACCAAAAAGACCCTTTGTAAAGATACTTTTTATATTTTTTCTCAAAATTTGCTTACACATAGACCAATCAAAACACTCAAATTTGAAAGCTACGTAACGTAGCTCATTAGAATTGAAAAAAGTTTTGTTAATAATGCTATAATTCGGCGTCAAGGGCAGCCCACAAGCATGACATGCTTTTCATAGTATAATATGCAATTATCATAAAAAAAAATAGCATAACTTTTTAATCATAGCTCCAATTGAGTCCAACGGTACCCTAGATCACCTACTTCCAAGCTACCGTTCAAAAGTTATGGCCGATCAAAGTTACCAAAGAGAAAAAGATAGTCAAATATCGCTCTTGTGCGTGGATATAGCACCTATATCCACGCACAAGAGCGATATGTGAATGTCTTTTTTTTTTTTGGAAACTTTGAACGGTAGCTCGAAAGTAGGTCATGTAGGGTACCGTTGGAAAGCTCTCGTCCGAGCGCTTTCCAACAGGTATAATTTTCGTCTCAATCGAAGAAGATCCTTTGAGGACATCACACTTTTTAGGAGTCTTGTAAGCTCCTTGATTTGGCTTACCATTACTAGGCCCGATCTAAGTTTTTGTGTGCACAAATTGAGTCAATTTATGGAAGAACCTAAGATCCATCATTGGAAGACGGCCAAGAGGATTTTAAGATATGTATCTTCATCTTGTGATTATGGTCTACTCTATAAAAGTGAAGATCTATCCATTATTGGCTTCTCGGATTCGGACTTTGCAAGTGACAAAATGGATCGAAAGTCTATTAGTGCATACACTATCTTTCTTGGAGGCAATCGAATATCTTGGCTTTCCAAAAAGCAAGATACTATATCTCTCTCTTCATGTGAGGACGAGTACAAAGCACTCACTACAACTACCAAAGAAGTGCTTTGGATCAAGAGGTTATTAATGGAACTAAAGTGCATCAAGGAGGATGATCTACCAATGATCAAGTGTGATAACATCTCGGCCCAAGCTCTTGCCAATAATCCCATATTTCATGCAAGAAGCAAGCACATAGAAGTGGCACACCATTTTGTGAGAGAAAAGCTTATTGGAGGAGAAATCTATTTGGAGCATGTCAACTCTCCTCTTGTATTGCCGATCTACTCACCAAGCCTTTGAGCAAAAGTGCTTTCATCAAGCATAGATCTAATCTTGGAGTTATATCAAGATCAATGCTCGAATCTTCATAGATAATCTTTTAGGAGGAGTGTGAAGAAGTGAAAAAGATTATCTATGTTAGATATAGGGGTCTTATGTTTTTTACATCAAGCATCTAGGTGTAGGATGTTGATAGACAAACAAAAATAGAGATTTGGTGTTTATGAGAGCACCATTCCTTATCATTTGACTATTACAAAAAGAAGAACAAAAGGAGCAAAGGAGGAGCAAGGAGAGGAGCAAGATCAAGAGGAGGAAGGAAGAAATGCAAAAGTAAGAGCAAGAGCAAGAAAGAAGACAAATCAAGAGAGAGGAGGGATCAAACAACCAAAAGAGACAAGAGGGCATGTACATTCCTAGATCTCATCATTCTATCCACCTCCATTCACAAAAAGGTCATGAGAAGGGACAAAAATTTCAAAATTTGCAAAAATCTGTTTGGGCATCATTATAGTCCCTTCCAGAAAACTTCAGTATTCTAAGGGTTATATCGAGGTCTCCAAGATTCTAAAATTCATATATTCTAAAAATAGTGAGTTTTCATAGTCTCAGATTTGTGAGAGTTATTTTGAGGTCCTCAGTAAGTGGTGAAATCAAATTTGGGTTTTGGAGGTATGAATACAAGATGGGCATTCAAATTTTTGCTACCAGGAGAGAATTTATAGAAGGAGGTGAACCCTTTTCTCTACATGCCTAACCGTAAACTCTAATTGTAAAGCATTGATCCCTTACCTTGATTTCTATAAACTAGACTCCTAGTACAGAGGTCGGGGAACCTCTTCGTACATTTTCAAAATAGTGAGTTTTGACAATCTCAACTTTGCAAGGGTTATTTCGAGGTCCTCAGTAAGTCCTGAAATCAAATTTGGTTTTTGGAGGTTTGAACCGTGTCATACAATATATTAATCCTGGTTTTTGTTGATTCTTCAAATATATCGAGGTTCTCCCCCCCACCATATGCATGTGTGTCCTGTAGTAACAAATGTGGAATGGGCAATGAAATTTTTTTTTCTACCTGTCGGGTTAGCATATTGCCGTAATTTAGAAATTTAGTTCCAAGTGGGAATCAATAGGAGGAGGTGAATCCTTTTCCCTATATGCCTAATCGTAAATTCTAACTGTAAAACATTGACCCTTTATCTTAATTCTCATAAACTAGACCTCTAAATCCCCTTTTCTTGGATCTCTTATATATCCCAAAGCCCCTTAACTTAATTCCCTTAATTCCCTAGATCTGTTATCCCATAGCCCCTTACCTTAAATCCATTTACCCTAAACCCATAATCCAAATCTTAAATCCTAAGCCTTGGTCTCCTTACCCCTCACCAGAAACCCTTTTCCCTAGATGCGTTACCTTTAACTCTAAATCTAAATCATTAGGCCCCTTACTCTATATACTAAAACTAAAAAATCAAGTCCCTTTTCCGATACGTCTTACCTTAAATCTCGTAAACTGGATCCCCAAGCCCCTTTTCGTAGATCTCTTATCCCAAAGCCCCTTACCCTAGCCCCTTATCCCAAATCCATTTACCTAGATCTCTTACTCCAAATCCTAAGACCTAATACCCTAAACCCTAAACCCTAATCCACAAATCATTCTCCCTAGATGCGTTACCTTAAACTCTAAAACTAAATAATTAAGCTCCTTACCCTAAACACTAAAACTAAAACATCAAGCCCTTTCCCTAGATGCCTTACTTTAAGTCTCGCACATTGGATCCCTAAGCCCTTTTTCGTAGACCTCTTATCCCAAAGCCCCTTATCCTAAACCCCTTAATTCCCCAGATCTTAAAGCCCCTTTCCCCAAATCCATTTACCTCGATCCGAAGTGCTAGATCCAGAAATCCCCTTCATTAGAATTATTCTGAATCCAAAAAAGACAATTTAAGGAATGCCATGTAGATTGAAAAAGTTTATTAATGTAAATTACCAAATAAATTCATTTTATGTCCACATTCTTTTTCATTGCTGCCTGCACTATTTTCGATGGTTAACCATTCTATGTACATTACCGTTTGTAATTCATTGAAAGTAGCATAACTTTTTAACCGTAGATTGAACAAGATAGCTAGCAAAATGGGCCTTGACAACTTCTAGCTCAAGATTGATAAAATTTTTTCCCTTAGATGGATCAAAATGCATGGTAACCTTAGGTAGGCTCTGATACCATGTTGATTTTCACACGTGTGGACTGTCCACTACATGTATTGTGATCTCCTAAGGTGTGTAGATGCACCAAGATCAAGACTAGATTGAGATTCAAGATCAATCTTGAATTTTATGGCAAAAACACACTACTACATGCATTCAATCACTTCCAACTCTCACTCACACGTGTGGGAAGTATTCAAAAAATAATCTAAGTAAAAACAAGCTGCTCTCCTCGGGTAGAGAGAGAAAGCTAGAAATCCAATAACTCACAAAATCCATGAAATCACCAAATCAATTGATTTCAAAATGAGGAGTACAATGATACTAGTAGGTTTACGAGCTACCACTATGCTTAACTATGATTGGACCACATTTTGTCACCTCTTGATCCTATTGGATCATTGATCTATGCACCTCTTAATTCTATTGGACTATATTCAAGCACACCTCAATTTCCTATTGGACCTCACAAGGTTCCACCTCTATATCCTATTGGACCTCTTGGAATTCATCAAACAAAGACTTTACACTTGTCTACACTCTAATTAGCAAGTGTTTAGCCTCTTACTCTATTTTGGCTCAATAGTGGCATTAGAAGTGGAAATGCATAATTTGCCATCTATGCCAAATTTATTCCTATCAACATCCTACACCTAGATGCTTGATGTAAAAAACATAAGACCCCTATATCTAACATAGATAATCTTTTTCAATTCTTCACATCTCTCACACACACACACACACACACATACTACTCCATCTCATACTCTCTTTTTTGGAACATTATGATTAAAGCTTTTGTTTTGCAGGTTTGTTAGACTCCAGTTGTTCGCCATCGGAGCAACATTGGAGGCGCCAAATTTGTGGCTCACTGTGAAGGTATACAGAAGTCACAATGGGTAGATCTAGTTGCTTATGTATAGCGGCAGAGGCTATTAAGCCTTCCAACAAATTTGAGTTATCTTTGTAGATCCAAAGCTATTCCGATGCCTATTCCAGAATTCTTGTAGATCTATGTAGTTGTGTTGTACTTCTGCGTCTTCCAGATTTGTTTTACAAATTTTGGATTTGATTGCAAGATTGTTCTTTTGTAGCTGTTCAAATAAGAACCCCAATCTTTTTATTTTGCAAATTTATTAATTTTTTCTCTGGTCGATCACCATCCGAGTAGTTGAGGCACAAATTTTATAGCCAAACGAGGTACAGACACGATCGGAATGGTCATCAAAATGTGCGGATCTGTTGAAAACAGTTATTGCGACGCCTGTTTCGACGACATTCAAATTTTTGTGGCATTTTTTTTGAGCTTGCTAGATCTCTACTTTTTTAAGTAGATCTGTTTAGCTCAGGTCATTGTTTTTTTTTTTTTTTGTAGATTTCACTAACAATGTTTTCTCTAGAATGTTTGTTATAGAAATCACATGAGGAAGTTATTGAATTTGAATTGTATTATGTCTTTAGCCAATTTATCCCTCAATATGCTTGTCCCTCAACATTCTCACTTTTATTAATTTATAATTAAAACTCGTTCAAGTCAATTGAGTGTTTTATATCTAGTGAAGATCTAATCATCATAATTCTTGCTTCACCGGGTGTGGAAAATATGGATGCTCTTCCCCTTGAGTGAACTAATGGGAACCACCTAGGAGGTCAAAATGGGCGTCGGAATCTAGGCGAATCTATTAAAAATAGTATACCAACAACTATTCCGACGATTGTTTTGATGTCTGCACATTCAAATTCTTGTCTCATTGTATCAGAACTTGCTAGATCTATATTATTTTGAGTAATACTACTTAGTTCAGATCTTTTCATTTTTTGCAGATTTCAATAAGAATGTTGTCAATAGATTGTTTTCTATAATGATTACATAAGTAGGTTACTTTCTTTGATTGTTGTTCGGCAAGTTATGTCAAAACTAAATGGTTTACCTCTAGATTGGTTAGTGTCAAAAATGGTGAACTCCTGCAACTTTGTCGCAACACGAACACGAAGCGAAGGTCGAACGAGAACAATTTGCGAAAGTCAACGTGCCTTGACTCGAAGGACGAACGATTCGCGAATCATTCGTGAATCATAAACATACCTCCAGGACCGCAAACCGCAAAGGGACGCAAAACGAAAAGTTACGAAAGATACGAAAAGAATGAAAGCAAATGAAGGAAACGAAACAAACGAAAGGGAAACCTTTCGCGCTGCCAGCTGGCAGCTCAACGGGCTTGGAGTCGTAGACTTCACGCCCAAGTGAAATGAGTGGCAATGACGGAGAGTAACTGATTAGTTGATTAGCATTAACTAGTCTTGTGAAATCTATGTTTAGCCATCTTGTAAACTCCACACTGTGGAGATATAAACTATCCTTTCTCGATCATAAAGATAGGAAGAGAATAGACAGAATATCTATAAGAGACAGAGAGAGGCGTAGCGAGTAGAGCAGAAAAGAAAAATACTAGAGCTACGCATGAAAGTCTGCCAATGAGCAGAATACAGTGAAAGAGTAGAGTGTCATTCCTCCAACGAGCGAGACACTGACGATCTCGCTTTAAAAAAATTAAACTGATAATACAGTTGCTCTATTTTTGTGTGTCTCCCTGTCCTGTGTCGTTTGTCTTGATTGCTAGAATGAAATGTGTTCTGTGATGTGAAGTCGCGTGTCTAGGTTCCTGTGAAGCTTCCGTGCAAAAGAATATTTAAAGACAAAATTGTTCGCAAATACGAAAATGAAAACGAAAAAGAAACAGTTTCGCTTTCGCGACACTGAACAGTTTCGCTTCCGCGACATGGTATCAGAGCACACAGGTTTTCACTACTGATATCCCAGCAGTAATTCTTCCAGACAACACAATATGGCTACAACAATCCAGACAAGAGTAGCAATCAGTCTTGATGGTGCAAATTACAGAATCTAGAAATTCAAAATCAAAACACTTCTGAAGGGCGAAGGCATCTGGTCGGTGACCGAACTCTCAGAGGTGCAGCTTCCAAAGGGAGACCCGAGGAGAGCTGAATGGATCAGAAAAGATGAGCGTGCAATGGCGATCATCGTTTCATCCATAAATGAAGAACTACTCATGCAGATTGAAGACTACGAAAGTAGCCATGCAGCGTGGGAAAGATTAAAACAGAAGTATGAAGTGAGGACTACAGCTTCAGTCATGCACCTTCACAATCAGTTGCAATCCATACGATGGGATGGCAACCAGTTGGATCAGCACATTGAGAAGATCAGAACGATCTTCGCTCAGCTGAATGCATCAGGACAGGAGCACCAAGTCCCAGCACCACAGCAGCTAATATACCTCATGAAATCTCTATCGACGTCCTATCAGCCACTGAGAATGCTCATACTGAGTCTACCAGATATGACATTCGACAAAGCAGTCAGTCTTGTCGTTGATGAGAGACTGATGAGAGACAAAGGAGAGGGAAGCAATGATCAAGAGAAGGCTCTCTTCATGAAAGGAAAGAAGAAGAACAAGAACAAGCCAAGATTCGAGAAGACGAAGTCCTCGAATCAACAATCTTCTTCCTGCGATCACTGCCAGGACCATTGATCCATGCACCTCTTAATTCTATTGGACTATATTCAAGCACACCTCAATTTCCTATTGGACCAGCGAGTTTGTTCATGATTATACCAATCAAGCCACATATGCAGAAGGTTGCATGAAGCAACAGCATGCTTTCAGCACATTACCGACATGTAGTTTCATCATACATTTGCCACATAAAGTATACCAATCAAGCCTCATAACGTCTATGAGATTGCATGTAGCAGTAGCGCGCTACCAGCGCACTATCAACGCGCGGTTTCAATGTGCATTGCCATATATCTTATGTAAAATGATGGAAACCTCCACAAGGCATTGCCATGAGGGTATTCCATCACGTTTTTCAGCTTAATCCTACCTCTGATCAAAGTGGCAAACATGCATAATATGTATGGCTGCTGGATCACGATCCAGCGCCCTCCTTATGCCATCATTTATACATTAAACAAAGCAAGTAAAAGCAAATCTTGCTTATGCTATCATAAATGAAAAGCAATAGATGTAAAGGCATACCAGTCCGTCAAAAATCTTCTAGTCTTGAGCTTGATCCTGCATTGCAGTTTATGTAGTTGTGCCAAAGATAGGACGCCCGATTTCGCACCCTAGATTTCCCCAGGCATTGGAAAGACCTTTTTGACCATTGCTTTCTTACAAATCTTCCTGGCCAAATATCCATGTGAAGTGGGTATTGATCACTGCCCCCAGAAGGCATGCAACTTCCTTGGGTGTCCGAGATAAGGAAATGGGCAGTGAAGCCAATTCCGTTACACAACCTGTATGAAGCCCATAAAACTGTAGAGAAGAATGTGGTTAAAAGTTTTTTAGATGAAGGGTATTTCCCACGCACAAAGAACACGAGGATACTTCTCCCAAAAATCTTCTGGTCTTGAGAGAGAGAGAGATAATTTAGATATAAGCTCCTTTGCAGTGTATGTTTACATTTTTGAATACTCAATTTCATGACCCTTCCACCAGCCTCATACTTTTAGCATATTTATTCTAATGTAACCCCATTTCTTGTGTTGGTGTTTCGGCTCGAGCCATCGCACCTCTGATTGTCAAAAATATATTTTATACACTCAACTATACCACGACCATCCTTACCCAGGAGAATATTATATTTAAAAGTCCTTTTCCAAAAGATACCTCGATTATCTAAAGCACAGCATCCCATTCTGTTCGGCTACAGCCGTGACATAATTCATGTTTCCTTTCAATGTTGTTGTCGGATTTCATCCCAAAACCCTAAACCAATCTCATCAGATAAGACATAGTATTGTGTAGGTCTTGTAGTTCCCTGTGGTGAAAGACATTGTTTTGCTTAGTAATTAGTAAGTTGTTGAAGTTCATCCGGGGAGCGCATTGTTTATATATATATATATATATATATATATATATATATATATATATATATATATCATAGATCCGCCAGGGAGAGAGAGATAACGAGATCACGAGATAGAGTTCTTCCATCAAAAAATGTAAATAGTTTGCTCTTTCATGCCCGATTCTGTGGTATCTCAGTTATGGGAGGTATGGGTAGTGGTTAGGTTTGTTGCGAATTTTTTTAGGTACCTTTTTCCTTTTTTTTAACAGGAGGGGGCAGGTATGTGCTAGACACTCTCTAATAATTAATCCGGGGGGGGTAGGGGGAGGAGAGGGGCTTGTTTCTTTTTTTTTTAAGAATTTAAAAAAAAAAAATGTCGGACACGTCACCTGGACACACCCCTGAGGTGTCCGCGTCCGGACGTGCGTCCGCGCCCAGCCCTCGCTTCCTTATATATATATATATATATATATATATATATATATATATATAAGGTAGGGGCCCCCGGGCGTGGACACACTTCCGGGGACGCGAATGCGCCCGGGGTGCATCCCGAGGTGGACGCGTCCAGGGTGGACGCATTTTAATTTTTTTTTTAAATGTGTATTTTTAGTTTAGAAAAAAAACAAAAAAAAAAAAATGGACGCATCCGGGGTCGGACGCCAGGCCCGAACGCACATGTCTGATATATATATATATATAAGATATTTTGAGTCATAGAGAGTTTGATCTCAAATCATCTTGGTTCGAAGTCTAAAGATAGTTCCCTGGGAATGTTGACCTATATATAGGCATGAGTGTGGGATATTGAATATTGATGAACATTTTTGGTGCTTGCTGAGTCGTTAACATCTACGGGAGTTATTCACATTCATAGGAAATAAGTCTATGTCAATTAGAAGGTGAACTAGAGATACACTCTCCTAGGCCATGCTGGGAGGGCCGTTGCCCGAGGGCGGGAAACCTGTACTCATTAACTGTTTTAAGTGGGGGGGGGGGGGAGGCCCTGCCCGAGGGCCTTCCGTGCTGGGAGGGACGGTGCCCGAGGGCGGGAGCCCAAGGGCATGGCCCGAACTGCACGGAAGGCCCTCGGGCCCAGGCCTTCCCCTGCGTAATGCTCAGTGCAAATTCTTGCAGAATGCACTAGTAATCCAGCTGTCAGATTGATCATTCCTGCAGAACATACTACTAATCCAGCTGTCACAGTGCATTCTGCAGATAGTGGCATTAGGAACTCTATGCTTGAAAATTTTGTGGGAGGAGGTGCTTCCAAAATACAAACGAACTCTGAGCACTGAGCATTACGACTTTGTTACGACTCATACTTATTGAACTCTATATTGGTTAGGACCTTTTTGCCGAGCTGTGAATAGATATTGTATGATGTGGGTTTGTTATTCAGGATCACTTGTGCCTTGTTAACCGATGTCATTATGGTGATGGCATAATAGTTATGATGGTGCATTAGTAACGGATGTCATTATAGTGATGGAGTAACCATTATGATGGTGCATATGAGTTACTTTTGTTAGCGGGACTCTCGATTCCAATAAACCAAAATGGACACCTTCGTAAAACCCCATGTCCAAGTATTCATAAGTCAATTGTTGATCTTTACTATCTAGTTTAAAAACATTCCAGTTAGAGATCCAAAAACTAATTGGCGTGGCTTGATTAGTGATTTCGATATCTATTTTGATAGATTTGGTTAGCATGAACTATCCCATAGAGGTGAGTGAATCATGAGCAAGTAAGATATTGATTTCCGAAACACATTCATTCTAGTAGGACTCACAACCTGATGTAACTAACTATATGACTCACAATAATAACTTGCCTATTTATGTTATATAAGCTTGACAAGTAATCAATCTTGCCTATAGTTATGGAGTAAATGACAAAATCTGTTTGCAAACTTATAGCCATATTAATGATATTGGTTTGGGAGGGTAATGTGAGGTGGTAGATATAACATTTTTCATTAACTCATCCTCTTGGATTATGGATTTGAAATTCAAGTCCAAATAGCATATCCCTGAATGAGAGGAATTCAAATTTGATTGAAAATTATGTTAAGTTTGTTCATTATTGAATCGTCTAGTCTAACTTGGAATTAAGTAATCTTCACTAACCTATTGATTTTTTTAATCTATATCTCATTGGGATGATTCCACAATCAAATTACCACTTTGATCAAAACTTGTTCAATGGTTCAGACTGGTGCGCAAGTCTAGTTAGTGCTATTGGAATATATGGGTTATGGAATACCTAAAAACATGAATCATTGAGATATGATGAATTTGTAGTAAAGTTTTATGATTTAAGTTTTCAAAAACATCTGTATGCTATGTTAGAAAGTGGTGATGGATTGTTTCATGTGCAGTCATGTATTAAAGTCTTGTAAATTTTTTCTCCTCTCTTTGTGCTGATTTTTAGCTCGTTTGAGTCAATACACAATTCAAGCACTTCATTTGAAGGATCAATTGAATTTAGGTGTTTTAGCATTCTGTGAATAAATGTTTTGCAAATTTTATGAGTTCCTTGTACCCATGATCCAACAAAAGCTAGCACACTCTTTTTATGCCGCTTCATATTTTTCTATGAGCAAAAGCAGGGGTTTGATACTACTATCCATCAAATAGATCCACCACAAGATACCTATTTAAATATAAGTATATTTATATTGTGAAAATGTTCATGAAGCTATAACCACTGGTGTGCAAGCCTACTAGCACAAAAAATTCAATTGAAAAAAAAAAGTTAATTTGTTTTTGGTAGATGATTTGGCTAGCAAGCCGACGTGCTATCCTAGTCGACTCCAAAAACAAATTTATTTATTTTTAAAAACAATATATATATGAATCATAGTTGTATTGTGTTTCTATACTTGTGTTCAGAAACACGTTTCTGGATCGTGTTTCTAAAATTGGAGAGCATTTCTTAGAAACGTTTTTCTGTTTTGCTTTTGTGGGCGATATGGGTATCAAACTAAATCATTAATTAAGTGCAGTACATTTGTGTAGGTTGCCGAATGTTTCATGTTCAATGTGGTCCAATTTAGGTGCAACAATCGATGTAGGATTCTATCGATGATAAAAATTTAGAATGGTTTGTCGTGTTACTTTTGATATCTTTTCTGTCAATTCCTTTAGAGCTATTATTGGGTTCAATGAGGCCTATGATGCCAGTTGGCTTATACTTATACTCTCATTCATGCTAATTACCATTCCTCTGGTTCGGTTCCAACACAAATGACCTCGATATCAAGTTCAAAATTTAGCTCATTGGAAGCTAGACCTAATGACAAGACGATACATTAGGGCCCTTTTGGTCTCAAGAAGGACCTCCAAAAGTGAGCCAAATCTTGCTTAATCCATTTTGATTAGCCTCAGTAATCTCACCTACGTGGCATGTAACCCTTGGGTTTAATGGGGATTAAAGGTTACTTCATATAGGTTTTATGGCTAATAAAAATAGGGTATATAGGGGTTATAACCACAGGTCAAAGGTCAAGGACATTAATTAAGACGCATTTCAAATTTCATTGTCCAATATGCCCTTTGATTGCCCTTCACAATTTTTCAAATGGAAACTGAAGTTTACACTACAACCATACTACCTTTCAAAAGTACATGTTCCTAATAAGCGCACATTTTTCAAAGTTCAAAAAAATGTGCAAACTTTAGAATTGATGTATTACTAAAGGTTTATTGAACAACACAACTCCTTATGTAGTTTGGACGTGATCCAAACCTTCATTAAAGCATTTAAATTTTTTTGGTTGCACTGCCTATGCTCATGTCCCTAAAGACAACAGAAAGAAACTGGATGAGCATTCTATTAAAACTATTTTTGTTCGTTATTATTTGTCGAATGGCATGTATAGACTATACAATTTTATTACATGTAAAGTTTTTACTAGTAGGGATGTTATATTTCTAGAAGATAAGTTTATCAATTTGAAGGGCAAGAACTAGATTCCGCCTATCATTCATGTCCTAAATAAGGATGAATATCTAAATGAAATTTCTATTCCTGCAAGTAACCAACCTATACAATTAGATTCAGAAGAAGAACAAGAAGTTGCAACTCAGGAGCAACCGACACAACCAACATAGAATCAAATTTTGTAGCGAGAAGCACCTCCTAGAGTTGACAATCCTAATTTGCAGATGTTAGTTGTTCATATTTTGAGCCAAGGGACCAATTCCTCTCCCATTGAACAATTTTGGAGCTCATTCGGCCACATAGTGTCAAAGAAGAGGAATCATCTTGGCATGAAAAAGGCAAATGATTAGGTTTATGTTCATGCAATCCTACACTTGTGGAAGAACATGGATGTGAACTACAGGGGGGAAACATTTCTCGGTGTTGCTGGTGTGCTATCAAGCTCATAGGATGGAGTCCAGTGGATAGAGAGATATATATAGTGGGGTGTGTAACCCCTAAATGTTTTCTTGCCATCTACATGCATTTGTTTGTGGATATATGCACAATGGCAATAATGTGAAAATTGTCAACTAGTATTTGATTATTTGTTTATTTGAGGCCTAATTTAAACTAAAATTGGAAATAAAATTTACATGGTTTTTTCACAAATGTGAAATAGGAGTACATGACTATCTGTAAATAGGTCCAGGTTCATTTGGCCACTTATAAAGAGCCTAATTTCAAAAAATTGGGAGTTGTGGCCAATATAGCTAGTTTTGGCCAAGTGGTGGCTAAGTTTGGGCAAAAGACTATAGAGAGAGGAGAGGGAGTCATCACTCTCAACTACAAATAGGATGAAAGGCATGGAGAAAGTAGAACCATTGTCCATTTCCATTTGTGAGATTTTTTGAAGCAATACTATCATCTCATCTTTGGTTCTGTTCTACATGACGGTGTGTATAAATCTTGTTGAATGCTTGATAGATGTGCATATGGGTAATTTATTGAATGCTATTTTGCTATTGTATGGCCTATTTACATAGCCTTAGGTTCATACTTGAGTAGGGTTTGTAAACTTTTTATTTTATTTCCATTTGGTAGGTGCTTTGATCAAATTGGCAAGCTAGCAAATAACTAGTCTAAAATTTGTTGTTGGTGCTATCATTCTTGGCCTAGATCTAACTTTAGAATCATCATTTGATCTGATTTTTTTCACAGATAATAGCTAATTCTTCTTGATCTTACAATTTGTACTTGTTTAGTTTTGTGTGGTTGTGTTGTACAGCTTGACTTCATGTCTTCCTTTGAAATCGTATTAGCTTTTACAATCTTTAAAGTTAATAGAAATTGCTACGCCATCTTAGGAACTAGACATCTCTTTGAAAAATCATTATTCTAAAAACAATCCAAAAATCTTGGGATGTCAAATATGATGGTTTTTCACTGGAAACTAAAATACAACATGTCGACAATCATCAAAAACATCTTTGTAATGACAAAAGCATAAGAAATGAGTTTTTCAGCTATATCTTCTCGAATCACAAACAAATCATGTGAGAATAATGTGTGGACTTATCTAGAAATCTATGATGAAACATCAACAATACTCTTCCCAATAATAAATCAAAATGTTGAATGAACAGATCACCAATTGTAAAAAAAATCCTACAAAGAATTTTAAAATAAAAAAATGAACAATGTTCCAATGGAAATCAATACATTTATATTAATTCCTGAGACAACATGTATTTAATAGTTTGATACCACAAATATCATGTAACAAAGAAAAACACAAAAAGTAGTGCTAGAAATGTATAAAAGCAATGGCATCCATGTTGATGACGTAGTAGATTGAAAAGACTCCACAATATCCAATGATTGGCATAATTAAAATGGTAAAGCTCTTTTGAGGGCTGCCACGAAAACGTTAAGATTTATGGGGTTTTTCGACGAAGCCTTGTTTGCGGAAGGGGCACGCTGCATGTGCCCCGCGACTATCCTCGGTGATTGAATGTCACGGGATTGAATCAAATACTTCACATATTTTGATTGAATAAAATCTTCTATCACATACTTAGATTTTCACTACACACATCGACATTCTGGCTTTATCTTCAAGTCTATCACCACCTTTTCTCAAGAGCTTTGTAAGTTTTTCTTTTTGACTAATGAAAGTAACTAGTCCTCTTGAAGAATTGAGTGTTCAACTTTGATAACTGAGCATTGTTCAATTTGGCACTAGAGTTGACAACAATAAGTTTGTAATTCCAAGAGAATAGTGAGTTTTTAGAAAATGTGTCTTTCTTTTCTGATTTGCCCTCTAATGTTCAATTATGTACCCATGGATGGGCAAATAACAAACACCATGCACTTGTGGAATATTCTTATGTTGAAAACCATAGCATTTAGTGGGTGCAATGCCAAGCCATTCTAGTGAATAATCTTCATATTAAACTTGATCTTTTCAACTCAAGTTAACAAATTACCCATGCTTTCTTGCAAACATATTGTGCCTTCATGGAAGCCAAAGCTAGTATTCACATTAAACTATAATTTAAGGAGATGGTGGAAAAATCTATGGGTCATTCAACAAAGAGTATCCAAGCTTTGCCAACAAATCAAGAAATGTGAGATTTGGTCTTGCAATAGATGGTGTCAACCACTTCGGTGTACGAGCAACTACGTGGTCCATTTGGCATGTTTGCTTGGTGAATTATAATATTCCCCCTTGGCTGAGTACCAAAAAGGGACACATCATGTTGGCACTTCTTATTCTTGGCCAATCATAAATAGAAGTTGTCTAAGATGAGATATCATTCTACTTGAATAGGAGGAACCCATACCCAAAAGTCTCACCATTTTTTTTTCTTTAGCTCTTTTTGTAAATCATGTTGATAACTTCAATGGATCAAGGAGAACTATGTGTATTGATGATGGTTTCATATGTGGCAAATCTCTTGTGCAAGGCAAAGTTAACCCTAAATCTTAATTGGTCATTTGTGCATATTATCTAGTAGCATGTTGGCTAAAAGTAAGATTCGTTAAGCATAAACATCAACCATCCAATTGTCATCAAACTATGAACCATAAGAATCTCAATTCACATACTCGCTTGAAAAACTACACTACATAGTGAAGGCTCCCCTTTGCTTGGATCTGCCAAGCATTAGATGAGGAAACTTATATCTCAACAACATTTAAGGCCTTGTAGGGACTAGTAAGTCCTAACTAGGATTTTAACTTCTCACACTCTCCTTTAGAATCTACTTAGCTTAGTTGTAGAAAGTTTATGTCTAAAACCAAGAATGTTGTTTCTATACAAGGGCTTAGTAAAAATATTGGCAAGTTGTCCCATAGTGCAATTTGATACATCTATCTCATCGTTTTAAAGTTCCTCTAAAATAATAATAATATAGTTTGATGTGTTTGGTACAAGCACGACACACTGGATCTCTTGCCAACTATATTCCACTTTGAATATCATTCTCTATGATAGTCACACTATGTTGGTGTATGCCACACGTCAAGGATTTTCCTTAACCAAATCGCTTCTTGAGTTGCATTGTTGTAAGCTTTCCATTTCGCTTCCATATTAGATAGAGCTACCATGTCTTGTTTCTTGATGGGGACCATGAGAAACAATCATTTTCAACATAAAACACGTAGAATGAAGTTGAACTTGTGTCTTGTGTCATCCACATTACCCCCACCCCCTCTCCCAAAATAAAATGTACATCTACAATATTTTAAAGTTTTGGCAAGCTTGAATTTATCACAATCATAAATCCCTTTTGAGAAGTGCCTTTCACATAGCATCAGATACATGTGGCTTTCCAATAATCTAAGATAGGTGCTTCCATAAATTGACAAATAACACCAATGACATAACAAATGTTTGGTCTAGTAGTTGTTAGGTTGTTAGGTAGATCAAGCTTCCTATCAGCTGACAATAAAGCATCATATTCACCATTCCATCTACTTTGGTTAGCTTTCTTACAGCATCAATTGGAGAGCAATTGGTTTACAATCTTGCATGTGAAACATCTTCAAAAGCTTATTCACAATCAATGTTAGCTTCTCATTGCCATGCTTCAACTCCCACGCAATAGTGCATCAAATCCAACTTAGTCATTTTAAACTAAGTCTTAAGATTAACTTTGATAAGATCAATCAAGACCTGATCATTCTAGTAATGACCCAATTGTCAAAATATAACACAATCAATGCAATATTATTATCGCAAGAGTAAACATAAAGATTCATATCAAACACTATCCTTTCAAAACCTTTTGATCTTGTGTAGAGATTGATATAATTGCGTTACACACTTGGATCTTACTAAAGGCCATATAGAGCTTTCTTGAGCTTAAATACCTTGCTTTTATTTCCCTTAATCTCGCCACTTTTCCACCAATTTGAAAGCCAAATCGGCGTCGCCTTCCGAAATGCACTCAGTTGTCAACTCCCAACTACGTGCCCAGTGGAATGGTGAAATCACTTTTGACGCACTCCAAACACTTTCTCCACTGCAATCACTCTGTTTTGCTGTACCGTACTTGTAGGTACAGTTCGGGTGCCCTTTGTTTGGAGGTTATAGCCTTTCGTTTGGGTCAAAACGGGCACAGGACCCAAAAATAGGGATTTTCTTTGTTTTTGAACTGTTTCTTCACCTTGAAGAAACTTCACCCTTCACTTGTAAAGGGACCCAACTCCAATTTCAGTATGAAATTTTTTAATGAAGTTGAAGGCCAAAATACACTTCAATTCTTCAGGGCCCACTTCAGTTAAATCCAACAATAGTTTTCAATTCTGTGGTCCAGATGCAATTAATCCTGTTCGTCGATCGTTGTGGAGATGATCTTGTGGACTTCCTTGCATTGGTGCGTCGAACTACAATTCTGAAGCCGTTGGACACTTCAAAACACTAAGCTGCTGCCCCGTTCGTCGCGTGTGAGCTCCACGCTCCTCTCTGTCTACGGCCGCGCCTCCCCAAACTGGTTTTTGCTTGATCAATTTCGTTTTTGGATCGATTTGAGCACGATCTGAGGCTTGGAGCAGGGTCGCCCTACTCATACCAAGTCTGTAGAGTGTTCAATCATGAAATTCCGTGGAGAAACGGTGATTTTAGCTCAACTTGACAAAGTGGCTTTTTTCACCTTTTACTGCAAATCTGCTAGGTTAATTGTCTGGAGACAAATCTCTGACATAAACCTTAGAATATCTCCATGGCTGGTTGACAATGTAATTAGCTTCCTTCTTGTCCTTACAGCATCCAAAACAGTGCACAAATAGCGAAGAAATCACCAGTTATATATAAAAAACCGTAACCCCAAACCCGGTTTCAATTTTCAACTGGCTTCAAAATTGTCAATTTTTTACCAATTTTTTCCCTGTCTGATGCTATGCACAGGCTAACAGTCCCTCTGTTGAGCTTGGCAAGCCTCTATAAACTAGAAACCGTGCACTAGTGCTTCTCTTTCCGTCTTCAACCCGTCGTAAACCCCGAACTCTCAGAAGACAGTTCTCCCCAAGCTCTATTCAACGGCGATGCTGTACTGTGTACACACTCCCTGTACGGCTCTAATACCAACTTAGAATTTGCTTTGCACAGGAACACAGATCATGCTACACAGTAACACAGACTGGAAAACACTCTCCACAGCAAGCTCACATAGCAAATGTATTTCTCAAAATGAAATTGCACTGTACATATAGTTGTTCACTCAGGCAACCCATGCATGACCCAGGTTGCCGTTGGCGGGACGCGTGTTCCGTCGACTTGCCTCGTGGCGAGGCTAACTGATCCTTATCAACTGATAGGACCCACAGTACAATAACATAGTGATTCTACTTTAATTATAACCCTATCATCATTAAAATAGTAGTATATTCCCTTCATATGGATTATCTAGAATCGTCCATTACTAGAAGCTAAAATCCACAAAAGAGTCAAGCTTAAACCTCAAAATAGACTTAAGCTCTCATCTACAATACAATTAATAGCTCTTGGTCTTTGGAATAATTGTATTTGTACTCTGATACTATGTTAACCAATCAAAACATACACTAAGGATATGAAGGTATGCACGATATCCATCTCAAACTAGCTTGTGACCCAAAGGCCATATACTTAGTTGTCAGAAAGTTGTACCATGCATCAAGCATATCAATTTTAAATCTAGTCAAACAATAATTAATCAACATTGGTGGAGGCAATCTACATAATTATCTATCATATGCATGAAGCATATCAATTTTAATTATAATCAAATAGTAGACAATCAACTTTGGTAGAAGACATCCACATGAATGTCTCCTATTTGGATCGATTGAGTTACCATTCAATC
The DNA here is from genome assembly GCA_029204225.1 of Diphasiastrum complanatum. Taxonomy (NCBI): domain Eukaryota; kingdom Viridiplantae; phylum Streptophyta; class Lycopodiopsida; order Lycopodiales; family Lycopodiaceae; genus Diphasiastrum; species Diphasiastrum complanatum. The sequence goes on along the minus strand of CM055104.1, from coordinate 24,286,148 downwards.
AACTTCTTATTCATGAGATTCTAGAATCAAAGGAGATCTCAACATCTTCTTGTACATTTTGGAACTCGTAACTATAGCGCTTCCGATCCTACATCGCCCACTCTCGCTCAAGATTTCGCTAGCCATACTCTCGATTTCCAACATGGTATTAGAGTGGGCAGTTTAGTAATCTGCATTTTGTTCTAGCAAGCGCGTAGCCAACAATATTCTTATTTCGTTGTATGATCTCGCTCAAACCAGAATGGATCCGTCTTCTAGTTTATCTCCGATTGACAAACTCGACGGAGATAACTACCATCTCTGGAAGTTCAAGATGAAGGTCATACTACTACCCAAAGAACTGTGTGACATAGTTGATGGCACATAACTCAAACCAAAACGTGATGCCTGTGAAGTTTTTAGCATGTGTGAACTTCACCACACCCTACAGGATCTTACTGAGGTGTTGTGATTGCACAAGATTGATCAGAGAACAATATACTTGAAAAATCTATGACAAGAGCACAATGGCATACATCTGATGAAAAAATCTAACTCCTCACTATCAAAATTAAATGTCAGAAATAATTCTAAGTGTTCAGTATGGGAAAAACAGCCTTCTCTCGGGTAGAGAGAGAAAATCAATGATGGAAAAGTCGTGTAGAGAGAGAATGAGTCCAAAACACCAAAATCTCATTATTCACAATATGGCAAAACATGCCAAGCTTTCCCTACATGAGAGAGACTCGAATTCCTACAGTGGAGTTGCATGGAAAGTCCACTTAACTGAACTAATTCACCTACCAGAGATCCACATGTGTAACTGCATGCATGGATGTTGCATGTATTGCATGTCAACTCATAAAACTGCCCAGACATGTGTAGATCACAGAAACCACTTTGCATGTTGCATGCACTGATTGCATGTGGCTTGCATACCTACAGTATGACATTGCATGTTATCTAAACTTCTGCATGTCATCAAAATTGAATCTATTTAACTCAAATCCGAGCTATACTAGAAGGTTATGTGCTCAATTCACACACCTTTTATGTACAACATGAAATTAGTGGAAATCACCATGGACATGGCCCCAAACTCGAGATTGGAAGATAATACTTTAATAATCTTCACACTCCTCCTTAAAATTTATGTTCCTATCACATAGACTTCAAAATTAGGCCAAGATTAGACCTCATTGTCATAAAGACATTCTTGAGTAGAGGTTTGGTGAGAAGATCTGCAACACAATCTGAAGATGCAACATATTCCAATAGATCTCTCTCCCAATGACTTTTTCTCTTACAAAATGATGAGCTACTTCAATGTGTTTGCTCCTTGCATGGAAAACTGGGTTATTTGCAAGAGCTTGAGCAGAAATGTTGTCATTCTTGATAATTGGAAAATCTTCATCTGCATAACACTTTAGCTCCAAAAGTAGCCTTTTGATCATAAAACCTCCTTTGTTGTGGTTGTAAGAGATTTGTATTCAGCTTCACAGGATGATAAGGAAATAGTTGTCTGCTTCTTTTGATAGCCAAGAAACCAAGTTCCCTCCAAGAAATATAGTGTAAGCACTTGTGGATTTCCTATCCAACCTGTCTCCTGCAAAATTTGAATCTGAAAAAGCTATCAAAGTCAGATCTTCTCCTTTGTAGAATAATCCATAATCCAAGGTAGAAGATATATATCTCAAGACTCTTTTAGCCAACTTCCAATGATATAACTTTGGATCCTGCATGTGTTGGCTTAGTTTATGAACACAATAGCTTAGATCAGGCCTAGTCACTGTTAACCAAATAAGTGAGTCATTAAGACTCCTATAAAGAGTGATGTCCACAAAGGATTTTTCATCATCTTTCGTAGGAACTTTTACAGTGTGCTCCATAGGTATATCCATGCCTTTACAATTTTCCATATGGAATTTTCTGAGCATGGAAAGTGCATATCTACTTTGGCTTATGAATGCATGACCTTTCCAAAAATCTATTTCAAGGCCTAGAATATAGTGAAGAACACCTAAGTCCTACATCTTAAACTCATTACTAAGTGCATGATTAATTTCTTCAACTAACTTTTCATTGTTTTCACAAAAAATGATATCATCTACATAGATGAGAAGAATAACTACAAAGTTATCTACAAACTTATAATACAGTGAAGGGTCATATTCATTTAGACAAAATCCGAGTGATATGAGATAGGAGTTGAGCCTTGCATACCAAGATCTTGGTGCCTGTTTCAGTCCATTCAGACTTTTGAACAATAGACAAACTTTTGATTCATCACCTTCCTTCACAAAACCTAGAGGCTGCTCCATGTAAATCTCCTCCTCAAGGGGCCATTGAGAAATGTATTAAAAACATCAAGTTGGAACATACTCCATTTGTGAAAACATGCAAGAGATATGAGTATTCGAATTGTTACCATCTTTGCAACTGGTGCAAAGGTGTCTTCATAGTCAAGACCTTTAATCTATGAGTAGCCTTTGGCACAAAGTCTTGCTTTATACTTATTGATAGATCCATCATGATTATACTTGATTCTGAATACCCACTTACATCCAATCACATGCATGTTGTTTGGTGGCTCTACAAGCTCCCATGTGTTGTTTGACTTCAAGGCTTCAAACTCTTGGGTCATTGCTTCACTCCACATCTTGGATTGAAGAGCTTCTTGGACATCTTTAGGCTCTTCATCTGATATGAAGAGAGCATGATAGAAAGTTTCACCTTCCACTTGCCTTCCTTCTTCATCATATGTGAGCCTCCTTGGCTCAGATCTTGCTCATGCAACTCTCTCTCCAAAATTCTTTAGACAGAGAGGCTTCTAGCCTAATGGCTTTTGCACATTCACACAAAGTTCTATTTTTTCTCTCAGCAACTCCATTTTGCTGAACAAGAAAACTCTCTTTGAATACCCTCTCTCTCACAAAAGTCTTTAAACTTATTGGAGGTGTATTCTCCTCCACTATCACTTCTCAAAGCTTTCAACTTGAAAGGAAACTGCTTTTCTACATAAGCTTTGAAAGTAAGAAAAACATCATAGACCATGGCTTTAGAAGACAGCATATAGATCCAAGAATATCTTGTATAGTCATCCACAAAGGAAACAAAGCAATTTGCTCCTCCTTTGTTCTTGGTTGATGAGAAATGAACATCAGAGTGCACAAGTTCAAATGGTTGCTTTGTCTTGATACTTGATCTAGGAATAGGCCTTCTGTGTGATTTTGCCAACACATAGGCTTCACAAGGTAGAAGCTCCTTTGACAGTGACTTTGTAGTCCAATAGCTTTTCCTTCCTTGACCATATATTGCATGGCTTTAAAATTGGGATGTCCTCATAACAAATCCTTGAGAGAGTAAAAAAGTGTTAAGTTTAGCATACCAACTCCTTGGTGCTTGCTTAAGGCCATACAAACTCTTTTGTAGAAGACACACATGATTTGGCTTTGTTGATGAAATGTAGCTCTCGGGTTGCTCCATGTATACTTCCTCCTCAAGATCACCATTCAAGAATGCATTTGAAATGTCCATTTGCCATAGATCCCATCCATAAAGTGTAGCAAGTGAAATGATGACTCGAATGCTTAGCATCTTTGCCACGGGTGCAAAGGTCTCATCATAGTCAATTCCTTGTTGTTGAGCATATCCTTTTGCCACTAACCTTGCCTTGTACTTGTTGATAGATCCATCTTGGTTTGTCTTCACCTTGAAGATCCATTTGCATCCAATAGCTTTCTTGTCCTTAGGCAACTTCACCAATCTTCATGTTCCATTCTTCATAAGAGCTTGATACTCGAGATCCATTGCTTGGATCCACTCCTCTTCTTTCCTTGCTTGATCTACACTTGTAGGCTCATCCAAAGAGATTAGGAAAGCAACATAATTCCAGAAACTACTTGCTTACCCTTTTGATCATATGTGAGCCTTGAAGGTACTTGTCTTTCTCTTGATGTTCTCCTTGGCTTTTGACTTGATGAAGGTCCATCACCACCACCATCCAAAGTAGGATCCTTCTCATCAACATCAAGAATGTTAGATCCATCTACTTTACCATCAATCATGCTTGAAGACACCTTTGGAATGTTTCCCTCATAAAAAATGACATCTCTACCAACAATCACTTTGTTAGTAGAAGGAATGTAAACCTTGTAGGCTTTACTCACCTCACTATATCCAACAAAAATACCTCTTCCTGAAGATGGATCCTCCTTGGTCCTATCATCAAGAGTAATGTTGACATAGCATGTGCATCCAAAGGTTCTTAGAAAGTTGACACTCGGCCTCCTCTTGAATAGCATCTCAAAAGGTGTCCTTCCATCCAAAATAGCACTCGGCCACCTATTGCACACGAAATTGGCACACAACAAAGCTTGATCCCAAAATGGTTTGTCAAGATTAGCACTTAACCTCATAGCTTTAGCACTTTCACATAAAGTCCTATTCTTCCTTTCAGCCACTCCATTTTGTTGTGGGGTCCTTGATGTTGTATACTCCCTCTTGATCCCATGCTCATCACAAAAGGCCTTGAACTTGTTAGATATGTACTCACCACCATTGTCACCTCTCAAGCACTTGATCTTTGTGGAAAATTGGTTCTCCCTTGCATTCTTGAACTTGACAAAGACATCATACACTTCATCCTTGCTCTTTAGTAGATAGATCCAACAAAATCTACTAAAATCATCAATGAATGTTACGTACATCACTCCAATATTGCTAATTGTAGTAAATCCATGAATATCCGAATGTACAATTTGAAAAGGCTTTGTAGATCTAGAAATAGATCTAGTATAAGGTAGTCTATGTGACTTAGACAAAGCACAAGACTCACAAACATGCTTGTCATTACTTAAGGAACTTGGAAGACCAATCACAACCTTCTTCCTTGCCATTACCTCCAATGACTTGAAGTTGAGGTGTCTCATCCTTTTGTGCCAAACCTCTTGAATAGAAATTTGCTCCCTTGCAACACATCCAACTTGGTTAGCAATAACACAAGCATCAAGTTTGAACAACTTCCCTTGTCTTTTACCTTTTCCAATCAAGACATCCTTCCTTTTGATCAAACAAGCATCTCCATCAAACTCCACCTTGAGGCCCTTACTTAGCATTTGACTCTCACTAAGCAAATTCTTGGTAATAGATGGAATAAACAAGACATCCTCCAAATGAACATTCCTATTTGTAGAGAGAGAAATAGGAATGGTGCCAATCCCTTTGATTGCACACTCACCATCATTGGCCTTGTAGATCACCCTCTTGTCATCTCTATATGCCAACAAAGAAGTGAAGTACTCTTTGTGAAAGGTCATGTGTGAACTTGCTCCACTATCAATCCACCAAGGATCTAGATCTCCATCATTAGCAAGCATACATGAAGACATCACAAAAGCATCATCATTTGCATCTTGCACATCCAAACCATCCTCATCGAGAGTAAGATTACCTTGCTTGTCTCCTTGATCTCTCTTCTTCTTGTAGCACTCACTTGCAAAGTGTCCTTTGATGCCACAATAGAAGCACTTGAGCTTTGATCTATCCTTATTTTTGCCACTTGAAGAAGCATCCATTCGATCTTGCCCTTTAGACCACTTGCTTTTGGTTTTGCCCTTGAATTTGCCCTTTGTGAACATAGCATCCTCTTGAAGTGTCGATGTAGATCCACCTCTTGCTTGAAGCCTATATTCCTCATTGATCAAGATCTTTTGAAGATCCATCAAGCTTGGCAAAGTCTTTTGAATAGCAATACTTTGAACAATGTTAGCATGAGCATCCAGCAAGCCATTAAGAATCACTTGAATAAGCTCTCCTTCCTTAATGCTTTCATCTATGCAAGCTAACTCATCATTCAATGCTTTCATTCTCAAAACAAAAGTACTGGGACTTTCTTCATTCTTTTGCAAACAAGGAGTCAACACTCTAGAAGTAGACTTGGATTCATAAAGCTTCTTCAATGAATTCCAAGCTTCCAAAGATGATGTGCACTTACCAACTTCCTTGAGAAGTTCATTGGTAACATTCATCTTTATCATGTGTAGAGCCTTCTAGGCCCTCTTGTCATACCTCAATTGATCTTGTTGTGTTACTGGTCTCTCCTCCAAACCTACAACAATATCCAAAACATCATTCATCTCAAGAAGTGACTTCATCCTCACTTTCCATAATGAATAGTTACTTGAGGTAAGCCTATCATTGGCTTCCAACATGACTCCAATTGAAGTTGCCATGTAGCAATGACCTGATCTTCTCTTTCAACCTGCTTCAATGCACAAAGCACTCCTTTGAACAACAACAAATGATTTCAAAAGAAATCACCAAGATTTGAAACTATCTCACAAATTCTCTTCTAGCACTTATCCAAGCAAATCAACACATAGAATCATGGAATCTTGATCAACCTATGATCTATCCTCAATCTAATGACTTTTGCCACTTCCTAAGATTGAAACACACTCAAATGAAGTCCCGCAACCTCACTATTTAGAGATCCAATCAAAATTAGGGTTTTGACAAAATCACAAAAAATTGACTATTTCAAATCTACATGCAATTGCTGAAAATTTGATATGCAATCTATAAGCCACCACTTAGGCTGAACCAATGATCCAAAAATCGGCCAAATCCAGTATCTGAATTCAAAAATCGGAATTGAACAAGTATATTGACCTATTTAGTGTTTTGATCTACAAAAGATCCAATGTACAAAAGCAAAAAATCCGATTTTGGTGTAGAATCCTCTCTAGCATGCTCTAGACTTGATATCTTCACCAAATCATTGATAGATGTGATTTCCTCCTTCATAACTTGAAACACAAGCTCTGATACCATGTGAAAGATTTCAGATCCTTAAGATCCAATCTACTTGAATGATCTTTGGTTAGAAAGAGAAATACACTACCAATCTCACCAATGTAGAAAAATCAGCATCTACACACAATTTGAGATGCAAACACTAATAGAACTTGATCAAACTTGAATGAAATGATTATGTACTGTTGTTGTCCATACAAAACCAGAAGCTACTGTATTTCACACGTGTGGATCCAAAAATAGCAGGTATAGATCATTCTACACATAGAATTGCAAGCAATCACCAAGATAGTGCACCAATGGATAGTAGAACCCAAGAGAACCATGTATAAGCATAAAATGAGATAGAGATGGTATCAGCAATGTCAAATTGCAATTTCAGAGTAACACTTTCATTCCAAATATTCTTCATGTTCAAAATCTTACCAAAATGATGATTTAAGTCATGAAGTCAAATTTGATTCTAATACTATTTGATATTAGACAAAAGTAGAATAGTACTTGCACTCAGAAAGAGGCAAGGCAATATTTATAATCTTAGCCATTGCAATGCTTTGATTGTTCAAGCTTTATCTACTTCTACATCGCAAGAAAGAGATTTACTATGGCATTACAAAATGGGTCCTGTCAAATTTTTATGTCTTCAAAATATGTCAGCAAAAAGAATTGTTTGAGATCTCAACTACAGCAATATTCCAGACCTTATAGTTTGTCAAAGCTATATTCTAGCCAAGCATACTAGGATTCCTTTCAAGTCTGATTTGCAACACACATCCAAAGGTGTGTTAGATATTGTGACATCGACCCATGCAGAATCTCTCTATAGGGGGAGCAAAATGCTTTATGACCTTCATCGACAATAATTTGAGGAGGACAATAGTCTATTTTATAAAGAAGAAATTTGAAGCCTTCAAGTATTTTCAACAATTCAAGCACCAGGCTGAGAATCAAACTTCCAAGAAAATCAAGGCAATTCGGAGTGATGATGGACGCAAATTCATTTCGACTGAATTCAGAGATTATTGCAAAACTCATGGCATTTTTATGTAGTATACCACCAACTATTTTCCATAGTCAAATTGGGTGGCTAAACATAAAATCGTACACTTGTTAGAAGTACGAAAAGTATGATTCTACATGTAGAATTATCGAAGACTTTATGGGCAGAAGCCATAACGACAATTACATAGCTTCGAAATTGCTTACAATCAAAGCCTTAATCGACAAAACACCCAAAGAGGTATGGACTGGTTCAAAACCTTCGGTAAGACATCTTTGAAATTTCGGTTGTATCACTTTCAACAGAACTTCGTAAGAATCTAGATATCGCTAGTTCAAAGTCTATCTTTGTTGGATACTCTTTGAATCATAAAGCTCATAGGATTTACAATCCAGTGACTAAGAAGATCACTTCTAGTATATATGTTATCTTTCTTGAAGATTCATTTGTCAATCTCAAGGGGAAGAAGGAAGTTACAAATGTCAAATCAATTCTGAATATTGCATCAAGTTTGAATCTTGATTCTACTCCAATCAATGATTCAGAAGACAACTCGACATGGTAGCAGCAATAGCAACTAGAAAAGCCAATTCTTTGAGAATTAATTGAAACAAATTTCTTTCTGACAGAGTTATCGACAACGCCATAGCCACATGTTACCTTGTCAAGGAGCCAGTCAATTATTCTGAAGTAACAGTTGATTGATGGAAGGCAAAATTAGTCATTAGAGGATTCTCTCAAATCCTTAGAAAGTAGATGGCCTTTCAAGAAATTCAAGTTCCATCAATGAGGAATTTTGAGGAAGTGGATTCGTAGGAATGGTGAAATTGTCTCAAGAGTAAAACATAAAATCTTTGAGGGAGAATCAATTGGCATGATGCCCACTAATTGAACAAGTGAAACATGAATTATCAATACCAACAAAAGGGAAAAAACCAAGACTAAGCCCATTCTGTTTGCATGATCTACCTGTAATGATTAAAATGTGTGGAGCAAAGAGAGATTCTCAAACTACTCCCAATGCTCTATTTGCACTAGGTTGCATGCAAATTTGTGGCATGAATTATGATGTATCAGCTCACCATGTGATGACAAACTTGAGGTGACAACAACCATACTCGAAAGTGAAATAATTTCTTGGAATTATTGACATCCTTGGCAATAGGTGTTAGCATATGCACTTGTCTTATGTCAGAGGTTTAAGTGTGCATCTTGCTTGGGTTTGAGCAATAATTGGTAGTGTGGAACATAAATTATTATTGAAGGCCTAATCCAACATGACAAAAAAGCTTTCAGGACTTGTTAGTGCATGGTTGCATTAAAAAGATTGGACCATGAGTTTCCTTGAAACGGATTTCTCAATGGAATCTGTGATTGGACACCCCAGGACTGGGAAGTGTAATGAAAAGTGGTTAACAAGCCAACCAAGATGGCACAATTTCTTACAATAAAACAACTATCAAGGCTTCAAAACTTGCTCAACTATTGTGAAAACATTATTTGAGTGTATGGTTTGCTAAATGATATTGTTGGTCATCGTAAGTTAACTTCATTGACATGTTTTGGAAATTACACTTTGTAAGACTAAAAATAGTTATTGTTCTCTCAAATATCACTCGTAATCAATTGGATAGACCATAATTACCAAATAAGCTATGGAGGATGTGCTATGAGCATATGTTTAGAAGATAGTCAAATTGGGAATAATACCTTCCAATGTTTTAGTTTGTGTACAATAGTGTGAAGCATGTTGCCATTTGATGTAGTGTACTCATGCTGCCTGTTGCTTGTTGCCTGCTCAATGCTACTTGCATCCATAAAATAGTATAGGTTTAAATCTATACTTCAAAGGAATTTGGCAAGTTGCCTCAAGACTCAAATTTCAATAGTCCTTAATACTTATCAAGAGCATGAGCTCAAACTAGAACCTCTAGGAAAAAACAAGATGAAATCGCAATAAGTTTGGTGGGATGGATTGTGTGTGGCTGTATCTCATTTTTGTTGGTGTAGCAATAGCAAGAGTGTTCTACCATGATAACATTCCTTTGAGTGTAGTGAGATCTCCATAATTCATGGAGGCAGTTAGGGAGATTCCTTTTTTTTTTCAGCCCAACTATACTCCTAGCAATGAGATATTGAAGACAAAATTGCTAGAGGATGAAAAGTTAAACATCAATACAACATTTGGTCCTATTAGAGAGTGGTGGCAAAAGCACGATGTGACACTTATTGTTGAGGGATGCAGTGACACTAGAGCCTGATCTATTCAGGCCATTGTTGCATACTTGTGAGGGAGATCATATTTTGTGAAGTGCATAGACAACTCAGATATTGGGAAGAGTGCAAAGAAAATGGCAAACATGTGGAGAGAGGTAATTGTTGGATTTATTCCTCTACTCTCCTAAATCTCATGTAATCTAGTTCCATTCACATTGTTGCAGTTTTACATGCGTTGTCACTCAGTCTGCAAAAATACTCTATTATTGGAAACAAACATCAGTGGCAACCAACTTGTCGAGCAAGGCCGACTTGTCGATGAAGGTCGACTTGTCGGACTCTATCGACTATTGTTGAACTATCGAGGAAGCCCAACTCCATCAACTATCGTCAAGGATCGTACACAAAGATAGATAACAAGCTAGCCTCAAGTATTCACCACCCAACCATAGCTAGATCCAAGATCCAAGCAAGACCTATCTAGCACCCCCTTGCTAACCATAAACAAATCACAAGCATACCACAACACTCCATAGCATACTCAAGATCCAAACCCTACTTATGTCCCATACCATAAGCAAGATCCAAACCTTAAGCATACTACCACAAGAAAGCACTTTACACACTAGTAGCAACACTAGAGCATAAGCAAAGCAAACAAGAGAGATCTCTCCCCCTCCCAATGGGTGCCCTACTACCCACATATAGATGGCCCATGGACCCCTCCAATTTTGCTATTCTATTTTTTCTGTCTGACTCTCTTATCGCTTTGTCTGACTGTCTGCTCTTCCACTTCCGCAACCACAAATAGATTTTTGTGTTCGCCTACGTAATTGATTTTTGGAATCAAATAGACGTAGTGCATGCATGGTATCAGAGCCTATTTGATTCCTCTATCTGATACCCACATTGTATCAGAAGCGGTTTTATGACAGAGCTATCTTCATAGCTTGATAAGCTTTCCATAGAACCTGGTTCTATCACCTGATAGAATAATTGTTTTCTTGTTTTGTAAATAGCATCAGATTTTCATTCTTATGTCACTGATAGTTATTGTTGTCACTTAGACTAATTTCCGCATGGATTCCCAAAGCAAAGCCAGTCCCATGTTGAACAAGCTTGATGGATCCAACTACCATCTATGAAAATTTAAGAGGAAAATTGTGCTAATGGCTAAGGAAATGTTGTCATAGATGTAGAGGCAAGACTCGATGCAGACGACACTACAATGTCCTGATTGAAGCTAAAGGAAGTTCAAAGCTTTCGCGCTGATCATCCTCAACATCTCATACACACAAATCCACCATGTGTGTGAAGCTCATACCTCGAAAGAAGTCTGGGACATCTTGAGCACATTGTACGATGTGTGAGACATAGCTTCCAAGCTACACCTCAGAAGGAGATTCTTCTCTCTCAAGATGACAAATGATGATTCACTCCAGAATCACATGAACCAGTTCAAGAACCTGCTGCAACAAATGGCCGTTGTCAGATTAGTCATAGACGATCAAGACACAGTAATGACACTGCTTTCAAGCTTGCAAATCTTGTATGAAAACTTGGTGATGATCATCACGACACACCTAGAACTGACTCTATCAAGAGTCATCATGATGCTGCTGCAAGAAAACACGAACCTCCAGTTCTTAAATAGTAGAATCTCACACCTTATACACCAACAGAAGCTCGAGTAAGAAAAAGAAAAAAAGACCTAAACAACCAAAATCAAACTAGAAGCTGACACAACTCAAGAGCAGTCGAATCCGCCGACAAAGAAGAAGTTGTTTTGCAAATCATGTATACAAACCAACCACGAGATCCAAGATTGCCTCATTCTACAAGCCAAGAACAACAAAGGGCAATAATCAGATGGCCAATGCAGCTGCAGAAGCACCTCAACCCAATCAATAAGCGGATCACGATGCATTCATGACAAACCATGAAGAATCATCTACCGACAACTCCTAGTTTCTTGATTCCGGAGCCACTCAGCATCATATGACCAGCCATATCGGCTGTTTTGAATCCTATATGCATCACTGTACCAAGAAGTAAGTTCACCTGGGAGGCAATAGCACAGAAGCTATCAGAGTTGAAGGTACGATAAGATTAAGCTTTTGCAAATAATCAATCCAAACTACTTTCAAGTGTCCTTCATGTACCAAAACTTTCTACGAATCTGCTCTCTGTAAGCAGAATTACAGATTTAGGACACAAAGTAGAATTTGAATCAGATCAATGTAAAGTAATCGATAGGACCTAGCAGCCTGAAAGAGACATGGATACTTTTACAAATTAAGTCATTGCTTTTCTGCCTCTAGTCAGGCTCTCAATACTCGTGTTCAAATCAATAAAAGTTTACTTTGGCATTATAGACTTGGTCATTTGAATCATGCTTATATATTGCACATGTATAAGCAGTCTGACTATCCAGATAGAAAAGTTGAATTACCTGTCTGCAAGACTGTATAGTTGGTAAGCAGGCTAGGAAACCTTTTAGATCAAGCCATCAACATGTTGCTAGAGGACTGTTAGATATAGTACATAATGACATATTTAGCCCAATGCAGAATCCTTCATCGAAGGATGCAAAGTATTCTATTACTTTTATTGATGAATTTTCCAGAATGACAGTTGTGTATTTTATCAAGAAGAAATCAAAGGCTTTCAATCTCTTTAAAACCTGCAAAGAGTGTGCAGAGAAGGAAACTAGTAAGAAGCTCAAAGCCCTAAGGTCCAACAATGGTGGAGAGTGCATCTCTACCGAATTCAAGGAGTATTGCCAAATCCAAGGCATCGAACATCAGTTCATTACTCCATATTCGCCTCAATCGAACGGGCTAGCCAAGAGGAAGAATCGTACCCTGGTCAAGTCAGCCAAATGCATGCTGCTCACGCATCACTACCAAAGAGTTTCTGAGCTGAAGTTGTCTCCACTGTAGCTTACATCCATAACAAATGTTCGACCAGAGCCCTCTCAGGAAAGAAACTTTATGGGGTTGGACATTATCTAAGCCTACAGTGAAGAACCTATGAGTGTTCGGATGCATCGCCTATGCGCAAATCCTGAAGGAGACAAGGAAGAAATTCGACTTCCAAAGTCTCAAAACCATCCTAATTGGTTACACTTCCTCTGACAACACGTACAAACTGTAGAACCCGATACCCAACCGATTTTATTTAGCAAGGATACTGTCTTTATCGAGGATTAGTTCATCGACTTCAAAGGCAAGAGAAAATTTCCATACGAACCTTCGATAGCCCATGCCTACGACATGACAATTCGAGCCTCTGGTTGAAGCGCGCCGACAGTCGATCAACTATTTGACAACGAATCAGAAGAAGACGTTGACGCTATTCAGGGGCAATACAACCAACAATTGGATCATCAGCCGACGCCACCTCCAAGAAGATCGAACCGAGTGCGCACACAGCCCACAAGGTATATTCATGAGTCTGCCTATCTTTTAATTCAAGAACCGACTACAGTCGAAGAGGCACTTAGCCTGCGTAGAGCTTTGATCTTCCTCTGGGTCTGATTTTTAGTAGTTGCCTTGAACTGCTTGAAAAACTTAAATGGTTCTGATTTGTTCTTCAGAAAATAAGTAGCAGTCCTTTGAGAGAAGTCATCGATGAAGGTTAGGAAATAGAGAGCTCCCCCTGTCGAAGCAGTTTGCATTGGGCCACAAATGTCGCTATGTACAAGATCAAGCAAACTTTTAGAAGTATGAACTGAATTAGAAATAAAGGGACTTTTAGCATGCTTGCTGATAATACAACTTTCACATGGAGAAGTTGGTTTGCTAATCGAAGGTAGATCTTGCACTAGATTCTGAGTCGACATTTGTTGAATATTATTGAAGTTAAGATGGCCTAATCTGAAATGCCAAAGCATATCAGTTGATTCAGAAGTTGATGTATGAAGAGCTTGACTATTAGAAGAATAGCAGTGGCTGAGTTTTTAAAGGTAGCCACTTCTTCTCTTGAAAGCTAGGACTTTCCAAGATTTGTCAAGAATTGTACAGCCTTCTGCATCTAATTCAACCTTCCGACCTGAATCAGTGATTCTACTAACTGAGAGGAGATTTTTGGTCAGATTTGGAATGTGGAGAACGTTGGACAACAACTTGACCTCACCTTTCTGAAATTTGACTAGTTGTCTCCTAGTTGCACAACTCGAGAGTGGCTTGTAATCCTTGAACCAGTCTTGATGGTGAGTCATATGTTGTGTTGCTCCAGAGTCCAAGTACCAGGAATCGATATCCTGTTATTCTCCTACGGCTTCATCTTCCTTCTATTGCTCGATCGAGTGACTGGTTGTAGCAGAATTTGCTTGCTGCTGGAACTGCTTCTTCTTATCGTTGTTCTACTTCAAAGTTCGACAGTCCTTGATATCATGGCCATTCCTCTTACAGTATCTACAGAATAGTTTTTGCACTAGTTGGAATAATGAAGAGTTTGAATTCGATCCAGAACAAAAATTTGATCCACACTGCATGTTGCTCTTCTTGTCATGATAAGCTAACTTTGTAGATCTCTTGGATCTGAACGTCTGATTTTTTGAGTATAGAGCATGAGGATCCGATCCTGAGCCTGAGGAAGATGCAGTTCTTCTGATCTCCTCTTGTAGAAGCATTGAAATTACTCTTGATAGAGTGAGATGCTCATGGGTCAAAATTGCCATGACCCAATTTTCATAGGCATCAAGTAGACTACTCCATAATAGAGTCATAACAGCATCGGAATCTTCTATGATTGAGCTAGTTGCAGTCATTTTCTCCATTAGGTTTTTGAAAGTGTTGAGATGACTCGAGACACTATCTATGTCAGACATTCTCAGGGTGAAGAATTTCTTCCTCAAATGGAGTTTGGAGGTGACGTCCTTGATATTGTAGAGAGTTGCTAGGATGTCCCATGCATCCTTAGCAGTCTGAGCAGCATGTATATGGCTAATTTGGGTATCCTTGATATTGAGAGTAATCATGGCAAATACCTTGCCATCTCTCAGTCTTCATTTGGTGATGATCACGACATTGTGAAGATTATTAAAATATTATCTTCCTATCTCGAGTTTGGGGCCATGTCCATATGGTGATTTGTTGTACATAAAAGGTATGTGAGTCATAGCACGATTGAACTCATGAGACCAATTTTGTTAGATTTTCATGCGTTGAGTAGCACTCGAATCCAAATACCAAGAATCGACATCTTGTTGGTCTTCATTTGCCATACATGCTTCATCAACTTCTTTGTCGAAGTCTTTCGAACCTTCTACTACATTAGCATACTACTGCTATGACTGTTGTTGATGTCTACATAAATACATGAGCTCTAGCACAATTTACATAAATACAAGGGACTCTTGCCACTTCCTAAGATTGAAACAAACTCTAATGAAGTTCAGTAATCTCACAAAATACATATCCAATATCACAAAACCAGTTTTTGCAGCATATACACTTCTTCCTCAAGTTTATCATTCAAGAAAGATAACTACAAGAGCAAATGTCTCTTTGTAGTCAATGTCTTTTCTTTGCTCACACCCTTTTACTACGAGTCTTGTTTCTTTATAAGAGTTTCATCAACATTATACTTCGTCTTGTATACCGATTTGTTGCCAATGGATATTTTGCCTTCTGGGAGATCTACTATCTCCCAAGTAATGTGGCATATGATGGAATCGATCTCCTCTTGCATAGCTTATGCCAAATATCTTCATCCTTGGACTCCTCAAAGCAAGAGGGTTTAGTAGACTCAACAACATAGCTCATTGTGGTAGCCTAGTCGTTATAGATTTCCACAAAATCTGTAAAATATGTAATATAAAAGGTTTATCGTTACCCAAGAGAGAGAGAAATATCATCTTTTGGATGATAAGTGTACAAAGGGAAATGGAAGAGGTGAAGAGAGTAATATTCATAATTGAATATTACAGGTAGAAGCTGGTTATCCAAAGATATTGGATTGAATTGAAGTCTAGTAACACCGATATTTTCTGGCACATTATCATGGCTAGATTCTGGTTTGTATTGGGATGATGGTGATGATGCTTTCACAGAACTCGTATTTTCTAAGTTGACGATGATGTTGCAATCTCAGTAGAACCTGCTTTTGTGCTCTGCACCTAGGACTCGGTTTCTTCAATTGACAGCGCTGCTTCCTACTGCACTATAGCTATCCTTATGTCTTCCTGTATAGACAAAACTCCAACATGCAAACATAATATTTTGAACTACAAACCTAGTCTAGAGAATTGCTTATCTCTGATTAATTTACAGAATATCTTAAAAGCAATATGTCTGAAAGTAATCAATTCTTCGTTAAGACCTTTGAGTAAATATCCCATATTTGTTGTGGATATGGTATACTCTTGCTCTAGTAGAAATATGGAGGCAAGGGCAAAGCAGACAAAGTTTTTGAGATTGGGGTCTCTTATATAAGATATTTTGTACCCCCTCTTCTCAAGATAAGCTCCCTCCTCAACTGCTCCGCTTCGTGTGATGTAATCAAGCTTAGTAGCAGGAATCAATGTTGTGTCGAATCGCGATTCGTTGAAAGAACCGCAATTCAAAACTCCTTTTCAAAAAGGTCCAGTTCGAACCATTTTTTTGCTGTTCAAACCATTTTCAAAAAAAAAAAAAAACTCGTTACCTGTTCGTTGGACATCCTACTCCTTGCTATAGAGTTTCAGTCACAAAGGTTCAGATATTTCCGCAACCGAGAGAGAGAGATCCAAGACAGTTCTATGCCCAAGAGAGAGAGAGATCCGAGATAGTTCCGAGAGAGATCCGAGAGAGAGAGAGATAGGGGTGGAGTTGTGTGTGTGACTGTTGACATGTGTGTGTGTGTGTGTTTTTGTGTGTCTGTTTGTGTGTGTGTTTGACAAATGTGTGTTTGTGTTTGATAATGTGTGTTTTTGTGTTTTTGAGTCTTGATTATGTGTGTGTGTGTGTGTTTGACAATGTGTGTGTGTTTTGTCATTTTCTTGAAATTTGAATCATTTAACATTTGCTAATTTACCACTAAGTAACCATGCACATGGTACATTGGAATATGACATATGACATATGTAATATGTATGTTGTGACATTAATGTTTAAAAAAACCGATTTGTCGGTTCGAACCTGAGAATCCGATTCTTTCTCGATTCAAACATGGTTCAAAAAGGCGGTGTACAAAGGGAAATGGAAGAGGTGAAGAGAGTAATATTCAGAATTGAATATTACAGGGAGAAGCTGGTTATCCAAAGATATTGGATTGAATTAGCATCCAGTAACACCAATATGAAATGATTTGGTCAAGGTCTAAGGTTGTAAAGGGTACTTTATCTTTTAGGCTCTTAGGATGAACAGTAAGCAACTTATCTGACAGAGACTAGAAAATAGATTCCACGTAAAAGAATTTGATAGGCAATTGATTCCTCTTATTCAGCACAAGAAATTGGTTCTTATCACTAGAAAGCAAATAAAACAGATTGATAGTCAAGTTCTTTATATGAGCACATAAACTCATTCATAAGTGAAAGAAGTTCTGGTTATGTGAATGCTTATCAGCTTCGGCCGATTCCCTGCACACAATCAGTTAGAATTATCTCTTCACAGACGTCACCTGTAAATCCACATTAGAGAACTGAAATTCAGTAGATGGAAAGAGTGCCGTAGACACACGTATCAAAAACGGTTATAGCAAAGCTCAAAGTGTCTTCTCTCTATTGATAAACAGAAATCTCTACGTCTATGTAAGTACAAGTAAGCCGGTCTCGCTCATATATAGAGGCATGCACAAGGCTTAGGTTTTGCTCACACCAACTGTTAAGGTATTGGTTGGGAATAGCTACTATGTCGCTCTAAAACGTTGCGAGTACTTTAATGCTTCTCAATAAAATTCTAACTTGCAATAGGCCTTTAAATGCATTTAGGCTCTCCTTCAATAATCATCAATGAACGCCATAAGGTGGAAAGCCCACCAATTTACATCACCTTTATCGGCTCACACAAATATCTTTGATTGACAAATTGATTAAGAATAGCCCTTTTGCACCCTTTTCGCATATGAGTGAATTTTGTCTGAAGTTGTTGTTGGGCACCAATAACAATGTCTCCCAAAGCTCCCTTTCCATCAGTATGGTCTTCAACTTAAATTTTTGTTGATTTAAATTTTTCATTTGCCAAAAAAAAAAACTCAAAACTACTTGTGCCTTTCAAATCCACATTCACCAATTGGGTCCTTCTCACCAATTCAAAATTAAGATTTTCAATAAAAATTCTTTATTTTTGGTTTTTAGCCCATTCGGAGCCCTGTCAAAGCACATTTGATGGTTATTTTTAATCTGATGGCCTACGTCTCCTTCGATCTCAATTGTAGATGGAAACCCAAGTAGGCACACACAAATCCTCTCTTCTCCAAATCTCAGAAAAAATGATTGGAACTACCTGCGCTTCCACCTCTAATCTCTCTTAGTGTTTCATGATAGATATGGCCACTTATATGTTGACAATTGAAATCCAGAACGTCAAATGCTCTCGACCACTGTCAAGAAGCCCGGATGGAGTTCGATTTTGTCTGCTAGTTACTGCTTGCTAGTTCAAATCTACAATCATCCAGAGTGTAGACAGACACTACTGACCTACGTTTAATTGTTTATACATTCAGCAAGACAAACCAGTGTGCAGAATGAATAGTAAACAACTGATTACGAACAGACAACATTCTAACGTCAAAGCATTCAATAATATTCAAGACAAGAAAAACATCTACATAACATCTATTGTAATATCAATGAATTTCTTGAGCGTTGTTGTGACAAACCCACACAGCGCATCGGCGTGAGAGAATCTATGTCTCTCACGAATCAAAGGCTGTCTCGCTTACTAGCAGACTTCTGGACATCGGCTAGCAACACTATGCTTTTGGCATTCAACCAAAATGATGTTCATACACATCTATATGATGTTCAGCCTATTCTCTCGTGTTTGATCTATTTACATAGATAGAGAGAAGAAGGTTTAAACTAATCTGAGATTACAAGAACGGCTGATTAAGCACGTCCTAAGGGTATCCAGATTGTCCATAGAGGGTGACGTCCTCCCTGTACTTTCTTTGATTTCCTCTATACTTTCCTTGTACTCTGAAGCATGAAGATCCGCCACCTTTCGGTCTTCGTGTCTTCTTTTGCCTTTGGCCTCACCATTGATGAACATTTCATCTTCATGTTCGGGTATCCTTTAGTCAATGAACGTTTGACTGTCGCCTTCGGGTCGTCAGTCCTCGAAGCTTTGGTCTTCGTGTCTGGACAGTTCCCTTGTATTTAAGTAGGCATGAGCTCGAAAGCTAGCAAAGCTTTGTGGCTCAAAACAATTTGTTTCTTCATTATAGCCTTTGTTGCCCACCTATTGCACCCACCTCTAGCTTCTTATAGCTTGGAAATATATCTCCTACAACCCAAGATCCATGGCTTTTGCCCTGCAAATCCTAGCTGGCTAGTTTCTCAACAATCTTGAGAATTTTGAAACTATCACTAAGCTTTTTCAAGCAAATATCCCTTTTCTCCGAGGTCAACCTACTGTTGGGAACTTGCTAGGATTGATGGCATATCAATCACTATACTAACAAGTGTACATAATTTGACTTTCTGTGGCTTGAAACTCTTAATTTTTTTATAGTTTGCTTTTCACACAAATTTAAAGCCTCTGACACTATGATAGGTTCCAACAACCTCAAGCACATTGTTTGCACTTTCCATGTCAAATTCGCTTGGCTATCATCTAGTTGTCCGCCCTGGGTTTGTGCTAAACTGGCTCATCTTGAACGTGACATAAGCTATGTCGGGGCATGTGTTATCTGCTAGATACATCAGTGATCCAATCAGCTTCATGTAAGGCATGTGTTGCATTGTCTCTTTCTCTTCTTCAGTCTTCGAACAATCTTCATTCGTCAAGATTGTTCCTGCAAGCATTGGGGTGGTGTTTGCCCCTTTGCAATTTGTCATCCCAAAATCATCTAGGATCTTCTGGATGTATCTGGACTGATGAAGGTATAGCTTTCCTTCGTCATAGTCACGATCAATTTGCAAGCCTAGATAACATCTGGCTTCTCCTAGGTTTGTTATCTTGAAATGTTTCGAGATTTCGCTCTTCATTATGGCAATTAGCTCTTTGCTTCTGCATAGTATCAGTGTGTCGTCCACGTACACAACAACAATGATGATCTCCTCATCCATGATCCTTACATAAACATTGGAATCGGCTATCAGTGGCTCCAAACCTATGGATCGTAGGGAATGATCTTTCTTCTTATACCATTGTCGTACGGATTGCTTCAGACCATAGATACTTTTGTGCATTCAACATACATCGGTAGGAAGTGACTCGCAGGTATAACCTAGAGGTTGGTCCATGTAGACTTCTTCGTCTAGCTCGCCATGTAGGAATGTTGTCTTCTCATTGACGATGTTAATCCTGAGGTCGTTTGCAGCTGCATATGCAAATAGTAGGCGTAATGACGCATGTTTCACCACCAGAGAAAAGGTCTTAGTGTAGTTGATGTTGTACTTCCTCTTCTGCAGGTGACTTGCAATCCTTTCTTGCTTGTACAGATATTTTACTTCTAGCAGAGACTCATGAGTCTCAATTTCGTCCTCTTCCTATGGTGACAGATTTCTCTTGGCACTCAGTATTTAGACCATTCCTACGGGGGAAGACCTCCAGAAGCTCAGGTGGGGTGGCATGCTTATACAGGGACCGGTATAGTCATACTCTTAAGATGGTTAAGAAAGATCCGTACGCACGTTTTATATGGTTGCAGTTAATTGGGCATTCCCTAGGTTTGGCTAGAGATATCTTCTTGGTAGTATATTATATTGCTCCTCAGAATTTGACATTTGCAGATTATGGTGGGGACCCTTTTCAAGGTTTGGTTGAGGATATTTCCATCTTTTCTCCCCAGGGATATGTACTTTTAGTAGGTGACTTTAACTCCCGCACGACCACTAGACAGATGGAATTTCATGTGATGACGGATTACCTCCAGCTTCATGCTTTGGATATAGGTTTTGGGCGGACATCTCATGATGAGGCTACCCCTTCTACTACATTTGGTGAGCAGTTACTCAGGATATCCAAGGCAGATTCTTTGGTTATTCTGAACAATTTATCATAGTGGCCAAATTCAGCAGCAATCACTTGTCATCCACATGGAGGCGGACATAGTGTGGTGGACTACTTCATTGGCTCACCAGCCTTGATTCCTCTCATTCACAGCTTTACCATTCTCTCTCCCACCCTTGCTGATCACTCGTTGCTCTTACTCTCTGTTGGCCAGACCACTCCCCTTCCAACCATTCGACCGAAGACCACTTCACCTCACTTTTATTTTCGTACACATCTCATCCCAAGATACATACTCACGCTCAACACTCTTCTACAAGATTTTCTCTTCTCCTCTCCTATTGAGCAACAGGCCAGCTTCTTGTCGCTCTCCCTTATACAAGCCGCCACCCAGACCTTTCCCCCTAAGACATATTCCACTCATCGAAAGACCTATAACCGATGGTATGATCATGATTGTCGTGCCTTACATAAGTAGGTGGTATTCGCCATGCATCACTCTCCTGATCTTTTGGTGCACGTACAAAAGCAATATCATCATGTAGTTAATAAAAAGAAAAGAGACTCTCTAACAAGAGATGGTCAAAAACTCATAGACTCCCGTTTCTCTTCCTCCTCTCTATTCTGGAAAATCTTTTCTAAGAAATCCTCCTTACTTTCACCTATTAATATCGACTCTTGGGTGGAATATGCTACTCGATTATACACAACAGATGCTCCCCCTATCCCTATCTCTCGACCACTACATTCTCTCTTTTTACCTCTGACCAAGTTGAATCCGTGATATGTAAAGCCCAACCCCATACAGCGAAAGACATCGACTCACTTAATTCGGACTTCCTCAAACCTGTCTCCCAACTTCTCTCTCCTTACATTGCCCACACTTTTAACATGGCTGTTACCTCTGGCTTTCCCACCAATTGGTGCACGAATCTTCTCCATCCCATTCTCAAGGCTGGTGATCCAATGAACGTCGATAACTACCGCACTCTCATGATCAGTCACACGATGGTGAAGCTTTATGGCTCAGTTCTGCAGTCTACGGTTGGATCCCAGGTGGAATCAGATGAGTTATTTGCTCTTGGATAGGCTGGCTTCAGACCCAGATATTCTACTATAGATCATGCATTTGTCCTATGTTGCATCATAGATGAGGCTCGACATCGGAGACGGAGAGTATACTGCTGCTTTGTGGATTTCCGCAAGGCCTTTGACTCAGTTCCACGGCACCTGCTACTTCATTGCTTATATTCACTTGGCTTCTCATAGGATATCATCGTGGCTAGCAGCACCTTATATGAGAGGGTGTTAGCACGTTTCAGAGATGGCAATAGCTGATCGCCTTTTATCCACAATTTATGCCACCACCTGTCAGCAAAATCAGTGAAATGGTAAGCAGCTTTGCAGACCCACCAACCCTCATCAATTGGGGACCGTTTCAAATCAAAATACTCTTCCCACTTATGTAACCACTGATCTATGATATCAGTATTGAGTTGGTGAGTGTTTCTAGTGATACGAGTAGGTTTAATATCTTTGTCTTCTGGATAGGGTGGAGGTAACATAGGACAAACAGCAGAAGACGGATAAGGCGGAGGATACTGCGAGGAAGACGCATAACCACCAGCTACTATCATCGCTCGCATCTCTGCGACGGTCTTTTCCACACTATCCATGCGAGCTTGCACAAAAGGGGAAGTATGAACGGGCAGTCACTGTAGGCGGATTATGGGCAGGACTAAGCACAGGCCTGGGTGGTGGTGATGGAAGAGCAACGGGTGGACCGAGCGGAATATCAACTCTATCATCTTTCATTATGAAACGAAAACAGAGACAACACGAAATCAAGCTAGAAATTGCACTTATTAAAACACAGTCAGGAAAGGGAAATGTGGAATTTTTTCAGCTTATTCACAATTTAGAACTGAAAGAGACAAAGTAATAAAACTCTGGAGAAAACACAAAGCCAAGGACATGTAGTACTTCCCTTGCATCCAACGCTGGTACAAAAGTCGGTAAAAAACTTTTTTGGGGCACCAAATCGGTTTGAAATTCGAAAAAAAACAAGGAAAAGGCGGGCTGTTTGATGTCGAATTCCTTCCAAATGGCAAAAGCTTTTCATGAACGGTCAATTGGCAGTAGGTTGCCCTCCTACTAGGCCCAATCTGAACCCTTAACAGCAGAAACCGGAGATAAATTGGAGAAGTTACGCCCAATCTAAAAATCTGACCTATTTTTTGCTTAAAAATCGACTTTTTGCTGATACAGAGGCAAATCTGCTCCAAAATCGGCGTATGATGGCTCTATAGGATTTCTATGGATGCTAGGAACATGCTCGCAAAATCCTTTTGAAAAAAATGTGTTGGAGCTATAGGAACAAGGTACGCCCAAATTTCCCTGCTAGAAATCGTTGAAACAACTCTGAAAAAAGATGTGTAGATTAGCACTGGAACAGTAGGAAATGAGTGCCCACAATTCCCTGCAAATTTGAATCTATTTCCCTCTTTTTCAGTGATGGAGATTGGCTACAGGAAGGCGATGGAGCATCTGAAAAAATTTACCCAATTATTCTCCCTCAAAATGGATTTTTGTGGCTCCTTGTATGCTGGAACAGCAGCGATGGAGGCTCACCTTACTTCTCCAATCTATCTCCCACATTTTTACCTCCAAAATCCTTCAAAAACAAGCAAAATCTGACGATTTCTACACTTTCTCTCTCTAGGCTGTGATACCAATTGTCACAAGCCAGTCTCTCCAAGCTCCTGAATCCTAGAAGCCGGTGTGTAGAATGAACCTCCCAACCATAGGCACCCCCTCCTTGAGTCCTTCTACCTGCTATTCCCGTCAACTGGCACATGGCATCCACTTGTGGGTGATCAGTCCACTTGGCATCATGCCTGGCCCCTGTGACCTGTGAATACTGAGTGACTCATAGGGTACCACCCCCGTGCCCCGCCAAAGACCTGTGACCCTCTTGGTCACCCCGACTACTTGTCGGCTAGCATCTCGTCACTGACGGCTAGGGTCCCGACGGTCAAGCCACACCGCATCTCTGACAGCTTGTCAGGCGGCCACACCGGGTCACTACTCGTGACGCACTGGTCCCAACTTGGGACAGATGTCCTCGTCGGTCACCAACCCTTGCCAACACTAGGCCTCAGGCCCTTTTGTAACCGGCCATGCCGAGGTCGCGATAGAGTCGTAACTGGACTCTAACATATTGGATGTACCAAACATTGCATGTATGTTTCCAACCTTGAATTAGGCCCCTGTGAAGAATATATATCGTTCGTTGCTTGCTTCAAAAGTTTGTGCAAAGGTTAGATCTATACGCATGCTCATCTCAATAACATTGTCTTGCCCTCTAATTGTCCTAATTAGCATGTCTGTTGGGCACTTAGTGGGTATGCCACTAAAGTCCTATACAACTAGGCTTACTAAGTGGGCCCTGCCATAATACATTGTATAGTTAGGCTTAATAAGTGTGAGGGCACTAGCATCCTGAGCTTTTAATCCCAACCCAGTGAGCATATATAGCAAGTTGTAATTCCTAAGAATAAGCGACTTAGGACATAAAATAATTAAAATTCCCAAAGTCAGGTTTGATATGGTTCTAAGTTTGGAGGAACTCACATGATTCATGTGAGCATCCTTCTCACTCAAAAAGGAATCACGTGAAGGGCACGTTTGTCAACTAGAACCATTTGATTTGATTTCAAGGGATTGGATTAGAATCCTTACCATTTAGAAGTAGCCAATTAGAGTGAAGGAAGCTAACCTCTCAAATCTCTGAAAGGGGGCCATGTCCTTTGTATTGCATCTTCCCTATTATCCTAATAAAACTCTCTCTCTCTCTCTCTCTCTCTCTCTCTCTCTCTCTCTCTCTCTCTCTCATACCTGGCCCGGGTTGTGGGCTTATTTCACTTTTGCTTTGTTCTACTTTCATTCGTACCTAGTTTATAGCATTTTATGACCATGTCCTCCTATGGATGATGCTCCCGTTGTTGCTTGTACATATTTTCTTTTTGGTCTTATGCACCCACGGGTGCCCAAAAGACGTTAATAAAGCTTTCTTCTCTCTCTCTCTCTCTCTCTCTCTCTCTCTCTCTCTCTCTTTACTGAAATGTAGGCTAACGGTGAGGATGCACTGCTTGGAGCGAACCCCGACTACATGACGTGCTACAATGCCCTAGTGTTTGGCATTGGTGATTTTGGCCTTTACGTATGCACCTCCACCTTCATAAACCCTAAACCTAGCTTCAAAGGTCATCAGTAGACATTATGGCTAATAATATCAACTATTTTGTGAATTGTGACCTAGTGAGGCTCCTAACCATAAACTCGGGTAGCCCTAGTGCCCGTGGTCAAAGCTTGGTCAATTGGGGTTAACACATAACTATTGAAACATGTGAGACTGAAAAAGATCAAGGAAAATAGAAAGAATGATTCCTTCTCACATATGGTTGAGAGAAAAAATGAAGTTAACTTTTTCCAAAACATGTCAGAAATTTTAAGAAACTTCTCACCGAAGCAAGATGCTAAACAAATGTGGGTGTGTGCAATACAGTCAATATCAAGAGCCAATAGTAGTAATTGACATAAAAAATGACATTTCCAAAGGCTTGTGCATTTAGAAAGAAATTGTAGTAGAAGGTGAGGAAGGAATGGTAGAAGCTAATGTGCCAATTGAAGTAGAAAAGAATGTTAAAAGAAAAACAATGAAGGAATTGGAAATAACAATGTCATGAAGGTTTAAGTTCTACCTAGATTTGAAACATCCCTAGCTATATTTTGAAAATTCGTACAATTAGGACTCGAGAGTAACCACCCTTGTAAGAGACACAAATTTTGGAAAAGAGGAGTGGGAGGTGAATGAGCAAGTCAAAAAACAAGAGGAAGATAGGGATGACATGACACTCATGGCCAAGCAAGAAAATGGAGCTGAAGAAAAGTAATCTCAACATGGGAGAATGGCCAAAAAGGACATGAATGTAGGAGATAAAATCAACAAGACAACAGAGGATCAGAAATTGTACTTGTTGAAGGTCTATGCAAGGCATAACAATGAAAAGGAATCTTCTGACATGATATTCATAAGATAAGAAAATTGTTTTTGATAGGGGATCAACTCTATGTGCCATCCCATAGCCAGTGCATTATTGACCATAAATGATCTGTATGATTGGAATTTGGTTTGCCAATTACCAATTGCACTCAGCATCCTACTAAAAATGAACTGCACTAGTATATACCGATTGTACAGGCAACTTTTTTAAGGAACATTGGTGAATGACATCCTTTTTTACTAAGATGTCAGAAAAAAGGGATCCAACGGACTTCATCCATGTGTAACTATCCAACTATCCAAAGTGTTGGAACTTATAAGCGTAGATCATGTGGACCAACATGAGCATAAACACATAACCTTACTCAATTTAAGCAAAGTCGTCATTGGTTGAAGTAAAATCTTGATGTGTTCCCAAGAAATTGTTGTTTGAAAAAGTTACCCACATCTTGAGGAGCTCCTAGATTCATATTGGAACATCCTTTTGAGTAAGCCAAAGGATAGTATTGACCCTATCCAAGGGTTCCATGTGGTTCTAGAGGGGCCATAAACCTTGTGACGTGTGATTCTTCATCAGTGCTTGACCTAGACCATTATAGAGATGAACATTGACTTGACCCACTGAGATCAAGAGACAAGATTTCATGGGAAGCTCAGTTCTTGGCTACCATGTGTGCTTACAACCTTATTATTGTTCAATAAGTGAATAGAGACCCTGTCCCCTTCTCAAATCTTGACTATATAGACATATAGATACTAGGAGAGAGTGTGAAGCACACCCAAGAGACCAAGATCGCGTGGTTCTAGCCTAGGGAGTCCTCAAGGACTATATTGAAAGAAGTACTATTGCTAGGGGGGCATCTTGATGTAGTAAAGGCAACCCCAAGAGACAGACTACCACCAAGAATCAATGGCATTGCTAGTGCCAAATTGATAGTAAGGAAGAATGGCTTAAAAGAAAGAGCCCTAGATACTAGGTTGGGGATGATGAGAGTGAAGATTATAGGGATGCTTGAATGACCAGAAAGTGGCCCTTGGCCATCATTTGAGAGTTATTTATGCATAGCCGGCATCTACATATTCCCAACATCTTGGTGTGTCAAATAGGACTACAAGACTCTAGTGGATGAGACATTGAGTAGATCCTAGATGGAGACTTGGTATCTTGAGCTAGTGCCTCGAATTTGAGGGTATCTAGAAAAGGACATGAATATTAAGGAGTTCATCATATCAATAATGATGTATTTTGGAAATAAATTGTTATTAGACTGCATAATGACTTCCAGCATCATTCTAGACGTGTAACATTGAGTTGACATAGTCAAGCAAGAAATTGTCTGTTTTTGTTTTCTAATGATTTTGTCCTCAAAAGCTTGTCAACGGGAACGGTTTGCTACTATCATTATGAGTAACTGTTAGCTAAGCCACTAGTGGCATGGGTACTTGTGGCAATCAGACAAGATAATATTTTACTAACCATTTTTGTCTGATGCATCAGCAATCAGGAAATCAGGAATTACTGCAGTAGAGGCACTAGATCTTGCATGTTGTTTGAGTGTCTAGCTATATCATTGATTGCATATCACTCTTTGATCAAAGATAAGAGTACAAAACCATAGAAATCATCATCCATGCTGGTAGCTGAGCTATGTCCACTTCAAATCATATTGAGTGATATGAATGATCTACGGCTAGGCAGGGTAGCAAGACAGACGACTCTCCTCTATCCAAATTGTCCTGAGTAGATTGAACAATGATGAAGGTCTTTGTTCTTTTTCCACAGTGCCCAGGTTGTGCTGATGATCTGGATAATGAATGCTGTTGTCCCAATGAAGAATGATGCTATACTCTTTCGATATACATTGGTTAATGATTGAGAAGATGGATGTTTGTTTGTTGCACTGCAAATGCTTGCAGGAATGGTAGGTTACTAACAGTTTTCTCATGCCATTATGTTGCTTCCTGGGTGGTAGGTGCTGCCCCGTTTTCTGTTCAAAGCACCCAGCCTAAAATTCCTTGGATCTATGGGTATGATATAGTCTACTCAAATTTGCAACAGACTACATTTTACAGACGAACAAGATTAGTGTTGACAAAGATTAGGCAGTTGCACAAAAGGGGCTGTGGCAACTGCGTGAGAAGAACAACAGACAGAACTATGATAAATTTATAGTGAGAGTTCCAGCAGGAAAGGTAGGCAGGAGATTTGGTGTATTTTGATTTGCAATGTAGACAATAAGCAATGACTAATAGAGCATAGGGAGCAGCTAGTAGCAACAGTTAACTATTGTTTATGTTTGACACGTTTTTGTTGATACTGTGCCTGCTGCTTGTCCTTTTTGTGTACCTATTCTTACAGTGTTTTCTGCATCTGCTCCTCCATTTGTTTTGGAGTAGCATTATTTTATACATCTGTTTGCATCTATTATGGAACAGTAACTTTCTGCTTATCATGAATACGTTTGGTTTTTTTTAGGAAAAATGCTATATTAAATTTTGAACTCTGCTATATACATTAAA
The DNA here is from genome assembly GCA_029204225.1 of Diphasiastrum complanatum. NCBI lineage: Eukaryota > Viridiplantae > Streptophyta > Lycopodiopsida > Lycopodiales > Lycopodiaceae > Diphasiastrum > Diphasiastrum complanatum. The sequence continues at coordinate 24,257,446 of CM055104.1, read as the reverse complement.
TCCGATGCAAAAAATGATCACAGTGGTGAGAAAATGTATCCACCTAGTTGCCAAGACAGTGATTGCATCTCAATTGTTAATCTAAGTTTGAAAGTTTGTAGCATTTACTTTGAAACGCAACATGTGTTATATACTTCTTGGGTTTTTCCATTGGTTGGTTTGTTAATAATGATTGCATTTCTCATACTACTTGAAATTTTGGGAGGCCTAAAGCACCACATGAGGGTGGATTTTGTGTATCTTATCTGTTATTCCTCTTGGATCTTGTTGTGCACTTCACATTAAGGTTAGGGTTTTGACAGCAGAGAGAGAGAGAGAGAGAGAGAGAGAGAGAGAGAGAGAGATGCTTAAGTTAGAAGATACATGTCTTGTGTAAGTCCTATTGCAAACAAGAGAGATTATCTTAAGTTAGAAGATACATGTCTTTTGTAATTGCTATGTAAAACATCATGTGTTTGCTGCATGTTAACATCATCTCTGCCAGTATGAAAGAGATCTTGGATAGGTACGAGAAATATTCTGTGGACGTGCAGATGAAAACAATTTTCCATCATGAGGTGAGAAAACACAAGTTGAACTACACACCTGCGCAAGAATCACAATGTTAAAATGCATAGGGTACTCAACTAAACTTAAGTCCATAACAAGGTTTCAGAGAATGAATTCAGAATAGCTTGTTCAGTTTGAAAATTTGACTTGAATTTTTGTCTGCTATTACCAGAGTCATCAACCTGAAAAACTTAAGGAGCAGTTGGATCAATGCAATCAGAGAATTAGGTACAAGCTTGCACTCATATGCATTCTATGGAAGCTATCAGTGTAGAGTACCTGCATCTTAGAAATCACTTAACATTGAACAGATAATTCTACTTAAGATTCTATTTTTTTCCTTATGTCTTCATCTGTAAGATGGATTGTAGTCGAACGCCGACCTCGAGGAGAGGAAAGTAAGTCCTCACCAACTTAGCACTTATTGGGGGACGAACAAATAAGGTTATATTTATTATTAAAGTGATCTACATTCACAGGCACTTGCTAGGTGAGGATCTGTCGGCTCTGAATCTGAACCAATTGGAGGAACTTGAACAACGGCTTTATGTTGGATTAAATCGCATCCGCATGAAGAAGGTAATATCTATACAAAGGTCGTGGTTGTTGGGACTTTCCAACTAAAGAGCATAAGAGATTTCCGGTTGTTTCCCTGGGAATTTCACGGTTTGGTAAGTCTTTTGCTCTCTCAATGCCTCACAATCGATATGAGTAATTATGATTATGTAATTGGTTTGCAGGATGAGGTTCTTCTTCATCAGATCGATGACCTAAGTAAAAAGGTATACGGCTCTTCATGCATTTTATATGTGATGATTGAGAAATAGCTGTGTTTTTGGGTATAATAGACGGGAAAACCTTGGTCTCTCTCTGAAACGTTCCTTGATACCATGATACAAAAGAAGAGTTACATACCATACCTATATTCTTGAGGACATAAGCCGAATTCATCAGAACGTGTACAACAATTTTATGGAAAGACACTCTAATAGAAAATGCCAAATTGTTAAGTTCATAACATTCTCTTTGTTAAGAGCAGAGCTCCACTTGCCGTTAGTGCCGTATATCAGATAAATGTTAACGAAAAGCAGTTGGTGTTAATGGCCAAGTTCTGCCCCAGTATGATTGTTGTGAACTTGACGAGGTTGCTGCCCCATTACAATATGTCCTGACCTATTAGAAATTGTTGATGAGAGGCAATTTGTGATGGTCAAATCAGGTGGATCCAACCCTGGGATAACTCTATCCAAGTTCAGATGTGGCTCGTGGAAGGGGTGTGTAGGGATCAGCTGGGCACAAATCTTTGAGCGAACATCTGTGCAGAAGCCTGTCATCCAAAAAATGTCAGTAAGGTGAGGTTCTGACTGATTGCGATCAGGGGAGTGAGCATTAGGCTTATCAGATGCATGCCATTTGGCTCTAAGATACTTCATGCAAAGGCTCTTGGCTTCCACGTTGCATCAAAGGAAATGAGGTGGGATATCGTTTCTCTTCAATCGAATATCCAAAATACAGGTTGTGACAGCCCCCGTTAACAAAAAAATCAAGCCAGAGGATTGGGAAACAATAAAGGGATAGGGTGCCTTGCATTATGCTGGGCTGGAGAGACAGGTTTGAAGGGAGCCTGAAGGGCTTAGTGGGTGACCATGTGCGTGTCAGACCATTTATCTTCTTGCAAGAAGTACATGATTCACTTGGTGCCTAGTGAAAATAGCTAATTGACCTTGTTAGGTATTGGAAGTGGCCCAAGCAGCTTCATTTACCTGCCCAAGTTTGAAGTTCTAAATATAGTCTCACTAATATGTCCCCCTTGACCTGATGTGATCCATCCCCAAAAGGGCAGACAACCAATGAACAAACTATTGCGCTTTACAACTGGATTGCATATCCTGCATGATCATCGTCTAAGTTTTTTTTCTTGTATGGATCATAGTATAGTTGCATCTCACTTGGTTGTGGATATAGTTGGTCAAAACATAGTCTTGTAGATCATATCAAACAGGAATTTATCTTGCTGGAGGAAAATCAAATGTTGCGCTACAAGGTAACTATTTATCTCCTTCAAAAGTATTCGATGCCATGATATAAGACCTCAAATATCCAAACACTTTTCACAAATTATTGTTTTAAGCGAATCTTTTTCAACTTTGGTTAAGTTACTCATACTCTTGCAGATTGTCACGGATAATGAGCTGACAAAACCCATGCTTGATTATATGAACGTGGAAACAAGGGAACCGTCAAGAGTAGAAAACATTCATGAGGAACTCCCGGTTCAGCAAGATCACCAGATGTGTACACACAACAACCATTACTTGCAAACGCTACTGCAATTGGGGTAGTTTTCTAATCTCCACTCAAAGGCAACGCTTTGAATAACGTGTTCTATAAGATTCTTGACTTGGGACTTACCTCAATCATGTTATATGTTTCAACAGCCCATACCAACCGGATCCACCAATTGAGATTCCTACATCAAATCGATGACTTAATGATTTCTACCAGAAAATGTGCAAATTTTACAGCCATACTTTTGTGGAATCTGAAGGCAACAACAAGTCAATCGAAGTTTAGCTTTCATGATTCTATCAATGGAGGGTAAACTTAAATCAATGTTAAGGTCCACGGCTCGCCAAAGTCTTATATCTTATTGAAAAAATCCTTTAAAATTGCATATTAACCTGCAATAGATGTTTTGTAGGTTTGAATACCTATGTCCTTGAGCCTCTTATAAGCTCTGATCCTATCAAATGTTGAATATTAGGTCCTTATTGACTATATGTTTTCAACTTATGATTGGTATCTATAGCTTTTAAAAATAATTTTGACTCGAGTAGTCGTGGCTCATTCTTTACTTGTAGATTCCTTTAATTAAAAACTTTGTCGATTTGGACAAACTCATCAATGGAAAGTTGGGTCCAAAATGGAAAAGTTGCCATTTTTGAGTTTGGACTTCTTATGGCATTATCACATGATTTGATTTCAAAGTGTGTGTGTGTGTGTGTGTGTGTGTGTGTGTGTGTGAGAGAGAGAGAGAGAGAGAGAGAGAGAGAGAGAGAGAGAGAGAGAGAGAGAGAGAGAGAGAGAGAGAGAGAGAGAGGTTGACTTGTATGAGTAGCGCTTCAAATATGTAAAAGATCGGGCAACTTTGCTTGTCTTTTTTTTAAAGGGATGGATTTTGTGAATCATCTCAGAAATCAATCCCCCTATAAATACAAGATTTCCTTGTGTGCTCTCCGCTCATTCTAACCGTTAAAATAAAAAATCATAAAAAAGCGAGATCCAAAGGTGAAATGTGGCATAGTGATTTTATGAATGACTTGTATGAGTAGTGCTTCAAATATGTAAAAGATGGACAACTTTGCTTGTGTTTTAAGATTCTATTCTTTGCTCTCTATCATTCTAACAAAGAATCAAAAATCATAAAAAAGTGAAATTCAAAGGTGAAACGTGCCAATATGGTTTATTTATGACATTAAAAAAGCCATAAAGACTTTCATGGACTTATCACTTGATTTAGATGCAAAGCTCTCTCTCTCTCTCTCTCTCTCTCTCTCTCTCTCTCTCTCTCTCTCTCTCTCTCTCTCTCTCTCTCTCTCTCTCTCTCTCTCTCTCTCTCTCTCTCTCTCTCTCTCTCTCTCTCTCTCTCTCTCTCTCTCTCTCTCTCTCTCTCTCTCTCTCTCTCTCTCTCTCTCTCTCTCTCTCTCTCTCTCTCTCTCTCTCACCCCCCATGAGGATGTGCTTGTAATCTGGGCACTAGAATTTGTGGATAACCTTCTTAACATGGTAGGCCCTATTGTTGTTTCTTATTTTTTCACAACAATCAAGTAGGTAGAGTCTTCAATTTTCTCAATGTGAATGTAGACTTGTTACCATGCATAAAATTTCCACAAGTCAAACCATCCCCAATGAACAATATATAGATAATCAATAACATCATTACAATCATAACCAACTCCTTGCCAATCTAATCATCTTGCTAGTGTCCACTATAATTTACAAAACATTGATTTTCACCTGAACATAGCAAGCAAAATAAAAAAGTTTTCTGAAGTTTACATTGCTATCATGCAATGAATTGGACATGGTTTTATAAATTTGGATGGACACCCCCCCCACCCCTCTTTCTTGCAACAATGCCTAGTCCTCATTTTTTTTTTCATCTCCTTTTATTTTATAATCCAAGCTTTAGCAAAATTAATTGTTTGTCATTCACACCTATATTGAAGCATGTACAACCATACATTAATATCAGCAATTTTTTTTTTAAATCTATGTGATGTTGGTATTAACATATAAGAAGAGAAATATTTTTTTACTAAATATTGGTTAATTAAAGATCCTCTTATAGTATAGATTTGGTAGTTGTCCATATCCTTATGCATGTTCAACCATGACAACTATCAGAAAAATAAAATAAAAAAGGTTCTAGATAATGCAGCTAAGGTAGTGAGTTGATGACTTTGTCTTATGATGTCTTCTGATTGACATGATAGAAGTATAAAGTTGTACTTAGAAACAACTAGAGTATAGTTTCAACTTTTGAAACTAATTAGCATACTTTTGTATTCAACTATTACCTGATAGAATCTCTTCATTATGCAGTTATGTTACCAAACAATGTGAGCCATGCACAATTAGATTGGTTTCAGATTTAGCTTTGCGGAAGCATATTAAGTGCGAGAATTAGAGCATCACAATTGACTCAGACTATCAGTCACAGATCAAAATGAGCATTCAACATGACACACACGACCTAGATGGAACATTGATTATTCGGTCGTGAAGAAATACAGTCTGAATGCAGACAGAGTTGCGTTCTTTCTAAAACAATACTCTGTGAAAATAGAGAGAAAGAACAAAACGATTGCGCTCTAGATGTTTGATTGATCTTCTAAAATCTCTAACGGAACAACTAATGAGTTGATGGATATATACATATGACTAACTAATTAAAAGAATGCTTATCTGTACTATAAATAAGATTAAGATGTGTTGTTGGTAGAGTCGCCTTCGGACAATATCTGATTCTGTTGGAGATTTTGTCCGGTCGTGATGAAGGTACTGTTGAGTCGTTGATTGTTTTAGTCGACTGTTAAAGTTGATAGTGACATGACCAGTTAGTAAAGTTGATTTTTCAATGTCGGATGTCCGACGAATAGTCGAAGTCGGTCGAATAGTCGAAGGGTGGTTGAATAGTTGATGTCGGCTGAGTCGACATAACACTGTCATTGATTCCTATATATTTCTACAAACTGTTAGAAAACAAGTGTATTTCCGTAGAGGGTGCGACTGTACAAGTATTTACATACAACCAATGAATGGATCTAGATTAGTAATGATATAAGGGATAGAGAGGATAGAAATTAACAAATTTCGACACCCAAGTAGTAGTACAATATATCCAAATCTGTCATATCAAACTAGTAATGATCAAATCATCTACATAAAGTACAATAAAGTATAGAGCCATCCCTGACAAGTGTGTATAGGTTGTAATCTAATCTAGTATGCACAAAACTCTGACTTATAAGGTACTCATCAATGCGACCATACCATGCACGAGGATCTTGTTTCAAACCATACAAAGCTTTATGCAACTTGCATACCTTGGTCTCCTCTCCTTGGATTACAAAGCCATATGTTTGCACCATATATATTTTTTCATCTATAGTGCCATTGAGAAATGTGGATCTAACATACACCTGATGGACTTTCCAACCAAACTTAGCTGCTAGGGCAAAAAAAACCCTCAAAGTAGTCCACTTCGCCACAAGTACAAAAGTCTCCTCATAGTCTATCCCCTTACTTTGAGCATAGTCCTTGACAACTAATCTTGCTCTATACTTAGCAATAGATCCATCTGCATGATATTTAATCCTATACACCCACATACTTCAATAGGCTTCTTACCTATAGGAAGATCTATAAACTCCCAAGTGTTCTGCTTTTTTATGCTTTCGTAGAAATTAGATCCATCACATTCTAGAATGATAAACAATAAACATCATGAAATAAAGTGAACCTCCATTAGTCATGGTCTTTATGGGGCCACATAAGTCAAAATGGATTAGATCCAATTTACCCTTTGCTCTTTGAGCACCACCTTTCTTGAATTTTTCCCTATGCTGCTTGCAAAGAACACATCCTTCGCACAAATGATGTTTTTGATCTTGAAAAGAGGGTAAAACCTGTAGCTTCTTCAACAACTTCAAGATGTTGAAGTTAAGATGTTTGTCATGTGCCAAATCCCAAACTAATAGCAATAACAATGAAGTAAAGCTAAAAGCAAGAAGATAACAAGACAATCATGATAGCATATCAATAGAAAGCTAGAAACAATGAGATCACAATGGGATCACATTAGAAATGAAAGGAAGAGTACAATCAATGGAAATGGAGCATTGATTCATGTGGATAGGGCCCATGAGACCTAGAAATGGAGATCCCTATGGCTCACATTCACAAGGAAGCTAGACGCTCTCACTTGCAAATGAGTCAAAAGATTCACAAAATGATGTCTCTTGCCTAGTTATAGACAATGCTCTTACTTAACTTAACTTAATTTAACTATCTTGAGGGATAGTTAGCCCTTGTTAAGTATTTTTAAACTACATTGGGCCCTTGTTGGCCTATTATCCTTACTAATCACTTTGGAGGGTCTAAAGAGAGAACCGCCTAGTTATTAAGGCTAATAGTTCCTTTTGGGCCTACAAAGCTTACAATGGATATTATATTGCCCTTAAAGACACTGATGTACTAACAGTACATGACATTTTCCCTACTGAAACATTTTTGTTCTCAAAAATGAAGACGCTTGTCTGATCAGCTTGATCGTCTTGGTTAAGTAGTCATGATTGAGGATGTGTTGTCCAAAAACGTATTGCCTCATTAAAATCCAAAGCTGTCGAATGGAAATTATTTTGTTCGCTTCAGACTGTAATCCTTGTTCCCATGGAGGAAAACTGATGGTTGAAGAAGAGTTTGATGAAGCACCATATTGCTTGTTGGTAACCAATCTGTATGGAATGGACATAGTGTATCACCACAATATCCTCTTTTGTCTACTTCCTCGACATCATACCAACTCGGATGCTTATCCAATTCTCTTGGATTCTTGGTTTTGTCTTGCATCCGGCTCTTCTGTCGTAACTGCCAATCCATGTTGTTTCACCAATTTGATGAAGACAATTACAATTTTGTCATAAACAATGGCAGTCATGAATTGTTGTTCATATATAAATGCTCCATATGAAGTAGTGGGCATGAATATTGACACTTTGTTGTACAATGAAGCATATCTTTGGGCATATTGTTGACCAAAATATATTTCTTCAAATTTGGTCAATACCTCATTCATAGATGGTTGTGAATATTTGACCTGATTGATCTCAAGAATGGACTTTCGTCTCAAAATATAAAATTTGTAGTTGCCCATATAAATCGTTGAAGCATCAATCCCAAATAATGAAAATACATTTCAAAGTTGAACTAGGGATTTGACGTTTCAATTGTTCCAAATAACCATTGATGAACATTCATTGTTGACATTACTCAATTGAGGATTGATCACATTAGAGTCCACTGAGCAATGTAAACCTCTCCAAAGAAACTGATATAGATTGATGGCAAATTTTAAAATCAGCTTCCTAAAGAGTGTTGGCTGACTGAGAGAATATTCCCAATCATTATTTACATCCATACATTATTTACAGTTTGGCTTTTGAGTTTTGGAGAATCCATAGGAAATGGGTTCTCCAACTGAAGTCACTTGAAGATCTTGTAAAATGGATTTATGAGGCATTGAACAATAATCCAAGGTATTGATACAAGTTGGATTTATATGGAATAATGAAATCTCTTCATTGTGGACAATATCCTTGTTGAATACCTCATACTCCATTAGATTGTTGTCAAAAAATAAAAACATTCTCAAAAGCTCCCAAATCAAATTGAATTGGTTCGTAGATCGGATCCTTTAAATAGCCACTCAATTGCAAGCCATGGAATGTCGGTGTCATATAGTCCTCAATCTGAAAGTTTGGTGAATGCCTTGATTGACTTTCTTCAAGCATAGCAATATCCTCAATCTGACGATCCATAGTTGCTTGTTCATTGACCAGATTAAGGCATTGATATAGGTCAAGTTCCGGACTTTGATGGTTGAAATGAAACTCGAAAGGATGTTCAATTATCTTCACATCCTGATCTGAATCTTGACTTTCGTCTGAATCTTGATTTTCACCATCTAATGTTGCAACTTGATCCAAATATTGAATTGAACTTTTGTTGCCTGCAACTGTATCTGGATCTGGGACTTGAATTTTGTTGTCGCTTTGCTCATCTGAATCATTATCATCGCTTTGCTCAATTGCTTCGTCATTGGCACTTTGCTCATCGAACTCATTGCTGAGATCATCTTCATTTTCAGAAGTTTCTTCCCTTTTATGCACATGCGGTTGTCGATCCACTGATGCTTTAGGGTATACACTAACTTTCTGAATCTGCATCTTCATTTCCTCAAACCACCTGGATTGTTCTTCTTTCCTTTCAGCTTCCAACTTAGCCTTTGTTCTTGTTGCTCGTACTTTAAAGCATATTCCATAGTTTCCCTTAATCAAAACCCAGACTGGAGTTTGTAGATAGTTTTTTACAATGCTCCGATATTGAGGTTGTAAGCCATAGATATAGCATTGTACAAGATATACTTCTCCATAATTGAATATTGGGACCAATTGTTGGAATTCTCGATTGTACTCAGCAACTGTAGTTATCTGGTTCAAAGAACACCATTGGATGAAGTCGGATCGATTGAAGCTGTCTACAAACTATTTTGAAATTTAACCAGTTATCAAGAAGAAAGTCGTGAACGATGTTCCACCATGAATGAACATGTCCTTGGAAACTCGATGAAGCAAAGAAAACCATACTACTATCACCAATACATCCACTATAGTAGAAGTTATAATCCAAATCTTCTAGCCAATTGTTTACATTAATGGAGTGAATGCTTCCATCAAAGGTAGGACTAAGGTATTCAGACAATCGCTGGATATAACAATAAGGTTTCCGTTGAGCAGTGACTTTCCACCATTCATTGATATGGTTTGTAGCTAAGTGCTCCAGAGCAAGTGCACGATCCATCATATTGTGTAACTCCATAATTCGATTTGTATAAACAGATCTAGAAATTGTTGGTTGAAGCACATTTCTAATAGGAGTTTGAAGAGAATTTAAATAGTAGTCCATTCATTTTCTATACTCAGATTTTGTCTTTGGAACCAATGTTGAAAATTGTTGATTGAATTGATATACAGATCCAGTTTGCTTGAGCAATTCAAATGATTTCACGTAGAATCTTGTAAAACTATCAATGCAAGCAATTTTGAAGTTACTCCAAAGCTTTCTGATTGGACGTGCTTGAGTATTCCACCATGCTCGAACTTGTCCTTGAAAGCACAATAAAGCGAAATAGATTTTATTCTCTTCAAAATAATGGCGATAACAAAAATAAGCTTCTGCTTTAGTCAACTAGTCATCAATGTTGATTGAACTTGGTTGTCCGTCAAATGCAAAGCCATAAAGTGCGATTTCAGATTGCATTTCACCAATAGATGGAAGTTGAATGTTTTCACTATAACGATAATCCATCATTAATGGCTAATGAGGGCTATGAATTCATCGACTGAAATTTATTTAGAATGGTATTTTATAGGCTGGTAAAATGTTCTTCTCCACCCACTTAAAACTTAGAGTTATACTATGAGTGAAATTGAGAATGGCAAAAACTTGTGAAATTGAGCACTTTTGCTTTTTACAACATCGAATTCCGAACTAAAACGAAAAAGATATGAAGATTTGAAAATAACCAATAATATACAAGGAAATTTGTTTGAGGGTAAAAAAGGTCTTTTAACAAAAATTTAAAAAGTAATAATTCCAAAATTTCAATAATTTACCAATGTCAAGCTGGACGTTTGGATCACTTTTTGTTTTTATTGCACTGGAATCCGAACCCAAACAAGAAAGTTATAGGGGTTTAAAGAATGAGAAAACAAAAACTAAGTAAAACAATTTAGAACAAAGGGTTTTTTTTTTTTTTTTAATTACAAACTGGATTCTATAAGGTTTGAAATCCATGAAATGTTTTGGTGCTCGGTAAAAATTGCAGGAACCGTAAGGAATTACGAAGTTTTATGGCAAAAAAAAATTTAATGAGATTGTCTGTATGGTGCATTTAGGTGCTCGTGAAAGATTGTGGGCAATCGTAAAATTTTTGAACAAAACCGAAAAAAAAAACTTTTTTGGGCACTGAGTAGAGGGAATTGGCAGGCAATATTCTTGGGAATGTTCGCAGGACTAGGCGCCTCAGGCAGGAGAGAGAGGGAGAGGGAGAGGGAGAGAGGAGGTAACCGAATGGGTAGAGAGAGAGAGAGGGTTGGACCGAATCAGCGGTAGAGAGAGAGGGGAGGTAACCGAATGGGTAGAGAGAGAGAGAGAGAGGGGAGAGGTTGGACCGAATAGGGGTAGAGAGAGAGAGGGGGGTAACCGAATGGGTAGAGAGAGAGATGTTTGACCGAGGAGGAGAAAATGGATAGAGAGAGAGTTCAACCAAGGAGGAGAAAATGGATATAACCGACGAGCCGAGGAAGGGAATGTGAGCAGAAGTCGATGTGCAATGCAAGGACGTATTGACAAACTTCTGGGGCATGGATTTCACAACAGACAAGCTACGCTCTTTGGTTGAGAAGTGGCAATCTCTTATTGAGGCTCGTGTTGACGTCAAGACAACGGATAACTACACATTGCGATTGTTTTGCATCGTTTTTACGAAGAAGCGTCTAACCAGATGAAACGCACTTGTTATGCCCAAACAAGTCAAATCACACAAATCCGCAAAAAGATGAGGGAGATAATGGTTCGAAAAGCTCAGTCATGTGACTTGAAAGAATTAGTTGCCAAATTCATTCTTGAAATGATTGGAAAAGACATTGAGAAAGCAACATCACGAAACTACCCGCTGCAGAATGAAAGTGAGATTACATTTCTGAAGATTCTACCCGCGTTGTTGAGTACCTGGAAAATGAAGCGTATGGTCATTCCTGATGCTTTGAAGGCGTTGGATCGTTAGCAGAAAGAAGAGCAGCAGCGCTCGCTCTATTTATCTGCTGCCAGCGGCAGCATCCAAGAGAGCTTGGCGATCATCTAGTAAGACTTAGAAAAAGCAACAGACATAGATGATTATGTGTCAGAACAGAATGTAGAATTCCATGAAATTGGTGAGTTTGGAAATGCAGTGCAGTGGAAGGAAGGGTTGATCAGTCGTGCAGTTACATAAACGGAGAGTCAATTTGATGCAATTGGTTTATAGTTCTTCCATGGCTACACTGCATGATGATTCAGGAATTGATAGTGATTCAATCAGTGACGATAAAGAGTTATTTAAACCGAAGAAAATGCGAGAAAAGGTAAGTAGCAAAGTATCAGGTGTTGAGGACATTGATGTTGATGATTGCTCGAAGCTGCACTTTGAACCTGAGGTTTTGAACGACTGGAGCAATCAAGATGTCGTTGAAACCATACGGGATCGGTTTGTCACAGGAGATTGGACTAAAGCTGCACAGCGGCAAAAGGGGAAAAGTAACGGACGGTGTCGAAATTGGAGAGGAAGATGATGAAGTATTTGGGGAATTTGAAGATTTGGAAACAAAAGAAATCTGACAAGCCCACTGGCACGGTGAAGTGGTTCAATAGCAGCGAAGGGTTTGGGTTTATCACTCCTGATGATGGCGGGGAAGAATTGTTTGTGCACCAGTCTGCTATCTATGCTGAAAGCGAGCCTGTGGAGTATGGGATTGAATACGGGGGTTGCGTGGGTATCTGAGTAGGATTAGGGTAGGGCTAGGCTCTTTCTGTTTAGATTTAGGTCGCATTGAGGTTAGGAATTGAAAGGTAGGGTTAGGTTTGTTTTTTTTTTTAAATTACACTTCGAGATGAAAAATGTGAAAAAAATTTACAAAAGAAATGAAACTTCAGAATTGAAGAATTGAAGTGCTTCTCTCTCACTTAGAAAAATTCAACAATTTTTTTTTAAAATTCTGGCAATTCTAACCTATCTCCACTAATTTGATCATAACTTACTTAATATTGATCCAAATCAAACAAACTCAGCACCTCTGAAAAGCTAACAACAAGCTCTATCAACCTATAGGATTAGATCAATGATTAAATGTGATTTGATAGGTCAAATTTACAACAGAACATGTCTGAAAATTTTGAAAAAAGAAAACTAAAAACTAGAGCTACAAATCAAGATTTGTCATAACTTTTTGGATACTAATCCAAATGACCTGCCATATGGATCAAATCAAAGCTAAGACAATGCTCTAAAATCTTATTCAAGAAGCTTGAGATTAAAACTCAGATTAAATTTGAAAAATCCAAACAAAGTGAAGTGAAATTTCTAATCACCTATTTTGACAGCTTTTGGAAAATGTGCAATAACTTTTGTATCTCTTATCCAAATGCCTTGCAAATTGGTGAAAATGAAAGCTAAGACAAAGCTCTACAAAGCTATAGAATAAAATTAGAAATGTAAAACAAAATTGAATGCTAAAATTTCGTCTTAACAGGCCTGGATAATTCAAAGTTAGAAATTATCAAAAAGGAAGCTACAAATGCAATAAACTTATCAAATCTAATGAAATTCACATAGAATCATCATGAATCTAGGATCTATGTGACACGAAAGAAAAAAAAACGAAAGAAAATCTTTCGTGCTGCCAGTTGGCAGCTCAATGGGCGTGAAGTCTTAAACTTCACGCTCAACTGAAACAGTTAGCAATAACAGAGAGTAACTGAATAGTTGATTAGCATCAACTACTCTTGTAATTCTATGTTTAGCTATCCTGTAAACTCCACACAGTGGAGATATAAACTTAGATAGCGGCTATAGGGGTTCTTTTGGTCCAGAAAAAAGTTTATATCTCCACTGTGTGGAGTTTACAAGATAGCTAAACAAAGAATTCTACGTTTAGAAGAGCAAGGATAGCAAACAGCTCAAAATCGAAGGTCGAGATTGAAAGCTCAAGGATGTCGAATCCCTATAGCCGCTATCGCCCAACTCAGGTGGGCGCATGCATTGTATGAGCCTATCTCCTCCTTTTTTTCTTCCATGCAAAAGAAACTCTTCCTTGCATATGGCCGCCCTCCATAGATATGGAAATTCTCTTTCTCCAGTCCTTGGTAGTCCACGGCTTCTGGAGACCACTCACCCTACACCCGGATACCCATGCTCAACACTTTATAGAGCTGAAAACAATTTCAATTGAGAGAGAACCAATATTTTTGCTCTGAAAATTCTAGATTTGAGAAAGAAGAGTATATCTTGGGCTATGCTCAGTCTTTTACTGAGCTTTCACTTGCATCTACCTAACCCACTGAGGTCTCCCTACTTCACTCAATGTATTGGTTCAAAGCGTGTCGGAATTGGTGATGAATTGATAGCATACAGATCAGTTTTGTCCAACACTGAACACTAGAATCTCTCTTCTTCTTTGAGAATTACTTAGGGCCTTGCGTTGAAAACTGAAGGCTACACAATAGGCTTCCTCAGTTGTGCTTTGTTTGTCACACAATCAGTCTTAATGGCTCTTCGAATTTGTCCAAACAGAAACTTGGTTATAGCAACCAACATGCACCTCATAGTCTGCTTTGATACCACTGACAAGATCTTTTGTTATGCAGTTATGCTACTTGACAATGTGAGCCAAAAAACCAGAACAAGTGTTGGAGGGTTTGCGGATCCCAAGGCAACCCTAACCCTAGTTAATAAGTGAGAGGGATTTGGCACCCTGCGTGTGTAAGTCCAACCCGATGACCACATAGTTATTTGATTGATTAGTTAAAAGTCAATAAAAGGACTTTAGGCCTTTTTGCGGAACTTTTAATGTCGCAGGGCCTAATTTTCAAGTTAGTGAATAAAGTTGGGTTTTCCTCCAATTTTGATGGTTCCCACACTTGTTTAAATTTGAATAAAAAGAGAGGCAAGACTGGACCAATAGAATTCAAAGGCCAAGGTCCTCCTGTTTGCTATAAAAAGGGACCAACTTGAGTTGTTCCTGATGTTCATTTCCTCATTTCAATAAAGCAGATTGGTTCTCTTTAGAATTGGATTGATGAATGTCCTTGCTCTTCCTGTCTTCTCCTCCATTTCTCATGATTTCTTTGGATTTTGCTAATTGTTGGATCTGATCATTATTGGGATTGCTATTTCTTATGCTTTTGTGAGAGAGAGAGGGAGAGAGAGAAGAGTAAGTTTCTATCATTGTTGTTGATTTAGACTTAATGGAAGTAGGGTTAATGGATGTAGTGTTAATGCTTAGTGTTAATGGATGTTAGTGTTAGATCCTCCATTCATGTTGAAATCTGAACTATACTATCGCTCTCATGGGAACAAACCTACGCGTGACAACTAACTCCGTCTCTTGGATGCTAGATTGACTAAAGCTTGGATTCAGGTTAGGCAAGGAAAGAATCCCACTACAATTTTGGCACCGTTGCCGGGGAGCTACGCCAATTTTTTAGATTGCAGCATGTTTTGGTTGATGATTAGCTTGCATTAGGCATCTTGTCGTGGCATGAATAGTGTTTAAACTGCATTGTAGGGTTAGTTTGGGATTGATTTTTCTAGATTTGAGTGGATTTGCTTGTTTGAAATCTAATCTGATTATTGAACAGGAAAAGCTATTTAGATCACGAATCTTAAGATCCATTTGGATATGAGATAACAGAGAAAATAACAAAAATAGGTCAAATATGCCAAATTTGGTCAAAAAGAGGCAAAAAGCGTCATCAGAGCTCAGAACTTTTTACCCTCTTTCAAGAAACCTTCGCCGAGTTGCAGACACCTTCGTTTTTGTTTACAAAACCTTCAGTTTGAAGGGCAAAAATTAATTTCTAGCAGATTTCCAGAAACATCAGAAAAACCACCAAAAAACACCAAAAATTATCAAAACTCTAAACAATACAGAAAAAGAACCTTCGCCCAATTCACTGTGCTTAGATGTGATTCAGATCTATCTACTGCCAGGTTGGCAAAAAATAATACCAAAAATAGAAAGGTTTCTAGAGGATCAGTTGTCATATTGTCATATTTTTGCCAAAAAAGTCACTTTTTTGCAAAATTACCAGTATCACTCTTGATCCTTTGCCAGAACCTTCACCGAGTTTCCAAAATATTCCATTAATAATAAAATACTATTTCTGAGTTCGGCGAAGATTCATCTTGATCAGATCACAAAAAATCTTGATTTTTACCCTCGTCAGTTTACAAAAACTGTATTTTCTTGTGTTAGAAACCTTCGTTCGGTTGTCCATAATTTTATCTGTGTCAGACCTTCTATTTGAGAAGTCGGCGAAGGTTATTTCCCAAGAAATCGCCAGAAAAGTGTTTAGAGAGTTTTTATCCCAAACTAGCATTGTTGAACCTTCGCCTAGAGAACCTTCGCCAGTCCTATTTTTAGTTTCTGATTTTTCAGATCAAGTCTCTGTCAAAATTTGGATCAAATTTGATATATTCTGAATTAGACTCTGAGAGATTTATCATTTTTGAGAAGTATCGATTGATCGAATTTTGGGTAGGTTTTCATCATATAGAATCAGATTCTTGAAAAGTGGAATATAGCTAGCAGATCTAATATGAGATAGTTTTTTGGAAAAATCTATATCCAATCACATTATCGATTTGATCTAAGTTTGTAAGATGGCTGCCCCTGGAGTTGCTCCTGGAGGTGCTCCACAGGAGGTCAATCCAATTATTGTTAGAAGAGCACCCCGATTGGATCTACCCAAATATAATGGATTAACAGATCCAATTAGATTTCTTCAGATCTATGCTGAATCCTGTGAGGTCTATGGTGAGATCTATCCTCAAGATAAACTTAAGCTGTTTCCTATGGCCTTAACAGGTGCAGCACAAGATTGGTACTATAACCAAGATGAAACTGAGCGTACAGATTGGGAGGTTGTTAAACGAGCCCTTATCACGCGGTTGAAACCGCAAATCGTGAACCTGAAGAACACATGTCGAAATCTAAAGAGGTTTACGATGGCCCAGCTAGGACGCAGCCAATGAATCTTGCAGAACCAGGAGAACCGAAAAAGATTGTACAAGTGGGATCACAACTTACTCCTGAACAGTATCAAGCACTTCGTTTGCTACTTAGTAAGTATCAAGATTGTTTTGCATAGACTTATCAAGATTTGAAGGGTATTCTGACATCAGTCATTGAACCATACCTTTAGTACCTGATGCAGTACCAAAGGTTACAAAGTTCTATCGTTGTAATCCTAATGTAGCAGATCTGATAAAGAAAGAACTTCAGAGATTGCTTGATGCCGATTTCATTTATGAGATCGAGCATACCGAATGGATTTCACCGATTGTCATTTTTCCTAAGAAAAATGAGAAATTGTGATTCTATGTGAATCTCAAAGCATTGAATAAAGTGACACAGAAGGATCACTTTTCGTTACCTTTTACTGAAAGCATTTTGGATCGTCTTGCTGGAGCGGAAGCTTATAGTTTCCTGGATGGATTTAGTGGTTACAACCAGGTTAAGATTGCACCTGCCGATCACCACAAAACTGCTTTTGCAACAGAATGGGACACCTATGCTTACAAAGTAATGCCGTTTGGACTCTGTAATGCACCAAGTTCATCCCAAAGAGTAATGCAATTTGCCTTTAAAGATTATCTGCAGAAATTCCTTGAAATTTACTTGGACGACTTGGGAGTTCATAGTACAGATACAGACCACCTGAATCGATTGGAGAAAGTCTTTGAAAGATGCCGCAAATATCAGATTTCTCTAAATCCAGAAAAATGCTAGATATGGGTTTCTCACGGAGTGGTGCTTGGACATGTGATATCAAGATATGGTATTGCCACCGATTACTCTAAGATCAAAGTTATTGTGGAATTGCCACCGCCAGCAACAATTCGAGGAGTTTATGTGTTTATGGGTCATGCGAACTACTATCGAATTTATCTTCTTTGCGGATTTAGCACGACCTATATACAAATTAACTATTGTTCCTATTTGGACAGTAGAGGCGTTAGAAGCCTTTGAAAAGTTAAAAAAAGCATTATCTTCAGCACCAATACTACGTTCTCCAGATTGGACATTAGAGTTTCATGTTCATACGGATGCCTCAAAATAGAAGTCTTGTGTGCTCAGTCCTAATCGTCAGCTAGCAGCCCGAAGTGCTCAATGCTTCGAAGGTCTTTGATCAACGCACAAAAGCGTTGGCAGCCGTCCGATCTCGATTCATACAGATTGACGATGATTATTTCACAACAGGTGGGTCGTTGGATCTAAAGGATCCGTTGGATTGAAGTGAAAAAGTCTGAAGGGGTCTGAAGTGCAAAGTGCATTGCAACTTCATTAAAAATCCTCAAACTGAAAAAATTGTTGGGTCCCAAGTCTTTGAAGGGTGAAGTTTCTTCACACTGAAGAAACAGTTCAAAAATCCAAATTGCCCTTATTCTCACCTCCTTTAACCTATTTTGTCCAAACGAAGATGACGAGACAAGTGTTTTCTCATCGGCATTGGCATCTCAAGTTGATGATGGTGCCAGATGGTTAATTGACTCAGGCGCCACAAGGCATATGACCGAAAAACGTGATTGGTTTGAAAAATTCTCACCAATCCATGATGGGGATAAGGTCACTCAAGCCAATGGAGAGGAATGCCAGATACAGGGTGTGGGCAATGTACCTATGCAATTTTCTGATGGCAAAATTAAAAACATCCCTAATGTACTTTATGTTCCTGTACTCAAAAAGAGTTTGCTTTCTGTTGGTGTAATGGCAAATCAACATCTTAAAGTTGAATTTGTCAAGGATGGATGCCTTATGAAGGATACGAACCACAACCACAAAGTGGTGGCGAAGGGTTATAGAGATAGTAACTGTGGCCTTTATAAATTGGATGCTGCAAAACCAGGTGAATATGGTTTGGCTATCTCAACAACATCTCAATCCGAGTTGTGGCACAAAAGACTTGGTCATTTGAACTATGGGAGCTTGAGATTGATGGCGAAGCTGAAGATGGTAATAGGGTTACCGGCATTGCAGGATGATCATCATGCAATATGTGAAGGATGCATCATGGGAAAGCATCACAGAGAGACATTCAAGAAAGGTGGAGCTGCAAGAGCTAAGAAACCGCTGGAACTAATTCACAGTGACCTGTGCGGCCCAATGAAGACCATGTCATTGGGGAAAGCATATTATTTTATGACTTTCATAGATGATTACTCTAGGAGGACATGGATTTATTTCTTGAAAAATAAATCCGACGCTTTTGCTCGTTTCAAGGTGCTCAAAACTTTGGTAGAGAACCAACTAGATGCATGCATCAAAGTGCTAAGATCTGATAGAGGGGGTGAATACAAATGATGATTTTGAAGACTTTTGCAAAGAACACGGCATTAAAAGACAATTCACACAGTCACACACACCGCATAGTAATGGTGTAGCTGAAAGGAAAAACAGAACTATTATGGAGAGTGCACGCTCCATGATGAAGCAAATGGGCTTGACCGATTCACTTTGGTCGGAAGCTTGCAGTGCGGCAACATTCTTGCAAAATAGGAGCCCTACAGTTGCGGTTCCAAATGTGACTCCTAAAGAAGCATTTACTGGAATAAAGCCAGAAATCAACAAGTTTCGTGTCATTGGATGTAAGGCCTATGTACATGTGCCAAAGGAGGAGCGAAAGAAACTTGATGCCAAAGCAATCAAGTGTATCTTCTTCGGTTATGATGAAAGAACAAAAGCCTACAGATGTTTTGATCCTGTAATGAACAAGATTCACATTAGCAAAGATGTGATCTTTGATGAAACACATAGGTATGAAAATGAAGACCATGCAAGCGGTGAAAGCATCAAGAGACTTCCCACAATTCTGGAGGAAGAAAATGAAGAAGATGCTCCACAAAATGATGCACGTGAAGACAAAAGTTGAGAGGGCGAATATGAAAGAACACCACCTATTCAAGAGCCTAGGGGGAGGTACTTGCCAATAGGAGCAATAAAGGAGAAACCGGTTGGAAGTAAGAGGCATTACTTGGACACTCCTTGGGATACATACTCTCCACGTAGTGTATCACCTGAATCTAAGATACCAAAATGGTATGAAAAGATCATGAAGGACGCAAAGCTAAATCAAACAAAATCTAGCACACAAAGTGAAGTGAGAAGATCAACACGGGAAAGGAAGTCTCTCGATCGTTATCATGTAAACCATGCCCTAATGATTGACATTTTGAAGTGTCGAGAGCCATCAACCTTTGATGAGGCAAAAGATCACAAAGAGTGGCAAAGGGCAATGGAAGAAGAGATAGAATCCATCCAAAGACATGATACATGGGAGTTGGTTGATCTACCACTTGGAAAGAAACCCATTGACAACAAATGGGTGTTTAGAACAAAGTTTCATGCGGATGGCACAATAGAAAAGTATAAATCACGCTTAGTAGTGAAGGGTTATGAGCAAAGCAAAGGAATTGACTATGAAGGGACATTTGCTCTAGTGGCTAAGTGGACTACGCTACGCCTTATCATTGCCTTAGCATCTCATTTTGGGTGGAAGATCCATCAAATGGATGTGAAGTATGCATTTTTGAATGGTGACTTAGAGGAAGAAGTTTACATGGTCCAACCGTAGAGCTGCATGGCAAAAGGGCAAGAATAGAAGGTATTTAAACGACACAAAGCACTTTATGGCCTTAAGCAAGTGCCACGCGCATGGTATGGATGCATTGACAGTTACTTTCTTTTACATGAATTTGTAAGAACAAATTCAGATCCAAATCTTTATGTTCTTATACATGATGACATCATTGCCTTGATTGTACTTTACGTTGATGATATCATTATCACTGGCAATGATGAGAACCTCACTCGTTCTATCAAAGCCAACTTGTGCAAGCAATTTGAGATGACAGATTTAGATCTTATGCACTATTGCTTGGGTGTCGAAGTATGGCAAACTAGTAGTGATATCAGGTTATGTCAAAACAAGTATGTAGGCGAGATATTGGAGAGATTTCACATGACAGAGTGCAAACCTTCCATCACCCCTTGCGAAGCTGGTAAGAAATTATCTCGTATTGATGATAGTGCACATGTTGATGCTACACTATTTCATCAGCTAGTTGGAAGTTTAATATATCTTACGACTACACGTCTTGATATCTACTATGTTGTAAGTTTGATTAGCCAATTCATGTAATCACCCACTATGGACCATTGGAAAGCTGCAAAAAGGATTTTGAGGTATGTGAAAGGTACACCGAACCTTGGTCTAATCTACAAAAGACAAAGTGTTTTACCTAAGTTGCAAGGTTATGTTGATGCTGATTGGGCTGGAAGTATAGATGATAGAAAGTCAACAACAGGTTATACCTTCAATTTTGGTAGCGGCTGTTTTTCATGGTCTAGCAAGAAGTAAGATACTATTTCTCTTTCTTCCATAGAAGCCGAATATAAAGCGTTGACTTCTGCTACCCAAGAAGCTATTTGGCTACGTAAGTTGTTATGTGAGATTGGCATGAAACAGGTAAATCCCATTGTTATTTTCTGTGACAGTCAAAGCGGAATACAATTGGCTAAAAATCCAATCTTTCATGCAAGGACAAAACATATTGAAGGAAAATATCACTTTGTGCGTGAAAAATTACAATCTGAAGACATAAGTATTGCACATTGTTCTACGTTGTTACAAGTTGCTGATATATTTACAAAAGCTTTAAGTAAAGAAAAGTTTGAAACTTTTAGAGCCAAACTTGGCTTAGACCAGGTCATGTAAAAAGCCTTTACTTGTAATGCTATCATGGAGGTATGTTCCATGAATAGAGTATACTCTAAAATAAGAAATGACGTTGATCATTGAGGGAGAGAGTTAAAATAGCAATGATCGACTTATATAGTGCTTTCTTATTTCGACGGCACCACGTGTGCTTAGTTCTAGAGTTATCGGGCCATCTTTCTTTTATGAGCCCTTTGAGTGTTTTTTAAGAAACTCATCTTTGTACTTACGAAGTAGTTGAATATACAATTTGAAGAGAGCAATTCTGGGTTCTTGTTGCACTTGACATTGTGATGTGGTGATTGATCCGGTCGGGTGTTTTCAATTGTGTTTTCTTAACTATTATAACATTCCATATACGAGATAATATGGAGTCTGCTTGGTTGTTATCTTTTCGGCAATATCGTATGCCCATAAGTTTTTGGTCCCAATCAGAAGAATGTGTTTCTGTTATCTTGTTCAGAATCTTACATAAAATTCCATTGGCCCTCTCCGTAAGTTGGTTGACTTTGGAATTGTATGGTGTGGTTTTCTTGTGGGTGATGGAAAAATATGATAACATGGCTTCAATGGTTTGGTTGAGGAAATGGGTCCCTCTATCACTAACTAATTCTAAGGGACAACCATAGCGAGTGATAATGTTTTGGAAC
The DNA here is from genome assembly GCA_029204225.1 of Diphasiastrum complanatum. Lineage (NCBI taxonomy): Eukaryota > Viridiplantae > Streptophyta > Lycopodiopsida > Lycopodiales > Lycopodiaceae > Diphasiastrum > Diphasiastrum complanatum. Next base: position 24,235,370 of record CM055104.1, on the reverse strand, counting down.
AAAATCTTTGCCACTATTTTGGCATCGTTTTTGGCGGTAGCTTCGGCTTCTACCATCTTGGTAGCATATTTCGTCGCAACAAGTATGTAACATCTATATGTTCTACGAGTGGTTGGTTTAATAGGCCCTACAAAATCTATTCCCCATTTCTCAAAAGGTGCTAAGGGAATAATTGGTGCTAAATCTTTTAACAAAATAAATCATGCCTAAGACTTCTCGCGCTGTAGTGGAATAATTTTTCTCAAATGCTGCTAGTTGTCTACCAGCATAATATATAGGGTAGTCTTTATTCTGAGTATCTTTCTGACTAAGTACTACTCCTATGGCAAATGATGAAGTGTCTACATAGACATGGAACTTTTTTGTCCAGTCTGGTGGTCTTACTCCGGTTGCTTCAGCTTAGCTTATCAAAAGTTTCCTCGTGATCATTTGACCAATGATATCCTACGCTCTTCTTTAGTAATCTTGTAAGAGGGGTTACTATTATAGCATAATCTTTAATGATTCTTCTATAGTATCCTACATGTCCTAAAAATCCCCTAAGTTCTCTTATATTAGTTGGCTCTAACAACTCTAAAATCATTCTAACCTTTTCAATGTCGGCTTGTATGCCATCCCTTGAAATTTTATTTCCTAACAAGATACCTTCCCTCATTCCAAAATAACATTTGGAAGGGTGTAATTTTAATGTGGTGTCTCGACATCTTTCTAAGGTCTTTTCTAATGTCTCTAGATGATCCTTAGTGGACGAATAGATGCAAAAAACATCCATAAAAATTTCTGAAAACTTTCTCAATTTTTTCTGGAAAATATTAGTCATCATGCGTTGAAATGTTGCAGGTGCATTGCACAAACCAAAGGGCATACGCGTATAAGCATAAGTCCCCCAATCAGTGGTGAATGTGGTGTTAGATCTATCTTCTTCTTTAATAAAGATTTGATTGTATCTAGAAAAACCATCTAGAAAACTATAATGATCGTGACCTGCTACTTGGTATAAAATGATATTTGTGTATGGTAGTGGATGGCAGTCTTTTTCTTTGGTACTATTACTATGGGTGATACCCATTCACTACTCAAAATATAATATATAATTTCTGCTCTAAGGCATATATCTAATTAATACTTTACTAACAATGAATACTTCGGGTTTAATCTATAGTATCTCCATCTAACTGGTATAGCTCCCTGATCTATTCTATGTTCTCCCTATTTAACTGGTATACCGGTTAAATCATCCATTGACCAAGCAAACACATTTTGGTACTTTTGGAGAAGTAATACATACTCCTCCCGTTCGGCTTGGTGTTTATACAAGTTCAAAGTTCTATCTTTGTTGATTTATATTTCTTCGTAATCATCCTTATCTATCATACCCTCAGTCAAGCTTGCTCTGGTTCCACCCAAAACTTCCCTTGACTCAGATGTCAAAGATTCTCTTTCATCCTCTTCATCTATCTCATAACACTCTATAAAATTTACTTGGAAATCTATAGGCTCCCTTAGTTCCTCACCCCATCTTATAAGATGACCTCTTATTGGGCTACTCGCCTGATCCCTGGAAAAAATATTTGCTTGGTAGACCAGTTTATGATAGCATCAGCCTGGTATAACCACAACCTACCAAACAATATTGAATATGGTGGTGTATCCAATGGGTTTATGACAAAGAAATTCATAACAAAAGTCTTTGTCTCTATATTACATTAATGTTTCTCAACTCATCTATTGGTACGCAACGAGATGCGTCAGCTAAATATATTTCATGATGAAAAGTGGGCTGGATTTCATCTTCTAGTCCTAACTCTTTAGCCATTTTTTCAGTCATCAAGTTTATACTTGATCCTGAGTCTATTAATATCCTTGTATAAAAAAAACCGCCTATAGTTGCACTAATTTCGGGAACTCCACAGTCCCCTCTATCTACGTACTCAGCTCTACTACTATATGCAGGTGTTAATACATTTCTAAAGTCATTCCCTTCCTTAGTCCTTGCAGAGTGCACTCCTTCGTCCTCCGAGGTGTAACTTGAAGATGATGTCGGTGTTTCACCTTCATATTTAACTTTTTTCCAAGATACAATGATTCTTTTATGACTCTTCCATTTTGGTGTAGCCATTTGGTCTGTAAAGGTGATTTCCTTCTTCTTTCAATGGGTTATTACATCAGCTTGGAAGCCAAGCTCTTCCTAATAACACTTTATAGGATGACTCCCTAGTGGTCTTTAATATAATAAAGTCCATCAAAAATTTATGGTCACCGATGTACACTGTGATCTGAGACAACTCCCCTATTGGAGTTCTTCGGGTTGTATCTGCTAATCTAAGATGTCTAAGTGTAGGTGCAATTTGATGGTGAATGCCTAACTCATATGCAGTTGCCTGGATCATAACATATACACTTGACTCAGAATCTATGGGTACATCATCTGATGGGGTAAGGGACTATAGAGAACGTGAACGAAGAAGAAAGCAGGAATATTTGCGGAACAGCTCTCCCGCTACAATGGACTGCTAGATGCAAAAACAGTCTAATACAATGTTTACGCTAAGTATTAAATCGCCTAGAGATCCATCGCCACTTAAACATCGCTCATACGATATAGTAGAAGATTTCGCTTCTAGAATGCTAGATATAACATTTAAACAATTATTAGAAGATAATTAGTATTACAAAAAGGAGATTAAGCAATTTTTACAAATGAAGAAAAGAAAGAAAGCTAAGTTGCCACTAGTTGAAGTAGGACTGGTAAATTATGGTGATGAAGGCCAACCTGAAATCCAGATATTAATCAATGGTTGTATTTTAGATAATGTTGTTGGAAATTAAGTCCACTATTGTCTCCTTGGTGAATGACCAATTTCTATTTCAAGATTCTTCTTGCACATTTATTGATCATTGATTTAGGGTCAGGTGAAACCAACTTTGGTTCTACGTATGCTCATTCGATACCTGCAGGAATCATAACTTAGATAGCCAAATTATTTGAAGAATGTCTACAACGGGCTTCTGGCTGATCTCCAGCAAAGGGTAACCAATCTTATCATATTTCAAGTTCAGATGTCAAGTTCAATAATTTATAGATCATTGAAGACTTGGCCATCTTCAAGAACTTCCACGAATTAGCATTTAGAACAACTCTGTAGAAATACACTAAGTGCCACAATAGTCTACGAAAATACACTAAGTGTCACAACAGTCTGCAGAAATACACTAAGTGTTGCAACAGTCTGTAGAAATGAACTATCTTATTCGCAGTCTCGGCTTTTTTCGAAATGCGACAATGTCGGCTTTTTTCGACATGCGACACTTCAGCATAGTTCAACAATTCAACTATTTTTCAACAGTGTCGACTTTTTTGCATTTCCCCGAAATGCGACAGTGTCGGCTTTTTTGCACTTTCCCGAAAAATGCGATGCTTGGCTTCAACTTCTTTCTTTCAACTATTTTGAAGAAGTAAATTGTTTTAAAGACACTGTCGCCTTTTTAAGGGCACCTTCGCATTTTTACAAGCACTGTTGAATTTTTTGCAAAATCCCATTAGGGCCCTTTTTGGACTCAAAAAGGGCCTCTTCACTAATTAAAATTAGTGTTAATGACGACATGTGTACCAACAAAAGAGTGACAAGTGATATGGAATGGTCCATATGACATGGCACATTCAATGTCCTAGATGAAATCCCCAAAATCTAACTCACCCACTAACCACACTCTAACTATACTCCCCTAGCCCCTTATAATGACAATGTCACACTCATAAGCAAGGTCCGAATTCAAATTTTGAATTTGTGAAAGTTGAATTTTTTTTTACACTTCATAGGTCTTTTTTTTTAGTTTTATTTTGGTGAGAAGATATGTTGCAAATTTTTTTATTTTTCATTTCGAAATGTAAAAGAAACGGTACAAAGGGAGGGGTCCCCCACCTTTGTACCTAAGATATTTTCTTTTGTGAAAATGTAAGGGGGCTGGTAGACCCCCCCCCCCCCCCCCCCCCCACTCTCCCAACGCTCCACCCTGCACGGCCTACTGGCACACACACACCCCAGGCCACTGGCCCGTCTCAATGCCCAAGGCCCTAGACGCGAACATCTGCTGAATCCGGGGCTGGCTGAATCCGGGGCGCTGGGCATTGAGCAGGGCCAACGGCCCGGGGTGTGTGAGCGCCAGGGAACCACAAGAGCAAGTATAGGGTGGCTCCCTTGACGGCGGCCGTGTAGCATGCAGCGTGCAGCAAGAGAGGGGGTGTACCACCCCCCTTACATTTTCAAATTTTTTTTTTCTTAGGTACAAAGGGAGGCTCTCCCTTTGTACTGTTTCTTTTAAGTTTCAAAATGAAAAATCAAAAAATTTGCAACATATTTTCTCACGAAAATAGAGCCTGAAAAAAGACCTATGAAGTGTGAAAAAAATTTCAATCTTCACAAATTCAAAAATAAATCTATCTTTTTAAAAGTACTAAATTCAATTCTTTATTCATTTAATATACTAGGTTCAAGTGCAACCTATGTGACTAGGTTTTAACTCAAGTTTAAACCCAAGGTGAACTGCCACATAGGACTATTAGCAAGTTAATTAATCCAGATTATCAAACATTTTTAGGCAAGGAAGAGGCCCTTTTTGAGTTCAAAAAGGGCCCTAATGCGAGTTCAGTAACACCACACACAAACCATTTCTAATCTCTTCGTTGGACTGTACTCATTCTATTTTTGTGAGTATGAACTAATTTATAAGATCCTGTTGGGCTCCAGAACACTTAAAGCTGTGATTATACTTAGCATAAACATTCTATTGGACTGTTTTTGCATCTAGCAGCCCATTGTAGCAAGCGAGCTGTTCCGCAAATATTCCTGCTCTCTATTGCACCTTGGAAGGAAGTTCTTTACTCTTAGCATGTCTGATTCTACTGCCATTACTTCTCACATCAACAACTTTCAAAACTTTGATGGATCAGTTATCAGCTGTACGAAGTGTTATTCAAGATGATGATGCCGTTATGACCTTGCTTTCTTCTCTTCCAAAGTCGTATGAACACTTTGTGGTGATGATCTCCATGCAACCTAACTTCACTCTTCAAAAGGTGATCGGTCACTTACTTCAAGAAAAAATGCAGAGAAAGACTAGCGGCCTCTGTCCATCAAAGAGAAATCGATGGCCCTGTACACCAAGAAGAAAGACTATTCCAAGGGCAAGAATCAAGTGCAGCAGCAGCAACGGCATAAGCCTCACACTCAAGGTGAGAATAGTGGATCACGCAAGAAGCTTTTCGCAAATATTGCAAGAGAGTCAATCATGACATCAAAGAGTGTCATATCCACATCTACAATGAGGCAACGAAGCAACAACCGCAGTAGCCAGACTCCTCCAATGCGGCAAAATTCAAGGAGCAAGAAACACACCTGTTAATGGCTTACAACAGTGGAAAAGAAGACCACAATAGCTAGTATCTAGACAGCGGCACTACCCAACACATGACCTATCGCAAGGAGTGGTTTACCTAGTATGCAGCTTATAGTAGAGATCAATTTATCTATCTCGAAAATTCAAGCACCATACACGTAGAAGGCAAAGGGACAGTCAAGATCACGTTCAAAAACAATCTTTCTATTTATGTCACCAATGTTCTTCCCGTACCTCAGTTGTCAAAGAACCTATTGTCAGTTTCTAAGGTGATTGATGAGGGCTACATTGTTACTTTCTCATCTGAGCATTGTACAACCTTCGATGATGATACTACTCTGACTACATGCACTAGAGTCGGAAATCTTTATGTACTCTCTAATTCAGTTGCATTAGCTAGTATCTCTAATGAAAATGTAAACGATAATGCTATTCTGTGGCATAGTCAATTTGGACACATGAATACAAGATCACTTTCCTATATGCATTGTAATAATTTAGTTGATGGATTGTATTTCTCTTCTTCATTGGATAAATCATGCATCTATGGAAAACACTCTAGAAGCAAGTTTCTCAAATCACATTCCATCAAAACAAAGCATGTATTTGATCTTGTACATAACAATCTTTGTGGTCCAATTCCACCTCCGTACTTAGGAGATGCAATCTATTTTATCACTTTCATAGATGATTATTCTAGATGGTCTACAATCATGTTCATTAACCTCAAATCAGAAGCCTTTGAATGCTTCAAGATATTCAAGGCCATGGCTGAGACACAAACGTCTACAAAAGTGAAAGCACTCCGAACTTATGGCGGTGGCAAATACCTCTCTAATGAGATGTCTGACTACATGGCTGAACATGGTATCAGAAGATAGTTCACCACTTCATATTCACCTCAATAGAATGGGATTGCAGAAAGGAAGAATTGAACTCTTCTCAACTTAACCAGATCCATGATACATCAATCACATCTACCTACGAAGTACTGGGCAGAAGCTACTGCCACAGCCTGTTACATACAAAACAGAGCCGTCAACAACAAAACTCTTTATGAAGCATGGCATTGACACAAGCCTAGTGTCAGCCATTTAAAAATATTTGGTTGTATATGTTTTGTTCACATTCCTAAATAGCTTAGGAAGAAGCTGGATCAGAGGACAAATAAATGTATTTTCATTGGCTATCCTGATGAACATAAAGCTTATAAAGTTTACGATCCATCCACCAATGTAGTAATTGTCTCTAGGGATGTAATATTTCAAAAACATACATACTATGATTTTAAACAGCCATCGATAAACGATGCTATGTCATTTCATCCTATTTTACATAGCATGGAATCTTCCAACGATAATATTTTTTTTTCTCTCGAAAAGTTAACCGTAGATTAATGACTTTATACAAAGTACAGATAAAAAATAAGATTAGAAAAGAAAAGTTTCTCTACCTCTTTAAAGAGAAGCAAGGGGAAGATGACGTAATCACCATTCCCAAATTCCCTACTATTTCTGTCTAACCAAATATTCCAAAGAGTAACAACTCTAATACACTACCAAAAAGCATCGATGTCAGCATCCTCAACCTGTAGAACCTGCAGCTACAACTATAGAAGCCGAGCAGCCGACAATACCTGTCATCAGACCAGACCAAACTAGCTCGAACAAATCTAGAGAAATTCAAGAAGAAATATCATTGCATCCGCAGATCCTCACGGACTTGGACAGTTCCTGAGAGGTACCTCAATCATTCTGGATTCCATCAGAAGAACCAGAGAGCCTAGCTGAAGCAATTAACTCCAAGGATGCTGTGAAGTGGCAAGAAGCTATGGAAAACGAGTACAACTCACTTTTGATGAACCAGACCTGGACACTGGTCGACTTCCTTACTCACAAGAGAATTATCGACAACAAGTGGATCTTCAAGAAGAAGATCAACTCTAATGGTTCCATTGCTAAATGAAAAGCACAACTAGTGGCTAAAGGATTCACTCAAGTCCAATGAGTGGATTATCAAGAAATTTTCAGTCCTAGATTTTCAATTGCCATCTTTATCATAATCTATCTCACTTTGAAAGTCATCATAGGAGTAATCAACAATGTCAGAAAATTCAGATAAATTTTGAGCAAAAATTGAGAGGATTTCATCCTCTCTCAAATTCAAAACATCTTCTATATCATTAATGAAATATAACTTTCATTATTTATAAAATCTAAGGGAACATCGAGTAGAGTTAATTGATTAACAAGAGTTGCAGATGGAAGAGAATCAGAGAGGATTATAGAACGAGGGAGAGTTTTTTGATAATCTGAAGTCATAGATGCTTCAGCTTCAACCCTATATCAGTATCTGCATCATCTACATCAACTGGAGCAGGTGAAGATGCTTCGATCAATGGAACAGTTGAAGATTCAACAGACTCATCATCTGGAATTTCAGCAGATATGTAAAAGACAAAAGCCATTCCTTTGATTATAAGGCGACATATTCTTTTGTGGATATCACAATAATATATATTTTTTAAAATGGTCATGCAAGTTAGAGTACTTTCTATTGTGTTTATGCTTAGAGGATGGTTGGGAATGCACAAGGTCCTGAAAATGAACGAAACAAAAACTATCTATATCCAAAACAGGAGTACTAATAATCTGAGAAAAATTATCAAGATAAAAAATTAAATTATAACGATTCTCATAAACTAGCTTATCAATATCGAAGGGAGCCAAAAAAATACTAGCAAAATACTCTAACTTCTCAGATGGAATGTCATTGACATTGAAAAAATCAAACGCGACAGAATGATATCAGTAGAGGACAAAACAAGAGTGCATGTGTTGATCCGATATTGCTAGGACAAGATTTAAATTTTCCGTGAGAACACGTCAAAAGTGGGTGATATCGATTCAGCGCGCCTGAATGAATCCAACCATGCAATGTTTGAGAAGGCGCGCATCGATTCGATATCGTGAGATAGAAAGGAAACGAAAAGACTTGTGAGTTCAGAATAAAAGATCACGGAATTGAAAATATGACAATTGGTGCCCATATTTATAGCTAATTCGTGTTGATCACAGCCATACATTTGTCAAGTAACAAATTGAGAAACACAGCCTATATATATTCACCAATCAGAGTGAGACAAATTTGTACCTATGCCGGAATATTTTAACTAGTCTAGATTCAACGAATCATGATTAGCCCTGATCCTCGAATCGGTACCTGCGCTGGAATACATTAAATATTCAATTAGTAGCCTCCTCCAATAATTATTAAACAAATACTAAACAAATGATAAATGGATATCATTGGAAAATGTGTACGAGAAGAATTATTACAATCTCTGCCCCTATTTAAGCAGAGTAAAGAAGATATTTTTTCTTTTGAGATAATGTTCATTTAGAACATTTTATTAGTCGTTCATAAGGCGCTCCAATATAATTCTTTTGCATATCAGATGTCAGATCAGTGCGCCTGGTGGAAAATGGTTATTCTCCATTTGGACTACGCGTGTCGAATCGCTATTGTAGGGGCAAATTTTTTTTTGAAAATTTGAAAACTATTGGACCCTATTATGCATGCTCAAAGTTTGATTCAATAAACTCTTCATATATTCCGTCCAATATCTGTTCAGCGCGCGAGAACAGCACCTCTGATTTTCAAATGTTGTATATGCTCCTCGATTAGCTATCGGATGAAATACTGGATATCGGATCAGCGTGCCTTTAGAGAAGACAATGACTTTTCACTTGGACTGTGCGTGTTGAATCGCTATTGTAGGAAAAAAAGCTTTTCGACAATTCAAAATTATTGGAGTGTATTTTGCATGATCAAAGCCTGATTCAGTAGACTCATTGTCAATTTCAGCAATAAATTTTAGATGTGACCATACTTTTGTAGCTTAAATTGTAGATGTGACTATACTTAAGATGAAATTAATTCTGTTTTATTCGATATTGACTAATCATTTTGATGATAGACGGATATTTAGTTTGATTTGATTGACAAGCCTTGGAGAAATCATCATCGTAATTCAAGCCTCGGCCATCCAACCCACGACATTTTCAATCAGTGCAAATTTTCTCTATATATACTGATAGATGACACTGAAATTTTTTTGCTTAAAGTTCTTACAGTTTTCTACATCCATGCGATAGCGATACAACGCGCTCGAGACAAACTTCTTACGAACCGCAATTACTCGCGCGCCCATCCGCTACTAGCTATCGATATTGTAGAGATCAGGTATCGGTTCAACGCGCTCTACCTGACTTCTGATCCTGGGTTCACCTTCTTCGCGCGCTGATCCGATATTGATCATTAATGGCACGGACCAAGCAAACTGCACGAGGCCACCCTGGTGGAATACGAATCTCAGGAGCGGGACAAGAAGTCCACAACCACCACCTCGTCCACCACCACCTCCTCCTAGGCCAAGGGGCAGAAGGAGAGACCCACCATGGCTCAAGGATATTCAGAAGCTACAGAAGACAAATAATCTTCTGATTCTGAAAGCTCACATACAGAGATCTATCAGGCGGGTTACAAGAAGTCTATCTGCAGATGTGAGATGGACGGCAACGACAATTGAGGCGCTGCACACTGCATATGAGGATTTCCAGGTGAAATTTTTTTTGGATACTGTTGTTGCAGCTGTCCATGCCAATAGGGTGACCATCATGCCCAAGGATGTCAACATTGTGTTTAGGCTTCGGGACACATATGACAAATTTGCAAAATACTTTAGACATGCTCCCTCCTCTCCTCCAAAACAAGATTCAGGGAGGACAAAACGAAAGCAATCTCAACCATCCCAGCTTATTATTCGTATACAGAGCGGGAGTGTTTCAAAGAAGAGGAGGTCTCTTGACCCTCCAAATAAAGTGAGGGATTTTTCCAAGCCATCTCCTTTGGATGAGATTCTTCCTTCTAGGCATTCTCCTCCCAATTATCTTCCTAAGTCTCTTTCTTCTCCTCCCAGAACTCCAACTTTAACTTCTCCTGCTAAATCTTCCTCTCCTAATAAATCTCCTCCTAAATCTCCTCCTCCTACCCCCATAAATAATAGTTCCCCTCCACCTGTTCTAGAAAATGATTTAGATGATTTTTATGTAAAGGTAGAATCAATTTTGAATGACAATTCTTTTTCTGGTTTATCTGTATTACTTCTGTCACCCCCTACAGTTGCCTTTGTAAATACTCCTCAATATGTACAGTATGACCATTTGTTAAACACATATCTTAAAGGTTTAGGCCCTCAATACAATTTCAGGATGCCAAAGACTAATGCTGGTCTCCCCCTTTCTAGTTTAGATACAGGTGAATTAGAAAGTAGGGATAAAATACTAGGTGACAATGTAGGAGGTGGGGCCATTCAGTATTGGATGGATTTTTCCAAACCCCATTGTTTATAGATGTAGCATTGTTTCACCTTCAATTCATGGCTTCATTTGACTTCCCTGATTTCAAACATCTGCACGATGATATGCTCCAATACGTCAGACAGAGGACTCCAATTCTTGTGCTGCCATACATAACAAAGTAAGTGTCTTTTTTTCAGATTTTATTATGTTGAATTTTTCATATGAATTTTGAATTCACATTGATTCTCATTAACTTATTGTTTTCTAATTGTAATGATCATTGGAGCTTATATGTGTTGTCCTTATACGTTAATGATAAGGGTGTGTGTAATCCAGTTTGTTTCAAGATGAACTCTATTACACACACACACACACACACACACACACAAAATTGCCAGGAGCCATATACAGAAAATACTGGAACTCTTTCCAGTACCAAATGCAAAAGCATATACGAAGCTAAAAATTGTTGATGCAGAGGTAAAAATTTATCAATATCGTTTCGACGCACCCTTGTAGTTATTGTTTGGTTTCTTTTTATAATGTGCGCGCTGATCCAATTTTCAAAAAATATTTTTTTGATATCGGTTTGACGCGCCCTTGTTTCCATTGTAGATTTAGTTATAACATCTTGCGCGTTGATCCGATATCTCGTAATGTTAAAATTTAGATTCTGCAGTCCTCCCAGCAGGTTGATTCTGTCAGTTGTGGTTGGTATACCGTATGCAATGCCAAACACTTTTTTAATTGGCTTGCACTACAAGATGGACTTCCGAATCTGGAACAGGTAATCTTCGATTAGAAGCTTTTAATGGTGTTTTTGTTTTTTTCTAATTCGAATTAATATTAACTAGTATCCAGTTGCAGTGGCCGAGTGTTCTCTACCCAAGCTACTTCCAACTGGAGAAATGGATTTAGAGATCATAGATAGTTGATATTGATTAAATATTCGTCTCACTTGATGTGGATGAGACACATGTACAGAAAATTTTAATAAAAATATATTTACAGTTTTTCAATGGTTGTTCTTACTTGTTTTTTTTCCTGTTATTAATTTAGATTATGATTCATTCATCTTCAATTTCTACGATTTTCCGACCAGTTTGTTTTTCATAGTCTTGGTCTGCCTTGTCTTTATCTTGGTTTTTTTTTGATAAGTTCAGAATGATGATCTGATCGAACCTTTGCCACAACCAATCCAAACATGCGACATTTAGTTCACTTAGATTTTTTGCAGCAAAGCTTTGATTAGATCATCATCTGAACATATCCAAATATGCCAAGACAAGGACAATACAGACCAAGGCAATGAAGACCAAAAATACAACCAATATATACGAGACATCAACAAGGGCAAGCATCGATTGTAGTGGTCACTGGAGTTCAAGTGACTGAAGATCTCCCCTATGGAGATAGTGCATTTCCTACAAGAGACAATGAATCTTGTTATCGAAAACTCATATTATCCAGTTGCACTTACATTGTGTTTTGCACCATGGAAATGGAGATCATAGAAATGAAAGAGCCTCATAGAAAAAGTGGTTCATATATTTTAAAAAATGATGTATACAAAAAAATGTATTACATAATACAAAATTCCATAGTTCATAATCTATGGATCTTTAATTTCGATGGATGTTCCAATGTCTTTGCATTTTATATGCTCTTCCTGCCTTACTCTTACCTGCACAAGAGAAGTTATTTTAGTTAATATATTTTATGAAACTGATTCACTTAGAAATAGAAAAAAAGAAATATTTTTATATGGCATAACGTACCTTTACACCATTCAATCGAAATTGATAGTACTGAGGTAGATCGAATTGCAACATGTCTAGTTCTGATCGAATGTGATTGAGACACCAATCTTCCTCGACCTGAACCATTGCAAGAATGTTGTCATTTCTTTTCACTTTCATCTGAAGTTGCTCTTGAGGGTTTATTCCAAAATTTTGATCAAGTGGCTTCCAAACATTTTTGCATTTAATCCATCTTCTATAATACAGCAGCAAAGTGAGCATTTTTTTTTGGTGTGATATCTAAATGTCATGGATGAGTAACATACTCTGCACTCAACTTGTTGATTTTGTTTTGTATCCCAACCATTATCCAACAACTCGACGATTATATCAGCACTCAAGTCCTTACAAATAAACATTGTTTTTGTTCTCCGAACATTGCATTTGGAAAAAAAATCAACAAAAATAGTAAAAGGTAGTTACTAACTTAATCTATTATTCTTTGATCCAATGCTACATTTTAATATACTCTGAATATCAATATATAGCCTAGATCAAAAACTTTCTGAAATTGCTGCATCAAGAAAAAAAAATTCCTCACTCGAAAATCTGGTAGAGGATATGGCTCTAATCTACCAACTAAAGCATTTTTATCAGATTAATAGGTGTGATCATAAAAAGAAACTCCTGACTCTAAAAGTGATTTTGGAGAACGACATTTATATTGTAAAATACTGATATCCGAATGTATGACATCGATTATTCCTACAATCGATTGAACGGATTGCCATTCAACGAAATTTGATGGATACAAATCTACAAAACCAACAAAAACATCTCAAGAAAAATATAATCTAAAGAAAATGCTTACTCTAAAGAAATTGAATCTGAAAACTTACAATTGCATTTCCTTCTATCATTTGCTTTCAGATCATGAATGTTGAGCTCATTGTGAAGATAAGCATGCTGAACTAAAACTTCTGTGATAGATTGACCGGCAGGTGATACTTTAAAATCCATTATCCTGCCTTTCCAAGAGCTTCTATATATGTTATCCGATCTTTTTCTTTTTCGGAATGAGCCTTTTGTAGAGGGATGCATCAAGATCCATTAATATTTTTGATATATTCTTGGTATCCATTGATTTTTTGCATTGCAAAGTCAACCACTGTTACAGTTCATCACAGATGGACACCATTCATTGGGACACATAAGTGTTGAAATCGTGCGAAGTCAAAAACAACATCTTGACAAAGGGCCCATTTTGAGTTCTAATATCCCCTAATGAGATGCTTCTACTTGGTTGGGTGGTTTCTCCATAGTGTGTTATCCATTGTGTTTGTGATTTGTAAGCAAGATCTAAGGAGCTTCCCTTATACTCTAGATCTCCAATTGCCTTGAAGATTGATACACACCCCATACCAGTGACGACGCACCGTATCCGCCCATCCATAGGGTCACTGTTGACCCACCCTCAATCCGTTATAACAATGGTGTCAAAGATTAAAAAAAGTTGCACGAGACGACTTGAAGGAAATAGAAAAGATGGCCAATTTATGGCCACAAATGATTGGGAATTCAATTGTCCTCCCAAAGGCTCCATGGATCTTTTCTAGGAGAGAAGAGGTGATTGTAAAGAAGGCAATAGCCTCATTTTGAACACCAACATAACACATGCAATGCCCAAATGGTGCTTTTACATTGGACAATAAGCTAAGTGGACTAAAGTCTCGTGACTGGCATAAATTTTTATAGGGTGGCATGTTGTTTTTCGTTGCTTAGACCTCATGAATAAACAATTTATAGCATCTCTTGTTTCATGATCGATAAGCATATATGTATCTCATGGAGGAGCTCAAGAGTGCAATCTACAAACTCAGTGGTTTGGTGAGGTATGATTGATGAAAAATACATAATATGATAATCTAACTAAATTTGCGTATGTTATTGTTGTTTAATTTTCTTATCAAGATACATTGCATCCAAGGAGATACTACTAGCATCCATTGAGACGACAAGACAAAGCTCAATCAAGACAATGTGTCTGATTGAGAATCACTTTCCCACATCCAGTTTCACCATCCAAATCCATCAAGAATCCTCGGTGCATGCACTACAACATCAGTAGGCGAACACAATAAACAGAATTCGTTGGCGCTTTGTGAAAGCGAAAGAGCAGAGAATAAAAAAAAAAGCAGTAAGAAGAGAGTCAGACAGAAAGGCATAATAGCAAAGCATGCAATACTTACAAAGACTCTGAACGCAATAACGAGCTATGAGCTTATCTAACAATCGGTCTAAAAGAAGAATTGATGCATGAAAGCATCTATTGTGTCTGTTTGTCATTATTATGTAATTGATCAATTGTTATCTCTATATACGCTTTACAATTGTGCAGATGTATGTACAAGAAGACGGCATGGAGCCGTTCTGCCGTCTGAAGAAGATCTTGGCTGCTGATGTCATTGCCAAAAGTAGTTGCACAGTATAGGAAGTGGGCGTGAGAAGGTTTCTATTATTTGGAGTCAAGCGTGTCGCTGCCAATAGTCAATAAAGTCGGGATAGTCGTTTGATGGTCCTCGACAATTGTCTCGAACGATTGACGATTGTCGATTGTCTGACAAGTCAAACTTTCTCGGCAAGTCAGACAAGTCGGCCTTCCTTCGATGAGTCGGCCCTCTCCGACAAGTCGAACAAGTCGGACTGCCGCTCTCATGCCTACCTTCGATAATAGATCATTTCTGTAGTACCGTGCTAAAAAATCGGCTAACATTTTGGCGACCTCCACGGGGTATGTAATCCCCACATAACGAACCCATAAGAACTTATGTTTGTGGTAAAACTTCTCTTCAGCTGTAGACAGGCTCAGTGCACAATACTGTGTAATGCTAACTATTGATGGTGAAGTTCATGGTACTGGTTTGTAATCGCCTTATTCATGGGCATGGAGTCTGGTCCTCAACAACAGTATCCAGGGCCATCGATTAAGCCCTAGAAGTAGACAGCAACAGTCCATAAGGACGCCCCTTCCCTTTAAGTAGTCATGAGAACAATTCAAGTGTAGCGTGCAATTCCACAACCATCTTGGTTCCTAGATAGCTGATAGTGAATGGTCAAGAACGTGTGTTCCAATGGAATGGGTTAGTTCTTAACTCACGTAGTATGTTCCAACCACAATGAGCTTAACCTCACTCCTATGTTCCAAGGAGAAGAGGGTGATTTGCTTTATTTCATTATCACATTCACTCAATCAACTCTAAAGACTTCTCTCAAAGCAATCATTTCAAAAGCATTAGTAACCGCTTTAGTTTTCTCATAGCTGTGTTCCATATAAGAATTCCTTGAACAGGCTATCATATTTAAAGATATGAGAGAGACAGCAAATAGTATTAAGATTTTTTGCAATAGGATACTACAATTACTGCTGCAGCTCTTGTAACATACACAGTTACATCATCATCACAAATTCATTTTGCACATAGTAGAATAAGAAGGTAAAATGTGGAAACTTACATATGAGATTATCGGCCCTCCTCCAGCCCGTTCAGAAATCAAGAATCATGCCGCATGGCCTCTTCAACTCGCCGAGGAGGGGAACTTGTTGCTAAGGCTTCAGATGCAGTGGCTTTTGTAGCTAGCTAACTAGCCCCCATGTAGCTTCTTCTTTTCAGTATTTCATGGCTGAGCAAGGTGACGTCTCACTCTCAATAGATGTACTGGCAGTATCCCATTTGACAGCTCTTCGACAGATGATAACAGATTAAGAGATATATCTTTCATACATTCTTCATTCTGACAGAAACGCAAATAGAGACAACCGAGGATCAACAGTTACTGGTGGTCAGTGCTCAGAAAGAGTCTGCAATGTGAATCATCACACAGGTGGCATAGGTAAATGAAACATAGCGCTGCACGCAGACTACAGATTTTTCCTTGCAGTTCGTTTAGCTGATAGCTCAAGGTTGATGCTTGGATCATTAGAACAGTGACTTAACTCCAACTGCTACGTAGCTCTCTTCTCTTCCACAACTCATGATCAGTAACTCGATTGGCAGCTTCCAAGAACAACTCACTCTGGATGAGGCTTCCTCTCATTGGAATTTAGAGTTGTGGTGGTGTAACCAGATCAGTAGTGAGGAGTCGCAACAGAGGCAACTAGCTCTGCAGCTAACTCAAGGCCTCAATCTTTCATTAGCAGAGATGAAATCTGGCTCAGAAAGTAGCTGTGGGATCAGCTATGTCAACTGGGTCAGCGAAGAAGTTCACTTATCTGTCTATAATGAGACACCACATAGCTCAGCAACAAGGAGACATTGCCACTAGAGTGTGGATGGCCTTCAAGAACTCCAATTTGCAGAGAGAACCAAACTCGCTGACATACTTACTGTATGCAGTCCAATGAGGGGATCAACGGAGGATGGTCTGCAGCTCTGAAAGGCTCATCATGGACTCTCATTCAAGGTAGCATACATCCTTCACGTGTGCTCTCTGTCCTTATCACCAGATATCTTCTGAAAATGATCGCTCAATCAATCCCCAGATTCAGTGGGAGCGCCACTGAGGAAGGCGATACTTTGCTTCCTTCTAAAAGCAGCACGTTCTTACGGCTATCCATGGCTTAGAAACACCACTCAGGTGCATGTCTCAATCGAAGGACAAAAACTCTTACACTCTCAGATCGCGATAGTCTATCACCACACTTCAAGCCATTTCGAACTCTCTCCTTCTTATTGAAAAAACTCTGTCTCACTCAAAGAAAAGATAGACCGTCTCCATGATCATCTGAAAATAAGACTCAATTCATCCATAATCTGGAAAGTTAGAGGTTAACGACAGAACTCAATCAACATACTGCTCAGTCTCCACACACGTAGACTCATCTCAACGTATTCTCTTAGCAACGAATGGACTCCAAAAATAATCTCTTCTTTCATTCAAACGATTCTCCTCTTATTCGTAGCAAGAAAAAAAAACGAACCCCTAAGCTGTGTGAATAGGAAGAAAAAATGTGAGGCTGGGTATTGGTGGGCATTAACTCAATCCACATGGGCTGTGTACTATGCCTCTTCTTTGTGACTTGGAAGCCTAGGCCTTCAAGCTCTTTTGTAACTTCCCAATAAAAGTCAATGGCTTCAACTTCACCACTTTTGTCTCTAGGGACTTATTTTCTTGGTGAAACTAGTACCTTCAAGTCAACATTGGACTTTCGGTCAAAGTCTTTGGAGAATTTTTTAATGCTTCTCATCCCTTTGTCAAGTGCCCGCATAAGTTATTTTGATGACAACTGATTTCCAATAGGCCATGGTCTTGTTGGGTTTTTGTCGGTTCGATGTACCATGCATCCTTTTACCATTCGGTTATCTTGGTTTTTCATCTTAATTGTCTTGGCTGGACATGATAGTTGGACATGGTTATTGTCAGTGGCTGTTATATTGTGGCATGGATCATGTATGAAATACGTACGTCTGATAGTGTAGTAGAAAGCTCCTAGGACTTGTGGCTGGAACACACTTCTCTCTTTTCCTTCTCCAAAACCCATAGTCATTCACTGTCTATTATTGATCCTCCATAAAAGAAAAGGAAACCTCATTGTAGGCTGTAATCATCATGATATTGACCTAGACATCTGCAAGTTGATATCTGTTGATAGGATTCGTTGGATTCTCACTAGAGTTCATCTGCCTTTATCGATTGTCAGCATTTCTTCTTGATTCTTGATTTCTAAACAAGCTTTTGGCAAAGGAGGGTTCTGCAAAACCTCAAGTATTCCATTATATTCATATCAAACGAGGTTACATCAGTGTGCATCTCATAGAAACTGATGATGCAAAATAAACTAGGAGATTCGCCTTTCTCCCAAACGCCAATGCAATATGAAAAATGAAATTCGAAATTGCAAACTGCAAATTGCCATGGAATATTTAAAATAGTCTACAAAGCTCGCACACTGTTTTTTTCAAACAATAGCTTTTATTCTTTATTTCTCGAATTTGAATCATGAAAATAGCATATATAGTTTTATGTTCAATTAAAATTTCTCATGATTTGGTACATTCTTTTTTTCATATTCTTACAAATATGAAAAGCCAATATCTTTTGAAAATAATTTATAACTGTATTTTTGTAAATTATATAAAAAAAAAACCTATAAATTAAAATTATCAATTTGTTTTTTAAGAAAGAATAATTATGTTTTTTCTTCTACACATTGATTTTAAAAAAGAAAACCTATAAATAAAAATTATCAACTTGTCTTTTAATTATGTTTTTTCTTCTACACATTGATTTCAAAATTTCAGAGTTTTTTCGAAACATGGGAATTGAGATTTGAGTTCACACTATTTTTTCTTTTACACATTGATTTTAAAATTTTGGAGATTTTTCGAAACATGAGAATTGAGATTTGAGTTCAAAATTGGAAAGTCAATTTTCTAAGACTCCATAAATCTACAACATACAAACCCCTATCCTATTGCACTTGCATTTCGACTGCTCTTCTACATGCAAACTCCATTGCTTTTCTACATCAAAAGAAAAAAAATGAAAAGCTCATCTATTGCAAAGCTTTGCTGTTTTCCTACGACATTGCAGCACCACTGCTCTCCTACATGCCTTTCTACGTGAAGTTCCTATTTTACAGATGAAATTGTAATCATTGATTAGAACACTATCAATGTTGCAAAACATGCCACGTAGCTATGCTTTCTGAGTAGATAGCATGAATTCAAGCATTTCAAATTTGGAGATTTTTTGAAACATCAAAATTGGGAATTTTGCTTATAATCGACTTGAAATTCAAATTTCTAAGACAATTTCATGGATCTAGAGCATAGCTACTTTGCTTTCTTTAGGCCCCTATCCTAATTGAACTTGCATTTGTTTTATCATAACTCTTACGGAATGAGAACAAGGGAACGTGTAACCATATAATTGTTGAACAAGAAGGTTTAAAGCATTTATTGGATGTAAGCTGATAATATTGTTCCAATTCAAAATTGATTGCCCATGGATGAGACAAAACATTCACATCAAGTATAGCAAAACAACAACTAGTAAGAATTTCTAATTGACCTAGGACTTTACACTCGCAATTAGTTAACAATTTAAGAACATTATTTGTCATCTATGATTGCTTTGATAGAATTTGCTAACATGCAATTAAATCTTAAGCACTATTTGCTATTAGTCATGTACAATCTATTTGCTAGAATCCACTCACACATAATTAACTCTCTGCTACCTCTTGCTTCTTGAAAACAATTTTGTTAATAAATATCCCTTAAAGATACACATAGCTTCTTCAAAATTATTTTGTTCACAACTCTCTGCTAAAGATATAGGTCGAACTAGCTCTCGCAACAAGAAAGAACTTGCTAAAATCATTTCGATGCATGAACTGCTCACTAGACTGCATCACTCTACGACATGAAATCCTATTACCACATGCCATGATACGTATAATGTTGTTAAAAATTCACAATTCTAGCTTGACTAGTTTTGGTCATATGACTTGTAAATAGTTAGATGGTCATGATGTGGCTTGTCACACATGCCAAATAGCATAGGATTCCATTCATAAGGATGTTCTCAAGTAGACCTAAGTGATAGAACCTTTGGAATGAGTCCAAATCATGCTTAGATACAAGAGAGAAAAAGTAGGAGCTATTTTTGGTAATTTTTACATTGTTGAGGGATCTCCAAGATTCCAAACCTAACTTGGTAGGGTTGAAAGATCCACCAAAATTAGCATTAGGGATAGGTTTAGGGCTACTCATACCTGCCCAAAACCGTGATGGATCATGTATATATAGGTGATGATTTCTCACCAAAATCAATCAAGCAATTTCATGATTTTTCTCTCATATTGGTGCAATTGCTCTCTATGTTCATAATTGTTTGAGTTCTTGTGATTTCTAATGATTATAGGATTGAATGTAGGTCTGGTGTACGTACTCAATCTGTGGGAGGCCGTACTTTCACACGTGTGAAGGCTTCTTCAAGGATTTGGGCCATTTAGTAAGGTTCAAGCATAGATTCTTGATGGATTTTGATGATTCAAGTTGTGCTAATCTTATGAGATCATAATCTATTGTTTCCCTCATCATTTCAAGTGTTTTAGGATCCTTATTTGCTGTAATTTTAAAAATGTGTGTGTGAGAGAGAGAGACTGACTTGCAAAATGCCCAGACCAAGATATTAGAGCAAGTTGTATCTTGTTTTAGAGCGTCGAAGCAGTCGTAAATCCAGTCCCAGTCTTTTTGGCTGGATGTTCTACAGTCCAACTTTTATTGTGATGCTGAAATGCTTCTGATTTGAATTTCGGGTCACAATTGAGGTACTACTCCATTGTTCCCTCTCACTAAGAATATGCTCTGCAAAACAAATCTAGCTCTTTACTCGTTCCTTTTAATGAACACGTAAGCCACACAACTAAAAGAGAAGATTAAAAGAAAAAAATCGTCTGGATGTGAAACATCTTTATGGAGATGCAGTTCTACTTTTCAAACGCATGCAAATGAGAAGCAGAAAGAGTCAACCAGCTAGATTTTAAAAACTGACGGAATTTGATTTATGAGAAACATTGCCAATAGCTACAGTGAATTTGCATGCTCACTACTCTATCAAAAAACAGGCACTGGATTTTTGTTTTAACCCACAAATCTGCCTGCACACTGATCGCTCCTCTACCACGCCCTCTCTTTTCTTGTTAATTCATGTGATGATAACATAGTGCAGATGCGGAGCAAAACCAACAAGCAACAGCCACCAACCAGAAAATCGTATTTTTGCAGTTGGTCGTTTTAGCATAACTTCGTGCATTACTATCCTGATTTTTTTAGCGAAGGACCAACTAGTAACGCCCGTCCCGATGTCCAATACTGTTTCAGTGGTCTTGCGAGCAAGCCAAAATATGGATCGCGAGCCTGTAGTCCTGCGAGCGAGCCAAATAAATTGCAGACAAACAAGATTTCTTTCAGCCCTGTAGTCCAGGGAGCCAGATGGATCGTGAGCTGAGATTTTTTATTAGTAGCCAAATGGATTGTGCTAGATTTAAAAATTTGCGCACACAACTTTCTATTTATGAATCATGAAATCATAGCCTTTGATCTTCATAAATACCTACGCTCCAAAAACTGCCGCGTGGCTCTCTCTTTGAGCATAGAGTTGAAACTTGGGTATAGGACAAAATTATAACAAGGCTGCCCCTACACCACCCCTCTACACCACCCATCTACGCCACCCTCACAAGCCCTAAATGGGGCCTTCCCTCCCTCCCCATGAGTCGCAACAACAGCAGAGAGGGAGCAGAACCTGCGCTTGAGAGAGAGAGAGAGAGAGAGAGAGAGAGAGAGAGAGAGATGGCGGCTGCAGGGTGACACATTTCTATGCAGGGTTTCCACAACCAACCAGCTGAATCCTCTCAGCCACACACCAGACACAGCACAAACCAATCATTTCTTGGAGGTTCACCGGTAACGGAGTGGTTTCCAGTTGGTTGATGGCTTCAAGACAACATGCAATTAATTCTTTTACTGCTACTTTTAGTTGCTATGCTCTACATCCTCTATTCATTATGTATTTGCTTCAATCACAAAGCTTTCAGTAGAATAGAGGTTCACACAAGTTGTAAAATCAGTACCAAATAGCATGCAGTATAGCTATTATCATTCATGGTTTGAATTAGCATAGTGCAAAACTAAGAATAATCAATTGCCAAGCAGCATATATGGACAAACAATGACATGCTACCAATTTCCTGTCTTTCCAGCCTAGATTCAGGTTCAGTTCCTTACTATCTTCACTAACAACTAATATGTATTCATCTTTACCGAAACAATTATGAAAGTAGAAAGAAAATCAGTGCATGTGGGAACCAAATTCTCTTTCAATTCCACAACACACAAATAGTAAATTGGCTTGGGCCAAGCTTCAATACAACATCTTTCTGAAGTCACATGCAGCCCCCAATTCAGTCCCAAAACCAAGAATCCAGCAACCCAAAAAAATAGAAAATTTACTACTACATGCACGCAACCAGAAAAGCCAAATTCGAACAAACAATCACAAAATCGTCCCAAACCGATTTAACCAAAAAAAGGTAGAATACCTACTTGGAAGACCACCGATTTATCGATTCCACCACAAACCGGTCCACACCAAGCTGCTCACACGACCCTATTGGTTGGTTCTTATATCAATAAAATGTCTCCCAAGACTCCACAACCGGGTTGAGCTCCAAGAACACCAAGGGGAAGTGTTGTACACTAAACCACCCCAACCAATCCTAGATCTCCCTTGATCTAGCCTCCGAGCACTAGGAATTTAGGCAAATCACAATATGATAGGAAGCGCTTGACAACATAACGGCCGCAGACTCTCAATGATTCTCATCGACATAGGTGAGGGTATATATAGAGTGTAGAATCCACCCCATCTGCCCGTGCATTGAATCCACATGTAAGCATACTATCAGTCCATGCCAAACTCCCAAGCATGTCCACTGCATGTAGGTACCCCTAACCCATAATAGCCAAGACCCATGCAAAAGCACAGTGCATGTACATCCTATCCTATACTAGGATGCAACACACATGCTAATATCGTATGCAGGTATGACCCCATGGTCCTACTCGACTACTATTCAAATTAGGCCTAATTCCTATGTCCAAGGTACTCCCTAATGGTCCAAACCCCCATTAGGGCCATGACAATGTAACTACTAATCATCAAATCAAGCATACACTGGTGAGAGCCCAATGGGTATCTAATCCCTATGTCCAAGGTACTCCCTAATGCAGGTCCAAACCCCCATTAGGGCCATGACAATGTAACTACTAATCATCAAATCAAGCATACACTGGTGAGAGCCCAATGGGTATACTTATACCCTCCAAGGCCCATGTACCACTAACAATGCACTATGACACCTCTGTAGCCTAATTGGACCATGTCATCATGTTCCCTTATGACTCATTGTTAAAATCCACCATAAGTTTAGGCCTGCAAACATTAATTATGACCATATATACATGAGGGCCCCAAGTCCCTCATAGTCATAATTAAATTATGGGTTGAGGTAGACCTATTGACCTCCTAATGGGATAATTAATCCGAGATTAGTCGTGGGCATGTAACTGACCATCCTCACATTCTACTTTCTTGGCTATTTTTAAAAAAAAAATGCTACAAAATAGTGTTGGAAAACCTCTGTCTTCTTTAGTGGGAGGAAGTTGTGCCATCAGGTAGCCTACACAATTGTGCGTAGGAAAGCGGATAGGCTTATTGCTATGCTTGATTTATTTCCTTATTGATCTTAACGACAGTTGGATAGTTAGGCGCACTACTTCGATATGCTGAGAGCACTTTTTTAGTTGTGCCATCTTTTTGCTACCTCACTTGTTGGGCAATGCATATGGGGAGTCCTACATCTGGACTTCTTGATTCATCATAAAAGCAGGCTCTATCACCTCCATTTTCGAAACCAAAAGGGAGGTTTGGGGAGTAGCTACTGTTACCATCAAAAGATCCATAGTTGACAACAAGATATCAAGAAGGCAAGATGGTGAAGAACCCAAACCCCATTGAAGCTGAAGTTGAAGGCCACAAAATAGGTCAAAATAGAGGAAAATGATAAGGGTGAGGAGGGAAGAAAGCCAAAGGAGGATGGAAGTTGGACGGAAACATATGCACAATATGACAAGGAAAATCATTCGGAAGCACTTTAGAGAGGACCACATGTGCGAACACACATGAGACAAGATGAGATGGTAGAATCACATCTCCACATGCTACAAAAAAGCTCATAGAATCCAAGAATAAGAGATGCCATACAATAGAAAAAGAGTCATGACCCAACCTCTGTCCACATCGCCATTACTAATCGATGACTTCTCTAAGATCCTACAGAGATTGTTGACCTCTCCGCTCACAACTGCCATCACTATTTTTTGCCAAAGTACTTGGAAAATTTTATGTCATACTTATACAAAGTACTTTTTCATAAATTTGCAATACAATTCATGCTTAAATTTTGCTTGACGAGTGGATGGAGCCCAACCGCAAGTTTGGAGAATCTGATTTTATTTTATATACGACGGATAAATAGATATTTGAGACGATCATAGTAGTTTGAATTATCTATTGATTTTGTCAGCATACTCACTACATAAATCTAACAACAGATGATATGTAGCAAAAGTTTTGAATAGGAAGATTTCCAAGGAAAAATATAAAACAATTTAGGACCCTCAAAAGTATAAGACATGGCATTAAAACTCAAAATTGCTTTGTTGTGACTATCATGAGATCATTGCTTCTATGGCCACACATGAAATCATTAATTATGTGGTCGCATGTGCATGTTCACATCCAACCACTTGGTCCATTCATTCATATATGAGAAGTGGTTTAGGCTTGGGATTTTCCACGCATAGCCAATTTTTTGTCGCAGTTGTAAAGGGCAAAAAACATGAACGTGGCACTTTATGGTTGGCCAAGAGCCATAGTACGAGCTTGGAAACTAGGAATCTGAGCTGTCCACCTCCAACTGTGACATCTTGTATCATACATCCATCCGACTGCTGGCTACAGCCCTTGTAACATGCTTCGTTGCTCCTTTGGCTCAACATGTTATAGCCTCCTCATGCTATAGTCTCCTCATGAATGATACATGATACATAGTAAAAGAGATATGGTATGTTTAAGTTCATTAGACATGCATGTCTTAAGCACATAGAATATTGTAAACAAATTGAAATAGTGAATTCCCATGGAATTTAACTTTTGTTATTTAATATTCACCTTCAACGCTTCTAGCTTTTAAGTTTGAGCAAAGAGGTACTTTTGAGTTGTCCTAGTTTTTTGCCGAGCCTTAGGCTCTGATTTTATTTGATTCTATGGGGACACATGCACGTCTTCAAAATCCATTTGTATTTCAGCAGGGTTACGACAAGTCACCGCACCTGCATCTTTGATACACCTAATTGCTAATATCAGTGTTTGGGAAACCTCTTCGAGGTTTCCTACAATTTTTTTATGTTATTGGTTTTTGAAGTTTTTTTGCCTTCGAGATCGTGCATCTCAAGTTTTTTTCTAGCAAAACATTATATATTTATATCAAAATTTTATTTTATTGACTCTATAGATCTATGTAACCCAACTTTTATAAAGATCTACCTAGTAAACTAAACAAAAATTTCCTCCACGTGAAAATGACAAACTTAAAATTTTTTGCATTAAAAAGAGTTGTCGATTTCTTTGAAAGTCAACTTCTTATAAACTTTTCATGAAATCAATTTTCAACAAAAGATGCTCGTTTCATTCTCAAGAGATGCCGGCTTTCTTGAACACGAGGCTAATATCATCATATCGGAGAATGCTTGTGTAGGCCATAGCACATACACTATAGCAAACGCATATATATGCAAGAGTTTTCTACAACGTGACTGAAAGCAAGTACTTGGCAGTTGAAGTGTTTACTCCATGCCGTATGCGATATTATGGTGTGTGTGGCTCTTGCAAGTGAAAGGCTTAGGATTAAAGGACACGTGTGACGCCACAATTGAACTACATCATATCTTATCTGAGTCAAGCTGACTTTGGATTTTACACCCTTGTATCGTTGTAGACTCTAATTGTTTGAACTTTGAACTTGTTTTCTCTTAGAACAAGACTTTTGGATAGATCGTGGAACATTTTAGGTAGTACGAATCGCTTTAAACTACCCAACTCTGCGTAAATAGACTATTCACATGAGAAATTGAACGGCACCGGCAACCTTGTCCGTTTAAATGATGAAAGGGAATTTTTATTAATTTTTTGCCTTTGTTTGATGTAGATGTCTTGCGACTTGCCGCCTCGAATAAAACCCAAGTTACCCGACTATCTTCGCGATTGTGTACGCGATTGTGTACGTAAGTAACTTTGGGAGTATCACTTTCCAAGTTTGATTTGGGTTCAGAGTCTTCTGGCAACGTAATCGAAAATTGCAGAACTGAAATCAACCAACAACAGCTTCTGTAGTAACTCTGCTCATTACCTCGTATTTGGCCTTAATCTGAACGGCCAAACAGATCATTGAGACTTTGAGAGTTGATTTATATTATGTTTTTAGTCATTTGTCCAACTTTTCAAGAAAACAAAAACCTGTTTCACACTCGAGGTAGCTAAGGTCGTTTGTTCTCCTTATCACCGAGATAGTTCTTGAAGAAAAATTTCCCTTCGTGGCGTAGACTTTGTGGAATTTTACAAAGCCTTTATCGTTCATCATACCATCACTAATAAACGTAGGAAAGCCTTTATCTGCAACATGGCAAGTAAAAGTGTGATTTATGGGACGCGGTAAGATAGCAATAAAGAGGATAGATGACGCAGCATGTCGGCAGGTGACCTTCTCAAACGAAGACGCGGGCTGTTTGAAGAAAGCTCATGAGCTATCAGTACTTTGTGATGCCCAAGTTGCGCGGTGATCTTTTCAAGTTCAGGGAAACTTTTTGACTATGCGAGCAATTCAAGGTGGGTGATTCCACCTAGATGAGATTCTCTGCTACCAATTTTCACATGGTGCTTATTTCTGGGAACACATAGATTGTCCAAAAACTGCGCGGAAGTCTGTAGCTTTTCCTCAATTTGTTCTTAAACATTTTTGACGAAGTGTGCTGAATTCGTTGTGCTTTTTGCTAAAGTCATTGTGATTCTGCCCTATTCAAGTTACGTTTTCCGCAATTGATAAAAATATAAAATATTCAAGGTAGCAAGTGAGGAGAGAGACAAGGAACAATGGTGGACATTTTAAAGTAATACAAACTCAGGAGCGAATTCTAGTGAAAGCAAGAGTGAATTCTAGTGAAAGAAGTGAGATAGAACTCTTGGGAAATGGGGAATTACTTGTGTGTGTGCATGGGCGCTGACTAGCCTTTAGGAATTCTTCACCAAATTTATATGGTCTCCACTAGTGTTGGGCGAGTATTGATATTTTTAATATCAGCCAGGTCCTGGTATTAAATATTTAAAAAATTTTGATACCAGTTCGGTATCAGTATCATTATGTTTGTAAATTGGTGGCTGGTATCAACCGACCTGGGTATTTCAGGGGTGATACAAGCTGAGTATAAACTCGGGTATATAATATTTTTTTTTTTAATTAGCCATTCTATTAAGGGTAGTATGCATTTAATGAAAAGCATGACCTTTTTAATTGTAATATGCATATGATTTTAAAGGCCAATACTTTGTTGGTGCCCACGGTCTTTGGGACACCATGAATAATATTTATGAGATATGTAAATTTTGGAAACTAACTAAAAATGGATATTATATTGATATCATGTTAAATTCAAATTTTTTGCCCCTACTCCGGATATCGATATGTGCATTGATGGGCTAAAACCAGTCAGGGTCGCGTATCGACCATAATATTACAAAATCATATACCGGGCGGGTATGTTCTATGATACCATTGTTGATACCTGTTGTAAAGCTACCTTTACAAGCTTTACTTTTGGCGCCATCGGCGCCAGCTATGTCCCCGGCGCCAGCAGCGCCCCTGCTGCTCCCGGCGCCAACGGCGCCGGCGCCGCTCCCGGCGCCACTGTGACCAGAATCCAGCCGGCGCCAAGTTCCTATGGGTGAAAATCTTTGATCGGTTCTAGCGAAGTCCAGAGAGCTCAGATCGATGTGCAATCACTCACACGATCTAGGCATGATTAAAGGAAGCCTGGGGATCAATAAAATCTAGAGAGAGAAAATGACTTTCTAGAAAGAGAAAATCCTAGAGAGAGAAAAACGTGCTTTACCAGCTTGGGTAGAGTGCTTGGTATGAGGGGGGGTGCCGAATCACACCAATACTATAGGGGAGTGCGGGTTGCGATCAGGGCGAGCTCCAACCAAGTCTCAGCCTCCCTTGCTGGAATGTTGGCATGGCTCTCGCCTTGGCATGCTAGCGCCCCGGAGACTAGGGTCGGTCACACACTTGAAATGTAACCTTCTCAGATTTATCAATAAAGTGGGATTTTCCTTAAACTGACTCTGATTACCTTCTGGGTTTCAGTGTTCGGTAAAAGCGCCAGTTGTAAGGCCGCTTTCAAAATTTTTAACTTGGCACATAGCTGAGGGTCGTATCCCGGGACGCCAGCGGTATGCCGTCGGGACCATTCGGTCCGTGGCGCCAGCGGTATGCTGTCGGGACCATTTGGTCCAGGAACTGGTTGTTTCCATATCTGTCGCGGCTTGTGGTTCTGAGTGTTCCTTGCATGAACGTGAATGGGTTAAGCTCTTGGGGAACGGGCTCTAACCTGTCGGCTGAGTTGGATGGCTTGCTTGGGTGGATGTTACCTGTTTATGGCTGTCCAGTCTGGCGAGGCGCCAGGGTGGCTTCCAGCGCTCGTGACGAAGCTTTCAGTTGGTTAAGTCTGATGTAAGTCAGACCGCTTGCTTGGAATGGATGTTACTCGTTTGTAACGAAGCTTCGAGTTGGTTAAGTTTGATGTATGTCGGGCGGCTTGCTTGGAGGGAAGTCACCCACATCGGGACCCCCCATCTGGCATGGCGCCAGGTTGGATCTCAATGTTGGTCCTCGGAACTTCAAGTTGGTTAAGTCTGATCGTTGTTGGCGAGTTGGCTGCTTGTATGTCAAGTGGGTTCGGATGGCAAGAGTTGAAAGCTGGGAAGCTAAGTCGTGTTTCCCGGCTCCCTTTGGGATGCCTGCGCTACAATACCACCTGGGCACCTATATACCTGCCCAGCACTGGTCTCTACACTATGGGCTAGATGACTTTGTTGCTCGTAGGTAGATGCCTGTTCAAACGGGAAAAAAAAATGAGATACATCAGTTTTCTCTGCAATTGTAATTAGAATTGGGAGAGAGAGAGAGAGAGAGAGAGAGAGAGAGAGAGAGAGAGAGAGAGAGAGAGAGAGAGAGAGAGAGCGTATGTGTCCTTTCCACCCATTTAACATGATTGTAGAAATATTAATTTAAAATCTCTAGGGATCTCATAGTGATAAAATTGATTTTTGAAGGGCTTGAAGAAATAGATATTATATTGTATTCAAATTTTAGGCTGCATTAAAATTAGTTGTCCTTGCTATATTATACTAGGTCTATGTAAAGGCTATTAAAATATGAGTTAACACATAACAAACCCAAGTTGAACTGCCACATAGGACGATTAATGAGAAAATTAATCCTAATTAACAAAATATGTTTAGGCAAGGAAGAGGCCTTTTTTGGACTGGGCCCTAATGAATTCTTGTATCTTTTCACGTAGACTTCTTTTTCAAACTATAAATCATAGTTATCACATGTATATTATGGAAACTATATTCAAACCAGAATTAACATTACTCAAACCATTGTAACTCACTATTGCATGTTTTCAAACATATAGAGTGACTTGAAAATGATAATTCAATAGAGAAAAAACGACCTACTATTCATTTTTTGACATGCAATTAAAACATGTTGAAAAATTAGCCTATATTTTCTCTAAATATTGCCAAATTTGTGACGATGATATCTTTGGCTATAGTGCATCTAATTAGAGGCTATAAGTAAAGTATAGAGGGAGGTGAGGTCATCAAGAGGCTTGCCATGTCACTTGAGGTTTTGTTGTCCACACATGCGAGATGAATGCAAAGAAAATCTATAGGAGAGCACACTTTCGTTAGTTGAAAATGGCTTCTATGCTGACATGTCCTTAAAGAGCTATCATTAAAATTCTCAAAATACTTTATAGGGATTAGAAAAAGGCTTCAAACAAGTTTAGATCTGTAACATACGGTTAGAACAAACAATAAACATCATTTGGGAGGGCACCCATGTATAAAACTTCATTGCTTTGGTATATCAGTCTTAAGAAAGCATAACAAGTGTTACATCCATGTCCAGTATGTGGGATTCGAAATAATTTCGGACTTTGATAGCCCTTACTCTAGTGTATAAGGTTGTTAGTTACACCACATCATTCTGGGCTTGGCCGGTAATGTAATTAATAATCTTATGAGGGCCCAGGTATTCCAATTGGACCTATGGAGCTTTTGCATGGTGTTTGACTGCTTTTATGCAAGACTAGGAGGTCAATTTCTTTGATAGGAATGGAGGGATCCTAGAGAGAATATTCTCTAGTTCTTGGAGAGTATATATCCTAGTGGAACTCGCCCATATCCTCATTGTCTTTTCTGATTTCAAAAGCCATGATCCCTTCCTCTCTTGTATTCATTCACCTTGGTTTGGAGGTGAAGTGGTTAGGGTATTGACTAGCCATTTCCTATCAGTTGAGTGGTTTTGCTCCATAGGTGTCCTTTTGGTTGCGTGTAACAGGATTTGTGAAGATCTTCACTTGGCAATCATTTTAGTGATATCAGAGCTAAGGTTTACATCAATCAAAAGGTGGAGTCGGGATTCTTGCGTTTTGGTGGATCTCTTTGCTTTTTGCTTTCAGGTGGTGGAATTGATCTCCAAGAAGGTGGCTTCTCAGATCTTCATGTACTTTCAGCCTATTGCTCATGATTATGGACTTTTTTCATAATAAACAATGGAAATTAACGGTTTTTTTATTGCACTTGCATGTGCATTTGATCCACAAAATGTTGCAAAAATGGTTGAAATGTGGACCAAAAACATGTTTTTTTGGTGATTTTTTGCTTAATAAATTGAAAAACCTTGCTGAAATAGTATCAACCAGTTATGAAGGTCTAGTACTTTTCACTTTTAGTTAAAGATTTTGGATCTGTCGACTAATTAAGCTAATTTTTTTGTTTCAAGTATTCAATAATGGCAGATGATAACGCAAGTCTTGAGGGTATGATACCTATTCCTACCTACTGACAGATTTGCCAACAATTAAGTCAAGCGTTCAATAAAATGAACAATAAGAACAATTTAAGGGATCAACAAATGGAGGTACTACTGAATCAAGTTAAAACTCTCTCTTCACCAAATTGGACTTTCAGCCAGAATTTTTTTTGGGGGAGAAGAAAGAGAAGAAGCCAAAGGTAGTAGACGACTGGTTAACCAAGTGGACTAGTTATTTCAATCTGCATGCAATTTCAGAAGATAAAAAGATCTAGAGCATGGTTTTGTTTTTCCGAGGAAAGGCTTCGTTGTGGTGGCGTAATTTATAACCCTAACTCACTACATGGGAAGAATTCATGGAAGTTTTCAGAAAATCGTTTGTGGTTGCAGACGATTTGGATTTTGACCAAAAATTTGTTAGTTGCAAAATGGGTACTCGTAGCTTAGACTCTTGCTTGCATAAATTTATAGATTTATGGAATAAAGTTTCGTCATTCAATGCAAAACTCGTACTCTGGCAGTTTATCCTAGGTTTGCCAACAAATTATCAGAATGAATGTAAGCGAAATGTGCTTCAGATTTTTTATGACGTCGTACGAGTTGCGAAAGCTTACGATTCCATGGTGGTGGCATCCCAGAAGTAGTTTCAGGCTAATCCATCTGGATCCAACCAAAAGAAAAGAAAAAAATGAGTTCCTAACAAAAAACAAGTCTAATATTTTGACGAACGAGATTAAATGGCATCAGATTTTAAGCAAAAGAAACACATGTCTTGGAAGAAGACTGAGAAGTTGAATGTGTGTTTTGTTTGCAATAAGCCTGGACATATTATGAAGATCTGTCTGGAGTGAAAGAAACTTGCAGCTAAAGTCATTGAGATGAAAAATCTAAAATTGGAAATTAACAAGGTTAATTGTGAGTGTGAATTCATTCAGTACTGTTCATTCTTGCCTAATGAATTATTTTGTTTGAAAGGCACAATTAAAAAACACGAAGGTAGCATATTGGTGGATAGTGGTTCGAACTCATAATTTCATTGACTCTGCTCTTGTGCAGAAACTCGACCTGGAAACTGAAGCCAGTGATCATACATATAAGGTATATCTAGCTTCAGGTGTGGAATTGGAGACTTGGGATGTTAAAGTTCCGAACCTTCCAGTTTGGATTCAAGATTACAGAGAGTTAATAGATTTTCATGTTTTGGATTTAGCACGTACGGACATAATCCTAGGTTATGAGTGATTATTTAATAAACTCTTGATATAGATTGTGAGAAGCATGTGCTCTTATTTCAGGAGGGTAATGAAGTAGTTACTCTGTTTGGAGATAGAAATGTACCTCCATCTGGGATGATTTCATTTGCTAATGTAATGAAAAAAAAATTATTCACTGTATGAAGCTCATTTTTTGTTTGCCAAACCCATTTTAGATTTCTCTAAAATGCATCTAAGTAGTTGTGAATTATAAAAAATTCTTAACTCAGTGGACTTAGATCATGATCAAATAGAGAAGAATAAAATTTTAGCTAAATTGAAAGATGTTTTTCTAGTTGAATTACCTTATGATAGTCAGTTTATAGTGTATATAGATCACCAGTCTCTGAAATACTTTTGCAATCAAAACGATCTGAGGGGTCGTATAGCTTGTTGGGCTGAGCTTATGCAGAAATTTGATTATGAGATCCGGTATGTGAAAGCAAATCTAACCAAGTTGTGGACGCTCTTAGTCGGATTGGTGAATTAAATGAACTTTCATTCACCGAGATTTCCACTAATCTATATCTTTCGTTGAGAGGAAAGTGTGAATCAGATTCTCATTTTGGTTGCATCTAGAAGATGGTTGAGACTGGGAAAATGAAAATGGAATAGAGATAACTTGCAGGGATCTCAGGTTCCTAAGAAAGATAAGAATATAATAGAACAGTTCTCTATCCGAGGTGGTTTGCTATTGAATGACAAAGTTTGTGTACCAGTAGATGATGAGATAAAGAAAAAGATTCTTTATGAATGTCATGGCGTACCTTGTGTAGGTCATCCAGGTATACACATGACTTTTGACTTGGTCATAAGAGAGTTTTATTGGAGGGTTGTTACATCTCTTAGATATCTCTTAGAAACAATGGGAACGCATATTTATGGATTTTGTAATTGGACTCATAATGATTTTATTTGGGTTGTAGTGGACATGTTAACTAAGTTAGCTATGTTCATACTAGTTAAGTCAACTGCAAAGGCTTCGGATTTAGCCCAAATCTTTGTGGAAAGATTATTCAGGCTTTATGAATTTTCAAGTGATATTGTTAGTGATGTAGATCCTAAGTATACAAGTCACTTTTGGTCAGTAACCGTCAGTTGTACATTCCGTTTGGTTTTAGTTCTACGGATCATCTTGAATCAAATGGCTAGATGACAAGGACTAATCAGACTATGGAGGATATGTTGAGGACATATGTGTATTACAGGCAGTCTCAATAGAAAGATTACATTCCTTTAATTGAATTTGCTTGTAACAGTGGAAAATATTATGCTACATGTTATAGTCCTTTTATACTGATGTACAGTTTTCAACCTAGATCTCATGTAAATGTGGAGACGAAATCCGTTAAGAACTAGAAAATTGTGGTATGTTTGAATCAAAAGACTTTCCCCAACAATGACATGATGTTGTCGTTGTAGGCACTGGTTCTTGTTGTATAATTGGCCTTTTTGGGCTTGGATTCCCTAGATTTGGCCTTTGAAGTATTGTTACACCCGGATTTAGTGTTGGTTTGGGGTTTTGTTGCATTGTGGAACAATCAGACCTTGGTTGAAACTTGCTCGTTGAGGGACAGTCATCAACCTTAGTTTTCCCTTGTCAGTGCACTTCCCATTTGAAGGCTGCATGATTGCGCTTTCCTTTGGATCTTGTGTTGAACTGCCGTCAAGTTGCTTCGTTGACACATGTTCCCTTTGTAATGCATCACTAAACAATCTGTGTATTGATTGTGCCAAGAGTTCTGATAGAACTTGCCGGACTTCCTCGATTGCCAATTGCTTGACTTCCTCAGCTATCATTGGCTTGATAGATTCTATCAGCTCTGTCTTCTGTGATGGTGTTACTTGTTTGCTCGAGGGTATCTCTACATACTTTGGGACTTTTGTCAGATTGTCCTCTTCTTCATTCGTTTCATAACCCGATGGCACTAGGACTTTTTTTTTATAGTGCATTCTATTGATAGGTGAAATGGTCACCACAGGTGCATGTCGGTCTACATAAGCCAAATGTCACCTAGCTATTTGTGGATTGCGCATCGGACAATCTCGGCATGGATGGTTAACTCCGCATTGCAAACAACCGAGCTTGAATGTTGATGGATTCCCTCGATGTGGACATTCGGCTCGGTGATGTTTTTCTCTGCATCCATAGCACCTTACTGAGTGCAGTATGGCATCGTCTCTAAGTTGATAGACATGCACCGATAACAGATGCCCCTTAGGATCTTCCACAAAATAGATTGGTTGGCTATTATGGTCCTCCCTTGAGTTCGGTGACATGCAAGATTATATGACCAATACTTTCACCTTGCCACTGGTTGTTGAAGAAATTCGCGATTTAGATGGATCAATCTGACATCCATCCCTTTGGTGAGCTCCTTGTTGGCTTAATCCTGCTTGTAGCCTTTGAACCTTTGGATCTTGTCGTCGAACTTGCTGCTTTGCATTTTGCCTTTGTAAGAAGTGTGGATTTTTTATTGGACATCTTGTACTTGGATGATCGCCGAAGTAGTATGTACATTCGTCCTTCTCAAGAAACTGAATTGCGTGAGCATAATCTTGCTGATAGCTTGAATTGGAAGGTTCTTGTTCTTCTGTTGCACTCGATCTGTTTGACTCTGTTACACTCCCTGATGATTCGTAGCCTTCTGCCCTTGTCTGCTCGACTAGCATGAACTCTTCAGACTTTCCTGGTTTCCCATCGAATATCTTTTGCGTTTGGATATGAGTGATCTACTCTATTTTTCAAGATAAGATTCTCCATAATGACAACATCTTGACATATTTGTGGCAATGAAGTGTAGGATGCAAACTTCTTCATACTAGATTTGATCTTGTTGAGTAATCTGGTATAATAGTTTTGCATTATGGTCTTTGGGCTCAGTAGATCAATATATTTTACCAGATCGAACATTCTTCTGGTGTATTGTTGAACTGTCTCATCAAGAAACATCTGAAATGCAACTAATCTCCCAAACTTGGTAGTCATGGCTAGAATGTAGTATTATCGTGATATACGTAATTGCTTCAAGGGTTGTATAACTGTGGTGTCTCACTTGTTTTTTTTTGTTTTTTTCAAGAGGTAAACAAGAGAAGACAAGAAGTAGACCAAATATTGAGAGATTAAGAAATCAAGGACAATCAAAAGGATAGAAGGGAGGTGTGTGAATAAATGGTAACAAATGGTTGTTATCTTAGGATACTGATTGAGGAAAAGATAGATGCATGTAATGATATGAAAAAGGATGAAGATTGAGCAGATGGAGATGGCAATAAAAACACGGATGGAGACGGTATAAAAAATGACTTTTTCAACAAGGTGACACAATTGAATCAAGATCTGATGAAACTTCTCTGAGACATGCGAATGTTTGTTTTGAGCCGATCGTCAAAAATTGAAGATTTTTGCTAAAATCAAGCTCTTTTTAGGATTGTTTCTCTAAGATTTCAAGATCTGAGAGTCTGATCAAACCCAAAATTTGCAGTAGCTGAAGCACGATATACTCCAACTATCAACAATTTGGATTGAGTTTTCAACCGTCAAATTTAGAGAAATTAAGAGCACATGGTTATTTTTAGTGTATTTTTGCTTATTTTTAGCGGTTTTTTGTGGTTTTTCTAAGATTTCTTCAGATAAAAGTAGATCTAACCTTCACCCTTCCTAAAGTAGTTGTATCTAGACTAGATCTAGATAATATGAGGTCTAAGAGGGTTTTTAATGGACAATTTTTGCACCACCTTGAAAAAACTCAGTTTTTGAGCACTTTTCAACATTTTTTCTTAGATATTTCTAAATCTGGCCATTGGATCTTCACAAAAATTTCACAGAAGCTAGATCTGGATCAGATCTAACTATAAAAATCTCTGAAAGTTTACTTCTTGGTAGATCTCAAAGAATCATGAAAAGAATGTCTCTTTTTAGGTGTTTTTTGTTATTTTTGACAATTTTATTACATATCATGGATAGATAACCTTTGCCGAGCTACTGCCTTCGATAATATGGATTTAGTTAAATCCAGGTGAGAGAGGGTTGATTCACAGGGAATGGCAAGAAAATGCAAATTCTATGGGAGTTTTTTGGTATTTTTGGCAGTTTTCTTTTAGATCCTAGAGAGAATCTACTTTGAGTTGAGAGTAGCCTCTTCTAATGCAGATTTAGCTTAATTCGGGTGGGCGAGGGTTGGTTCCTAGGGTATGGAAAGAAAATACAATTTGTATGAGTTTTTTTTGTTATTTTGGCAGTTTTCTTTCAGATACTAGAGAGATAACCTTCGCAAAGCTTAGAGTAACTTCCTTTGATATAGGTTTAGCTAAATCCAAGTGGGCAAGGGTTATTTTCCAGGAAAGGGAGAGAAAATACATTTTTTATAAGTTTTTTGCTATTTTTGGCAATTTTCTCTTAGATTTTAGAGAGATAACCTTCACCAGAGCTTAGAGTAGCTTCCTATGATACATGTTTAGCTAAATCTAGGTGGGAAGGGGTCCCTATTTCCTAGGAAATGGAGAGAAAATACAATTTTTATGGGTTTTTTTGTTATTTTTCACAGTTTTCTCTTAGATCATAGAGAGAGAACTTTCGCCGATCCGTGTAAGTTTGTTGATCCATGACGTTCAAGCTATTCTCATGTTCATAGGAGACCTTCTCAAAGTGATGTTCATCGTGTTAAATCTAAAAGGGCTATATTTATTGAAAATTTAGAGCCTTCTGAGGGTCTACAACATCTTGAGGTTGGAGCCAGAATTCCAAGTCATGAAATTCCAACACCTTCTCAACCAGTTCAAGCACCTACTAGTGTCATAGGTTCAATTTATAGATCAGACTATAAACAAAAAGAAAAATACAAGAGAGACTTGAGATCTTCACTTGATTTAACGAATCGTCAAAAACAATTGATTACAAAATCTGAGATTCAAAAGGTACGAAATATTATTTCCTGCTCATCCTGTTGTTTGCAAAAACTGAGTATCAGAGAAATTGAAGAATTAAGATCAAACTTCTTTTTACGAAGTAAGGATGAGAGAAATTATTATTTGTGTGCAATAGTGAGGCCGAACAAAAACTCTTTTTCGTCTTTTTAAATGCTTTGGAGGTTTGTCACAAAGCTTACAAAGTAATTCACGCAATCGGAAACTCACGGCTTCAATGAATGCATGCTCAACTTCAGAAAGACCCAACATTACGGGGATTCTTACAGGGTTGAACTGTTTCTCCAGATGCTTTAAATCCAACTGCTTGGCTAAAGCATTTCATAGATGTGCATGGAGAGAATTTGCCTAATTTCTTATATTTTCATTTGTCGAATAATTTTACAAAATTAGAAATATTTTTGATGAGAGTTTGCCAAAACAAGAATTGTTCTCTTTTTGAGTTACTCATATTTTCTTAGAATTTGGAAAAGAGATTTTGGACTGTTAAAGATTCTCAAAAAATTACAAATGACATTATGTTTCACTTGCGAGTTGTTAAAGTTTGCAAAACAACTTGCAAAGTCCAATGATGAGAAAGGTAAATATTAATCAAATTTGTCATTCATTTTAATACTTTCTGTTTTGAAAAAATTTAAGTTGCAATCTTTTTTAATATCATTATGGTATGATCTTTATTCTATTAAATAAGTGAATCATTGTATTTTCAGTACATGCTGCAAAAGTCCTTCAATTGCACAGAGATCGACAAACAGTTGAAAGACAAAAGTTGGCCAAGCATCGAAAGAAATTTTTGGAATGTTCACAAAAATATCAGGGCCTTGTTATTGATGGCATGGATCAGAAAAAAACAATGTTGTCTCATTTTGTCAGAGTGCCCAAAAATTTGAACGAGGCAGATTTTATTCAGGTTCATCTCGTTGGAGCACTTGTGTTTAATGGCACTTTGGAGTCCAAGGTCTTTTTTAATTATCCCAATGTTCAAAACGATCCAAATTTGACAATCACCATTGTACATAAAATAATTTGCGAATTTGGTGAAAATCTTCCAGAAATACTTTATTTGCAGCTTGACAACACTGCTAGAAAAAATAGTAACCAAACTATTTTGGCATACTTGTCTATGCTAGTGGAGAAATTTTTTTTCAAAAAAGTAAAAATAGGATTTTTGTTGGTAAGACATACCCACGATCAAATTGATCAAATGTTTAGTTGCTTTTCTAAGAGGTTGAGACGCAAGAAAGCATTTTTTTTACCAGTGCTTAAAAGTATTGTCAAGGAATCGTATGTGCCAAAGCCAAACGTGTCCTTAATCAGACACACATATGATTTTTGTGATTATGTTAAGACGTCCAACGAAACAGAGTGATGCATAGCTAATATTAATGATATTAGCTTTCAGCACCGGTTTAAAATCAAATGTAATAAGTCAGGCATTATATTATTATGGGGCAAACTATTTTCAAATTCAGTTTCATGGCTACCTCTTGAAAGAGTTTGATTTTTGTTCAACATTTCATCGACTCAAATCAAGCTTGTTGTGTTGTCTCCCTTGAATTCCTTGCTAGAAGTACAAAAGGCGCAAAGAGAACATTGTGAGATTGATCCATTTGGTTAGTTTGATCAGCATTGGTGGATGGATTTAAGAAAAAAAAAAAATCAGTTTGCTCAATCTCGAACATACATCAACAACTGAAGAATTTCATTGGTCTCATAAATCAGAAACATCAACTACAACTGTCGCGAACCTTCAGATCTTCCTCGAATAATGATTTCTTGCAGCTTGTGCAAGGTGATGAACGTGAAATTTATGTGGGCTCAAGAAAGAATAGGCAAAGTGTAAAAGCTGCAAAAATGAAATGGTGTGGTGATTTGAATGAAATCCAAATTGGAAGCCTTGTTGTGCTAGCTTCAGAAAACAATGAAGGACATCCATTTTGGATTGCCAAAGTACTTGGTTTTATTCAAAATAGCAATCAAACAAAAGTACTACGTGTCCATTGGTTGCGTACCACTTCAACGAATGCCTTTTTGGGAAGGTATGAATTCGAAATATTGCAAGTAGATCCAGAGGGCAAGAGAAAGGGATTGCCAAAAAATCAACCAAGAGTCGACGATTTGAATCTACAGGATGTAGATGTTTTGACATGTAATTTTGAATTAACAATGACCAATCATCTACGAAAGTCAACTATATCTATATTGAAAGAACGACTTGGATTATTGAAAAAACCATCATCCTCTACTCGTCATCAATAGAGAAAAGCTGATTTACAAGGTTTTTTGTCAACATTAGACGCGGATTTTGAGGAAGATATGCCAGTTGACTCTGATGAAGAAGACGGGTCTTTCACTTCATCAGCTGAAAACGGGAGTGTTGAGAATATGTCAAGTTTTGAATTGAGAGGCATCAGTGAAAATTCTTTAGAAAATGTACTTAAAAAAAAAAAAGTGCAAATATAATTTAAGTTGTTTTGTATTTCAATGGGATTTCGAGTTTCAAAAATCATTTGTTCTCTTGAATTATTATTTCATTTGTTATGACGGTTTTATGAAGTTTGCAACAAAAAACTTGTAGTTCTTTATTTAAAATATGCATTTTTTGGCTTTTTTTAAAAATAAAATTTAGATTTTTATTTAAAAAAATCCATGATTTTGCCCTAAAACTAGGACCATTAAAAAACACCAAAAAAGATTACTCTTTTTCAGGTCAAAGTCCCAAAACAAATGTCATCGTGTTTTGCACATATAACTGATCCACACAATGCATATAGTTGATTCAAACAATGAAAATGCAACTGCTCAAGCAATGGGTTCGCCGATTTTCACAATATACACGTTTGAATGTGCGACGAGGGGCTACATGTCCTAAAGATCTAAAGAAGGAGCACCTTCCCCAAACTGTCCAAAATGGCGTCTAGTGCGGGTATGAGTTTAGACGGGAATAAAGGAAGCTCTGCCCACAAAGGCACTTTCATCTGGGCAGTATCATCAATAGAGAAATTATCTGTGTAGCGAGTGACACAAACATGGTTTCCACAGTAGAAACAAAGGCCGTTAGCTAGAGATGCATTCACTTCCCTATGATTATCGAAGGTAAAAAAATAAAAAGCCCTTCTCCATGGTTTGAACACCAAAGAGTAGTGTTAGCCAGCAAGGAGAGATAATCACCAAAAGAAAATAGGGTCAAGCTGAAAGGAGCGAACTTTCAATGTAGTTGACGCATCAGAGGAATCATGTCGGTGAGCAAATCTGCCATCTGGGCCACCTTCTACAAGAGTGGGAGCAGCTCTGGACACTGAGAGGGTGCGCAGTAGCCTAATCAATGAGTTGTTGGTACACTTCCTAGATGCAATATTGAGGGAGCTATTGTACTTGCATCGTAGACCACCGTAGATCTGCGCAAAGGAGGGTGTCTCGGTTGTTGCTAGAACTTGTGTTTGCAAAGATGAGGGAGGGCACCCCAAGTGGGTGTTGACAAACGATACTGTCTTGTGGAAGTGAGCTGACCTGAGAGGAAGGATTCGACGAGTCCCTTGCTGACACTTCTTCTTGCCCCTTGACTTCTTGCAAATTCCCTGAAAAAGGGTGAAAGAAGCAGAACATGGCCTGTTGAGTTCGAACACATCATATACTCTCTTATGTTGATTGAGCTACATGATTCTCAATTAAATATATAATATATACAGATTGGATATGTAATTTGTAAAGACAAATTGCCCTAAAGTAATAAAGACTTTCCCAGCTTCAAACTTCATATAGACTTTGATGATATGAAATTATCAATGACTATTATTCTTTTTGAATATTGTATGAATCTATTGCTCTAATGATCTAAGTATGCAGGTATTACTATATGTAGAACTAAGGACTTATTGTGAGCCATATCTGATGGTATGGAAACCGACTCTTCTTTGAGGGTATGTATAGGTACTCACGAAAGTGCCTGAAGAACCAGAACAAGAATAAGAAGTCTTCTAGGCTTAAGGACTGACCTTATTTTGAAGGTGTGTGCAGGTACTCATGAAAGTGCCTGAAGGACAAAAAATGAAACAAGAAGCTTTCAAAGCTCAAGACTGCTATCCAAGAAGGCTTATGACAAAGTCTATAATGAAGGCTCAGAAGAGTCTATAAGGAAGACTTATTACTAAGTCTATAATGAAGGCTCAGAGGAGTCTATAAAGAACAGGACAAGGCCAAGGGTCTGATAATTCTATTGACCCTTTTCCACTATGATTGAGGATGGGCAACCTCTAGAAAAAAGTGCCAATGACCATGATTGAGGATGGGCAACCTTTAGAAAAAAGGGCTTAGAAATTGATGACTATTATGCAAAACAAGATGGACATCCACACCTCTTGCACTTGAACTTGACACCTCACTCAGTTGGGAATGACTCTTCACTCTCTATATAAGTGAAAATGCGCCCTACTACCAAGAGGATTCTATGATTTTGCATCCAAACTCTTCCCTCTTGTTTGTTATTGTGTACAGATGCTTTGGAGAAGAAGAATGAAG
This sequence comes from Diphasiastrum complanatum, assembly GCA_029204225.1. NCBI lineage: Eukaryota > Viridiplantae > Streptophyta > Lycopodiopsida > Lycopodiales > Lycopodiaceae > Diphasiastrum > Diphasiastrum complanatum. Next base: position 24,193,384 of record CM055104.1, on the reverse strand, counting down.
CATTGGCTCAGGGATGCTATGCTAAATTTTGGATTGAATCATCTTGAAACTCAAACCCTCTTGGATCTCTCACTCTCTTTCACATCATCTCACACACACAAACACTCTCTCTCTCTCTCTCTCTCTCTCTCTCTCTCTCTCTCTCTCTCTCTCTCTCTCTCTCTCTCTCTCTCTCTCTCTCTCTCTCTCTCTCTCATCCTCTTCTGAAACCATGGTACGTTCATGAATCTGATATGCATATATGTATGAATGGTTGTTTAATACCATTTTGCATGTCATATAAAACCTTATCCTTTGACCATGCATGTCAGTTTAGACTCTTGCATGTCGTGCCATTCATTGCCTAATGACCATGCATGTCAGTTTAGACTCTTGCATGTCATGTCATCCTTTGCCTAATGACCATGCATGTCAGTTTAGACTCTTGCATGTCATGCCCTCCATTGCCTAATGCCCATGCATGTCAGTTCAGACTATTGCATGTCAAGATTCTATGATCCATCATGATTGCATGTCAAGATTCTAAGATCCATCATGATTGCATGTCAAGTATCTAAGATCCATCATGATTTCATGTCGAGTATCTAAGGAAGAAAATCTTATGAGCTAGATTTGGAATTAAGTCCATTGAAAGGAACTAAGTTTATGTTCCTATTTTGAGACCCTTTTTGGAATCCAATGTATATGTAATTGGCATAGGCCAATTGGTTTTGCATAATGAAAAGAAATATCTTTCGGAGGGGGGGAGGGGTCCATCTTGACCCCTCAGTGCTTCCGTTGTATGTGAATGAATTTATGTGATCCTTTGTTTTCGAGTTTTGAAGTCAAATTTAATTTTATTTAAGTTTATTCAAGACTAGTATTATGTGAATGATAAATCAATAGGTCTATTGGCCTTTAAGATTTTAGGACAGGCCCTTCCCTCTTAGCATCGAGTTCACAAGGTATATATATACTATGTAGTGAATCATAGTGGGATCAGATTTACTTTTTGTAAGTTCTTGATCATGTGGATCCACATTGTGTTCATTGGTGGACTGAGTTTATTTGCATGCATAAATCATCGAGAAACATAAGCATATTATTGAGAATTGTCTCATGAAAATCACTTACAAGTTAATAAGGTTTTTGGATTTGAATTATTTATTAACTTGGGTGGGATTTAGAATCAGATTGGATGTGGTGCATTGAATTGGGCCCATATCTGAACATCCAAATATTTATGAATTTGGTAAAACTAATTGAATCAGGAGCATTACTTTTGAGTTAATTGGATGAGTCTACAATGTATTATCATCTATTGATATTGTAGCTTATATGTATTGATTTTAAGTGATATGATCGTCAAGTGAATATCTCCTAAGATCATGTTACATGGAACCAAAAGGACACCTATGGAGCAAAACCACTCAACAAACAAGAAACGATTAGTCAAAATCCTTATCTCTTCACCCCCAAGCCAAGGTGATTGAATGCAAGAGAAGAGGGGATACTGGATTCTGAACTCAGAAAATACAATGAAAAGATGGGCAAGTTCCTACAAGAGATACTCTCTCCAAAAGCTAAAGAATATTTTCTCTATGATCTCCCTATTCCTATCAAAAGTATTTGGCCTCCTATTCTTGCACCAAAAGCTGTCAATCACCATGCAAAAGCTCCACATGTCCAATTAAAACACATGGGCCCTCATAAGAGTATTAATTACATTGTTGGCCTAGTCCGACATGACGTGGCGTAACTAAGAACCTTATAGACTGGAGTATTGGCTATATGTATTAAGAATTATTCTGAATCCCACATACTAGACATGGAAGTAACAGTAAGTCACATCTATCATAAGTTATTTTGTGACTCATGGAGTGGGTGATTTGCATAGGATACATAGGAACTTTAAAAATAAAATTATTTCGTAAACTCAGATGGAGTTGGATAATTGAAGTAACCAAAAACCATGGATTCATGTAATGAAGTTCAATAAACCTTAAGATATTCTAGATCAGATTTTAAATTATTGGGGTCTAGATGTATTATAGATGAAATCTTGATTTTGGAATAACACTTTGTGCCATGTCTAGAGTAGGAAGAATTGGGTGATTATAGTTCTTTGGAATAACACTCTGTGCCATGTCTAGATTGGAAAGAATTGAGTGATCACAGTTCTTTATAGGCATCGTAAGGTAAGTTGATTTGCATAAATCTAAAACTTTTAGTGGAAAGAATTTTTGTGAAACAACTTATATATCTTTTAAGAATAGTAACATTCTCGTTCTCTTACTTTCCAATATAGAATAAAAATCTGGTGAATTGTGATTGACAAATCATAGTTCAGATTCTAGTTTATATTTGACTTATAAGAGAGGGTAACGTGAGTGGTAAAAGAACAGATGGTTTGAGCATATGTCTCTTGATGGCAATCTCATTGGAAAATATATCTTTCATTGATTGAGTTTTTTTATAATAGTAGTAAGCATTAGCTACTAGATGTAATTCGTTTATGCTTATGTATGGATTTCAACCTAGATCTCCGATAACTGTTGAAATTGAGACGATCAAAGTTTAGAAAGTGGTTGATTTCTTGTGGAAAATGCAAGAAATGCTACAGTTAGCATGTGAAAATTTAGAGAGTGCTCAAGATTTTGTCAAACATTTTGCTAATTTGAAAGGATTGCCTCAAGAATTGCAAGTTGGAGATTGGGTAGCTCTTAGAACTCTGAAAGATTTTAAGATAATGTGAAGAATAATCAGATCATTAAGATCCAATCAATCTCTAAGATCTTTGATTACTTAAGATAGCACATCTAGCACCATTGACAATGTAGAAATTTTGTTCTAATAATGCATAGAAGCCATAAACACTAACAGACCTTGAAAAAATCAGATATGAATGATAAAGCCTAGTACTGTTGTTGTGCATACAAAATCAATAAACTATTGTATTTCACACGTGTGAATTCAACAAACATCAAACAATTGCATTCTACACACAAAAATTCAAGATATCAACACTATAGTGCACCAATGAGTTTAGAACCTCAAAGAGATCTCATGTATAAGCATGAATGAGAGTAGAGAGAGAGATAATGTATTTCTTTTCACGTGTGTACATTTATTTATAGCAAGTCCATGTCTTATTTTGATTTGGTTTTCCTCCATAGAAACTTCTAGATCAAAAACCCTGCTAAAAATATGGACTAGATTCAATGAATAAAATATTCAGATTTGAATCTCCCAAACTCGACCTTCTACATTTCCCACACTTTTTAAAAGTGGTAATTCAAATGAACTTAGGCTTAAAATAACTTCATAAATTTTATTTCTAAGTATGAAATGCATATTGGTCTAAATTGCCAATTAACCAAAAAATCAAACTAGATCAAACTAGTTGACAATTTCTAACACTCCCTCTTCAACTAGTTTTAGCATAGACTTTGAAAATACACCAAGTGATGTTCTATACTTTGTAAACAAGTCTTTTTCAAGTGCTTTGGTGAAGATATCAGTCACACATTCTTTTGAAGAAACATGTTGAATCTCCACCTCCTTTGCCATGACTTGTTCCATCACAAAATGATATGCCACCTCAATATGCTTGCTCCTTGCATGAAAGATAGGATTGCTTGCCAATGTTTGGGCTGAAATGTTGTCACAAAAGATGATTGGACTCTCTGAAAAATTCTTCAACTGAAGATCTCTCACCATTCTCTTGATCCATAACATCTCCTTTGCACAAGATGTAAAAGTGCTTTGTATTCGGCCTCACTAGTTGACAATGAGATTGCAGCTTGTTTCTTTGACATCCAAGAGATAGCTCCATCACCTATGAAAATAGCATGTGCACTTATGGACTTCTTGTCCATTTAATCTCCAGCAAAGTTCGAATCTGAAAATCCAAACAAGTTAGATGATGATCCCTCATACAATATGCCAAATTCTTGAGTTCCCATGATGTATCTCAGAACTCTCTTCCCTAGCTTCCAATGCTCCACACTAGGATCTTGCATAATTTTTTAAATCTACCAATACAATAGCTTAGATCTGGTCTTGTGATGGTTAGATAAATGAGTGAACTAACTAGCTTTCTATAGAGAGTAATGTCCTCGAAAGATCTTTCATTACCTCTTAAAGTGAGCTTTACATTTGACTATAGGTTATCACAAGGCTTAGCATCTATCATATGAAATCTCTTTAGAATAGAGTTAGCATACTTCTCTTGATAAATAAAAGTAGATTTAGAAGATCTTAACACTTCTATTCCCAAGATATAATGCAAATGTCCGGGATCATGCACCTTAAACTCCTTGAGTGCAATTTTGATTTCATAAAATATTTTGATTGTTGCCTCCACTCAATATGATAGCATCATTCACATAGATAAGCAAAATGGTAACATGATTTCCAACAAATCTAAAATATAGTGAATGATCATACTCACTCATAACAAAGTTTTGAGAGAGCAGAAATGTGTTAAGCTTAGCATACCAACTCCTTGGAGCTTGCTTAAGACCATACAAACTCTTTTGCAAATAACAAACATGATTTGGCTTTCCATGTGAGTCCATGTATACTTCCTCCTCAAGATCACCATTCAAGAATGCATTAGTGATATCCATTTGCCATAGATCCCAACCAAATAGAGTAGCAAGAGAGATGATGACCCGAATGCTTACCATATTTGCCCCGAGTGCAAAGGTCTCATCATAGTCAATACCATGTTCTTTTGCATATCTCTTGGCCACCAACCGTATTTGTTGATTGATCCATCTTGGTTTGTCTTCACCTTGAAGATCCACTTGCATCCAATAGCTTTCTTATCCTTTGGTAGTTCCACCAATCTCCATGTGTGTTTCTTCATAAGAGCTTGATACTCAAGATCCATTGCTTGGATCCACTCCTCTTTGTTCCTTGCTTCATCTACACACGTAGATTCATCAAAAGAGGTTAGGAAAGGATAGTTTGTTCCACCAAAAACTTGTTTACCTTTCTCATCTTAAGTGAGCCTTGAAGACGTTTGTCTTTCCCTTGATGTCCTCCTTGGCTTTTGACTTGATGAAGGCCCTTCATCAACATCATCCAAAGTACCATCATTCATGTCATCAACATCAAGATTGTTAGATCCAACTACAACATCACCACTTGAAAAACTCTTTGGAATTTTACCCTCATAAAAAATGAGATCTCTCCCAATGATCACTTTATTAGTAGAAAGAATGTAAACCTTGTAAGCTTTCTTACCTCACTATATCCAACAAAAATGTCTTTATTTGAAGATGGATCCACCTTTGTCCTATCATCAAGAGTTATGTTGATATAACAAATACGTCCAAAAGTTTTAAAGAACTTGACACACAACCTTCTACCATACAATACCTCAAAAGAGATTTTCTTATCCAACATAGCACTCGCTATTGCATAGAAAATTAGCACACAATAAGGCTTGATTCCAAAATGGTTTTGGAAGATTAGCACTTAACCTCATGGATTTTGCTCCTTAACACAAGTTTTTATTCTTCATCTTGGCAACTCCATTTTGTTGTGGTGTCTTTCGACTTTTGTACTCCCTCTTGATCCCATGCTCATCACAAAAAGCTCTAAACTGGTAGAAATATACTCGCCACCATTGTCACTCCTCAAGCACTTGATTTTGGTAGAGAATTGGACTTCCCTTGCAATTTTGAACTTGACAAAGACATCATACACTTCATCTTTGCTCTTTAGTAGATATACCCAACAAAATCTACTAAAATCATCAATAAAGACTACATACATCTTAGCACCACTATTGCTAATTGTAGTAATTCCATGAATATCCAAATGCACAACTTGAAATCATTGCATACATCAATGAGCCGATATTGGAGTGTAAAACGTCCTCCAAGACCTCCAATAGAGAATGAGCGTTAAGAACACTATAAGGGAGTGCAGTGGATGAAACCGTCCCAACCAATCCTAGACCATCCGATCTAGCCCCCGAGCACTAGGGAGTATGGCAAATCAATATAGGAAGCGCTTACCAATCCGACAACATAACGGCCGCATACTCTCAATAAATCCAATGGACACAGGAGTGAGTATATATAGAGAGAAGCCCCTCCCCTGCCTGTCCATGCAATGAATCCACATGTAAGCGTGTTATCAACTCATGCCTAACTCCCATGCATGTCCACTGCATGTAGGTACCCCTAACTCATAATAGCAAAGACCCATGCATAGACACAGTGCATGTACATCCTATCCCATACTAGGATGCAACACACATGCCTATACTGCATGCAGACATAGCCTAAGATCCTACTTAACTATTGTCCAAATTAGGCCTGGCCCCTACATCCAAGGCAGTCCCCTAATGGTACAAACCCCCCATTAGGGCCGTAACATACCTCCCCCTTTATTTTAGTTCTGTCCTCAAAACTTAAAGTCCGGGAAACTCTTCCTTAGATTACTTTCTAGTTCCCATAAATCCTCATCATTAGAATATCCTTTCCAACGAACTAGATATCTGCTCAATAACATCCCGATTTTGCATTCGCTTGGATCTCGTATCAAGAATATTTTCAGGTTTTAAAGGAATCCTCTCATATACGTCTTCAAACGAATCTAGATTAGTACCAGAACCAACACGATCTCCCTCATGTAAACTCATCTTCAGATGACTTACATTAAACACAAGATGAGCCCTGGTTCCTTTTGGTAACTCTAATCGGTAAGCTAAAGATCCAATCTTTTTCAAGATTCTATAAGGTGCACTATACCTAGCAGATAGTTTGTAATGCTTCCCAGTGCGCATTACCTTGGAATCCTTTGGAATTCTAAGATACACCCAATCTCCAACTTGAAACTCCCGAGGCGATCTTTTCAGATTAGCAAAATGTCTTACCCAATCCTGGGCACTTAAAACATTTTCATGTGCTAGTTGTAACATTTCTTGCATTTCACACAAGAAATTCGCTACTTTCTGAACTTTAATCGACTCAGTTTCAACCGTTATCGGAGATCTAGGCTAAAATCCATACATAAGCATAAACGGACTATACCCAGTAGCCGAATGCTTACTACTGTTATAAGCAAACTCAATCAATGGAAGATACTTTTCCCATTGAGATTGCCTAAGTGAAACGTATGCATGAAGCATTTGTTCCATAGTCTGATTAGTCCTCTCAGTCTGACCATTGGATTCCGGATGGTCAGTTGAACCCATGCTCAAAGATGTCTCAAGCTTTTCAAACACTATTGTCCAAAATCAGCCTGTAAACTTAGGATCCCGATCACTAACACTGTTAGATGGCAACCCATATAGCCTAAACAAACGTTCAACAAACACGAGCTAAATCAGATGCTTTAATTGTAGTCTTTATCGGAATAAACGTAGCCAATTTTGTTAACCGATCAACTATGACTCAAATTGCATCATTCTGTTTATTCGTCCTCGGCAAACCAACTACAAAGTCCATTGAAATACTATCCCATCGTTTAGAAGGAATATCCAATGGATGTAAAAGTCCACCAGCCTTTAAGCACTCTGGTTTATTCCGCTGGCACTTATCACAGTTCAACACAAGATTCTACAAAAGGTTTCAACTTTGGCCAAAAAAAGTCCCTTCGTACCAAATCTAGAGTACGATGTATACTTGGATGCCCAACACAAGGTGCGTCATGACATTCAAATAAATTTTTCTTTTTTAATGCATCCACATCTGGTACACACACTTTTCCCCTTCGGAACAAAATCTCATTCCGAATGAAAAAATCATCCACTACCTTCTTATCTTTCACAACTAGCTGATCACCTTGCAAATTAGTTCCTGATTGAGAGCCATTCAGAACTCTTTGCCATATAGGTCCAAAATGAGAATCTTGTCTAAAGACCTCGAAATGAAAGATAGAAATCAGTAGTGATCTCTGTGAATGACAACTCATTCACCTCTACAATCCGACTTAAGGCATCCACCACTTGATTTGACGATCCTTTTATATATCTCAAATCAAAGTCGAATTCTTGCATCAGCTCAGCCCATCGAGCCTTTCGACCTCTAAGGTCTTTCTGATTACAGAAATACTTTAATGGTTGGTGATCTGAGCACACTATAAATTGACTACCATATAAATAGTGTCTCCACGTTTTCAACGCATGCACCATCGCAAACAGTTCTTTTTCCTGAGTTGTATATCTAGTCTGTGCATCAGACAACTTCTTACTCTTAAAAGCAACAGAACTGCACCAATTGCATAATCACTAGCATCCACTTTAACCAGAAAAGGTTTATCCAGATCTGCTATGATCAATACTGGTGCTGAGACAATTAGTTCTTTAAGTTTATTAAAACTTGCATCCAATGTCTCATTCCACACAAGAGGTGGACTCGGCCTACCCTTTCGAGTAATTATCCCCTTCAACACATTGTTGAGAGGTGCAGCAATCAATGAATAATCCAAGATGAATCTATGGAAGAAAACAGTAAATCCCAAAAAAGATTTAAGTTTTCTTATTGTCTTAGGAATTGGCCATTCCAGAACTATTTTAATCTTTTCCCGATCTATCATTATTCCCTTCTAGGATATGACATGACCTAGATATAACAGTTCTTTCTTAAAGAATTCACACTTCGACTCTTTAGCATAAATCTTCTCCTATCTCAAAATCCTCAAGATTGTCCTAAGATGCTTCTTATGCTCTTTGAGTGTTTTACTATAGATGATTATATCATCTAAAAACACTACAAAAAACTTTCCCAGATATGGACGAAACAAGTCGTTCATCATTTGCTGGAAAGTAACCAGAGCGTTTGTTAACCCAAACGGTAACACCAAAAATTCATCACCACCAAATCTAGTCCTAAAACCTATCTTAGACACATATCCTGGATGAATTCGAATTTGATGATAACCAGTTCGCAAGTCAATTTTAGTAAAATATCTAGCTCCATCCAAACGATCAACCAAATCGTCCATCCTAGGTAGAGGATTTTTATTCTTAATGGTAACTTTATTCAACCCCTTGTAATCCACACACATCCGGAAAGTACCGTCTTTCTTATCCTTAAGAAGGACTGGTGCCCCCCATGGCGACTTACTAGGTCGAATGTTACCCATTTTTAGTAAAGATCTGAATCTGATGAAGGAAACGAAATGGATGGTGGCCAAGGAATACAAAATGACCGATATGAGTCCATCCCACTATTGTTTCGGAATCAAAATTTTTCAAATTCAATCCAGCTGACTGATTTTTATCAGCCATCAAAGATATCTCACAAACGTGTTGAAAAAATATGGAATGGCCAACTGCAAACTGAGTCTCTTTCCACTCAACCCTGGACTGAAGCTGTAAAAGGAACAATTTTCTCAAACTCATGCAGAAAAGGAGGAGATGAAGAAATATTTGGCTCACTCTGTTACGGCCCTAATGGTCGGTTTGTACCATTAGGGGGCTGCCTTGGATGTAGGGGCCAGGCCTAATTTGGATAATAGTTAAGTAAGACCTTAGGTTATGCCTGCATGCAATATAGGCATGTGTGTTGCATCCTAGTATGGGATAGGATGTACATGCACTGTGTCTATGCATGGGTCTTTGCTATTATGCAGTGGACATGCATGGGAGTTAGGCATGAGTTGATAGCACGCTTACATGTGGATTCATTGCATGGACAGGCAGGGGAGGGGCTTCTCTCTATATATACCCACTCCTGTGTCCATTTGATTCATTGAGAGTCTGCGGCCGTTATGCTATCGAATTGGTAAGCACTTCCTATCATATTGATTTGCCATACTCCCTAGTGCTTGGGGGCTAGATCGGACGATTTAGGATTGGTTGGGACGGTTTTGTCCACTGCACTCCCTTATAGTGTTCTTAACGCTCATTCTCTATTGGAGGTCTTGGGGGATGTTTTATTGGTAGCAGAGCAGCCAATTGGAGCTTGTGAGCAGCTCGGTGTGGACCAAAGCGTTGTGGAATTGTGTCGACGGAAATCCAAAAAATTTCGGTAGATCGGTGGTCTTCCAAGTAGGTGTTCTGTCCTATTTTGGTTGAATCGATTTTGGAATAAATTTTGGATTGTGTATTCGTTGACAACTTTCCATTTGTGAACCTGAAAGGGTAGTTTCTGCTTATTATGTTCCGATTTCTTGGTTTGTGAGCAGAATAGTGGTTGCATGGGGTTTCGAAATCTTCTTCCCGGGATGGGATGTTAGATGGAGCTTGTTGCAAACTGTTTATTGAGCTATGCTTTGATGATAGGTTGAGAACTATGATTTTCATTCATGCATAGCTTGAGCAGATTGTAGGCTCTAAAATTTAAGGGTTTGAGAAAATCTGCATTATGTGGGTTCTTACAAATCAAAAGCTTTTAGCAAACTAAGATGGAATCTGGAACAGTAATGAAGAATGGATATAATTGCCCAAGTTTTCAGATGGCTGTCTCCTTGTGAACCCTTTTCTTTCTTTTTGTGCATGCAAAAAAGTTGAAGACTGCTTTGTGATTGAAGCTTGTCTTCAGAGAAATTCTGTTGCATGTACAAAATCTGGAGAGAGGTGCTTAAATCTTGAATCCCTGTTGGGCTGCAAGAGATTTGTCAGTAGTAGGGCTACTGGTGGGCGGTCGTGGTGCCATTAAACCTTTTTTCTTATTCACCTAAAAAAACCCTGATTCTACATCAATGAATCCACAAAAGAACTAAAAATCGCAAGCTATGGGCGCTATCCAGCGTCTCAGGAGGAGCAGTTGTAGATCCGGGGAGGAGGAGGTGCGATAGCCTATGTTCGGGCGCACTCTCTCTCTCTCTCTCTCTCTCTCTCTCTCTCTCTCTCTCTCTCTCTCTCTCTCTCTCTCTCTCTCTCTCTCTGGATCCAGCCCTCTGTTCGCAATCTGACTTTCAGGCTGGAGGGCGCGAGTTAGGTGAAGAAAAAGGGGGGGGGGGTGGTTTAACATGCATAGGGCTTTGACTTGTATAAAACTTTTCTTTTTAGTGTGTGTGTTGTACACAATGGAAATTTTTTTGGTGCATCTTGGATCTTCATGGCCTCATCGGATGGCCATAGTCTATGTAAAGTTTTTATGGGTTCTTAGAATATTTTTTTGATCCTAAGTTGAAAATTAGTCTCTGGCTTATTTTCTAAGTGTAAGATGACGATTGCTAAAAGAATTGTTTTTTGTGCGGTTTCAGACGGTTTCCACAATTCTTATCGCAATTCTTTGTTGTGTTGGCAGTTATGGCTGACATGGAACAAGAATTATGTGATGAGGGAGTTCCTTCACCAATTCGAAGTGTGGGAAGCCCGGACAATGGTCCGCAGTCTATTCTGGATGTGATAGGCAAAGCACTGCTAGAAATCCACTAGAGTAACAAGCAGCGGGACAAGCAAATCAAATTTCTTTTGTCTAAGCATGATGCGACACCTTATTCACACTTAGATTTCAACCGGAAGTTTTTTCGGGGGACAAGAAATTTAAGCAGCCGGCAGCAGTGGAGTCTTGGATTAACAGGTGGAATAGCTATTTTGGTCTGCATGGAGTACCTAAGGAGAAGCGAATTTCTTTAGTACTGATTTTTTTGGAAGGAAAAGCCATGTCGTGGTGGCAAGATCTCGATCCTAATCCAATCACTTGGGATGCTTTTCGGGATGTATTCTTGAAAGCATTTATGACTGTGGATGAAAGAGACTTGTATCAGCATTTTGTAGAGCTTAAGATGGGGTCGCGTGACTTGGACACTTGTGTCCAAGAGTTCATGAATCTTCTTACTAAAGTGCCGCATTTTTTGAAAAAGTACACTGAGTGGCAGTTTGTGAATGGATTGCCAGCGGATCTTCAGAATGAATGCAAGTGCAATTCTTTGAACTCGTTGGAGGATGCCTTTCGGATCGCACGTGTGTACGATCAAACGGTGGTAGCTTCTAGGAAACGGGGGCAAGAGAAAAGATCAACAAATTTCCGACCGCGAAAAAAGCCAAAAAAGTTTTTTGATGAACTTGAGAGTTTGGCTTATCAGAAACCCAAGTCAGCGAAGAAATTGAAGAAAAAGTCTACGTCATCAGTCAGAGATGCCTTCAAACAGGGACTGTGTTTCAATTGTGGCAAGGCGGGCCATCTGGCTAAAGAGTGCCCGTTAAAGAACAAGTCCTCATCTAATCTTATGACAATTGATTTGCCAGCAGGTAAAATGGAAATTGATGTTATTAAGAGTACTTGTGAATGTCAATTCAGTACATTGTCTTTTGTTCCTCACAATTTGTTTCGAGTAAGGGGCAAGTTGTTAGGGAAAGATGTGAATGTATTGTTGGATTCAAGCAGTACTCATAATTTTATTAATTCTCAACTTGTGCAGAGACTCCAGGTGCCTACCAAGCCAAGTGACCATCGTTATGTGGTTAAGCTTGCGTCGGGTGCAGATACTGAAGTTTTTGAAGTAATGGTTCCGGATTTGGAGCTGGATCTTCAAGGCCATATTGAGAAGATTAATTTCCATGTTAAGATAGAATTAATTCCGGGTAGTCAACTTATCTTCCGACAACCGTATCGATTTAGTTTGAAGGAAGAGGAGGAAGTGACTCGACAAATTGAGGAATAGACATATGAGCAATCAATTTTTGAAATGATTACTTGCAAATTAATAAGTCTTTATGTCAAAGGATAACTTAGTAACTCAAAATTGATTCAAAAGAAGATCTAAATGTGATGTTACACCGACACCTAGAGATTTAAGATTTCTTAATCATTATTAATTGACTTTTCGTTGTTCGGTTATCCTTGAAGATAGTTGAGAATTGTTTGTTTTAATTTATATTGCTTATACATAATTTGTGCATCATCAGAATTCATTAGTAAAAATTATGTGCATAGAATATAGAGAATTTTTGATATAGGATATTTCTCAATTGAGAAATAGACTCAACTCACTAGTGATTGTATCCTAGAGAGTTCAATTGGATAACATATCCTAACAATTATAGGAATGACAACTACGTTTATATGAAATTCAACAAAACTTAGTATATCTAGACTCAATTCTAGATATTAATATGAAGTTTTTTGTAGTTGAAGACTCTTATCAATACAATTTTGGTATGCCTTTTGTCTTTGATTACTTGATGAATGGAAAATTCGAATAAGTTGCATTTCCATTAAGAATATGGTTTGAAGAATATTTTCAAGATCCAGTAGTCTTTCCTAGGAAAAAAATATTTTAGAATGAGTCTTATATATTTAGAGTTGTGTGTTGGACATACACTCCAATATTATTTAAGGATTAATTATGATTGTTGAAATCTAGTAATATATGCATGAGGAATTTGATGTCGAACGAATATAGATGCTCTATAGTGTTGCCTTGACCAATCCCTATCAGAATGTCAAAGAGTTGCAACATTTACTTTTGCTATGCATTTTGGTTTGAAGAGAAAGAGGTTTTCTGAACAAGATGCAAAGGATTACATCAAATATTTGGGAAAAGAGAGAAACAATGTCATGTAGTTTTAATTTGATAACCCAACAATGCCAATATATTTGTGTTTGTGCAATGTACAATATTTTCATTTTGACAGACAAAATTTACTAAATATAACTAGAATGTTAAAGCATTTGTCATTTTTATGGATAAGATTGTGAAAACAAAAACACACTTGAAACATAGCATGAAGTTTATGGTCTTATGATTGAATTTTGATTTCCAAACATTGAGATTTATTTGTGCAGATTTAGAATTCAACAAATTTAATCTACCATGAGAAGAATTTCAATTAAAGGGTGAGTACTTGCTCTACAAAAGAATTATAATATTTATTATTGTGTCCTATGTTGTTGCCAATCTTGTATATATTTTAAGCTATTGAAACATTTACATGCAACTTTCTTGAAGAAATATACTAATAATGATTTTGTCTTGTTGCCAATCTTGTATATGTACTAAGCTATCATTTATATAAAAATTCGCATAGCAATTTTCCTGGAAGACGTAATGCTTGAGAAGTTGGGGCCAACATATTTTTATGATGATGTTTTTTTGTATTATCATCCCATGGGTTGATAATACAAAAAAAACATCATCATAACAATTTATAAGGACATTTTTGTATACAAACATTGATATAAAACAACATATTATCCTCCTACAGATGTACAATAAGCACTTCATAAAGTGACTTTCTAGTAAAATTTAAAAAACTATAAAATTGAACTACAAAATAGGCACAATAACTCACCATTTCTGCAAAATTCTACAAAGTATAAGTTAGTAAAAAATTATCTATTTGTAATAAATTTTGAGAGACTTCAGAATAACAAGATTTGCATGAGTCTCATTATTATTGAACAAATGTGTGAAGTAAAGAATACACTTTGATCAACAATTGCCAACTTATCATGAGATTAAGCAAAGAACTCAACATCTACATACATTATCCAAGATAAAGAAACAGAAACTGTGAGTACGTATTGTGCACTTTGAAAAGGTCGTAGCTTAAAACATAAAAAATTAGAATGTGTATGAATCATCATGATAACTTTTCGACATCTCATTGTTGTCACACCAAAGCTAATAATTTCAATTGTACATTTTTTTGCCATCAAATTATAAGGTCTTCTAGCTTAAAATATAAAAAAATTAAAAAAAGTATGAATCGTCACGATAACTATCAATAGCTCACGATTGTCACAACAAAGCTAGTGAATACACTTTTACATTTCGCTATCAAGATATAAGAGGCCCACAACTTCAAATCAAAGTTCAAATTCCAAGAAAAGGAATAAAATGTCAAGATTCACAAAAACACGTTTCTAGCATAAGTACAAATTTTAAATAACTAATCCTACTATTTATATATATATTTTTTCAATAAAAAAATGGTCGCCTTTGTGGTAAAATAGTACAACGTAACTTCGATAAAATTGTTAGGCCTTTTTGGTGACTATATTATCTCGTCATTTTTTCAAAAATGTAACTACTTGCTCGTTTTTGCTATGCCACAATCTAAATGATGCTCTTGATTTAAATAGCGTTCAAACTTCAGACCAACATTTTTCATAATAAATCACTTAAAAATGGAAAAAAAAGAAGTTTCACATGAAAAGATTAACTAAGAAAAATTTAGCATCAAAATTTCAATTCCACTTTTGATAGCATAAAAATGTTGCCAAAGGCAATCATGTATCGGGCAGGTCATTGTCACATATAATTCAATCTTTAGACAAGTTGGTGGCCTCCATTGCTCGCTGCCCAATTCTCAAATTATATGTGATCATGGACCTCCCAATAATGGCCTTTATCTAGTACATTCCTGTTTTCTTGGGCACTGCGTGATTTTCTTCTCATTTTTGATTCATGTATATATTTTTCTCTTTAAAAACTTCTTTTTTGTCAACGTCTGTCCTAAAAGCTAAAACTTTTCGTCCTTAAAAATTCAAGCTAATTTGGTGGTGGTAACTGTTAACCATGACGAGCGATTTGTTAATAATATTTAAGTTGATTGTCGGACTTTAGTGGTTCAAAGTAAGTGGCAGAAGTATTGAGGTGGTTACTGTCGTTGGACTATGCCGATTGTTCCTGACAATGAACGGAGACGCGGACTGATGAGAGGGTGCGTCCACTTTTAGAAAGTAATTGCCGTTATTACCTGCTCCTAACTTTACCCATTTAGCACCTTTCTTCATCGATCTATGCACACCCCCCCCCCCCCCCCCTCAGTCGAACATCTTCTTCTTCGTCTACGGTATCCCTCACAATGTACAGGAGGAGATACCCCCGTCTCGCATATACGAGCCCTATCTCCTCCTCCTATGCGATAACTTATTTAGCAGCTGGAAAGCAGGCTAAATATATTGTTTAGTATAATTGACAAGTGTCATCCGATCTTACGTCAACACGTTCATCTCTCCACTGCTCATCAATGGCCACGTGTCCCCGTCCATCAGTGTGCTTTGCTTTGGGACATCTTTCATATCGTAGAGTCTTACTGTACTTCGTATTATGATTATTACGTATAGCAGTGAAAGTCAGAACGTCCCGTACATATATACGGCGTACGCAATTTGCAACGCGACATCTCAAATGAATCATAAATGATGAGTATGCCACTGCCATTCGATGTTCTTGGACTCTGGAGCCATTAGTTTTCAACGATCCTCATTCCTGAGGATCTGTGGCTGCCTTGAGGCGTGGCTGGAGCTGGACTTTGGAAATTGGGAGGGTGTGAATCGCGAGAATGCGGGGACAAGGAGGCTGATTCCTGAATTTTGAAACACAAAAATCAGAATCTAGATACCTGAGCGAAGCCTTCGATCACTTGGGGATGTGGAAGGGCAAGAATTTCCCTCCTATATGAATCGTGCTTTGAAGTTTATCTAATTTGAATTTTGGATACTATCTTTCAGAAGATGCCTACCGGATTCCAAGGAACCCACCGAAAGTCACTTAGATTGTGACCGCATCATAATTAAGGCTGGGAAACGTGAAGCTTACACGATCAATCTTGAAACTTGAAAGGATATTCATCTTTTGAAAAACTATTATGACAGAACAAACCAATTGAAGCTAGGCTATAAGAAAATGAAGTTGCATTGATTTCTTCATGAAGCGGTTTTTTATTGAGACTTGGAAAGGCGGATCAGGAACTTAATACGAGGCCGCTTCTGTCTCGCCGGTTGGAAGCTTGACATTCAACGTAGCCGGCCGATTGCTTATTTATTGTGAGGCTTCTCAATACTGAAGGTGCTGGTTCAGTTCTGCAATCTTCTATTACAGAATTATTGAAAGTGAAAAATACTTTCTTTAATCTTTGCAGATTGAGTCTATAAGCAACAGGGAAAGAAAATTGTGATCTATGGGACGCGGAAAGATAGAAATAAAGAGAATCGATAACGCAACAAGTCGGCAGGTGACCTTCTCAAAACGAAAGAGCGGGTTACTGAAGAAAGCGCATGAGTTGTCAGTACTCTGTGATGCCCAAGTTGCAGCAATAATATTTTCAAGCACAGGGAAGCTTTTCCATTATGCTAGCTCAAGGTAGGTGATCTACCTAGATGAAATTTCTTCTACTTGCCCTTGGGGTTTCTCTTTGGGATCACAAAAATAGTCCGAAAATTATGGTTAAGTCTGTAGAGAATGAAACAAATTTATCTTCTTTTCTTTAAACTGTTTGATTATCTTTCGAAGTACGCTATTCTGATTAATGTGCTCCATTGGAACTTCGTGTTTCTAGGGCAATGTTTCTAAGTTTAATCAAAGCCAGTATCACTTTTAAGAACGTTGATTTATGCCGGTTTGATAAGTTTGTTCATTTCAAATAACCTGAAGTCCCCTCAAGTATTTCCTCTACGTGATCAAAATGATTTCGTAGCTCAGGGACACAGTATACGTTACTAGGTGTCTTTCATGCTCTGTATAGCCCTGAAGGAATATAGCTACTGTGCAGTGCGCATTTGTGAAGAGGATAGATTTAAGGCACACCGGTTTGAAAGGGCTGTTTTCCTGATTGGTATAAGAACCTTCGAGCTTGAATATCTTTAGCTTTTTCATGGACGTCCAATAGCCTTTAAAGGGTAGCTCTCCAATGTTGGTACTACGTTGGCTGCATATTTAGGCCTTCTCGGGGGCTAAATTACGTTGCATAATTTGGCCTTCTGATAGATCATAGGGCAGCAATCTCCCCCTGATAGGGCAGCACATTAGGGCAACAATCTTCTTCGGATATGGCAACATAATAAAGACAGCGTGTTTAGAAAGACAGAGCAGGGCCTCGCTTTTAGGGCAGCAGCTCTTGACAGGGTAGCCCTTTTAAGGCAGTGCTTTTAGAAAGAGAGAAGCATGTTGAGATTACGCCTCGAACAAAAAATTTCAGAGAGCTGAAAATGTGAAATTTAAGCAGCGTTGGTCTGACGAATATCACTTGTGTATGAATTGTGGCTACCAACCTTACTTTGAATCTTTCGATTTCCTCCTTTGCAGAGCACCTGATTTCAAAGACCCACTTGTTGCCAGCACGTTCCCTTCCTGTGGTAGCTCGACTATAGTCTATGTATTACAATGAAATGATACTTCTCATATATTGCTTGCTCCCATTTGTTTCTCGACTTACTCTTCGTGGCTTCTTCTATGGTTCGAGGTTTCAGAAAATTTTTACTTGCATCGGCAAGCCATCCAGATTCATTAAATCGTGTTGGGATTCTTCGGGGTCTGTTTTATCTTTGAAGTTCTAATTGTTGCACTTCATTCTCAAAGCTCCTCCTGTACTTGCTGATGCTGTTATTGATCTTCATGACGGGTGCCTTTTCTACATTTAATGTTCAGTACATCTGCTTGCATCATCTGTTTGTTCCTTTTGTTCCTTCTCATGCGCTTGTTTGCTTGACGATATGTCGAGGACCTGGCAATTGGATCTTCATAGTCTTCGTCACATCTCATATATCTACTTTTGATCAATCGTTTGGCTACTACCCTTAACTTGGGAAGCCTATCAATGCTATACGGAATCTTAGCTCCTTTTATCCATTTATTAACAAATTCTTTGAAATGTGAGCTATTTGGTTGGTTCGCAGACCATAGCTCTTCATGAGTCCTGCAGTCAGAGATGTTGTGCAGGAGGATTGGGGCTGATCACGTTGTTCAAGATTTCACAGACAACGCTATGAACTGTTGACAGATGGGAGAGACGGTGATGAGGGAGCACCGTGGTATTGTGTGGACCCCGTCTGCTGCACATTGCATTGATCTTCTCATCCTTGACATGGTCGCACTTCCATGGGTTCGTGAGGTACAATTTTCATCACTTTGTAAAGCTCGACACCGGGAGAGAGGGAGGCAGATGATGAGTTGTTGGGGGGTGGAGAGGTGTTTGGGCCTAGTTATGAGGAGGAGTGGATGGAGGACGGATAGGCAGAGGATGAGGGTGAGCGTGAGGGACACACAACATTTAGCCAGGAGGAGCCAACCATTCATGCACCTGGCCGTAGAGGGCGACCTAGAGGTTCCAGGGCGGGAGTGGGTTGGGGGCATTGTTTGTATCATAGGCAACTGAGGGCTAGCTCGACCCTGATTTTGTAGGGCCTTCCCATGGTATGAGATCACAGTTGAGAGGGCGACCTAGAGGGAGCAGCAGAGGATGAGCAGTTGGAGCCAGCCAGGAGGGGGCAAGAGGGAGAGGGAGAGGCAGGGGACAGGGTGGAGGCAGAGGCAAAGGCGGAGACAGTGGAAGAAGCAGAGGTAGTGGTAGAGGCAGAGGCAGAGGTAGGGCTCACAATGCATGACACCCTCAACGTCATCTGCAGACTCCCTATTTGGCAGTTCCACAAAGATAACTTGCACTTTGAGTTAGAGGATGAGTGTTAGTTGTACTGTGTGTACAATGTTTATGGGACATTGTTTATCAAACATCATTGTACTTTTTTATGGCCTTGAGCCCGACATATTGTCACGTTTTTACATTGTGTCTTGTTGGTTTGTGTTTTGATATGGTTTCTTTTAGAATGGTTTACTACGGTATGGTAATTATCACATTCTACATGGAGAGAGAGAGAGAGAGAGAGAGAGAGAGAGAGAGAGAGAGAGAGAGAGAGAGAGAGAGAGAGAGAGAGAGAGAGAGAGAGAATGGTTTCAATGGTTTGCTATGCTGCATAACCATTGTCAAATTTGATGTTGTTCAGTAAAGTGCGCATCATTTCATTTCACACAATATATAGATTTGATTGAATACCCTACTATATAGAAATTCACTTAATGGCCCAAAACTGGACGACATTGGTCTTGAAAATCTTGGCAAACTAGATAAATGAACTGCTCTCAAAAAAACCTTTCATTTGATACCCATATTGGCACCAAAAAAATTTCAAGAAAAAAAAAAGTTAAGGAAAACTCTAATGGCAAATCCCAAATCGCGTTTCGGAATGTGGCTTGCATCTTTGCTTATGATTATCAAGGCTCATTGTTCGTTGTTCATTTTTATTTAAAAATTAAGTTTCGTACTATATGCTCTCTAAACTCAACAAGGTGGGAAAAACCATTCCAATATTAAGTATATTATTTTATCATATTAAATCTCCACTTGTGAAACTTGCCAAGTTCCTATAGACCTTCTTATTCTATCAAGCTGTACAGACATGATGACAAGTCAATGTACATATGATCCACATTATCAAAATATGACCACAACATGTCATAGATTTTATTTCGAACAACATCATTTTGGATCAACATGGTTGAATTTCCTGCAAGAATATTGTATGACTTGACTACCAAAAGCACAAGCAATAATCAATTTTTACACATCCCAATCCTTGTCATATCATGATTTTCCATCTTAAGCTTTTGACCAAGAACATACCAGATCTTATCAAATTGTAGGTCACTATGTAAAGTGAATATAATTTCATCACCATAAAGCAAAAGAAAGATGGCATGATCTCTATCAAACTTGAAGTAGAAAGGGTGTAGATGGGAGTAAACGTAGCCCCTTGCTGCCCTCTTGAGTCCTTCTAGACCTTCATCATGTTGTCAAAACTAGATATTCCTTGTTTTGAACAAAGTGTGCCTTGAGTTGCTCCATGTAGTCTTCTTCCACCAACTTATTGATGTTGCCATGCTTGTAGATCCTTTCACAAAAATTGACCTCCTTGTGTTGATGAAGAGAGATAATATCCAAATGTTGGTCATTCCAAAGAGGTTCATCACCTTTTTCCATTACTTCACACCATTCCCCACTTTTGGTAGCATTTTTGAAGGGAAAGAGATACCTCTTCTTGAACAATAGAAGTAATCGAAACAAGCTTAATTCAATTGTTGGATCATAAGTAAGGCTTGAAGAAATCTTGCTATTCTGACCTTCTATTAATAGGTGTAGGAATTGACTTACGTCGTAATGATTCAACATAATTATCATTTACAATGTCAACAAATATTGGACTCTACCAAAGTACCACCACCTCTCGACTTGCAAAGATCACCCTCATCAAGTCTATTGTTTCTACTCATAAGAGGATCATACAATCTACATATTTATTAGAATCTGAGACATTGTTTGTTGGAAAATTACTTTTTTGGAATCGTTATTATAAAATTTAGAAAAATTGTAACACTCTTCAAGACTAGTATGATCACAACTAGTGCCACTATCATTTTGCTATGATGTAAGGAACTATTAGCAACCAACAGTGTTAAGCACACCTCTCATCATCTCCATTGATGAAGTTATTGCTTTCCTTACCATTTCCATAAGAGCATTTGTGTGCTTCTTCCTTGAAGCACTTTCTTGCATAGGGACATACTTTTCACAACCAAGCACTTCTTGTGAGATTTGTCCCTTTTGCCTTGACTTGAAGAGGCATTACATTTTTTTTTTTATGTTTGTTATAAGATTCCTATTAAGATTCTTCTAACCGATTCCAGCTATCAAAAGAGCATAAACAATATCAAGTAGCGGAGTCGAGCCAGCAAATTACAACAAAGCGCCAACAAATCACAAATAAAGGAGCTCTAGAATCTAGATTCATCGGGAGCGCCAACACCAGAGAAGTCGACTAGTAGCGGACCGACCAACAAGCAGAAACAAAGCCTAGCACCTCACCACCATATTTTACGGCGACGAGAACAAAAGCATGGCCGAGTCGGCAAACAAACTAAATCTACCTGGAATGTAATGTCAGACACCCATAGAAGGTGCATTGTACTCGTAAGCCTTTGGCGCGAGAATTAGAGGTAGATCAACGCTCTAATGGGCATAAAGTGAAAAAGGACCCAAGTAGTTAAATTGGAATTTGGAATTGTTAAACTTTGTAAAGTCAAGTTCTTATGGCACATGGTTATGGGTGAACCAAAAACGCTAATCCTAGGTTTGTCTATATAAGGGCATGTGACACCATTTTGTGATCACTTTTCATGGAGAAGAATAGAGATTGAGAGAGAGAGAGAGTATCTCTTCCTTCCATTCTTGCTTGTTTGCAAAGCCCTCCTATTTTTCTTGTGTGTGATTCTTGTGAATGTTGAATGCATGTTTTGTTTTTGTTAATCAATCTATCACAATCAAGAATGATCATTAGCACTTGCATTCATCCACTAGGTTCAAAATTAATCCATAAAATTCACACTCAAGAAAAATAGGCGTTAGAAATACGTTTTGGAGTGATCATTAAGATCCAGAAGGTAGGCTTTCGTTCATTGTTCACCTCCCTTGAGAAGATCAACCTCTTGAGGAGAAGATCTAAAGGATGCCTAGATAAGCCAACCAAGATCCAAGAAAGGATCCAAACCACCAAAGAAAAGACCAAAAAGAAGAGAAGAAGAAGATGAAGAAACCCCAAGATCTAAGACATTCCACTTTTAGATCATAAACTAAGCTTGACACCCTTATTAGGCTTAGATCCCCATTCCCATTTCCTTGCTTCCTCTAGATCCGACCGATTAGGGAGGCACAAAAAGGGTACAACATTTTTTTGGCGCCATTTCCGGGGAGACAGTGCTAAGCAGATCTAGGAATGGACATTTTGTTTGCATTTTTTTGCTCTTTTCTTTCTTTTTGACAAGTTTATTACTCGTCCTAATGGATTTTTTTGAGTTTCTGTTATTTTTATTACTTGCCAGTTTCTAGAGAGCAGAGCAGACCCAGATGTATCATTAGTCAACTCGGCAAGTAATGTGTGTTACTCGCCTCTTGTGATTATTACTCGTCGACCTCAAAATCTCGAGATTTTCACAGTAACTTCACTTGCCCTCTACATAGAGCCCTCTGCTAGGCCAGAACTCCCATCAGGCGGCTATTACTCACCAACTGCTCCACTTTTCTCACCCACTTCAGAGTGTGTTCTGATCATCATTTATAGTACACATGTAGCCTGGCGAGTAATTAGCTATTACTCGCCCTTGCCTACTACTTGCCATCAGAGAAAGTTTAATTTTTTTTCTGAGTGACTGACCATCAGAACCCATCTGCACTTTTTGATTTTCTCCGATTGTCTTTTGGATTTGCAATTTCTTATCTTTTCATCCATTTGATCTTTCTTTAGATCCCGATCTGATCTTGATCTGAGTTCGATTTCATTTCGGTTTGATTTCCATTTCGATCTATTTTTTTATCACCCAGATATAGAAAAGATCTACAAAAATATCTGAGAAAATGACAACTAAAAAGACCAAAAATAATCTCACCTTCCGTTTCGGTGTATGCATCTCAGATCCGGTTGGAGATTATTGACTCTGGATCCTCCTGATCTTGAGGAATTTATCAACGTACCCATAGAAATACACCACGAAAACATTGACGTGGATCCACCACTGATGGACAATCCAAGGCCCTTTGTACCTCATGTCGTCCGGAACGACCTTCCAAGGTTTGATGAAAAGAGAGATTCGCGACGATTCTTGCAGATCTACACTTAGGCGTGTAGAGCCTATGGAGACGACAGCCCGCAAGAGCTGTTAAGATAATTCAATCTATGCCTAACCAACACTGCGAAGGATTGGTATTTCAATCTGGAGTAGAACAAACGAGATGATTGGAATATCTTACAAGCCGAATTCATCACTCAATTCAAGACCATCCACTTCTTTTCCGATCCCTTCCTGCAACTAGGACATATTTGCATGGATAAGAAGAATGAATCCTTGCTTGATTACATCGAACGGATCAAGAGGTTACGTGGAGGATGTGACCCAGAGAGTGTACCATACCATAGCGTCCTCACATGGGTCATGGAAGGATTACGCAAGGGAATGAAAAGAAGAGACAAGTATGTGTCTTTACATTGCTTGAGTTTGCTAACATGAAACACTGGATGCACTTTGCATCCCACAAGTAGCTGTAGCTTATAAGCCACACCACTAACCTTCTCGATAATCGACCATGGTCCACAAAACCTAGGAGATATCTTGGCACACCTTCCTATGCATAGCACCTTCAACTTCGGAGGAACTAGTAAGTATACCCAATCTCCTACCTCAAATTCCCTGTAGGTACGGTTCTCACGAGCATAACTCTCTGCCCTGAACATAGCCCTGGACAAGTTATCCCGTGCCATCTCTAGCCTCTACTGCATCTAAGTCAAAAACTCTGCAGCGCTAGGTACCTTCTGTGGAATGCCTATGGTAGCAGGACTCAATGGCCTAAAACCATAATTGAGCTCAGATGGACTCAATCCAGTGGACGCATGTCTGTTATCATTATACACAAACTCCAATAGTGGTAAATGCTTTACCCAGTCTGTTTGCGTACCACTACCATATGCTCTAAGCATATCCTCTAAGATCTGGTTCACTCTATCTGTCTGAGGATGCTCAGGACTTCTCATCCGCAACTATGTCCCCAGCTTGGCGAACACCTCAGTCCAGAAATTTCCCATAAACTTGGGATCCATGTCAGAGACAATGGACCTAGGAAGACCATGTAACCTGACTATATTCTGGATAAACAACTCAGCAACTTACGGAGCTGTGACCTTCATGGTCGTTGCGATGAAGTGAGCCATCTTAGAGAACCTGTCTACCACTACCATAATGGAATTAAATCCCTTCTGCGTCTTGGGTAGACCAACAATAAAGTCCATAGAGATGCTTTCCCACCTTCCTGTAGGTATCTCTAAAGGGTGGAACAAGCTCGGAAGACTTACTCTCTCGGCCTTGTTCACTTGACAAGCCGTGCAATGCTGGACGTACTCCCTGATGTCTCGCTGCAATCATGGCCAAAAATAATGCCGTCTGACTAACTCAGTAGTCCTATCAATACCCGGGTGCCCTGCGCAGGGACTATCATGGCATTCATGAAGAATCCTACGACGAAGATCCTTCAAGTCTCGCACAAAAACTTTTCCATTTCTCAATAACATACCTTCCTTCATGGTGTATGTTAAATATGTCCCAGTGTGTGTCTCTACGGGAGCGACAACCTCAGCTGACTCTTCCGCATGATCAATAACCTAGCGCGCCTCAGGCCACACACGCTGACAATGTGGATTGTCTTGTTGAGCCTTCTTGATCTCCTCCATGAGGTCATTGTTAACTACAATAAAGCTCATCTGATGCAGTATCCGAAATAGTGCATCGACAACCACATTTTCCTTCCCTCTTTGGAAGCAAATTTCCAAATAAAATTCCTGCATCAGCTCGGCCCACCGAGCTTGGCGGCCTCTCAAATCTGGCTGAGTGCAAAAATACTTCAAAATATGATGGTCAGTATACACAAAATTTGGCACCATATAGGTATTGTCGCCACACCTTCAGCGCATGTATGATCGCATACAGCTCCTGCTCGTGCGTGGGATATCTCTGCTGTGCTGGCGTCAATTTCTTACTTTCAAAGGCAACATGTCTACTCTCTTGATTTAACATTGCACCTACGGCAATGCCACTTGCATCCGTCTCTAGGTCAAAAGGCTTGCTGGGATCAACAATCTTGAGCACTGGAGCTGTGGCCACAGCCTCCTTCAAGTGGTCAAAACTATGTTGTGCTTCAGCATCCCAAACAACCACAGTGTTAAACCCCCGTAACTGGTCTGTCAAAGGAGCAGCTAACCAGGAGTAGTTCCTAATGAACCGTTGGTAGAACTTACAAAAACCTAAGAGAGACTGCACTTGACCACGAAGACCAAATATGAACTTGTGGACTACCAGCCACTCGGGAATCTCCTCTGGTTTCTTGATCAACACCTCTCTATACTGATCAACATATTCCTGCACCATGTGCTGCCTCTGACAATGTATGAACCAAGCATCCGTCACACGCACATGCTCATGTGGAGGAGTGAACTGTGCCCGAAAACTGCACTTGAAGTCAACCCAAGTGAATGGGGCTTGTTGTGATTTCAGCAACTTGCGCCACCACCTGTCAGCAAAGTTAGTAAAATGGTAAGCTGCCTTACGGACATGCCAACCTTCATCGGTGGGTGCTTGTTTCAAATCAACTCTTCCCACTTGTGCAACCACTGATCTACAACATCAATAGTCCTCTGGGAAGTTGTACCAACATATTTTGTGTGTTTTATATCTTTATCAGGAGGAAAATCAATGATCATTTGTGTATTAGAAGAAGGATAACGAGTAGGCAGCTGGGAAGGATACAAAGGCGGAGGCTGAGAAGAAGACGAGGGAAAGACCCCGGCAAGCGACTATATCCTCGTACGCATCTCTGTCATATATCGTTCTAACACATCCATACGTTCTTGTATGGGAGGAGCATCAGTGACAGGCACACTAGGTAATCGGCTGCCAGGACTAAGTGGAGGAGTTTTCATGACTTCAACTGGGCTTGAGGAGATGTCAACTTTGTCATCAACCATGGTATAGGAATTACTCAAGAAATGTGAAATGTGCAAATTTTCAGCTTATTCACAATTTAGAACTGAAAGAGGAAAAGGCAACTGGGAAGTAATAAAACTCTGGAGAAAAAACACAAAGTCAAGGACAGGTAGTACTTCTGTTGCGTCCTACGCTGGTACAAAAATCGGTAAAGACTTTTTTGGGCACCAAATTGGCTTGAAAGGTCGAAAAATCAGGAAAAAAGCGGGTTGTTTGACATCGAATTTCTTCCAAACAGCAAAAGCTTTTCATGAACCGTCAATTGGCAGTAGGTCGCCCTCCTACTAGGCCCAATCTGCACACTTAACAGCAGAAACCGGAGAAAAATCGGAAAAGTTATGCCCAATCCAAAAATCTGACCTGTTTTTTGCTTGACAACCGACTTTATGGTGAAACAAAGGCAAATATGCTCCAAAACCGGCGTATGATGGCTCTGTAGGATCGCTATGGATGCTCGGAACATGCTCTCAAAATCTGATCAGGATCTGAGAAGGCTCAGGAGAGTTATGAGCGAAAAACCTTCAGAAAAAATGCGCTGGCCCTCCAAAAACTTTGAAATTTTCTGAAATCTGAGATTTGCGGCGTGAATCCCTAACATCGCCACACATGCCAATGCCACAGACATATGCAAGTGCCAAGGGACTGTCACCAAAATCGCAGTGGGGGGATGTTAGAAGATTCTTGTGAAGATTCCTCTAACCAATTCCGGCTATCAAAAGAGCATAAATGATATCAAGCAGTGGAGTCGAGCCACCAAACTACAACGAATAGCACCGACAAATCATAGATAAAGGAGCTCCAGAATCTACATTATATCTAGATTTTAATTTTTGATATCTTTAAAATTCTATTGTTAGTGATTGTGAGTTGTAACTTATTTTTGAAATTTAATTGTCTTGAATTTGATTAGCTTTTCCAATTGTCAATCAATGTTGTGTTGCAACTTGCATGTAGGTTGAACTATGTTTCAATGGGGAGAGTTATGAATGAGACCTGCTCCCGCATTGTTTCA
The DNA here is from genome assembly GCA_029204225.1 of Diphasiastrum complanatum. NCBI lineage: Eukaryota > Viridiplantae > Streptophyta > Lycopodiopsida > Lycopodiales > Lycopodiaceae > Diphasiastrum > Diphasiastrum complanatum. The sequence continues at coordinate 24,166,116 of CM055104.1, read as the reverse complement.
ATGCCTTGTGCATGTGTTGAACATGCCTAGATTTCTCTTTCGAAATTTTAGCAAAATTGCCCTAGATCCAAGTGGTGGTGGACACAACACGGTTCTTGGTGAGGTTCTTCACCAAAAAATTGATGGTTCTTTCTATGTTAAGGGCCCATTCCACCTTAGAGATTCTCAAGATTGTCACTACTAGGTTGGCATACATGTTCATTTTGGAGCACCTCATGAATGTAAAAAGTATCCTTAGATAGATGGTTGTGTCTAAGCATTGACACTAGTGGGGCCCATCGTGAGAGCCCATATCCCAAATTTAAAATTCAGTTTTTTCATTTGCACTTTAGTATGAGACAGAGCTATAATGATAGGATTGCAACCTATTTATGATACCTCCACTATGGAAGTTTTATATGAGTTCATGGATAGGTTGGGGGAGTAGTTGCAAAGATGTGTGGTGATTATTGTTGAGATTTATGCTCAATTCCCAATGCCAATTATCATTTCTTTTTTGGTTATCCAATGGCACTTTGTAGGTTAGGAATGTTGAAGCCCGTAACCTATTGGTTGAAGTTTGGAAATAGAAGAATTTTGATTTTTTAGCGTTGAACACATTATGTTCTTGAGTCGTGACTCTTGCACTAGTTTATATTTGGTATTTAGAATTTAGTTTTATGAGCTATATTCTATGATCTATCAAAATTCTATGCTTCTCAATTGTACTACCTACACTTTCAAGAATCATTCGATGATCAAATCATCGTCCATGTCACATGAATGCATGCATTTTGAGTTGTGATGTTCCTAGGTTGAAAAAGCGTATACTCCCACTCCTCGCATAGGATTGCACAACAATTGCATGTGAGAGGAATCAAAGTGTATTTTTGTTCACTTACTCATGATATCATAGTTAGACAAGTTGGTGTATGTGCATGCCAACCTGTGACTTCTGAAAAAATTGAAATACACTATAGAGCCCATGCAAATGTAGTTCAATGGTGTATTTATTACTTATTGTATCGTCAATCCAAGTGGTGAATTCTGATTCCTTGGTCGGGATGTGCAAGTAGCCTCATGAGACATGAAATTGACTAATTGCGTAGGTCAATCTAGATGACATTGATGTGATGAAGATTCCAGACTTGGCACCTAGGTCACAAGAGGAGGAGAAATCATATGCCTTTATCCACGAGGGCCCTTAATTGACTATAGGAAAATTCCAAATTCCAAATTCCAAATTTCACTTTTATGATTTGTTGGGAAGTTGGAAGTTGGAACTTGGCTTATTTTCTAAGGTGTTGATTTTTGGTTAACTTTTAAGAGTTCTAGAGTTCTAACTTCTAGCCAACCTTGGTTCCTTTCCTAACATGAGTTGTGTTGCATTCATTGTGCAGGACCTACTACCTAAGGTGCATTGCAAAGAAGATGACAAACAATAGAGTCTTAGAGCTCATGAGCTCCTGTACTAAATTCTAACTCCATTGACATTGGTGATTCGAGGCATGAGGATTGTACATGATAATGGAACTTGCTATTGGAACTAGCTCAGTAGATTATAGAGGACTTCATGACACATACATCAATATTAAGTTTTAACTGAAGTCTTAGATTAACTTTGAGCTATAGTTACAATTACAAGTAGCTTGTGGGTGAAAATCTAAGTATTGAAAGAGCTTTGTTCTAAGTTCTAACAAGACTCAAGTTTTGTGAATTTTTTAACAAGAGGCCCCTAGCCAATTAATAGATTTTAGATTCAGAGTTCAAGAATCCAAATTTCATCATTCAAATTTTATATTCCAAAATCTAGAATCCATATTACATGACATAACGTACATACGACATAATACACCCAACATTGTAAACTCAAAGTTGTTGGCTTGGTCAGATTTGTCGGCTTGTTCTGATTTGTCGGCTTGGTCCGATCTGTTGGTTGAGTCAGCTTTGTTGGTTGAGTCAGATTTGTTGGTTGCCTCAGATTTGTCGGTTGAGTCAGATTTGTCGGTTGGATCAGAATTTTTCAGGATGCTCATTACCGAATGGATTTGGTCCTGAGCATAGAAATCCAACACCCCCTTTATGTGGATCCTGAAAAACTTTGATCTTCAGATTTAGCATGTCATTAAATCTGAGATGGTGCTCTGCTGGATCGATTTCGATGAATTTGGATTCTAAGGCAGTAATGGGCTGGACCCATATAAGTCATCTTGTACTCCTGTGCTAGCATGCATTTCGTATCCTTCAATAAATTTAGATTGTTACTAAAAAGTAATGTAGGATCCACATAAAGAGTGATGATTATGAAGGAAGGAAAAATAGACTTGAAGTAAACATTCGAGTTTGCCAAGTTTGGAATAAAACCATTCTCGATTAGAAATGCATTGATTTTCTGAAACCAAGCTCTTGGTGATTGTTTCAGACCATACAGAGCCTTGTGGATTTTGCATACTAGATGCTGCTTGCCCCTGAGCTCGTATCCCTCTGGCTGCGACATATAGATCTCCTCTTTGATAGTCCCGTTGAGGAAGGCAGTCTGGACATCCATTTGGTGAACTTTTTGATCGGTTGTAGCTGCAAAGGAGACTAGTAGTCTGATCAAAGCATGCTTAATGACAGGGCTGAAGGTCTTTGAATAATCCAAATTTGGGATCTGGGAGAAGCCTTTGGCGACAAGCCTGGCCTTGTATCGATTGAGTCTTCCTTCAGCATCATACTTTGCCTTGAATATCCATTTGCATGGGATGGGATTTCGATCCTTCGGCAGCTCAGTAACAGTCCATGTTTGATTTTCTATAAGAGAATCGAATTCAGTGTCCATTCCAGCTTTCCACTAGTCAACATCAGGTGTCGACATTGCCTCTAAAATAGTGTTTGGTTCTAGCACAAAGTAGTAGGTTGGATCATCCATGAATTGGGATGGAGGCTATTTGGATCGGTTCGATCTTCTGGGTTGAACTTGGATCCTCTGATGCGGTTCGACTTGTCGAGGGTCTGACTCTTTTTCGGAGTCGATGTCGAGTTGCCTGAGTTCAGAGTTGTCGACTATGGGATTGGAAATCGATGTAGCTTTCTGCTTGTGGTTGAAGAATTGTTCTTCCACAAAAATGACGTCTCTATTGGTGAATGATTTCTGAGTGTCCAAATTGTTAGCTTGTATGCCTTGTGGTCTGGGAAATAGTCGATGAGAATCGACTTTCTGCTGGTGTCGTCCAGCTTCTTTCTTAGATCAGCAGGGATCTTAGCGTAGGCTATGCATCCAAACACTCGAATATGCTTGAGTGATGGTTTCGATCCTGTCCACACTTCATAGGGTGTCTTGCCATTCAGGGCCTTTGTAATGGATCGATTTTGTAAATAGGCCGTTGTAGTAACAGCTTCTTTGGAAGAGAGGAATGGGCTAGCATGCTCTTGGCACTTTCGATGAGTGTCCGATTCTTCCTCTCAGCTACGCCATTGGACTGAGGTGAGTAGCTGGTTGTGTATTGTTGACATATTCCATTGATCTTGCAAAAGTCCTTGAATTTGGTGGAGATGAATTCTCTCCCTCCATCAGTATGTAGAGCCTTGATTTTTCTTTGGGTCTGATTTTCAGCAGACGCCTTGAACTGCTTGAAGAACTTGAAAGCTTTGGATTTGTTCTTCAGACAATAAGTAGTAGTCCTTCGAGAGAAGTCATCAATGAATGTTAGGAAATAGAGGGCTCCCCCTGTGGAAGTAGTTTGCATAGGGCCACAAATGTCGCTATGTACAAGATCAAGCAAACCTTTGGAAGTATGAACTGAATCAGAAATAAAAGGACTTCTAGCATGCTTGCTGATAATACAACTTTCACTTGGAGAAGTTGGTTTGCTGACAGACGGAAGATATTGCACTAGATTCTGAGTCGACATTTGCTAAATATTGTTGAAGTTTAGATGGCCCAATCTGAAATGCCAAAGCATAACAACTGATTTAGAAGTGGATGAATGAAGAGCTTGGCTATTTGTCGAATAGCAGTGACTAAACATCGTCTACCAAAAGCTAAAAATTTCCTAGACTTATTGACTATGGTGCAGCCATCTGTATCGAATTCAACCCTTCGACCAGAATAAGTGATTCTACTTATCGAAAGCAGATTCTTTGTAAGGTTAGGAACATGAAAAAATTTGGACAACAACTTTACATCACCTTTCTGGAACTCGACTTTGACTGTTCCTTCACCTTCGATAAAATGAGATGAGTTGTCTCCAAGTTGCACAACTCTTGAATGGGTGAATGGCTTGTAGCATTGGAACCAGTCTCGATGGTGAGTCATATGTTGAGTTGCTCCGTTGCGGCCCTATCCTCATCCCGACACCTACACTCAGAGGGACACCTTTTCTCATGGTATTCTCAGGCTTGTCGTCTCCTCTCCACATTGGGTATCCAGATCACTGACCTACCTACGGGCACTCATCAGTACATTAGAGGCCTCCTCTACAGATCATATTTTCATATCACCTGGCAGGGTCCATTGGGGACCAAGAGTGATTTCTATCGTACACATTTTCTATCTCTTCTCTCTCTCTCTCTCTCTCTCTCTCTCTCTCTCTCTCTCTCTCTCTCTCTCTCTCTCTCTCTCCTTCTCCTTCTCCTTCTAAGTTTCAGCTTTCACGAGTCAAAGGAAAACACCACCCCTCAAAGTCCATCTTGTAAGTTATTACTTAATACTTCATGTGTTACGTCCACATCCTATACTGCGGATTTGGATTAATTCTTGATGTGGATATTTGGTACTCTAATTTTTATTCCACTTGAAACCCCATTGAATCCAATTGCCTCTATATTCATTACCATCTATTCCTTTCAGGTATCCATGATAGAGTCCCAGACTTGGTTATCTACTCGGGAACTTGCTGCAGATGAAGAACTTGTAGAAATACACGCAAGTTTGAGACAGGTTCACGACACTACACAAAGCCACACCGAATAAGTCAAAGGAAGGCCAAAGAGTCAGAACCATTTGATAGTCGACAATCCTTTGATAGTCAACAATCCCTCGACACAAAAATCCTTTGACAATCGATAGTCGACACCATCGACTCGACAATCTTAGGAAGACGTTCGATGACTGTACAATCAACTTAAAGAGTAATGACTATTAGAGTAACAATGTGTTGTATATACATACAGAGTAAGATGCACAAACAAGAATCACATCAGTAATGTAATTGCTGAGATGCCTAACACTATCGTCCAGTTCTAAAATGTTCTTCTAGGCTTGTATATAGACAAATAGATTTCATTTCAACAATCTTATGTACATTCGCGCAATTCTAATATACTCTGTGATCTTCGATGATTGTATAATGTGTGAATGATTATTGTTGTTTGTACTTTTGAGAGTGAATCGTATACTCCTTATATTTCTTGTGTCTTATCGATTGAGTTGAAGTGTAGAATCACGGCTGTCCTTGATGCCTATGTAATTTTGTAACTATGGTTGTCTAAGACACCTATTGACTCATCGAATAATAGATTGATTCTATTGTGAAAGATAATTCTAAACAAGGTGCTCTATTGTTAGTCTTCCACAATGCTAAGTAACACGAGAGTTTGAGAGTATCATCTGACACCTCGAACTATCGCCCACAGCCTATCGCACCTTAATAGTGGTATTAGAGCTTGTGTTGATTGTCATAACATTTTCAGTTGTCTTATTCTTGACACATGGAGCAATTGTGTTCTAGAATTCGGCTCATTGAGCGATTCAATGGCGATGACTTTCAAATGTGGACGTATCCCATGAAGATGATATTATTGGAGAAAGATTTATGTAATGTGGTCGATAGATTCTTGTGAAAGAATTTTTTTTTTTTAGATGTTAGAATCGACTTCTATAAGTGACCATGTTAGATCATTGATTGATCAACTTGATGTGGTAGAATCACCCATTGCTGATAATGATGTTGTCATGACTCTCTTAAGAAGTCTTCCTACCTCCTACGATCATCTAGTCATGCTAATCTCTGCACATCCCGATTTAACTATGCAAAAAGTCACTTCAATTCTTCTTCAAGAAGTTTGAAGGAAGTCAAACGATGTTTTTACATAAAACAGATTAGTCACACTATATTTGGAAAAGAAGCAACACTCGAAAAATGGTACTATCAATACTTCTTCAAAGTCAGATACTCAACATCCATCATAGCAGGATAAGTCAAAACTTCAACATGTCAAAATCTTCTATAAGTATTGCAAGAAGAAAGGGACATCATATAAAGGATTGTGAAACTCTTGTGAACGAGAACCAACAGGTTCATACTATAGTCATTGATGCTTTTGAATACCAATCCAATCCAAAGTTGTTTTTGGCCGAATCGAATAACGATTCAAATTCTAAATGGTGTTATCTCGACTCAGGTGCAACACAACGTATGACATCTTGACGAGACTAGTTCAAGCAGTTTTCTTTTTAACATCATGACCATACTATTCATCTTGGAGACTCTAGCTCTCTTAAGATCAAAGGCAAAGGAACAATCACCATTAGATTCGATGATGCTTCATCTCGACATATCGACAATGTTTTATATGCTCCAAATTTGACCAAAAACTTATTATCAATTATTCGAATTATTGATCAAGGCCATACTATCATATTTGATGCAAATCAATGCCTTATTTGAGACTACAACTCGAATGTTCTGGTCAAAGGTTATAGGGATGGTCATCTCTATACATTAAGTCATAAATGTGCACTTACATCAAAAGAAAAATTCATGTTTACACCACACCCTCAAAAAAGAATATCCTATGGCATCAATGCCTATGACATCTCAATATGAGATCAATATATTTTTGTTCTACAACAATATTGTCGAAGGCTTAGATATCAACAAGTCATTACCAAAACAGACTTCTGAGACTTGTATTCTTGAACATGCAAGGTCAAGATTTCCCAAAGGCCAAGCTCTTAGAGCTAAAGGGGATTTGATTCACTGTGATCTCTTTGGCCCAATGCAAACCCCATCATGTGAAGGATCAATGTATTTCATTACATTCATTGATGATTTTTCCCGTCAAACCACTATCATGTTCATCGAAGCAAATTAGAAGAATGTTTGTGTTTTCAACAATTCAGACATCTATCTGAAATTTAGACAGGAAGGAAGATCCAAGCCCTATGCACAGATGGAGGGGGAGAGTTCATCTCGAATGCTATGAATGACTTTCTAAGTGAATCCGAGATTTGGAGACATTATTCTTCAAGCTACAATCCTCAACAGAATGGAGTATTCGAACAAAAGAATCAAACTCTTGTCGAGTCATCAAGATCCATATTATTTGTTGCAAATCTTTCGAACAAGTTCTGGGTAGAGGCAATTGCAACAGCCTACTATGTTCAGAATTGTTGCAATACCAAGGCCGTCAACAACAAAACCCTGAGGAGGTTTGGTCAGACCATCTAAGAGTTTTTAAATGTCTGCTATCCTCAAATTCCATCATAACTAAGGAAGAAATTTGATCGAAGCAGTACAAAGTCAATATTTCTTGGATATCCATCAGATTATATACAAGATGTATGATCTACAATTTGGCAAGGCACTTATTTGCAAGGATGTAGTCTTTCTAGAAGACAAATTTCATGATTTCAAAATGAAAAAAAACATGAATTTATTTTTGGTTCAAATGTGATACCACACATTTGTATATTTACTTCAAAAATGGCACAATATACTTGGAAATGAGGATATGCGCTGGACATATATATATTATGAAAGGGCCTATATCATTTTTCGGATGTAATTGCTAAGGACCTGTCTTTTACTTAAGGACAAGACTTCCTGAAATGAAATGACGCCTGTAATACGAAGCGACTATCGCCACAATGAACCATCAATTGTACAATTACATGTACTTGTAACTTATACGCTAACTAGAATTTGTAAATGGAGCGACGCACCAAGAATTTCAAGTGGTGTGTTTGTTTGCTCCGTAGGCTATAAATACAAACACGCTTCATTCTTACATTACCGAGAGAGAAAGAGAGTTATTGTATGTTTGAGATTAAAGAAGTGAATAGAGCGTCTAAGGTTATTTCCTTTAATCTCTGTTCTTCACACTATTGTGTGTGAGTGACTTCGGGTCTACTAGCAATTTCGTACACAACATTACTTAAATCATTCTTTTGGTCAAACAATATGATATCTTGCCAATGTAGAAAAACCAACATTTACACTATGAATGAGATGCAAACTCTAATAGATCTTGATCAAACATCAATCAAAACATAAACTAATGTTGTTGTCCATACAAAAACAGTAATCTACTGTATTTCACACGTTTGGATATGAAAATAGCAATTAATAAGCATTCTACACATAGAATTACAAGATATCACAAGTATATTGCCACAAGAAATTATCAAGCCTTGGAAATTCATGATTAAGTGAGTACATCCATGATACTAAAATAGCACCACATGACTCCATAAACCAAGCTAGTTTTACTAGTCCATCTTCAAGATCTAGTTGACTCAAGAAGATGACCATGAATTCACCAAAAATTGATAGTCTCCAAACATTGGCACTAAGTAGCTCAACACTTGAGAACTTAGCCATGGATGAGTGATATAATGATCCTCCAATAGATTCATTTCCATCAACTAAACCAGCCAAGAATGCTAGTACAAATCCAACATCAAAATGATGCTCACCAATGTAGCTAGTTTTACCATATCTTGACAATTTGCGCACATAATTGCTCAAACATGAGATTTAAGAAGTAAAGTAAACTTGAACAATACTTTCTTGTTGTTTCTTTGACCTTACTTGAGTCTCAATAACCTGCAAAAATAGATCCATAACATCTTTTCCAATTGACTCTCCTCTGATACTCTTAACTAGCTCCAAATTGCCAACTTCCCTTTTAACTTTGTTCAAGCCCTTTGAGATCAACCTCTTGATCATCAACTTGATCGTCATTGAACAAATTTGTTTTCTAGATCCATTACTTGATTTTACAGCATGATAACATCATCCACTTGCATAGCTCCATCTACACAAGAAGATCCACCAAAATATGTGAGAAATGCAAAATGAGTCACTTCCACTTGCCTACCTTTCTCATCGTATGTGAGCCTTGAAGGAATTTGTCTTTCCCTTGATGTTCTCCTTGGATTTTGACTTGATGATGGTCCTTCATCATCACCATCCAAAGTAGGATCCTTTACATCAACGTCAAGAATGTTAGATCCATCCACATCATCATCAATAGTACTTGAAGACACTTTTGGAATGTTCCCCTCATCAAAAATGATATCTCTACCAACAATCACTTTGTTAGTAGAAGGAATGTAAACCTTGTAGGCTTTACTCACCTCACTATATCTAGCAAAAATACCTTTCCTTGAAGATGGATCCTCCTTGGTCCTATCATCAAGAGTAATGTTGACATAGCATGTGCATCCAAAAGTTCTTAGAAAGTTGACACTCGGCCTCCTCTTGAATAACATCTCAAAAGGTGTCCTTTCATCCAAAATAGCAATCGGCCACCTATTGCACAAGAAATTGGCACACAACAAAGCTTGATCCCAAAATGGTTTATCAAGATTAGCACTTAATCTCATGGATTTAGCACTTTCACATAAAGTCCTATTCTTTTACCCACTCCATTTTGTTGTGGGGTCCTTGGTGTTGTATACTCTCTCTTAATCCCTTGCTCATCACAAAAAGCCTTGAACTTGGCAGATATGTACTCACCACCATTGTCACTCCTTAAGCACTTGATCCTTGTGGAAAATTGGTTCTCCCTTGCATTCTTGAACTTGACAAAGACATCATACACTTCATCCTTGCTCTTTAGTAGATAGATCCAACAAAATCTACTAAAATCATCAATGAAAGTTACATACATCTTAGCTCCACTATTGTTGATTGTAGTAATTCCATGAATATCTGAATGTACAAGTTGAAAAGGCTTTGTAGATCTAGATGTAGATCTAGTATAAGGTAGTCTATGTGACTTAGACAAAGCACAAGACTATGCTCCATGTAAATATGTGGCCTGCTAGAACAAGTCATCAATTTTGAAAACATTTGAAAGCTTCTCGAAGTGACACCCCTCAACATATGGCGAAGCTTTTCTTTGAATCTTACATAAGCAAACATAGCTCCTATCCAAAAGCAAATATACATATGTGAATTGAAGAAACCAATGTCTGCTTGAAGACATCTGATAATATTTGGATTATATTTTGAAAAGTGGCATGGCATGGCCCATGTGCCATTTTTTTAACAAAAATAAAAATTGGTGCACATGGAGGGAGGTTTCCTGCGACATAATTGGATAACCATATTTGCTTTGGCTCATGCATCGAATGGTTTGGATTATGCTTTACTACTCCACATTTATGGCCGACGCACATTAAAAAATGTATTGGGCAAGTTCAACAATCTCACAGATGTGAGTTTATCTTCAAAACATGCTTGATGTAAAGAACTGTCTTTAAACTAATTTACCCGTTTGTGCGAATACTTTGTGTTCGACATTCGAGTAAAATATCCCTTGGTGCAGTTTTTCCACAGTTACTGATAAGAGAAGTATGTATGTATGAAATGTCTGTTGACAACTAGATTTTCATTCGAAATAAGTCAAATCTGTATCAATTAAACAGATTTTAAGTGCTATCTCCTTGGGGAACAATCTAATATAGCAATTATGTGTTGGTATATTGCGACATCAAATAACAAACCATCGACTACCGATGCTGAAGACAACTCAATTTCATCTCCTTCCACTTCATGTATTGCACCTTGTCATTCTTCTTCTGATTCAGATCACAATGAACAACAAAATGTTCGAAGATTTGCTCGAATGATGCATCCACCAGAAAGGTATACTCCTCAAGCTTTATGGATAGTAGTAGAAGAGTCACTTACTGTTCAAGATGCAATATTGAATGCAGACTTTGATATGGGAAAAGCAGCTTTAATTAGTAAATATAACTCACTATTCAAGAACCAGACCTGGACTCTTGTCAAACCACTAGTCAAAAGGAAGATCATCAATTGCAAGTGGATCTTCAAGAGAAAGTACAACTCCGATGGCTCGATATAAAAATGGAAGGCAAGACTTGTAGCCAAAGGCTACTCACAAGTACCAGAAATCGATTAGGACCTTCAGTCCTGTTGTCCAAACTTCCATCTATTCAAACCTTGTTGGCAATTGTAGCTACAGAAGACCTTGAAGTACATCAGATGGATGTACAAATTGCATTTCTGAATGGTTTTATCTATGAAGATATTTACATGCAGCAACCTGAAGGTTACACTATCAAAGGTCTAGAAGATTGAGTCTGTAAGATTCACAAGCTCTTTATGGGCTCAAGTAGGAACCTAAAACCTGGTTCAAACGAATCAACGATTATCTATTACAAATTAACTTTTATTTAAATCCTAATGACTCGAATGTCTATATCAAATATGATGGTCCAAGTTACATAATTATTGCACTTTATGTGGATGATTGTTTGCATTTAAGCAATTCTATCTCTTTGTTAGAAATTACCAACTCAAATCTTTCGAAAGAATTTGACATGACAGATCTCGGACATTCAAATCCTTCGGGATAGAATTTAGAAGACAATATTAGCCAACAGAGATATTTACAAAACATTCTTGAGAAATTTGGAATGCTCGAATGAAAGCTAATTGACTCACCAATGGATCCAGGACTTAAACTCAATAAAGATATGTTTCTTTTGACACTTCTTGAAATTTCTAACATGAAGATCCATACTACTCACTAATTGGCTCATTGATGTATGTGATGGTGTGTACTAGACTCGATCTGGCATGCACACTTAGCACACTCTCACAATTCATGTCAAATCCAAGAATCCAACATTGGAAAGTACTCAAAAGAGTGATAAAGTATATTCAAGCACAAAGAATCAAGTTCTTTATTATTCTAGTAATTCTGCTATAACATTGTGTCTATTCTGCTATTCTGATTCAGATTGGGGAGGAGACTTAGACACCAAAAAGTCTACTTCTAGTTATTGTTTCTATTTAACTTCTACACCAGTTTCTGGAATAGCAAAAAACAAAAGTCAATTTCATTGTCCTCAATTGAAGTCGAATATGTAGCAACAACACAAGCAACTAAAGAAGCTATATGGTTGAGACTTGTTCTACAGGATCTGAACTTCGAACGGGATTTCAAGTCTCTTAATGTTCGAGTTTTGGGGGTTCTCTATATTCAAGATGCTTTGAAAGAAACCAAATCATTTCTAGAAACTACATTGAGTTTTACTACTGATGGAGTAGATAATGCTTGGCATACCAAAAGACAACACCACTCTTATCATTCACTTCAATTCAAAAGAGGAACGAATTAAAGTATTGAGATTCAAATTTAAATTGAAGGGCACACAAATTTTTCTAAACAATGACTTTACCTATATCCAAGTGGAAGAGCAATGAAAAGTTTTTCAAGAGGTTAAGGCATGTGGTCAATTTGCTATTTATCGAGATGGTCAACTTAGATACCTAGATTGTGGACCACCTACCTCTGGTGCATAAGGAGCTACTGGGCTGGGGTTCTTGGGCGAAGAATCACCCTGAGACCCCATCCACATCGCCTTCGCATTGGTCTATGGAACTGTAATGGCATTCATTCTTTGACAGGGGTAGGAGATTTAGCAGATTTCGTCTCATAGGGTGGTATCCTTCTTTTTACAGAGACTCATGAGAGTTAGTTGAGGGGATCAGGGATTTAGGTGGTTGTTACTAGATTTGTGAGAGCCAAAGGTTCTGGGGGAGTGGCATGCTTGTATAAGACTCATTACAATCTGTCATTGATTTGGTTCGACAAGATTAGCTTATGGCGAACATTGTTTTTCTAGGCAAAGCTCATGAGCTTGCCATTTGTAATGGCTTGTCTTGTTGGTCGAGTTCTAGTGACTGCACTTGCCATCCTCATAGTGGTGGCGATAGTTTTGTAGAGTATTTCATGGGGCCACAATCTTGCATATCCTTTTTATCTGATTTCATTGTTTCTCCCACCACTTCTGTAGCCTATTTCATGGGTCCACTATCTCACATACCCTTTTTATTTGATTTCACTGTTTTTCCCACCACACTATTTGTTCATTCCTTTCTTTTATTGTTGTCTTTCTCCACCTCTCTCTCTAGTGGAACGTTCTCCTAGATAAACTTTTAGTCATGCATACACACACCTTTATCACAAAGCTCTCTCTTTCACACTCCGATATTTCCTATATGATAACACAATCCATTTCCAAGCATCTTTTTTCACTACAACTCCTCACATTGATGCTTCCATGGTTTTCCCATCCAAAGATCTTAAGAACTCCACATATTTGTACGTACATCATCCCCATCAACCTTGGTATGATGATGTATGCAAAGAACTCTATCTACAAGTTATTCACACACAATCTTCATGCTCTCATCATCTTCATAATCTCAAACATTTATGTATTTACACTCGCCATTACAAAAACTATCCTTATGAAGCTTTTGAAGAAAGAGACTTGTGGATCTTCTTTATAGTTCATCTTTTGGTGCTTTTTGGCATGGGTTTATCCCTTGAGTCCCACCTCCATTGTTGATATATTTGCGTCTCTGGACTGAATATACTACATCAGTCTACATCTTTCCCACAGGTCCTAATGTGATATCTCCTCGTCTCTCCACCTCATTTTTAACCTCAGATATGGTTTACCTAGCCATTGAGAGGTTGCCATCAAGCACGTGATCGATGATTTAGAGGCCAAACTCCTAATTCAAGTCATGGATATACTAGCACCTATTTTGGTCTCACTCCTTAATCATGTTGTTGTGTTTGCTTTTCGTCCATCATGGTGTACTGATAACATCCATCCCATTCATGAAAGTGGTGATTTCATGAAACTCGATAATTATACGATTATGATTGGGCACATTGTGGCTAAGCTTTGTGGCATTGTCCTTCATATAGTGGTTAGTATAGAGACACAAAGATTACGTGCCTTGGGTCAGGCTGGTTCAATGGCACAACATTCCACCATTGATCATGTGTTCACACTCCAGGCTATCATTGAGGAGGCATGTTGCATGTTTCATGTGAGCGAGTTTCATGTTGCATTGTAGATTTCCGAAAAGCTTTTGACTCGGTTTTGAGACACATGCTCATATAGAGATTGAGCGATCTTGACTTCTCTATTAACACCACATTGGTTGTCATGGCATTGTATGAGCAGGTTTGGCGATGCCTCAGTGTAATAACTCCTAACACCACAGTAGGGCAAACACTAACTGATCCACCCAACCTTGCCTACTCCCTGATATGGAGCAAGCCCCTCCTAGCCCATGTGAGGCCTGGTAGCATGCATACTACCAAGTGTCGGCCACGTGGCACTGTCGTAGCCGACTGCACGTCGGGACCCAACATGGGGCCCTATCCTGTAGGGTCCCTAGGTTGTGTTAGGCCCGCCATGGCTATGGACCATGCCGAGGCACACTACTTACACTGTCTTGCCCTGTTGGTCATGTACGCTGGACACGACCCTGACTGTGATATCTGACCTCCTGTGTTCCCTAGGGTTCCGGCACTGGTTACGTGCTCGTAACACTCCCTCCCCCTTAAGAACCGTCTTGGTCCTCTAAGACAAAGGCTGGAAAAATCTTGCGAAGGACGCTGCCCCTTTCACAGGTGGCATTCTCAATAGACTGATCATTCCACTTGACCAGATATTCTCGGTATAGAGTATGATGAGTCTACGTCTCTCTACTATCAAGAATCTCCTCTGGTTCATGTGGAGGTTGCTGAGAATCCAATGGGAGAACTAGAACATTGTCCCCTACCAGATGTTTTGATTTGGCTAAGGCTTTTTGTAACTGACTTACATGAAAAACTGGAAAAACCTTACTGCTGCGTGGGAGTTCTAGTTCATAGGTGACCTCGCCTAGTCTCCTACTGATGGTAAAGGGACCACAATACCTAGGAGACAACTCAGCACACACTCCTGATTTGAGGGTTTTAGAGTCAACTGGGACGCTCAAGTAGACTTTCTCACCAGCGGAGAGCTGCTCATCACGCCTGCGTGGATCTGCATAGTGCATGGCTCGATCCTGGGACTGCCTGATGCTACGCTTAGCATGTTCTATCAGCTGGTTTAGGTCTTCTACAAAGTTTTTGGATACTTCAACTTTTTCTTGTTTAAACCATATAGCTGTGGGTGAGCGTGGTTGAAAACCGTACATCAGCATAAATGGGCTGTATCCCGTAGCTGAATGTTTGGTATTGTCGTAAGCAAACTCTAATATCGAGAGATACTCCTCCCAATTAGTCTGCTTTTTGCTGACGTATGCACGAAGCATATCCTCCAGCACGTGATTTACTTTTTCTGTTTGACCGTCTGCCGTCTGTGGATGGTCGGTGGTACTCATATTAAGTTTAGTATGAAGATGATGGAATACTGCCCTCCAAAAATTTTCATTAAACTTATTGTCCCGGTCGCTGACTATGTCGGAAGGTAGACCGTACAATTTAAATAGCCCATCTACAAACAACCTCGCTAACTCAAGAGCTGTAACGGTTGTTTTGGTCGGAATAAAGTGAGCCATTTTGGTCAAACGGTCAACTGTGACCCATATAGCATCATTACCCTTTCGGGTTTTAGGCAGGCCTACTATAAAATCCATGGAGATTCACATAAGAATACCTGATGATCGTTGTCTCCGATTAGCTGACAGAGCTCTGAACTGTAGACCATAGGGCTGCTGGGGACATCATGCTCCCCATGCAACTGGATCTCCCTACCTTTATGTTGAAAGCTGAGGGTGTTCTCTTGATAATTTTAAGTTGTAGAGCCAATCTCTCCCGAGAACAATGTCTGTGCGATCCAGGTGTATTAATTTGAAAATTTATTTCATCTTGGTACCCCTGAATACCAATATTTAGATTACTTACCATAGTTTCCCAAATTTTCTTATCTTCACCCTTAGCTAATGAAACTATGTACCTATGCTGACTAGGTACCTCTTGAAGTTGAGTTTTTTAACAGGGGTGTAGTTGATGAAATTATGGATCGCCCCATCATCAACCATAACTCTGACTGGCTGGTTACCAACTTTCCCATGCATACGTACTAGGTCATGTGGCCCAAAATTGAAGGGTCTCACTAGTATTGCAGAGGTCAGTTGGCAACATTGTTTCTGGTCTTTATGAAACACTTTGATCTCGGAAGCTGCCAAGTCACTAGGGAAACTTACGGTCTGAACAAGATGGAATTGTTTTTTATCTTTTTTATCTTGTTTAGTGAAAGGCCCCTTGGGACACTGTCTGATTGTGTTTCCCTTGCCCATGCACACAAAGCACAAACGTTCTTGTTTGGCTTTCTCAAAATCTTCAAGTTTTAAGGGCTATATGAGTGGTGGGCATTTCTGAGGAGCTTCACCTTTTACTTTATTTTCTTTCTTTCATTTTAAAAATTTCTTTTTAAATTGAAAGTCTTTCTGAGGAGGCTGCTCAGAAAAGGACTGTTGTCTCGCCTTTTTCCTACCCACTGAATCATCATAGATTTGAGCATATCTGAGAGTTTTCTCTAGGGGTGTAGGCGAGTTTCTCTGTGCCTCTACTTTATATTCATCACTGAATCATCATAGATTTGAGCATCTCTGAGAGTTTGCTCTAGGGGTGTAGGCGAGTTTCTCTGTGCCTCTACTTTAAATTTTCTGATTTCCTAATAGTCATCCATATTTTTAATCTTTAAGATTGCTTCTCGATACTACGAGATATATTGGATTAAAGATTTGTCCATTATTGTTTTCTCCCAGGCTTCCCAGGCTCTATCAAGTTCATTTTCAGGTAGAAATTCTCTTAGGAAGGCCTCTCCAAAGCTTTCCACGACCGGGGAGTCTGCCCAGTCTCCTGGAGATTTAACCACCACTTATAGGCCATGGGCCCTAGGGAAAGACTGGCCTCAATAGCTTGCAAATGGTCAGGGGTCTGTTTAAGAGCATGAGTGTATGTAAAATGTCTGCATTTCTATCCTTCTACAAGAAAAGTAGGAGGCTTTAAGTCTTTAAAGACACTGGGGTGAGACCGCATAGGCTCACCCAAAACTGATGGAAGTGGAGAAGGGGACAACTGAGAACTGGAGGGAAGGCTTCCTTTCGCGGAGCTCAAAATTAAACTTTTGAGTTCGGCGAACGAGTCATCCACACTGGACTTGAAATTTGCTAAAGCCAGTTTCAGTTCATCCACCTCTGTTACCAAGTGGAGACACTGCTCCTTAGTAACCAATTCGTCGAGTTCTTCGGCGAATTGTTCCTGTTCTTCAACTTCCATGGGGTCTTTCCCCATACTGAAAGCCAAGGCTTCTGTTTCTAGTTCGTCAATTGGCCTCTCTTTGGGGGTCGGTTAGGTCCTTGAGGAGTGGTCATTTTCAGAACTGAAAGAGAGGTACATTAACTTTTGACTGAAAATAAGAAAAGAGATTGACTAGACTGGAAAAACAAAAGTAGAATACTTAGCTCTTTGTTAGGACTGTATTTCTAGAGAGAAAAGCAAGAAACCCCCTTAGTTCTTCCACAACCGTCCAATCCTTCTTCTTAAACTGCTCTTGCTGTCTGAAAAACTCAGTTTGAAACCGCCAAATCAAGCTGGAAATCTGGATTCCAAGGGAACAGTAGGTCGCTGATCTGAGCCTAACTTGATCACTGCTTTTGATTTGAAACTTTCGGATTAATAGCTAAAACTTGCAAGGCAAAATCCGATAGTTGTGGGGAACACCCTCGCTGGCTGGAAAACAGCTTTGTAGCTTCCCCAAAATCTGATTGGTGGGCTAGAAATGGTTCTAATCTCTGAATTTTTTACAGCTCCCTGCTCGCTGGTCTGTAGCAACAAAATCTGGTGCACAAACTTCTGAAAATCGAGAAAAATCAGGGGTGAATCCTCGAATTTCCTCCCCTCTGTCCAGCGCTGGCCCTGTCCATTGATTTCAGATAGAAAACAGATCAGATTCGATGGATTTACCTCTGAAAAATCCGGGCTGAAAGCTGATTTTGCAGCGACCTAGTTCTACTAGAAATCTGAGTCAAATCTTATCCGAAAAACAAGCAATCTCACCGAGATTTCCTCAATCTATCTACTTTCTCCACTGCTGCTACTAAGCTCCCAAAGAAGGAGATGGCTCTGATACCGGTGTAATAACTCCTAACACCAGAGTAGGGCAAACACTAACTGATCCACCCAACCTTGCCTATTCCCTGACATGGAGCAAGCCCCTCCTAGCCCAGTGTGAGGCTTGGTAGCATGCATACTGCCAAGTGTCGGCCACGTGGCACTGTCGTGGCCGACTGCACGTTAGGACCCAACGTGGGGCCCTATCCTGCTGACATGGTCCCTAGAAATGTGTTAGGCCCGCCATGGCTATGGATCGTGCCAAGGCACACTACTCACACTGTCTTGCCTTGTTGGTCGTGTACGTTGGACACGACCCTGACTGTGGTATCTGACCTCCTGTGTTCCCTAGGGTTCGGCATTGGTTACGTGCTCGTAACACTCAGATTTGAGGAGGGTCTCTTTGAGAGAGTCATGAGTAATTGGGGTGAAGCATGGTTGTTTGCTCTCCTCCACACTTTTTTGTTTTTTCTAATTGATGAGGTTGATACATCCAGCAACTAGGATGGTGGTCGTGCATACAGACTTGGTGATATATGTGAAAGATTTGGGATCAACTCAGATCCAAATCATCTAAAAATCTTTGGTTACAAAAATAAGCAATTCACCAATCTTGCCAATGTAGAAAAATCAGCATCTACACACAAAATAGAATGCAAGCTCTAATAAAACTTGATCAAACATGAATCAAAACATAAATAGAAGCTACTGTCCGTACAACAACAATACCCTACTGTATTTCACACGTGTGGATCCAAAAATAGCAATAACAAATCATTCTACACATAAAATTGCAAGATATCACAAGTAGAGTGCACCAATGGATAGTAGAACCCAAGAGAACCATGTATAAGCATGAATGAGGTAAGAGAGGTAGAATATCAGCCTTCTCTCACATGTGTACAGCTATATATAGCAGATCACCCTAACATAAAGTGACTAGGTTTCATGAACCTTATTCAAATTTGAATCTACTAGTAACTTGACTTTCTAGCTTTCCCTCCATCTCTAAAATGAGTAATTTCAAATGCATTTAGACTAATATGACTATAAAAAGTAAATGTCTAAGTCTAATATGAACTTGGCCTCATTTGCCAAATAAACAAATGTAGCAGTTGACTCAATATTGATCAAACTAGTTGAAATCCCTCACACTCCCTCTTCAACTAGTTTTAGCATAGACTTTGATAACACTCCAAGTGATGTCCTATGCTTCATAAACAGCTCTTTAAGATATCAGCTACACATTCCCTTGAAGAAATGTGTTGAAGCTCCACCTCCTTTAGCATGACTTGCTCCCTCAGAAGTGTTGCAATACCACTTCAATGAGCCATGACATAGAATGTAAATGAGATGATTTCTCCATGCTATCAACTTTGAACTCTCTGGAAAAATACAACAAACAAACAATAAATGTGAGTGATCAACATTTGCTTGCATGTCTCCTCCTTTGTCCTTTGTTGCCATGTATCCACCATCAAACTCCATGAATGAGCCTCCATCTCCATCTTGCCACAAGATGCTATCATACCTTGATGACTTGATCATGAATGAATGACATAATGAACCTCATTAGCTTCATTTTCATCAACAAAACCAACCAAGAATTCTAGTACAAATCCAACATCAAAACAATGCTCACCAATGTAGCTAGTTTTACCATATCTTGGCAATTTACACACATCCACATGAAATAGCTCAAACATGAGATAGAACAAGTAAAGTAAACTTGAACAACACTTCCTTGCTGCTCCTTTGACCTTACTTGAGTCTTCAATAACCTGAAAAAAGAGATCCATAACATCTTTGCTAATTGACTCTCCTTTGATGCTCTTGACTAACTCCAAATTGCCAACTTCCCTTTTGACTAGTTGAAGCCCTTTGAGATCAACCTCTTGATCATCAACTTGACCATCAAAGTCATTGAACAAACGTTGTTTTCTAGATCCATTACTTGCTGTAAAAACATGAAAACATCCAATAGCTTTCTTGTCCTTAGATAAATCCACCAATCTCCATGTTCCATTCTTCATAAGAGCTTGATACTCAAGATCCATTGCTTGGATCCACTCCTCTTTGTTCCTTGCTTCATCTACACATGTAGGTTCATCAAAAGAGGTTAGGAAAGCAACATGATTTCCATAAACTACTTGCTTACTCTTTTCATCATATGTGAGACTTGAAGGTGTTTGCCTTTGCCTTGCTGTTCTTCTTGGCTTTTGACTTGATGAAGGTCCTTCATCATCACCATCCAAAGTAAGATCCATAACATCATCATCAAGATTTCTAGATCCACCCCCTCTTCATCATCAATAGTACTTGAAGTTACTTTTGGAATGTTCTCCTCATCAAAAATGACATCTCTACCAACAATTACTTTGTTAGTAGAAGGAATGTTAAACTTGTTGGCGTTACTCACTTCACTATACCCAACAAATATGACAAAGCACAAGACTCACAAACATGACTGATGCTACTAAAGGAACTTGGATGACAAACCACAACCTTCTTTCTTGCCATTACCTCCAATGACCTGAAATTGAGGTGTCCCATCCTCTTATGCCAAACCTCTTGAATAGATATTTGCTCTCTTCATGCAACTTGGTTAGCAATAACTTCAGCATCTAGTTTGAACAACTTCCCTTGCCTTTTACCTTTTGCAACAAGCATCTCCATCAAACTCCACTTTGAGGCCTTTACTTAGCAATTGACTCACACTAAGTAAGTTCTTGGTAATAGATGGAATAAACAAGACATCTTCCAAATGAACATTCCTATTTGTAGAGAGAGAAATAGGAATTGTGCCAATCCCTTTTATTGCACACTCACCATCATTGGATGTGTGGATCACCCTCTTATTATCTCCATATGTCAACAAAGAAGTGAAATACTCTTTGTGAAAAATCATGTGTGAGCTTGCACCACTATCAATCCACCATGGATCTAGATCTCCATCATTAGCAAGCATACATGAAGACATCACAAAAGCATCATCATTTGTGTCTTGAACATCCAAACCATCCTCATCAAGAGTAAGATTACCTTGCTTGTCTCCTTGATCTATGTTCTTCTTGTAGCACTCACTTGAAAAGTGTCCTTTCATGCCACAATAGAAGCATTTGAGCTTTGATCTATCTTTCTTTTTGCCACTTGAAGAAGCCTCCACTTGATCTTGCCCTTTAGACCACTTTCTTTTGTTTTTGCCCTTGATGAACATAGCCTCCTCTCCAACTTGAGTTGATGTAGATTCACTCCTTGCTTGAAGCCTATATTCTTCATTGATCAAGATCTCTTGAAGATCCATCAAACTTGGCAAAGTTCTTTGAATAGCAAGACTTTGAAAAATGTTAGCATGAGCATCCAACAAACCATTAAGAATCTTGAACAAGCTCTCCTTCCTTAATACTCTCATGAATGCAAGCCAACTCATCATTCAATGCTTTCACTCTCAAAACAAAAGTGTTGGAACTTTTTTCACTTTTTTGCAAACAAGAAAAGATTTGCCTGTTTAGAGTCAATACTCTAGAAGTAGACTTGGACTCCTACAGATTCTCCAAAGCTTCCCAAGCCTCACTTGATGAAGTACACTTACCAACTTCCTTAAGAAGCTCATTGGTAACATTCATGTTGATCATGTGTAGAGCCCTTTTGGCCCTCTTATCATACCTCAATTGATCTTGTTGTGTTGCTGGTCTCTCCTCCAAACCTACAACAATATTCAAAACATCATTCATCTCAAGAAGTGATTCCATCCTCACTTTCCATAATGAATAATTCTATGAATAACAACAAATGCTTTCAAAAGAAATCACAAAGATTTGAAACTCCTCAATTCTCTTCTAGCAATTCTACCAAGTAAATCAACACATAGAATCATGAAATCTTGATCAACACATGATCTATCCTCAATCTAATGACTCTTGCCACTTCCTAAGATTGAAACACACTCAAATGGAGTAACCTCACTATCTAGAGATCCAATCAAAGTTAGGTTTTGACAAAATTACAAGAAATTGATTATTTCAAAATCTATATGCAAATGCTCTCAAATCTTGATATGCAATCTTATAGCCACCACTTAGGCTTTTGTAATGATCCAAAAATCGGCCAAATCTAGTATGTGAATTCAAAAAACGGAATTGATCAAGATTATAACCCTAAATAGAGTTTAGATCTACAAAAGATCCAATCTAGATATGCAAGAAACTCGATTTTGGTGTAGAATCCTAGCTAGCATGCTCTAGCATTGATATCTTCTCCAAATCATTGATGGATGTGAATGCCTCCATATAACTTGAAACACAAGCTCTGATACCATGTGAAAGATTTGGAATCAATTCAGATCCAAATCATCTACAGATCTTTGGTTACAAAGACAAGCAATTCACCAATCTTGCCAATGTAAAAAAATTAACACAAAATAGAATGCAAACCCTAATAGTACTTGATCAAACATGAATCAAAACATAAATAGAAACTACTGTCTGTACAACAATGCCCTATTGTATTTCACATTTGTGGATCCGAAAATAGCAATAACAAATCATTCTACACATAAAATTGCAAGAGATCATGAGTAAAGTGCACCAATAGATAGTAGAACCCAAGAGAACCATGTATAAGCATGAATGAGGTAAGAGAGGTAGAAGATCAGCCTTCTCTCACATGTGTACAGCTATATATAGCAGATCCATGAATATTCAAAAGTTTGGTTTCCTCCAAAATGATAAAACCCTTACATAGAGTGACTAGGTTCCATGAACCTTATTCCAATTTGAATCTACTAGTAACTCGACTTTCTAGCTTTCCCTCCAACTCTATAACGAGTAATTTCAAATGCATTTAGACTAATATGACTATAAAAAGTAGTTGTCTAAGTCTAATATGAAATTGGCCTCAATTGCCAAATAAACAAATGTAGCATTTGACTCAATATTTATCAAACTAGTTGAAATCTCTCACAATATACTCATTTCCATCTTACTTTATTTTGACAATGTGTTATTGATTTCTCTCTCTAGTGAGGGTAGCAGCAACACTTTTATACATTACAAATTTTTGGAGATTTATACGGTTTGACTTTACATACCAAGAAAATCCAGATTTTGATTTTTAATACCTTCAGGGCCTTTATGCAACGACATGTGTTTACTCTAGGGGGACTCATATCATCTAGTTTAGACAATCACTCTAACTTTGTTTTTAAACGGAATTCCTTGAGCAAATTTAACATTTGGTCTTGCCTTTGCAAAGCAAGGCAAAACTAGTTTTTTATGGGCATTGTGAATCATTAAAAGATAAATGATCTTCATGAGGCCTCACCTTGCAAACATGCCTTATGCTAATTTTCAAAAGAGAATCACTTAGCATCACATGTTCTCTAGACAAGCAAATGCTTTTTGGTCATGCTAAAGCTTCCTAGTGAGACAATCTACGATATAGATGATATTTAATAATGGAATTTACCTGATCTAACTGACAAGGCCGACATGAACAACTTTTGAGAAAGAGAGATTGAACAATGGAAAATTTAAATTAAAAGGCTATGTATGACGAACAATTAAAATGTATAGTATAATTTACAGCTCCATAAAAGCTAAACATTGCTGGAAAGAGAGAACCTTGTAATCAAACCATCAAAAGTAGATTTGCAAGGGCGGCATGAAAATGTCTAGAGCTTTATATTGGCAGAGAAAGGTAATCCTCCTGCTTACATTGCCAAGCAAGCAACTAGAATAGGATTTGCACAACTAGAACAAGGAGAAAGAAACAATAACTATGATCACCGCATGTGACCAACTTTTATTGTAAGCCTTACAAATCTCCATGATTAAGCATTCCTTTTGACATGAAAAAAATACCATAGTGATGCTCCCAATCTCATCTTTCTATTGAGCTCTAGAGTACTTATCTGAAATAATAACAACTCATTCTTTCCTTGAAAGGTGTTATATTCATTTCAACACAATAACTACGATTCATAGTCTACTAGGGTACAAAAACCCTACTCCCCTTCTAACACACAACATACTTGGTTTCTAGATTCTGCAATGAGTAAGCCTTACATTTGTCTATGGATCGGTCAATTTCATACACTTAAATCAACACATTTTTTTTGAGAATCCTCATTTAGCTATTTGATTATTATGGAACGATTTATTGTTATTTTTAGCAAAATAGGAAACACAAATAAGTGCATACAAACTAATTATTTTAAATAGAAATAACAATTTTTTTTTAGTTTTGTAATGCAATGAATCAATTTCTACAATTAATGATGCTAGTTTTCTCAAGAATTCAACATGGACCATAAAGATTAACTTAATTTGTTAGCTTTACCATCTTGAAATATAAGAGCATCAAAATAGATAAAATTAAAACAATATAACATGAAAAAGGAAGAAATTTAGTGTTTTGTTTCCAAGTCTTGACAATAGGACACAAAGTCCTCGTGTGCAAATTTTGTTTTGTGATCTTGCGCAGATCTTTACACATCAAGTAACAAAACAAACACAATTTGCTTTGAAGTTTCTAATTAGAATTCTCACAAAGCCAAGGCCCTCTACTTAACCAAATAGCTTCATGACCTTAACTATTTACTAAAGAAAAGAGTGTACAACTAGACATTGAGCTACATAGTGGGATGGTTTTCTATTTTAAGAGCTAAAAAAATGTTTGTCACTACTTTGTTACATTTAGTTCGACTCCCCACAATTGAATGACCTTTCCAAAAAATACAACAATTAAATAAATCACTTCTCCATGTGATTGATTAATAACATCTATTTATCCTTACAGAATATATCAAGTACTATGGTAGCATCAATTGTAGTTCACTTCTCAGTTGTACCGCACTCTATGATCACACCTTGAGATATCACTAAAAAAAATATATAATTCTGTTGAAAGAGACTCATGGACCGATTCGATATTGATGTTTTATGGACCGATTCGAATCGGCCGATTCAGCCGATTTGAATCGATTCGAACCAGCTGGACAGGTTCGGATCAGCCGATTCTAACACCCAAATTTTTTTTCTTGCCAACAAGTTAACAGACTCACATTCTGATGTAGTGGTAGATTCTAGATCATTTTGGTGCATATTGGACTCTGTTCAAGGACCAGTCACCAAGAATCAAAATTCAAAAGGTTAAAGTGAAATCTTTGATTCTCAACTACATAATGACTAGTTGATACATTCTAATTTCTCCAACTTGCAATTCAGTGCTAGTCAATAGTTTTCCTGCCAGGTGCCTCTTTCTAAAAATTAATGGAATCCTCTCTCTCTCTCTCTCTCTCTCTCTCTCTCTCTCTCTCTCTCATCTATAATCTATTTCTATATTGTGATTGACGATTGTGAGCTCTAATATATCATATCAAATAAATTACAAATTACAATTCTGAATTTACAATGCACATTAACCTTGAAAGAAGTTAGAACTTAGTTATAGTTTGATCAATGAAGACTCAAATGTAATATCGACAATGATAGTTTATAAAGCCAATAATGATCAAAGTTCAAACGGTGAACACAATAGACCACAGATGATACTAAATACAATGTGCATGTCATGTCATGATCCAATCATAATGTCGCTCAATAAGTCTCAATAAGCCTCTCACATCTAGTATCTACTATCTAATTGAGCACTGAACTAAACCTACGATGCACCATCTATGATCTATCGTACGACCCTCCTAGCTCTGCATGGAGGCTCCTCTGCCACATCATTACCATCAACACTACCCTCCCCCTCCGCCTCATCATCTGCCTCCTCCTCCTCATCAACATATTCCTCTGAGTCAGAAGTCTTTCGGGTTGATGAGGCCAAAGGCTCCTTATCCTCAACAACCACGGGAATGTGAAGCTCGATTGTGTCTCAGGCCTCCTTGATGTCCTCATGGCAGCTCTGGTTGCCAGCATCCACTCCACATTGACGATTGAGCATACAGGTCAACTTACTACATAGGGATTAAATTTTAGTGACAAGTCGAAATCGTTTAGTATATAGCTATCAGCACTTATGGCAGTGAATGTATGGAGCTACTCACCAATCCTATCCATAAACTCATATAGAAGGCCCAAGGTGTAGTCCTCTGAATCTGTAAGGTCCAGGGCACTATAGATCGGTTGCAGCCCAATGACGATAGCTTGTGCCTCAGCCCATAAAGACGTACCTA
The DNA here is from genome assembly GCA_029204225.1 of Diphasiastrum complanatum. Lineage (NCBI taxonomy): Eukaryota > Viridiplantae > Streptophyta > Lycopodiopsida > Lycopodiales > Lycopodiaceae > Diphasiastrum > Diphasiastrum complanatum. Next base: position 24,139,799 of record CM055104.1, on the reverse strand, counting down.
GCACAACACACTCAAACCTCTTCGACTTGGGCTCTCGTGATGGTCACCACTCCGTCCAATGATTTGAGACGACCATCTGCCTCAAGCTTACAAGCGCTCCAAGACAATAAACATGTCGATTCTCGATTATTAATTTGGATCATTAATAGTGATTAATCATGATTCATTGTACAACATTTGCAAAATGTTACGGTGATTAAGTTGTAACAACTTCGAGGTGCACTGATGGTCTGTATCATATATCTTTAATTGTTTCTCTCTAGGGTACTTTTGTCATAGATGTAGGGAGTCATTATAATTAGATTTTTCACTTCTTGTATTGACAATGATTTCTCTTTGGATTGATGATCACTCCTGTCACTTAGGAAAGATATCAATTTCCAAAGTCTATGGTAGTCATAAATTGCCTGCTTTTCCATCTAGGTACATTGATTTTTAGTTCTCTTCATAGGAAGGGTTATGATCTCATAGATCATAAGACAAATCTTGACAATCAAGATTAAAGATGACTCTGACGCCTCTCAAGAGCATACAAAGTGGATTACCTTAGATGTCCTGACTTTTTTATGAGAAAGATTCTAGTGTCTCTCCAAGCTCAAATCTCTATTGATTGATCTTAGTTCTTCTTTCTTTGATCAAGGTAGGGGATTTGCCTCTAGATGTTGCTCAAATTCAACTTTTTCCTATAGGAAGAATTGATTGGGAATTTGCTCTTCATGGATATTCCATTTTTTTTATATATCATCTTTATCCAACACTTATGTCTTATCCCATCGATCAGTCTGCAAGATTCTACATACCGCTTGATATATCTCTAGAGTCGGATGTCATTGACAACCATTGCTACATCAATATGCTAACATGGACCAAACTTTCCTCCCATATTCCAAGGATATACTAAAGTTTTCACTTACAATCTCGTGAGAGAGGGTTAGTGGGCAAATCCCATTCTATCAATACTCTTAATTCGTACACACTCTCACCCACAACAAGATGTGTTGGATGGATTTTAGTTGAAGTAATATCAACTCATATAGTCTCTCAGACACACATGTTCCTCCTTTTATCTCATGTAATCATACTTAACCTCCTATTGAATTGTAAACTTGCATTGGCATTTCTCTTAGACAAAGCGCTCCTTCCCCAGACCAAAATCTGTCCTTGAGTTAAGATCAATAAAAAATTGTATCAGAGAAATAGATCCCATCACTTAGAAGCCACACAACATCCTATATCTTTCATAAGTGCACATGTATGTCTTTAACTTTTCTAAAGAAGGATAAGGACATAGATAAGTGATTTGCTACATAGAGAAATCCTTTGAATAATGTACCCTCAATGTTAGATTTATCTTTATACAAATACTTGTACTCTAATATTAAATCTTAAGACTCAAAATACAATGCTTCATCAGTGTATTTATGACAATATTTCATAGTTCTCTTGTATAGGTGATTCCATTTATTACTTTACTCCAAGATGTAAAGTGAATGAAAGAATTGAATCCTCCAATTGGTATGATCAGCGTAGAAATCAATCATTCAAAAAGGTTCATTCATTCAGAAATAGATTCTAAACTATTGTAGGAACTTAAATATTGATCGGTTCGACAAATAGAGTTTTGACAAGTGCAAAATACATGCACAATCAATGACAAAGCATAGAAAGAGAAGATGAATACCACACTACTACTTCATATTTTATAAACGACATCATAGTTTGTTCGAATCGCGATTCGTTCAAAGAATCATCGTTTCTAAACATTCCGATTCAAATAGGCCATTCAAATAAAACAAACAATAACCTTTTCTGAACCAATTCAAAATGGGACCATTTTTTACCTAAATGTAAGTGTGCCACTCAAGCTTCACAAACTTCAAAATGCAATCCTAATCAAGCATAAAAAAATACATTCCGAACTAGAATAAGATTTATGTTTTGTGTAGGGCTGAACTGAGAAGAAAGAAAGAAAGAAAGCTTTATCAATGTCTTTTCCATGCCAAAAGGCATATAAGACCAAATGGCATGTCATGTGAAACCCATGGGAGCGTATATAAATGTCTCCAAGAAAAAAAAACTACTATGCATAAAAGAGAAATGAGTAATATAACTGTAAAATACAAATTGCCAACTGTCCATAAGGGGTGAGCAAAATAGCTGCCAGGGGTAGAGTAATATCATGTAGTGTTGCTGCTGAAAAAATATGTGATACGAGCTGCAACAGGAGGCAACATGGACTGTCGCTGACATCGTCTATGAGGATGAAAACTTTGTGCTCTCGTAACATGGCTTGAAGTGCGAACTGCTGTAGCTGCATGTCTATGAGTGATACATTGGCTCTAACATCGGTGAAGTGGTATGTCATCATTATCGTCATCAGACCATGTCCGTCTCCTGGCGAAGAAAGACGTAATTTGAGCCTGAGAGCTAGGATGTGGCTGGTGAGCTAACTGGTACCTATCATGGTGCAGCAAGACCATCTCCCATAGCATAAGTGCAACACAACAAGAGTCTTTATATCCAATCAGTGCTCTTAGTGTAGTAGGCATGTAGGGCACATAGCAGGCATAATCTCCCCTCTTGTGGTGTACCCTGGAATCTGCCCGTCTCAATAGCCAACTGATGTGAGGAGACTCTGAACTGTCTCAAAGTGAAACGGAGACCGTGTGATAGTCCAGAGGACAAATAGCGAGGTAAAACTGGAAGACCAGTGGCATCCTGCTCCAGAAAGTGAGTCCGATAGTAGTAGTCAGGCGTAACCCCCAGCTAGTGTCACCAAGTACGGTTGAGATATGCTCTGTATAAAAAACGTCTAATGTACTGGTGTGTACCCAAAGGGAGGGCAGTGATAGCGATACCAAATGCTTCCATGAGGAAGTGTGATGCCTGAGAGAACCATGATAGTCGGTAGCCCCAAGTCTGAAGGTGATGAGAGGACATGAGTGCAAGCCGCGTATATCTTTGCTCTGTATCAGGAAGTGCCTGAGCTCTCTATGTATGTGATAAGCTGGAAGGCTGCCCCAATCTGAAGAAGGGGTGACGATGGTGTCAAACAGTCTGCACGAGAGAGAGAGAGAGAGAGAGAGAGAGAGAGAGAGAGAGAGAGAGAGAGAGAGAGAGAGAGAGAGAGAGAGAGAGAGAGATAGTGCATAGTAATGCTTTTTTTTGTGTTACACAATAATTATTATTCTCTTAATGTAGTAGATATGAATTGGTGGTTCATAGTGGATGCATCCATAAGAAAGAGTTGTATCCCTCTAGATAACATATGTTTGTTCTAATTTCTTCCAATAGAATTTTGACACATATAAGTTTGCTTAGTTGTCAAGTTGCCATGTATCTCATATCCAATAAGGATTTGAAACTTAAGAGATTTGCAATGTTTAGAAAGGATGCGAATATATTCCACATTTGATTAGATAGTCATTCATAAAAAATAACATCATGGAACATTCGTGTCATAATTCTTCATATGATTTCAAAAGCAAGAATCTTTGTGGAAATAACTCCAAAATCTTTTGTATTCATATAAATATGAGAATACATATAAGTGTCAAGAAGATACAATTCTATTAGAAATTATGAATCATTCAGGTTTGCTTTTGATTATAAAAAAGGTATGTCGAATATGTTGAATCCCGTGAATCTAGAACATCATTTGGAATTGTGATTCTAGAGCATTCCTTGTTTGTGGGCTCAGTGCAACATCTCTTTCAAGCTATTTGAAAATTGATGTTGATTTGCTTCTGTATATTGACCAATAATTCAATTACCAAATGGTTCTAGTTTGATCTTCAAAAAGCTGCCTTTGAAGAATGCTTGTGCAAGACCTTTCTCAATTTCCAAAGATTTTGTGCTAAGATTTACATATGTGCCTTGCATGTATAAACTTTGTATAGTTGTAAGACCTTTGGCTATGAAATCTTCCAAAGTTATACTATAGGTTAGGAACTTCTGATAAAATGTATTATGGCATTTGTTAGAAACGTTGTGGGCCATGTTTTCATAGTAAAGCTTATAATCCTTTTTCTTTGCAATATAGCTGCCATAGATCAGTATGTGTAACATTGACATCTAGATTATTCTCCTTGAAATAAGAAAAATTAGGATTTTTTGAAGGCTTGAAAATGTTGAACTGCATAAACTTCTGAAAGTGGAACTATTGCAATCTGGCAAAGTTAAAAAAAATTGTCTTTATCTGTATTTTAGATATTCTAGAGCATATAGTAATGTTCACCTTATATATATCTCTGAACTAACATACGATACAACCTAAAATTTGCATAAAAGAATCGCCCAATCTAAGCAGCCTTTTGCAATAAATTTAACTTTTGCAATAAATTCAAAAATTCATCCTTCTCGCATGGACTTTCTCATTCCGCCCAAGTGGTTCCTGTCAATTCCAATAACAAACGATAATCCACATGCCATTGCAATTTGACGTTAAATGACATGGGTAGCCACAAGTGAGCTTTGCAACAAAAGGCATAAAATTTTTCTTTCAATGCTGATTAGTTTGCTTAGCTTGCTTGTTCTTGGTATGTGTGGACTGGAAGGGATAGTCTCATGTCTTGAGTAGCAGCTTCAACTTCCTTCGCATACAGGACATCAATAATTTGTAGTTTCATTTGCCATTATCCCTACATAGACCCATTGAGGTTGGCTCACTTGGTTAGCTTGGCATCCAAAGTTTCTTTGGTCCCAAGTTCGATCCTCCCCTTGGAAACCAAGAAGCATTATCCCTACATAGCCTATCATTTTCGGTGATAGCAGTCGGATATTCATTATGGCTATTGAACCCTTGACATTACATCATTATCAACTGAGAGGTGATATGTCTCACAATTTCCTTCTACTTCTTGATTTTATTGATTTTATCTATCAAAACTCTAGAATTTTCTTGTTTGCTTGCATGTATTTATTGTGGGCATAAGGTCCAAGACATGCAGCAACATCAAAAAATAGTTGCTTCAAATTACTTAGGTCATCTTTGAGCTTCTCTCTCTCTCTCTCTCTCTCTCTCTCTCTCTCTCTCTCTCTCTCTCTCTCTCTTCATATAAGGGATATGAAATTTCCCTGTGGAATGCATGGATTTGGGTGTCTTGCGAAGCATGCCATTTTGTTGCATCAACTTTCAACATGCTTTTCTTATCACAATAGCTACGAGCAACTTCTCGCTACATGTTCTCATCATCAACCTCTCGTTGAAATTTGTGACTTTCTTCCTTGACAATAGCTATTTTCAATTCTTGTGCCAATTCTTCTACTATGGTTTCTAGCTAAGGCTTCTATCTCGGCTTCCTTTGATTTGTCTAGTTGGATTCTGCATGGATAAAACATTCAATTTCGATTGAGCTAAAGACTCATTAAGGTGATTACTTCTTAACTCTGCAATTGGTAATCAATTGTTCAAGTTCATCAATATCATTTTGCAACTTAATGTTTTTAATTCTATATAAATTTCCTAAAGGGGGGCCCTCCAATGAATCTTCATACCTTAGGTCCTAGTCATTAATCCAAGTTGCATATTAAAATTTTGTATACATACACACATTAATATGCATACACTCAGACTTGATTTTGCTTCGAGATTTTGTAGCCACTTGGTGGTCAAGTACCTAGACAACTATCGTTTGTACCCTAAGCCCTAAACCCTTAAACTAGCAATAGTTTACTTTTTTTAAACCCGATTCTCTAATACATTGAGATTTGATAAAACAATTTAGATGTGACTATTCAAATTGCATTCAGGGTTTGGGGTTGATCCATAAAAATTCAAGGCCTTGATTCTATCTCATTCTACAGACTATAACTAAAATTGGTTGAAACCAAAGAATGATCGTTTTCTCCTTATTTCAGCATAAGACCTGTGCCCCTAAGAGAGAGAGAGAGAGAGAGAGAGAGAGAGAGAGAGAGAGAGAGAGAGAGAGAGAGAGAGAGAGAGAGAGAGAGAGAGAGAGAGAGAGAGAGAAAGAAAATGTATTAATGTCTGTTGAGTGCCCAAGGGCACACACATAAGACAGAATGAATAAGTACATGTCTCGTAGGATTACTGTCCATGTCGGACAACATAATAATAAAAAAACGCTATTCTAAATGGAAAAGACAATATAGAACTCTCTCGAGCTAGGAAAAAACATAGCCAATATAGAATCATAAAATGCATAAAAGAGTAGATACATAAGAGCTTAACCTCCAGCTCTGAAGAGGGTACATGTACAAGAGCTTAACCGCCTGCTCTGCTGAGGAAAGTAAAAGGATAAATATCAATCTTAGAAAAAGCGTCTAATATCCATAGCAGCTGTGGGTTGTGATATAGGAGCTCTGATAGCTCTAGAGGCGCACGTAGATCTAGCAAGAGGTGGTGGCTGAGCACGCTAGGCCTTTGCCCTCACCGGTATGACTACCTCATCATCTGATAGGTCATCGCGCTCCCGCTTCTGAAAGAAGCTAGTAATGAGATGCTGGCTAGAATCAGTAATACTCTCCAATGGTAGCAAAGAGGTTCTCAACATAAGCATCTCTCGTAGTAAAAGGCCGACACATCTAGGATCCTGATACTCCAAAAATGTACTGAGGGTAATAGGGGTGTCACGATATAAACAGTGATATCGGCCACGTATCTCATAGTCTGTATGGCATATGAAGATAAAATGAAACTCATCCTCCACTACACCCAATGTGCATACCTGGCATATCCGATGCTCTCTCAAAATGCCTGAATATCTGCCTCTCTTAATAGCAAGCTGATGCGAAGAGACTTGTGACTGTCCCAATCTGTATCGGAGCCCAAAAGAAAGAGGAAGAGAGTCATGGTTTGGGCGATCCCATACTATGTGACAATATCTCCGATACAGCTGCTGTCTGATAAATGTATGAGCTCCCTGTGAGAGAGAGAGAGAGAGAGAGAGAGAGAGAGAGAGAGAGAGAGAGAGAGAGAGAGAGAGAGAGAGAGAGAGAGAGAGAGAGAGAGAGAGAGAGAGAGAGAGAGAGAGTAGCTATTTCTACCATACCGAAGGGAAAATGCGATTATTTAAATATTAGGACCTTTAATTAAGAACCATGTGAAATAAAGGTTTTGGGCCTATCCAACATAATAGAAAGTGTGCAAATAAGGTAACAACAGTTTAATAATCTGATAGTAAAGCATGTGATGGCTGACCTATGGACATGTATGCCCACAACATGATGAGTATGGATTGGCTCTATGGATGGGCGGTAAGTGAGGGTTGTTCACTTGCTAATGTGTGGTTAACCAAAGATTAGCTCATGGACGGTTCCTCACAATGTAGGAGTGAATATATTGTTGCAACAACTCGAGTTACACTTTTATTGGGAGGATATCACTGCTATGGTGGTCAATATCACTGAAGATTGTCATACTTGCCAATTAGTGAGGGATAGTTAAACGAAGGGAGACCCTGTGTTGCACAGCTTTAACCATTCCGAAAAATTGCTATGGATGCTTCTGGCTCATTTGAGCCATTGGTTTGTCATTGACCACTTCACTAAATGGTTAGAGGTTCTTAGAGCATATTATATGCAATCAACCAAGGTCTTGTTGGAGTGATCTTGATATTGCTTTGGATGCCCTATCATGGTCTTAATAGGCAACAGATTTAAGTAAAATCAAGATTATGAGGCCATTTTCCATGAGCATGGCACTCATCATCAGAGCCAATCCTTATTGGCTACAATGCAACATGGCAGAATGAGTTGTCCTAACAGTCAAAAGGGTACTAGAGGCATCAATTAAGGAACAAAGGGCATAGAGAAATGGGACAACTATCTGGTCACGTATGTCACAACCTACAACACCACACAACTGTCCACCAAATTCTCACCTTTTTTGTGGTTTATGCCAGGGAGCCATGTATTGCCATTGATGAAAAATAAAGGAGGAGTGATAAATGCCCAATTGCAATGAGTCTCAAATTTCACTACCGTGTGGGTAATATCCTGAAAGCTCAGATGTCTCAAGTGTTGGATTTCTATGCTCAAGACCAAATCCATTCGGTAATGAGCATCCTGAAAAGTTCTGACTCAATCGACAAATTTGAGGAAGTTGACAAATCTATCTCTACCGACAAATCTGACTCGGCCAACAGTATTCTGATTTCATTGTTTCTACCAACGATCTCTCACTCTATAACAAAATGGATCCATCTTCCAGTTCATCTCTGTTCGACAAACTCGATGGAGATAACTACCATCTCTGGAAGCTCAAGATGAAAGTAGTTCTACTTGCCAAAGAACTATGGGACATAGTTGATGGGACAGAGATCAAGCCAGAAGGTGATGCAGCCATCATCACCAAATGGAGATTGAGAGATGGCAAGGCATTCGCCAAGATTATTCTCAATATCAAAGACTCACAAATCAGCCATATACGAGCTGCTCAGACTGCTAAGGATGCATGGCCTAGCAACTCTTTACGATATCAGGGACGTCACTTCCAAACTTCATTTGAGGAAGAAATTCTTCACCTTGAGAATGTCTGATGCAGATAGTGTTTCGAGTTATCTCAACACTTTCAAAAATCTTATGGAGCAGATGACTGCAACTGGCTTAGTCATTGAAGATACCGATGCAGTTATGACTCTATTATCGAGTCTACCTGATGCCTATGAAAATTGGGTAATGGGCAAACCCAGGAGCATCTCGCTCTATCAAGAGTAACTTCGATGCTACTACAAGAGGAGATCAAAAGAACTACATCCTCCTCAGGCTCAGGATCGGATCCTCAAGCTCTATATTCCAAAAGAAATCATAAGTTCAGATCCAAGAGATCTACACAGTCAGATTATTTTGACAGGAAGAGCAACATGCAACAGCATGTACCAAATGAAGCAAAGACAGAAGCTATTCTGTAAATATTATAAGAGGACAGGTCATCTCATCAAGGACTGTTGAACTTTAAAGTACAACAGCATTTCAGCAAAGACAAAAGCTATTCTGTAAATATTATAAGAGGACAGGTCATCTCATCAAGGACTGTTGAACTTTAAAGTACAACAAGAAGAAGAAGAAGCAGTTCCATCAACAAGCCAATACTGTTACCAGTCACATGATCCAACAATAAGAGGAAGATGAAGCTGCCTTTATGACCAAGGTTGGAGAACATCAAAATATCAACTCCTGGTACTTGGACTCTGGAGCAACTCAACATATGACTCACCATCGAGACTGGTTCCAATGCTACAAGCCATTCACCAAGAATCTGCTTTCGATAGGCAGAATCACTGATTCTGGTCGAAGGGTCGAATTCGATATAGAAGGCTGCACAATTCTTGACAAATCCTGGAAGGTTCTAGCCTACGGAAGAAGAAGCGGCTATCTTTACAAACTTAGCCATTGCTACTCTTCTAACAGTCAAGCTCTTCACACAGCCACTTCTGAATCAACTGATATGCTTTGCCATTTTAGATTAGGCCAACTAAACTTCAATAGTATACAGCAAATGTCGACTCAGAATCTAGTGCAAGATCTTCCTTCTGTCAGCAAACCAAATTCTCCATGTGAAAGCTATATTATCAGCAAGCATACTAGAAGTACTTTTATTTCTGATTCAGTTCATACTTCCAAAGGTTTGCTTGATCTTGTATATAGTGACATTTGTGGCCCTATGCAGACTGCTTCCACAGGGGGAGCTCTCTATTTCCTAACCTTCATTGACGACTTCTCTCGAAGGACTGCTACTTACTTTATGAAGAACAAATCTGAAGTGTTTAAGTTCTTCAAGTAGTTCAAGGCGTCTGTAGAAAACCAGACCCAGAGGAAGATCAAGTCTCTACACACAAATGGAGGGGGAGAGCACATCTCCACAAAATTCAAGGAGTTCTGCAAGGCCAGTGGAATACATCAGCAATTTGCAACCAGCTACTCACCTCAGTCCAATGGTACAGCTGAAAGGAAAAATCGAACACTCATCGAAAGTGCCAAGAGCATGTTGGCCCATGCCTCTCTTCCAAAGAAATTTTGGGCAGAAGCTGTTACCACAGCCGCCTATCTGCAGAATCGATCAATCACAAAATCCCTAAATGGCAAAACACCTTATGAGGTATGGACAGTATCAAAACATCACTCAAGCATATTCGAGTGTTTGGATGTATTGCCTATGCTCAGATCCCTACTGATCTAAGAAAGAAGCTGGACGACACTAGCAAAAAGTCGATTTTCATCGGCTCTTCCCTAGACCACAAAGCATACAAGCTTTACAATCTGGACACTCAGAAATCGTTTACCAATAGAGATGTCATTTTTGTGGAAGATCGATTCATCGACCACAAGGGGAAAGCTCCATCGACTTCCTATCCCAGAGCCGACAATGCGGAACTCAGCATTGATCAGCAACTTGACTCCGACTCCGACAAAGAGACAGACCCTCGACAAGTCGAACCACATCAGAGGATTGAAGTTCAACCCCCAGACAGCCTCCATCCCGATTCATGGATGATCCAGCCTGCTACTTTGTGCAGGAACCAAGCACTGTTTCAGAGGCAATGTCGACACCTAATGATGACTAGTGGAAAGCGGCGATGGACACTGAATTCGATTCTCTCATCGAGAATCAAACATGGACTATTACTGAGCTACCAAAGGATCGAAATCCAATTCCATGCAAATGGATCTTCAAAACGAAGTATGATGCTGAAGGAAGATTAAATCAATACAAGGCCAGGCTTGTCGCCAAAGGCTTCTCCCAGATTCCAGATATGGATTATTCAGAAACCTTCAGCCCTGTCGTTAAGCATGCTTCGATTCGTCTACTGCTCTCCTTTGTAGCTACAGCCGATCTTGAAGTCCACCAAATGGATGTCCAGACTGCCTTCCTCAATGGGACTATCAAAGAGGAGGTCTATATGTCCCAACTAGAGGGATACGAGCTCATGGGCAAGGAACACCTAGTATGCAAAATCCACAAGGCTCTGTATGGTCTGATATAGTCACCAAGAGCATGAGAAAATCGGTTCATTTCTAAGCGAGAATGGTTTTATTCCAAACTCGACAAACTCGAATGTTTACTTCAAGTCTGTTTTTCCTTCCTTCATAATCATCACTCTTTATGTGGATGATACGTTACTTTTTAGTAACAATCTAAATTTATTGAAGGATATGAAATGCATGCTAGCACAAGAGTACAAGATGACTTATATGGGTCCAACCCATTACTGCCTTGGAATCCAGATTCATTGAAATCGATCCAGCAGACATATTTATATTAGTCAACAACGATATCTCACTAATAAGCTGGAAAAATATGGAATGACCAACTGCAAATCAAGTTACTTTCCACTCGACCCTGGTCTGAAATTATCGAAGGAACAATGCCGTCAAACCGAGGTAGAAAAGGAGGAAATGAAGCAAGATCCATTTCACTCCATTATCAGCTCATTGATATATGCAATGCTTTGCACTCGACCAGACCTTGCATACTCAATCAGTTCACTTAGCCAGTTCCTATCAAATCCAGGTTCAACCCATTGGAAAGCACTCATAAAGGTCATGAAGTATGTCCAAGCAACAAAACATCTTACCATCTGTTATGGAGGCAGCCAACCTGCCAATATTTTCGAAGGATACATAGATGCAGATTGGGCAGGAGATATCGACTTCTAGATTTGTATTCTTATACAATCAAGGCCCAATCTCATGGAACAACCGAAAATAGACCTTAGTAACATCATCATCGACCGAATCAGAATACATAGCTGCCACAAATGCTACCAAGGAGGCAATTTGGCTAAGGAACCTGCTTGAAGATATCGACCTTGCTCAAACACATCCAACGACAATCTATTGTGACAATCAAAGCACAATTGCACTATCTCTAAATCCGAGATTTCACTCTTGAAGCAAACATATCGAAATCAGGTATTACTACCTTAGAGAAAAAGTGCAAAGCAAGGAAGTGTCATTGATTTACTGCAGGATAGATCTTATGGCAGCAGATTACTTCACGAAAGCTCTATCAAAGGAGCACCATCTCAGATTTAACGACATGCTAAATCTGAAGATCAAAGTTTTTCAGGATCCGCATTAAGGGGGAGTGTTGGATTTCTATGCTCAAGTCCAAATCCATTCGGTAATGAGCATCCTGAAAAATTCTGACTCAAACGACAAATCTGAGGAAGCCAACAAATCTGACTCGGCCGACACACCTGACCCGGCTGACAAATCTGACTCGGCCGACACATCTGACCCAGCCGACAAATCTGAGGCAACCAACTAATCTGACTCTGAGGCAGCCGACAAATCTGAGGCAGCCAACAAATCGGAGGCAACCGACAAGAGGAAGCAGCCGACAAATCAGACTAAGCCGACAATTTGGACTCGGCCGAACAATCTGACTAGACCGAACAATCTGACTAGGCCGAACAATCTGACTTCATCATCAGGGAAAAGTCGATCCAAGACTTCATGGCAATTCACCTACTTGTACATAGTCTTTATTAATTAAAAGGCGGTTACCAACTACAAGGCGACTGTAATCAATTAAGTAGGTAGAAAAGCATTGACCTGAAAGACTTGAAAATATTTTGTAAATAAATATCTTTTCAGTTAGTTATCTATATAGAGACGGAAGCTCTAAAAAATATCTGTGCCTCACTAAATTGCGCTCATTAGCTTCACGCCCATGTACTCACCTTCTGATTTTTATCACGCGTACATTTTTCAACACTGTTTATTCATCTTAATTATTGTTGGTAACTATTGCACTTCCGATCTACAACCGTCCGTTGTTCTACTTCCGCTGCTATCCCACTGATTTACGACGTCAAGCACATAGGTACATAGCCATAAAAGGCCAAAATGAGATATCTGTGCATCAGGAATGGGGAGTTGGTGCTGATGAGGAAACCGTGCAACAGGAGAGAGAAGGGAGTATATATGCAAACCCTGAGAAATTCCTGTTTTGGGCTCACAGCACTTGGCCCAAAATTCCTTGGAATACGTTTTTATGGGTACAATATAGGCTACTCAAATCTGCAATGAAGTACATTTTACAGCTAAACATGATCAGCGTGAACAAGGACTAGCCAGATAGTACACAAAAGTGGCTGTAGCAATTGCACAAGGAGAACAACAAACAGAACTATTAAATTTTTTAGTGAGATTCCAGCAGGAAAGAAAGGCAGTAGAGTATATAATGAGTTGCAGCATAGACAATAAGCAATCACAAGTAAAGCATAAGGAGTAGCTAGTAGCAACAGTTAACTACTTTTTATGTATGACATCTTTTTGTTAATATAATGTCCTTTTGTGTAACTTTGTTACTGTGTTTTCTGATCTGCTCCTCCATTTGTTAGAGTAACATTCTATGATAGATCTGGTTCTGTTTGTCTACCTATTTTTACTTTGTTGCTGCATATGCGTGTCCATTCTAATATTCATCACCTTTATGCTTGCAGCTTTTATGGGAACTGTAACTTTCTGCTTATCATGAATATATTTGTTTTCTAGGAAAAATGTTATATTAAATCTTGAACCCTTTGCTATACATTGAATCAGATGCAAAGATGATCAGAGTGGTGAAAAATTATATCCATCTAGTTGCCAAGACCTTGGTTGTATCTCAATCGATAAAATTAACTGTGAAAGTTTGTAGCATTCACATTGAAATGCAGTAGTTGTATCTTATTCTCACATGCTATATACTTGTTGGTTTTTTCCATTGGTTTGTCTGCTATTTTTTGTTTGCATTTCTCGTACTAGGATTGGAATTTGGGAGGCCTAAAATAATCACATGAGGCTGGAATTTGTGTATTTTCTGTTATTCCTCTTGGATCTTGTTCGGCAGTCCTCACATTGATTTTAGGGTTTTAACAAAGGAGAGAGAGAGAGAGAGAGAGAGAGAGAGAGAGAGAGAGAGATGCTGAAGTTAGAAGGTACATGTCTTGTGAGATGCTTTGTAAAACATCACGTATTTGCTGCATGTTAACATCATCTCTGCCAGTATGAAAGAAATCTTGGCTAGGTACGAGAAAAATTCCGTGGACGTGCAGATAAAACCATTTTTCCATCATGACCTTGAGGTGAGAAAACATGAGTTGAATTGTTAAAGACGTGCACAAAAATCATGATGCTGAAATGCATAAGCTAGTCAAAAGGTTGTTCTTGTAGTTCCATTGTCTTTATTTTGGATGTTTTCTAAATGATTTGTATGTGTGATTTCTGTATGTCAATCAGATAGGCATGGCTTAACTGCAGGCTCCTTACTTAAAAAGGGTTCTAGAGATGGAGTCAGAATAGCTTGTTTGACTCAAATATCATTGACTTGAATGTATGTCTGCTAGTCCCAGAGTCATGAAGCTGAAAAACTCGAAGAGGAGTTGGATCGATGCAATCAGAGAATAAGGTACAAGCTTGCACTTATGAGCATTCTATGGAAGCTACCAGTGTATAGAATTGCATCTTAGAAATCATGTGACATTGAACAAATAACGTTCAATTTAAGATTTTATCTCACTTTGTATGTCTTCATTTGTAAGATGGATTGTAGTCGACCACCTGATACCTCAAGTAGAGGAGAGAGAGTCCTCACCATCTAGCCACCTTTTGGAGGTTCTCTAATAAAGTAAGTTATAATTGCAGGCATATGCTAGGTGAGGATCTGTCAGCTCTGGATCTGAACCAATTGGAGGAACTCGAACAAGGGGTTTATGTTGGATTAAATCGTATCCGTTTGAGGAAGGTAATAAAAAAACAATGGTCATGGTTGATGGGACTTTCCAACTATAGAATATAAGAGGTTTCCGGTTGTTTCCCTGGAAATTTCTAGTTTGCGTCTTTTGCTCTCTTAACCCATTATGACATACGTAATTATTATTATGTTGTTGGTTTGCAGGATAAGGTTCTTCTTCATCAGATAGATGATTTAACTAAAAAGGTATCTAACCAGGTTGTTCATGTTGTTTTTACGTATACTGTGAGAAATAGCTGCTTTTTGGGTAAAATAGATGGAAAAGCTTGATCTGTCTCATGTGATCAATCTTAAACTTTCCTTGATATAAAAGAAGAGTCACCTACCAAATCGTGAAGATTTAAGAAAACAAGTCAGGAGTTTGAATTGATCAGAAAATGCACAATAATTCCATGGAATAACATTCCCATTCCCTTGAATTTGCAAATTGCTAAAGTTCTTAAGAGGAGAGCCCCACTTGCTGTTAGTGCCGTTACAATGGATAATGTTAAAGAGAAGCAGTTAGGGTTGATGGTCTATTTCTGCCCCAGATGCAGTTAGTAAGTACGGCTACTGCGAACTTAAGAGGTTGCTGCCCCGTTACCATATGCCCTGACCTATTAGAAATTGTTGATGAGAGGCAATTTGTGGAGGTCGAATCAGTTGAATACAACTCTGAGATAACTCTGTTAAAGTAAACAGCTAACTGAACCCGTTTAGTATCTGAAAGTGGCGCAGCACCTTCGACCACCAGCTATGTTCTAAATTCTGATTGAGCGTCACCAATGGCAGACAACCTATGAACAAAATTTGACAGTTAACAAGCTAAATTGTCTACCCTACATAACTATCCCATGGTTTTTTTTTTTTCATTGTATGGCTCATCGTATAGTTGCATATGGCACCTATTTCACTGAAAGAGGTTGAGCTGTGGGTATCGTTGATCAAAACATGGTCTTACGGATCTTATCTAACAGGAAACTATCTTGCTGGAGGAAAATCGAGTGTTGCGCAGAAGGGTAACTTTTTTGTCTGCTTAGAAAGTATCCAGTGCCGTGATATCAGACCTCACACACATGTCCAACATCATCTCGCTAACCAACTGAGCCAACCCCTCATGATAAATTATTGTTCTATGAGTTACTCGTACTCTTACTGAGTGCTTGTAAAAAACAGACAAATACAACAGTCCAATTGCTGAAATACAGATTTTCCATTTCAATTTTACATTTGGTTAGGGTTTTCAAATGTTTCAAATTAGCCAATTTTAGTCATAAATTTCAAGTTTTAAGGTTTTATTTCACCCTTTTGCCAATTGCATAGAAATCTAGCTTTTTTATGAGTCTTGCGAGTATTGCTCTTGCAGATTGCCGCACAGAATGAGATGACAACACCCATGCTAGATATAACAAACATGGAGACAAGGGAACCCTCAACTATAGAAAACGGAGACGAGAGACTCTCCGTTCAGCTAGATGACCAGACGTCCAGAAATGACAACTCTGACTTGCAAACGCTTCTAAAATTGGGGTAGTTCTCGAGTCTCCACTCAGAAGTAACACTTTATATACTATGTTCTTCTATAATATTCATGACTTACTTGGCATCCAAAGTTTCTTCGTCCTAAGTTCAAGCCTCCTTTGGAAACCAGAATGTATAATATTCATGACTTAGAACTCACATCGCGCTATATATGTTTCAACAGGCCATACGAACCAGATCCACCAACTAAGATGCCTACAACTGCAAATCATCTACCTTAAGTTATTTCTCGCCATCCTACAAGTTTTTGAATTAGCCTACCAACACTGTAGGTCTCAATACCTACATTATTGATCCTCTTATAAGTTAAATATCCCATTAAATATTGGATTGTTTAGATGTTTCCAAAGTTACTTCATTTGGACAAAAGTGGGATACAAAATGGAAACTTGCCATTTACAAGTTTTTGACATTAAAAAAATGAACGCGTTGTGCACTTAAGTCGTGAAATTTTTATGGATTCATCTCTTGATTTGAGTGAGAGAGAGAGAGAGAGAGAGAGAGAGAGAGAGAGAGAGAGAGATATGCTTGACCTTGTAAAAGATGGTAACCTTGCTCATCTTTTATGTTATGAAATGGGTTATCTAATGAAAGGGGAGAGAGATGCTTGACCTTGTAAAAGATGGTTATCTAATGACCTTTCAACTTTGTCTTCCACCTATAGATTCATGACTCAATTGACAATGGATTTTCATTCTATTCACTAATGTTAATGTTTTTGTTGTCAAACTTTTTATTTTTTTAGGATAGTAAGCTAATTACTAAAAACCAACTGCCCGATGTAAGTCAGAAATTAAATATTAAACTAATTACTCAAAACCAACTGCCTGATGTAAATCACTAACTAAAATAGATTCAATAATAGGTAATGCTGGAAGCTTTGAAGCAGCCGCTCTTGCAAACTGAGCTCGTCGAAGAATTGAAATCGCCTGTGAATGTTGTAATGCTATTGAAATACGTTGGCAGTAGAAAGAAATAATGACGGAAGGTAAGGTAATGCTTTGTCCTTGGCGTTTCACCATAAGCTCCGCACATGAAGATAAAAAATCATTATAATCTCGTTCCTTTTCTTGAGCTGCTTGAGATGCAGCGGCCCCTTGCGCGGTGGAAGAACGACGAAGAAGGTTCTGACGAGAGGGATCAGCAATTACAACATCTCCCAGAGTACGAATTCCATCACGCGAGAGAACAAGGTCAACTTGTCGTCAGGTAGATTGCGATGAAGGCCCTGGTAAAATGTGTGTATGTTCTTGAACAACATGAAAGCCACTATCATGAGCAATAGCAGCCAGGGCATCACGAATGGAATCATGTGAAATAATACGTTCTCCACCTGATGGACAACGCATAAGATGAGTACCCAAGGAATCCAATACATGCCCACATGAACACTTAGAGATACCAATTAACATTAGATGTGGAAGTCCCAATCTGGTTCAAAGGGCAGTTATAAACAAGTCATTATTGAGTCTCAATAGTGGAAGAACTGGACGTGCAACCAACCAAGCCCCAGCACCTGGACCAGCACAAGATAGAAGACGAGCTCGAACTGTATCAGAAGGTGAATCTTTGATAAGATGACCGAAGGAATAAGAGTGAAGATGCTCCATAATAGTCTTCTGAAAAACTCGTTGTTGATTTGTCACCAAAGATTCAAAGGGAGGCACAAAAAGTTGTACAAGTGGTGGGAGTAAATCTTGAGCAGTGTAGAGCTTGTTGAAAAGCGAAATTGCCAGTCTCCACATAAGCTACCATATCAAGAAGAAGAGGTTGGTTACCTTGCTGAAACCTGGAGACTAGTGTAGAGGCAACAAGAGCCCAACTTTCGAGAAAAGCAACTGCTGCAATGCAAGCAGTAGATACAAGGCCAACACCACCAGAGGAAGCAAGAAGAGAAATCTGCCGCTTAGAAAACCGACCTTCACAAGTGTCAAATGTTCCTGGCCCCAAAAGACGACCAAATACGCCCAATAAAGTATCATCAAAATCCTGAAGTAAGGATATTATATCAGGTGAAGGAGATACGCAACGTAGAAGATAGCTAGGACGTTGAGCAAAGCACTGAGTGAGAATTCCAAATGCAACCTGAGAATTTCCAAGCTTTGGCAACAAATCCGAATGTCGAGCAAATCCATCCAGAGCTTCCCGCATAAATGAATTGACATATCCAGAAGAACCAATGGGAACACCCAAAGCTTTAATCCCAATTTGAGTAATGAAACTTTTAGGTAAGGAGATATCTGCTGGAAGGCCTTTTGGGCACCAAGCAACGCACTTATCCTTGTTCACTGTAAGCCCAATAGAAGAAAGTTGAGCTGAGAAATGCAAAAAAGCAGGGACAATTTCACTTGTAGGCCCCACAATATGAGTATCATCCGCAATAGAGGGGAATAGACAGGACTGAAAAGCTGAAGCTGTAGCACGCAATGCACGATAATGTGCCAAAGAAAAGAGAGGACCACCCAAAGGATCTCCTTGACGAGTTCCTTCAACAGATTATGAAGAAATGATGGTAACATCACCAACACAAGAAGCATGACTAAAGTATAAGGGAGAACTTTTTGAATAGAAGCTCTGCACAAAAGGAATGAGCAAGACAAGTGTATCTTGAGCACCACGAAGTTCTTGAAAACCGCCTGAGAAACCGAGTTAAAAGCATTAGTAACATCAATTTGCAATCCTACCCAATCAGGATGAATATCCAAAATAGCGCGACTGTCTCACAACGGCCAGGAGTAGCACACCCAAATTGAAATGGAAAAAGATGAGCATGAAATGCTTCTCAAAACTGGAAACAGAGTGCTTTTGCCACCAACCTGTATAAACATTCCCCCACTGCAATTGGACGCACACCACCAGAAGCTTTATCCAATGCTAAAAGACGAGCAACACCTAAAAAATGAGCAACTGAAGGTGGGATTTGCCCATATGCAATGAAAGAGCACATCTTGAAGAGAAGATCAAACCCGCTAGCAGAATCTTCTGGTGAAAAACAATCACGTAGATGTTCAAAAACCATTCCTGAAGGTCCACCGGCTGAGAGGCGAGGACTACGCAGAAAAGCTTTCATATAATGAGCTTCTACAAGTTGAAGATTGGAGTCAGGCTGAAAGTCTTCCACAAATAAAGAAAGAGTATTACTTGCATGGGGATGAAGTTGTTCCAATGCCTGAATAGTTGTAGAAGAAGGTGCTGCCGAAATTGATGGAGCAAGAGCATGTGCAGCCCGAGAAAATTCACCAGCTTGTCCAAGCAAAACACAACGACGTAGACGACTATGAATAGGAATGGAACCCAAGTCGGAGCCTGAATTAAACTCCCGTTTTGCTGCAAGTGCATTGCAACGAACAAAAAGTTTCTCTTGCAAATTTTCCTAATCACCGGACATGAAACGCCGAATTTTGTTATGTGTTTCCCGATGACCTGCTTTACCACCTCTAGGAGGAAGAGGCAAACACCAAAGGGGAAAGAGCAAGAAAACATGCCAAGCCGCGATATCAAAAGGGTTGGTAGCTAAACGGGTCAAAGGTAGTCGAAGAGCTCTTTGAACGTCAAGGCGAAGGGCCTTAGGAATGCGGGCATAAAGCATAAAGGCGCAAAATATCATGATTGCGAGCCCAAGCCCAACTTGAGTTGGGAGGAGAAAGTGGAGCAGGACGTGGTGTTTGGGGAGATTCCTAAAGGGAAGCTCGTTGTTGGAAGGCAGTACAAGCAATTTGATGCCTGGAAAGCCCCGCGCTCTGCATATATAAACATCCGCATCCTGGACAAGGTACACGGGAGGGTGGAGGTATAGAATTCTGCGAGGATGACGAAGGAGAAGAAGAAATAGAAGAACAAATATGTGGGGGACAATACAGTGCAGGCGAAGGAAGAGATGCAACAAAGGGTGATTCATGGTGAGGACGATTGGAGAGGGGTGGGGATGGTGAAGCAGGTCTCTTTTTGTTTTGGATTTCACTCATTTTGGGTTGAATTGCATTTTGATCCAAACTGTGAATGCCCGCATTGCAATCTGTCAAGAATTGAAAAAGATTATCTATGTTAGATATAGGGGTCTTATGTTTTCTACATCAAGCATGTTGATAGGAACAAATTTGGCATAGATGGCAAATTATGCATTTCTATTTGTAATGCCACTATTGAGCCAAAATAGAGTAAGAGGCTAAACTCGTGCCAATTAGAGTGTAGACAAGTGTAATGCTTTTGTTTGATGAATTCCAAGAGGTCCAATAGGATTTGGAGGTGGAACCATGTGATGTCCAATAGGAAATTGAGGTATGCTTGAATATAGTCCAATAGAATTAAGAGGTGCATGGATCAATGGTCCAATAGGATCAAGAGGTGACAAAGTATGGTCCAATCCTAGTTAAGCATAGTGGTAGCTCGTGGATCTACTAGTATTATTGTATTCCTCATTTTGAAGCTAATTGATTTGGTGATTATATGGATTTTGAGTGTTATTGGATTTCTAGCTTTCTCTGTCTACCCGAGAGCTCATGATGCTTTTTCTCTCTCTACCCGAGGAGAGCAGCTTGTTTTTACTTAGATTATTTTTTGAATACTTCCCACACGTGTGAGTGAGAGTTGGAAGTGATTGAATGCATGTCGTAGTGTGTTTTTGCCATAGGAAATTCAACATGGTATCAGAGCCTACCTAAGGTTACCATGCATTTTGATCCATCTAAGTGAAAACTGTTCATCAATCTTGAGCTAGAAATTGTCAAGGCCCATTTTCCTAGCTATCTTGTTTAATCTTGGATCAAAAGAGATCAAAAGGACATTGATTGGGTCTGACCTGGTACTGTACGGACTCAGGTGCTCAGACACGTGTGAGGAACATCCAATTTTAGTTTGGAAGTTCTCTCTCATGCTTGATCCATTTATCTTGCTTGATAGCTTGTTTTGAAACTATTTTTGTCTAGTTTCTGATGCAATCAGTTTCATTCCATTTGGTTGAGCCAATCAGAAGTTATAAGCTTTTGAAGAGGGTTAGGTAGGGCACCTAGACCTGGGTGGACACATTTGGTTTGGTCAAGAGCTTGGTTGATCCAAAATCACAGCTGTATGTTTACCAATCTCATCTATTTGTGATCTAGGCACTGTTTTGAGATCTTAGCCATTTTGTTTCATGCAATATCATTGTATTTCAGTCAAATTTGGTTTCTTAGTGTACTTCACACGTGCTAAGAGTGTTTGATCCTAACTTTGCCTATACTTTATCATTTGATGTGAAATAGATCTTGTTTTTAGAGAGATTTGTGTAGCTAGTGAGACTCAATTCATAAATAGTTGCAAGATCTTTCATAGGAGGAGATAGTACTCTATTATTGGATCGTATTGAGAGTGTGTAGCAACATTTATTGTTCATCATTTGAGTTTTCTTCACTTCAAATGTCTTCAATGGGTTCATCCTTGTTGGAACCAAGTGAAAGATTGTCCACTTCAAACTATTCAATTTGAAAAATGAGGATGGAGTCCATCTTGATCCTTCAAGACGTGATGGACATAGTTCTTGGCCTTGAAGAACAATTACAAGTTCTTCAAGAGGTTCAAAAATACAAAAAGAGACCTAGGATGGCTCTCCACTACATTAAGATGAATGTCTCTAATGAGATATTGAGGGAGATAGGTACTTGTACAACAGCCAAAGAAGCTTGGGATTGTCTCAAGACTATCTATGAGGCTAAGAATACCTCTAGGCTTCTCACTCTTAAGAATCAAATCTTTCAAAATAGCCAAAAGAGTGATGAGAGTGCATCTAGTTATGTTTTGAGAGTAAAAGATATTCATAGAGAACTTGCTTGTATTGGTGATTCCATCAATCAAAATGAGCTAGTTCAAGTCATTCTCAATGGCTTGAGAAGTGAATTTGATAACCTTGTCCAATCTTATGCCATTAAGGAGGAGCTACCAAGTTTGGAGGCTCTCCAAAGTGTGCTAATTTCGGAAGAATCAAGACAAGAGTACAAGCTCTTGAGGATGGACAAGCTTTCTCTCACTCATAATGATGGCAAAGCTCTCTTTGCCAAGGAAAAGCACAAAGGGAGGAGCATGAACCAACATCAACAATCCTCAAGCAAGGACAAAGTCAAATCCAAAGACAAAGATGAGGAGGAAGATGATTCCTCTAATGCTTCATCATCCAAGCTCAAGAAGAAGAAGATCAAGTGCTTTTATTGTGGCAAGAAAGGTCATTATGCCACCAATTGCTTCAAGAAGAAGAATCAACTCAAGCAAGCCAACATTACCAATGAGAAGGAAGACACTATTGCAAGTCATGGAGAGGGATCTCTTATGGTCTCTAGTTTCTCATCTACTCCTTTCAAGAAGGACGGCCTATGGTATATTGATAGCGGAGCCTCTTCACATATGTGTAGCTCCAAGGACTCTTTCTCTTTTATTGCACCTTATGATCGAGTCAAGAAATCAATATACATTGCAAATGATTTTGAATGTCCTATTGAAGGCATAGGGAACATTCCCTTGAAGCTTGCATCCTCTAAAGTTCTTTCTCTCTCTAAAGTTTTTTATGTACCTAAGCTTACCAAGAATCTTATTAGTGTTGGCCAATTGCTTGATAATGGCCTTGATGTAAAATTCAATGTTGATACTTGCACTATCATGAAGAATGATGAGATACTTAAATTAAGATCTAGATTTGGTGGCATCTATAAACTAGATCCAAATGAGTATGTGAATGCTTGTAATGTTGCTCTTGTGAACAAGCTCTCTATGGAGGAATTATGGCATAGGAGGTTGGGACATCCCAACTACAAATCCATGCTCTATGATCAAAGAAGCCAAAGCTATTGGCTTGCCAAAGTCATTCTCCAAGAAGATCAAGCCTTGTGAGGCTTGTGTTATTGCTAAATCTCACAAAAAGCCATTTACAATATCTTCTATCAAAAGCAAGCATCCTTTGGAGTTAATCCACTCGGATGTGCATTTCTCATCAACTACAAGCAAGGGAGGAGCCACTTGTTTTGTTACTTTCATTGATGATTTCACAAGATTCACTTGGATATATCTTCTTGCTTCTAAATCTATGGTGTTTGATCATTTTCTTATTTTCAAAGCTTATGTAGAGAAGCAATTCTCATTCAAGATTAAAGCTCTTAGAAGTGACGTAGGTGGTGAATATATCTCCAATAAATTTCAGTATTTTTGTGAGCTTGAAGGCATTAAAAGAGAATTCTCTTGTGCCTACTCTCCATCTCAAAATGGAGTGGCCGAGAGAAAGAATAGATCTCTATGTGAATGTGCAAAATCTATGAGAATTGAGGCATCTTTGCCCAAAGATTTTTGGGGAGAAGCCATTAATTGTGCAAATTATCTTTGCAATAGGCTCCCACATATAGCTCTTGGAGGAAAGTCACCATATGAAATATTATATTTGAATAAGCCTAAGGTTGATCACCTTAGAGTTTTTGGATGCTTATGCTTTGTCCATATTCCCTTGGAAACAAGGAAGAAAGAAGATCCTAGTGCATGGCTGGATACTCATCCACCAAGAAGGCCTATAGAGTCTTTATACTCTCTACTTCTCAAGTTATTGAAAGTAGAGATGTTGTCTTTCATGAAGATCAACACTCATCTTTTGAAGAGGCCGAGATCAAGAAATCTATGGATGCATCACCAATTATTGATTTTGAAGACAATCATGATGTGATGGGGTCGAGATTTGAAGAACACTCTCCTCGAATTTTCTCACCAAAAAGATCCATGAGAGATAGATCCGAGCCTAAGAGGCTCTCATATGTTGATAAAGGCAAACAAGTGGATCTTGATTCCACTAATTATGTTTTTTATGTCTCTCATGAAGAGCCAAAGAATGTACAAGAGGCACTCAATACCAAGGAGTGGTATGATGCCATGAAGCAAGAGTATGATGCATTGATCACCAACAATACTTGGGAGCTCGTGGATCCTCCATCCAACAAGCATGTGATTGTTTGCAAGTGGGTATTTAGGATCAAGTTCAATCATGATGGCACCATCAACAAGCATAAAGCAAGATTATGTGCCAAAGGATTTGCTCAAATCCATGGTCTTGATTATGAGGAGACCTTTGCACCCGTTGCAAAGATGGTGACAATAAGAATTCTTATTTCTCTTGCTTGTTTCTTCAAGTGGAAGGTATTCCAATTAGATGTATCCAATGCTTTTCTAAATGGTTATCTTGAAGAGGAGATCTATATGGAACAACCTCAAGGATTCATCAAGGATGAGTCCAAAGTGTGCTTGCTCTTCAAAAGTCTTTATGGACTCAAGCAAGCACCAAGATCATGGTATTCAAGACTTAATTCTTTTCTTATCTCAATAGGATTTACTCTTAGTGACTATTATCCTTCCATGTATCTAAAGTTTGTTGATAGCAATATTGTCATTCTTCTAATTTATGTTGATGACATTATTCTTTGTGGAAGTTATATCAAGCTAGTTGATGAAACTAAGCTAGCACTTGGATGTGAGTTTAAAATGCAAGATCTAGGAGAGATACATTACATCCTAGGCCTACAAATTGATTCTTATGAAAATCATATCTTTATATGCCAATCTAGATATGCTCACTCTATGTTGAAAAAATTCCATATGGAAAATTCTAAGAGCATAGATACTCCAATGGAGCAAATTGTGAAAGATCCTAATAAAGGTGATGAAAGATCCTTTGAGGACATCACACTTTTTAGGAGTCTTGTAGGCTCCTTGATTTGGCTTACCATTACTAGGCCCGATCTAAGTTTTTGTGTGCACAAATTGAGTCAATTTATGCAAGATCCTAAGATCCATCATTGGAAGATGGCCAACAGGATTCTAAGATATGTATCTTCATCTTGTGATTATAGTCTACTCTATAAAAGTGAAGATCTATTCACTGTTGGCTACTCGGATTCGGACTTTGCAAGTGACAAGATGGATCGAAAGTCTATTAGTACATACACTATCTTTCTTGGAGGCAATCTAATATCTTGGCTTTCCAAAAAGCAAGATACTATATCTCTCTCTTCATGTGAGACCGAGCACAAAGCACTCACTACAACTACCAAAGAGGTGCTTTGGATCAAGAGGTTATTAATGGAGCTAAAGTGCATCAAGGAAGATGATCTACCAATGATCAAGTGTGATAACATCTCGGCCCAAGCTCTTGCCAACAATCCCATATTTCATGCAAGAAGCAAGCACATAGAAGTGGCACACCATTTTGTGAGAGAAAAGCTTATTGGAGGAGAAATCTATTTGGAGCATGTCAACTCATCCTCTTGTATTGCCGATCTACTCACCAAGCCTTTGAGCAAAAGTGCTTTCATCAAGCATAGATCTAATCTTGGAGTTATATCAAGATCAATGCTCAAATCTTCATAGATAATTTTTCTGGACGAGTGTGAAGAATTGAAAAAGACTATCTATGTTAGATATAGGGGTCTTATGTTTTTTACATCAAGCATCTAGCTGTAGGATGTTAATAGGAACAAATTTGGCATAGATGGCAAATTATGCATTTTCACTTGTAATGTCACTATTGAGCCTAAACTCGTGCCAATTAGAGTGTATACAAGTGTAATGCTTTTGTTTGATGAATTCCAAGAGGTCCAATAGGATTTAGAGGTGGAACCATGTGAGGTCTAATAGGAAATTGAGGTGTGCTTGAATATAGTCCAATAGAATTAAGAGGTGCATGGATCAATGGTCCAATAGGATCAAGAGGTGACAAAGTATGGTCCAATCATAGTTAAGCATAGTGGTAGCTCGTGGATCTACTAGTATCATTGTACTCCTCATTTTGAAACTAATCGATTTGGTGATTATATGGATTTTGAGTGTTATTGGATTTCTAGCTTTCTCTCTACCCGAGAGCTCATGATGTTTTTTCTCTCTCTACTCAAGGAGAGTAGCTTGTTTTTACTTAGATTATTTTTTGAATACTTCCCACACGTGTGAGTGAGAGTTGGAAGTGATTGAATGCATGTAGTAGTGTGTTTTTGCCATAGGATCTAAGATTGATCTTGAATCTCAATCTAGTCTAGATCTTGGTGCATCTACATACCTTAGGAGATCACAAGTACATGTAATCCACACGTGTGAAATTCAACACAATCATCCATTGAAAATAAGAATAATTTCTCTTATAATGTCTTCAAAATCTCCAATAATATCGTTTGTCAAAGTCTCCCATAGTTGATTCCGTTATATTCAAAAATGAAAAGTGTTGGGAAGAAAAAAATCGGTTGGAAATCTGCTCACGGTTCACTTGCCAATCCACTTTATATTGTCACCAATTTAGCAATCGAACTACTGCAGATACGTCTACTCTTTTCTTCTAAATGATGCAGGTTCTACTTTTTCTTCAAAAAAGTAACTGGAATATTTGTATTATTCAAAAAAAGACTATTGCTTCTAGATTTGTTGTAGGCTAATGATGACGGGTCAATCTCAATTTGAACACAATATGAATTGACAGCAAGTTTTTGAGGCCTCAGACTAGAAAATAATCGCATGTAAAGTTGAGATTAAAGAGCTCCAGAAATTTCTAGATCGTTGCATTCTGATATTGCCAATAGACAGTAAGAACAACCGCTTCTATGCATGTCTGAACCTTTGAATCATGAAATGGACCTGATAGTAAGAGGAAGAGAGCTCTCATGAAGATTCACTCATGATGTCAAGTTTCTCATCTTCAAGCATAATAGGTGAAGACCCTTGGTGGATAGATAGTGGGGCTAGCTCCCACATGACAAGTAAGAGGGAGTATTTTTCAACCTTATCTACCTATGATGGACCTATCAAGTCAACTTTTACAGCAAATGATTATGCTTGTAAGGTAGAAGATATATGATCTATACCTTTATGATTGGGATCTTCAAAGAAGATCAAGATTGATGGAGTACTTTACATTCCTAGTATCATTAAGAACTTGCTTAGTGTAGGACAATTGCTTTGACAATGGTTTTATTGTGGAGTTCACCACAAATACATGTAACGTCAGAAGGATGGCAAGATCAGTGTTAGAGGCATAAGGTATGGAAGATTGTTCAAGCTAGATGCCTATGTGGATGCTAATGTTGTGATGCTAGCTGAGGAGACCAAGCTATCCAACCATGTTCTATGGCACAAAAGACTTGGCCACATCAACTCAAATTCCATGGAGGTCATGTGCAAGGAGGTGCTTGCCTTAGGACTTCCAAAATCCTTGGAAAAAGAAGAGAAAGTGTGTGAAGCATGTGCTCTCTCAAAAGCACATAAGAAGCCCTTCTCAAGTTCCATCACAAAGACAACTCATCAACTTGAGTTGATCCACTCGGATGTACACTTTGCAAGTACAATGTCCAATGGAGGTACCACCATGTTTGTTACATTCATAGATGACTACTCAAGGTTTTTTTTGGGTATTCTTACTTTCATCTAAAGCACAAGTATCTAAAAGCTTTCTTAAGTTCAAAGCATTTGTTGAGAAGCATCTTGATCACAAGATCAAAACTATTAGAAGTGATAATGGTGGAGAATATATTTCCAATGCATTTAAGGATTTTTGTGATAAAAAATGGATAAAAAAAATATTATCTTGTCCCTACATCCCTCAACAAAATGGCCGAGAGGAGTAATAGGACATTGCGTGAATGTTCTAAGCCTTAAGTATTGATGCATATTTACCAAAATATTTCTGTGTGCTAACCATTTGATGAATTGAGTTCCATGTAGCTCTATTGAAAGCGAAACTCCATTCAAAGTCTTGTATAGGAGGAAGCCAAATCTTATGGACTTAAGGGTGTTTGGATGCATTTGCTATGTGCATACACCTTTGGAGACAAAGACCAAGGAAGATCCATCATCAATCAAAGGTATCATGCTTGATTATGGCAAAGCAAACAAGGGATATAAGGTATACATTCGATCTTCAAACTAGTTTGTGGTTTCTAGAGATATCATTTTGATAAGGATAAGATGCATAAACTTGTTGATGGCTCAAACAAATCACCTATCAAGAGGGAGGTGGCCGAGGATCAAGATGATCTAGATCTTGAGGAGGAGCTAGAGCCAAGTGAACCAATCACTCCAAAAAGATCATCAAGGGCAAGAATGGAGCCATTGAGGCTCACATGCCAAGAGAAGGGCAAGCAAGCCGAGGGTAATCCATCTTCATCCTTTGCACTCATTTCAAGTTTTAAAGAACCTTCATGTGTAGAAGATGCATTGAGTTCAAAGGAATGGTTTCAAGCTATGTTAGATGAATACAATGCTTTGATGGAGAATGGCACACGGATCCTTGTTGATAGACGCCTTAAGAATGTGATCGGATGTAAATGGGATTTTAAGCTAAAACTCAATATGGAAGTGTAAGCAAACACAAGGCAAGGTTAGTTGCCAAAGGATATGCTCAAGCAAAGGGCATAGATTATGAAGAAACCTTTGTACGCGTGGCCAAGATGGTCACAATGAAGTTACTTCTTGCACTTGCTTCACATTTTGATTGGATGCTCTTTCAAATGAATGTTTCTAATGCATTCTCAAATGGTTATTTAGAAGAAGACATCTTCATGGAGAAACTCCAAGGCTTCATCAAGCTCGAAATGGATGGTAAAGTATGTCATCTTCAAATGAGCTTATATGGTTTGAAGCAAGCATCAAGGTCTTGGAATTCAAGACTTCATGATTTCTTAGTTTCTATTGGATTCACTCAAAGTGAATATGATCCAACTTTGTACATAATGTGTTATGTAAATGGCATTGTGCTTTTCTTGATATATGTAGATGACATCATTATTAGTGGTTATAACATTGATAGTATTGAGAAAACCAAGAAAAACCTATCTCTAAAATTTAAGATGGTAGATCTTGGTCAACTTCACTTTATATTAGGCATAGAAGTACTTAGAGGTTCAGATTTCATCTTCATTAGTCAATCTAAGTATGCCCAAAGTTTGCTCAATAGATTCAAGATGCAAGATTGCAAGCATGTAGAAACACCAATGGAGCAGATGTATAGGCAACTTATTGTTGGGGGTATTCTCGTCGTGCATGTAAATAAATAAAATGTCGAAATTAGTAGAAATCAGATGCGAGGTCATGGCATCGTGTGTGCGTAAGCCCATGGCCCTATGAGCACTTGTAAATAAATAATTATGGACATAAATTTGACTTTGGGCCATGTAATTAAAATTCCTTTTTGTTCTCTATTTTCATTGTTCTTGTTTCATTAGTTAAAGCTTTTCCATTAGCATGCATAATGAGCAAATGAGCTAACCTCCATCTCACTCCTCTCTCTCTCTCTCTCTCTTTCTACTCATTCTCTCTCTCTCTCTCTCTCTCTCTCTCTCTCTCTCTCTCTCTCTCTCTCTCTCTCTCTCTCTCTCTCTCTCTCTCTCTCTCTCTCTCTCTCTCTCTCTCTCTCTCTCTCTCTCTCTCTCTCTTAACCCTCAATCATGATATGTGTGTGTGCTTAGTGTTAGGAAGGGTAGTGTTAAGGTGAGGTAGTGATAGGATAAAGTAGCTTGACATCCATTCACAACCTTGGAAAATCCATAAAAAACACTCAAATCTATTTTTGGAGGAAAAAAGTGGCCAAAAATCACTCCAGTCCTTATTTTTCAAAATCCAGAAAGAACTAACATTCGCACGTTTGATAGCAGCTCCAGGGTACTGTCCTAGACCTGCATAGAAGCTTGTGAAGGTTACCTCCCAACAGAAGTTGGAAAAACAGAGAAAAACTATAAAAAATTCAAAAAATCCTTAAAAAATCAAATCTTCATAAGAACCTTCGTAGAGTCCTCTGAAGTTCCATCTTAGTGAGACAAGGATACAGAGAAGCTTGCGAAGGTTACTTCCCAGGATAAATGCTCTTGCGAAGGTTCCTAAGATCAAAAAGATGGGAAAATCAAGTTGAACCTTCGTAGACATCAAAATTTTCAGTTCTACAAGGACACAAAAAAGCCTGCGTAGGTTGGTTTGATTCCAGTGAGCAGAAAAGTGGGTTTAAGTGCTTAAAAATCACTAAAATCATTAGATCCAAAAAATCCACTCAGAGGTAACCTTCGCAGACCATCCCATTATTTTCAAAATGTCATTTTCAATCAATGATGAGGTCTGAGATATGGATCTAAATGGAATCTAAGCCTACCAAGGGTGTCAATCTTGGTGTTGGATCTAGAAGTGGAATGGCTTAGATGAAGGGTGAGGCTTCTTCCTATATTGTTGGCTCTTTTTGGGTTTTTGGGATATCTAGGCTTCTTGAGCTCTAGATCTTCTCCTCTTGAGGCTTATCTTCTCAAGGGAGGGGAGCAATGGAAACAAATCCTACCTAATGGATCTTAATGATCACTCCAAATAGATTTCTAACACCTATTTTACTATTGTGTGATTTTGTGGATTAGAAGGATGAAAGCTTGAGCTAATGATCATTCAAATATGTGATAGCATGATTAAATAACAACATTCAAGCATTCATACATCCACAATCAATCACACAAGTGCAAAAAAAGAGGGCTTCACAAAGTAAGAAGAAGTGGAGGAGGATTAGCTTCTCTCTCTCAATCTCTATTCTTCACAATGGAAAGTGAATTCAAAATGGTGTTACACTCCTACTTATAGACAAAGGCAGGGTTAGGGTTTTTGGTTCACCCAAAAACCATGTGCCATAAGAACTTGACTATTTAAAAAGTTATAAACCAAATTGCATTTTTAACTACTTTGGGTCCTTTCTTATTTTTGGTCCATTGAAGTACAGATCTATTTGTACTTCTCGCGCCATTGACTTACAAGTACAGTGCACCTTCTAAAGGTGTTTGACGTTATTTTAAAAATAGATCCAAGTCATTATACCGACTCGGCCATGCTTTTGTTCTCATTTTCATAAGATATGTTGGGGAGGCACTAGGCTTTGTCTTCGCTCATTGGCCGGTCCGTGACTTGTCGACCTTCAGATATTGGCATTCCTGGTAAATTTGGATTCTGGAACTCCTTCTTGGTTACTTGTCGACGTTTCTTAATTTAGTTTGGCGGCTCGATTCCTTCACTTGATATCTATTTGGCTCTTTTGGCATCAGGAATCTGTTAGAAGAATCTTCACCAAAATCTTCTATTACACAAAATTGAAATGAAGACGAGATGACAATCAATCTACAATCAAATCAAGTCAATTTTGACTATTTTTGGTAAAGAAATGGCTAAAAACTTGTACTTTTTTTTTATGGTTTTTCAAGACTTGTATATCACTTTAAGAGGTCTTGATCCCAGCCTCAATTAATTAGATTCAATGACACATACTCAAATCCAATCAATGACATGCAAACATTGATGCCTTCTCCTAGATCTAGCATCAAAAAACTCATCAAGGTCTATGACAATGAATTTTTATGATTCTAATGAATAATGGAAATTATTTTTGGGTGCAAACCTATCCACACGTGTGAACAGTATGGATTTAGTCCCTGATCAATTTTGATCCACAAATTTCCATACAAACATCCGATTTCTAGTTGGCCTTCCAATACTAGCTTTTTAGATCAAAAACTTGCTAATTTTGGATTGTACACAAGATCTATGATTGCCTCTTGTACCTCACTCTGATACCATGTCAAAGTACAATAATTTGGACCTTAAATGAGTGCATTAATGCCTCACAAGAGACATTGATTGATTAATCACAAAATAAATGCAAACTAGACACACAAATTTGAGATCTAGATTAGAAATTAGGCATCTATCAATCAAGAGCAATCTACAATCAATGATCAAAAGCAAAGTACAGCCCGCACACATGCAAAACAATGCTCAGTACGACTTGTAGACTGAAAATGAAGTGAAAACCACTTTGTTTTTAGTGAGATCCAAAAACATTCCAAGTACATAGTGCAGAACTTGAGTTTTGCCAATGAGTTCTCAAATATAATCTAAGTGTTCACTTCGGGAGGATTGGATACATAGAAATCCACTCCCTCACCTCAAGTTAGGTGAATTTTTAGCATGTAATAACGATATTGATTGATCTTTCTTGTCCTAAATTTTGATTATAGCCTCATTCCTAAGTCTTGCCTGGTGTCTAGTTGGTCAACCTACTCCATAAATCTAGGAATTAGTCCTATAAAGTAGGAATCACTACCAAATGAACTTGAACCACTTTTTAGACATGATCTAACCTACCCTAGTATAGATTTCCTACATGGATCCATGGCCTCACACGTGTGAGACCCACTAACGTATATATTTATGTTATTTGACATAGCTAGATTTGCCAATATAGGCCATCTTCTCCTTCACAAAATGATGAGCAATCTCGATATGCTTGCTCCTTGCATGGAATGTAGGATTGGTTGCAAGTGATTGGGCTGATTGGCTATCACAAAAGATTGTAGGTACCTCCTCTTCCATGACATGAAGTTCCACCAATAGCCTCTTAATTCATAAGACCTCCTTGCATGTTGATGTCAAGGCCTTATACTCGGATTTTGTCGAAGACAAGGAAATAGTATCATGCTTCTTTGAAAGCCATGCTACCACTCCATCACATAAGAATGTTGCAAATTCACTTGTAGACTTTCGATCCACTTTGTCACCTGCAAAATCAAAGTCACTATAGGCTCTTAAGCTAAGATTAGTCCCGAGTATGCCAAAATTCCTAGTTGATGAGATATATCTCGGGACTCTTTTGGCCATCTTCCAATGTGACACAAGAGGACATTGCATAAATCGTCTTAACTTACCAACACTATAACTAAGATCAGGTCTAGCTATAGTCAAATAGATTAAAGAGCCTATAAGCCTTCTATAGAGAGTGATGTCCTCAAAGGATGCTTCGTCACCACTTGTAGATGCTATAACATTTTGCTCCATTGGGGTCTCAATGCTTTACAATTCTTCATTCCAAATCTATCTAGGATGGATGTAACATATTTAGATTGACATATAAAGCTAAAATCCAATCCTCTTATGACTTCTATTCCTAGAATGAAGTGCAATAGGCCGAGATCAACCATCCTAAACTCTTTAGATAAAGCAATCTTTACATCTCTTATTCCATCTAGATCATTTCCACTTAAAATAATGTCATCAACATAAAATACAAGTATAATGATCTTTCCATCATGAAATATTATGTACAATGATGAATAATATGAATTCAAAGCCAAGTTGATGGAGATAAGAAAAGAGTTTAGCCTAGAGTACCATCGTCTAGGTGCTTGCTTGAGTCCATAGAGACTCTTTTACAAAAAACACATTTTTTATTCATGATCCTCCTTGATGAAGCCCTCAGATTGCCTCATGTAGATCTCTTCCTCCAAGTAGCCATTGAGGAAGGCATTCGTAACATCAAGTTGAAATAGCTTCCAATTGAAAGTAGTAACAATACTAATGATCAATCTTATTGTAACTAGCTTAGCAGCAGGATCAAAAGTTTCATCATAATCAATGCCTTTGGTTTGCAAAAAACCTTTTGCTACAAGTCTAGCTTTGTATTTATTTGTTGATCCATCTTTATTATACTTAAATCTACACACCCACTTGCAATCAAGTGGTTTCTTCCCTTGAGGAAGATCAACAAGATCCCAAGTATGATTCTCCATGAGAGCATCATACTCCACTTTGCATAGCATTCATCCAACTTTTAATCATCTTCATAGCATGTTGGTTCATCAAGAATTGAAAAAGTGTATGAAGTAAAAGATAATGTCTTTTTTTTTATCACCTTTGCCAACATAAGTGAGCCTTGATGGCTCGTCCCTTGCTCTTGTGGATCTTGGAGTCCTTGGATCTTGAGATGGATCCTCAAGTTCTTGAGCACTCCGAAGCTCCTCCTCCATCCTAGCATAGTCTTTGACATCAAGATGATTAGTAGCATTATTATCCACTTTACAAGAGTGTTGTTCATAAAAAATAACACCCCTACTCACTATGACTTTCTTAGTGATGGGATTGAAGACTCTATATCCTTTGCTATTCTCACCATATCCCACAAATATACCTTTGATAGAAGTGGCTTCATCCTTCTTCCTTGTATCCACAGATTGGTGTACACTAGATCCAAATATTTTTAGATCTTTGAGATTTGGCCTTTCTCCAAATAAAGCCTCAAATGGTGTGATTCTATTAATGGCTTGGTTGGGCAATCTATTCCATAAAAAGTTAGCACAAGTGATTGCCTCACCCCAAAATGGTTTTGGTAGAGAAGCATCTAGCCTTAAGGCTTTAGCACACTCACAAAGAGATTTATTTTTCCTCTCGACCACTCCATTTTGTTGACGGGTATAAGGACAAGATAACTCCCTCTTAATGCCATTAGAATGAGAAAACTCTATCATTTTATTGGAGATGTACTCTCCTCCATTCTCACATCTCAATACCTTAATCTTGGTATTAAGTTGATTTTCAACTACAGTTTTGAACTTTACAAATGAATCAAACACCAACTTTTGTAAGACAAGAGATAAATCCAAGCATATCTTGAATGCTCATCAATGAAAGATACATAGTACTTAGCACCACCATTAGATTCTTAAGAGAAGCTATGCACATCCAAATGTATGATTTCAAGAGTGTTTCATTTTGTAGTAGATATTGAGAATGGAAGCTTATGAGCCTTTGAGAGACTACAAGCCTCACAATGCTTGCACGTCTTGACAAACTCTTGGGGTGGCCAAGTGCAAGCTCCTTTTTGCACATGGATTCCATAGCTTTGAAGTTGGGGTGGCCCAACCTTTTGTGCCATAGCTCCACCTTGGTGATCTCCTCCTTTTACATGTTGACACTCTCCATTGCCACATTAGCATCTAATTTAAACAATCTACCTTGTTTAAATCTCTTAGCTATGCAATCATCATTCTTAAAGATGGAACAAACTCCATGCTTAAATTTACATCAAGGCCATTATCCATTAATTGGCCAACACTCAACAAATTCTTACTGATAGTTGGTACATAAAGGACATTTTCAAGATTCATCCTTTTGGATGGTACCTACACCACTTATCCTACACTCTTGATCACTAGCTGCAAAAAAATGAATGAACTTTTTAACATCATAAGAGAGTAGAGTGGAAAAGTAGTCTTTTTGGAAAGTCATGTGGGAGCTAGCCCTACTATCAATCCACCAAGTTTTACTTGTGTTGTATTTGGATGATGGTGTCGAGTTGGATGCCATTAAGGTTTTTTCTTCTTCATCTTCCTCCTCCTCTTGATGTGCAATGTTGCTTTGTTTTTCTTATTGTGTCATCTTCTTCTTGAAACATTCTGATGCAAAGTGCTCCTTCTTACCACAAAAGAAGCACTTGTACTTTGTCTTGTCAATCTTCTTCTTTCCTTTTGAATTATCCTCCTTGGCCTCCTTGGCCTCCTTTTGAGAATTATCCTCCTTGGCCTCCTTCAGCTACAAGCACACTATGAAGTTTTAAAACTGTAGGCAAAGGATCTTGGATGGAAAAGCTTTGGACCTAATTCGTGAATTCATCATCTGGACCATTAAGGACCACTTGGACAAGCTCATTATCTTGAATCTTCTCTCCAATAGAGACTAACTCTTTGTTGAGAGACTTGATTCTTAGCACCTAGTCTTGTGCATTTTCCTCACTTATTCTCATGCTTTGCAATATTTTATTTCTAATCATGAGGACTCTAGAAGTGTTATTGGATTTGGATTTCAAAGAATCCCATGCCTCTTTGGCTGATGTACAAAAAGAGACTTCCTTCAAAAGATCATTACTAACATTCATTTTAATACAATGAATTGCTTGCCTAGATTTCTTCTTGTATCTAATCAACTCTTGTGCACCAAGAGGTTCATCCTTTTCTTCAAGCACAAATTCATAAAGATCCTAGATCACCATTAGTGACTCCATCCTAACCTTCCAAATGGAATAGTTTGTAGATTTTAATCTTTCACTAGCTTCTAGATTGAAATCACCAATTGATTCCATCTTACTACTGAATTCGACAAACAAAAAATTGGTTTGGTTGATTCTAGAGCCTCCCAAAGGTCTCTCTCAAATTTGGTTTCTAGCCCACTCAAAGGACTTCTAACCATGGTTCTAGCACTTCCTCACAAAGATGAAATGAAGACGAGATGAGATCCAATCAATCTACAATTAAATCAAAAGGAAGAGATTGGCCCGTAGGAGACAAGCCAAGAGTAGGGCTTTGTCAGCATGTAGTATACGCACTGCAGGTGCGTCCCTACGTAGCGATGGTACATTGACTTTAGATGCCAGTGTACAATCACTTAGCAGTGGTGCAGTAGAGCACATCGGGAGTAGCGAAACCAGTTTGGTTGTAGGCGTGCCTCCGCATAGCTATCATCCATTGACATTACATCATGTCATGGTACCATCACCTCAATGTCTTGCTGTAGAGTTTGTTGGAAGTAGTGCATTTTCATCAGACTGTAGGAGTCCATCCGCCCAGTTTAGGTCATCCGAGATAGGGGTAGCAACGGAGAGGGTAGAGTTGGTTACACCGGAACATGTTCGTAGTAATCTTTCATATTTGACTCCTAAAGCGGAATCCAGAAGTGAGAGGAAGAGGAGGATTTGTCGTAGGTATATGGCAAAACATATAGCCAAGGCTTTGCAATTTACCATTCAAGAAGAAGAAGAGGATACACATTTGACATCCCATGATGATATCAGAAGAGAGACTGATATATTTGGTGTAGGATCAATTACGCATATTACATTGGATTCGATGTCCAATGTTGATGTTATGGAGGGGGTAGACTCTACGACAACAATGTTTGTTACACTCGAGCATGTGCGCAATCACCCATCATATAGGACTCCAGAAGTAGAATCTAGATCTACTAGGAGTAGAAGATTGAATCGTAGGTACCAAGCTAAGTGAAGACATCGGACCTTGATTTTGGCTTCGCAAAACCCCGTAGTCACAGAAGTCTCACACTCAAGACAGGGTCATTTTGAAGTAGCTAGATCGCTTCAAACACAAGCATGCCATGATCTTGGAGAGATGGAGTTTGTGTGCGGTCATTGTTCGGCCCTAAGATGGAAAGCAGAAAGAAATAGCTCTTTCTGTTGCATGAAAGGCTTGCCTTTGATGCCATCACCGTCACTTTATCTCCTTAATTTGTACATGTCATCTAATGACGTGGGAGCTCATTTTAGAAAACATGTTCGGAGTTATAATAACTCCTTGGCCTTTGCATCTCTTGGGGCGAATCTAGATAGATCCACTGCCAACTCCATAGGTGGCATGTATACATTTAGAGTGTCTAGCCGATTGTATCATCATATTGG
The DNA here is from genome assembly GCA_029204225.1 of Diphasiastrum complanatum. Classification (NCBI taxonomy): domain Eukaryota; kingdom Viridiplantae; phylum Streptophyta; class Lycopodiopsida; order Lycopodiales; family Lycopodiaceae; genus Diphasiastrum; species Diphasiastrum complanatum. The sequence goes on along the minus strand of CM055104.1, from coordinate 24,102,342 downwards.
TGGTTTGTTGCCTTTAGATAGACCTTCATTTTCATAGATCTACATCATGGATGGTGATGATTTGCAATTAGATCAGATATTATCTCTGAATCTCGATCTTATGCGTGATGTTCTCTCCCTTTTGCAAAGCATAATGATGGATGTGAATCCATTTGCACAACGTTTTAAGAATGTTGCTTGAATCATGCGAGAAAACTTCACAAAGGATATTCGACTTCACATAGTGTCTGGTTGTTCACAGAGTAGAGCGAATAGACAGTTCAATGCTCCTACATGCAATGAGATTGCAATGCTTATGCCTATAGATGATACATTGAGTGACGGAATGCATGACATCATATTGCACTCCATTCAGGATGGTTTGCAACATATCACAGAGCGTCATTCATCGTATGATGCCTTGCATTTTGTCCTCCTCTTTCCTTATGGTACTGATGGGTGGTATCAAGGGATTCCACATATGTGTATGAGAGATGTTGCACGTGGTGATCATGATGACGTACGTGATGGTATACATTGAGTCTTTTGATTGACAGGACTTACAGGGGTGATTCATGATGGAATGAGAAAGCTGCAAACACAAATGGGCAAAGCATGAAGCTTTGGAGCCAGCTCTAGGTTGGAGAGCTAACGAAGATCGTACGGTTGGGTGTGATCAGAGGGCAAATATTATGGTGAGTGTTTTGCTAGTGATCTACTGGAGGATACACTGATGGCAAGGACTTCATGGTGTACTCATTTGGAAGTACAAGTTGGCATTACAACAGGGGGCCAATCATTGGCATTGGCATCGATGGAGATGCATCTACCATGATGGGTGTGGATAAGATATTTATAGCTTTCATGCATTTGGTTGTATTTGCAGGTGTCTAGGCTTGCACAGCTGTTGGAACCTGGATGTTGTAGATTTTTAGGTGTTGAGATCAGGATAAGCCTAGAGGAAGTCACTCATAGCCATATACCTCAGTACGATCAATGAGACATTGGTCTCAAGATCTCGTGAGCGGCAACTCAGGGATAGGCTTGTGTTGGCATGGTATTGGGTGGCACATAGCCAGGGAGAACGAGCAGATGCTAGAAGCCAGGCGATGCAGGTATTGCTTTGGAGTTCGTCCTGTCTAGTAGGATGGTGACCAGGATCAGAGACATCATGTGAGCATAGTATGTGGATGACAAGTCCATTGGGGTGGCACTCAGGGAGATGCTACAGTTTCTCAGGTATGATATGTCATTTGATGTATGGACGATGTTCTTCAGCTGGTGCATCATGTGTGATGACCTAGGGACAGGTCAAGCCTACTGGGAGGCAGGTGGCATAGAGTGTACCTAGTGGTGGTACATATCCTGAGGGCATGGAGTGCATTATGGGGTGATGTGGATCCAACATGCCCACGGTTGCTCAGAGGGTGACAACTGATACTTTGGCAAGTGATTAGGTGAGATGCATGGTTATATGCACAGTAGTCTCCAGGTTGGCGTCACATGTTGTTTCTATCCATCATTATTTGGTAAGTAGGATGTATCTTTTGGTTAGATCCAATTGGAATCTAGTTGCACTACAGGTGGACAAATTCTTGGGGAGCTATCAACAGGTAATGGATACTTAGTGATGAGATGGTATAGGGTATAGGTTTCTGACGCAACTATCTTACTTGATATACTACAAGATCGTGGGTGAGTTGATCATCACGATGTTTGGATCTATTTTGCATTTGCTTTGGTTTGGGTTGGGGAGGCTCATATACTGGTCAAATCAGAGTTGGCAAAGTTGAGCCTACATGGGATGTAGGACAGGCAGATCATCATCAGTATCTCTGGGAGATGTGCGAGCTACTCAGGTATAGCCAATGGTGAGGTTTGCATACATTCATTCATTGAGTTCTTGGTAGACTCTTGTGCTTGGAGCATAGTGATTGGATGAGAATCAGCTTTCAGGGCTTATTGGACAGAATGTCAGGGCAAAGCGGCTTGGAGCATGGCTTTGTTTGGGAGATACATCAGAGATGAGGCTTGAAGTGTTCAGCAGATTATGAGAGATTTTTGGATGATGTATGACGACATCTATGTGATATACTTGCACATGAGGACATCTTGGTTATAGGTGCAAGCCATGATCAAGAGAATCTGATTTCAAGACCAGTGGTGTAGCAGCGAATATACAGGTGGCACAGGTGTTGGTATGACATGACACCACTTATGGGCAGGCCATGGTCATGTATTTCACGTTTTATCATTTGTGCTAGTTTGCATGAGTGTGTGTGAGCTTGCATGTTACCTTGTCATGGGAGTTTAGATCTGAGTTGAAGTTGTATGTGCTTATGCATTTGCTACGTTTGAAACAAAGTAGTCATTTGGATGCTCATTGACTTGTCATTATATCTACTAGCTGTCTATCTGGTGAGGGTATAGTCTTATAGTGACAATAAGATTTCCTCAAGTTGAGCCTCAGTCACTCATTTATGTCACCTTTACATGTCTGCGCTTGTAATTGTCTGATAGGATGTCAGCCTAGCTAGATGGAGGATATAAGTCTCATGGTGGCAGAAGGATTTCCTCAGTTGAGCCATATTGCTCATGTAGTCCACTCGTGTTTCAAATTGGATAGGAACGAGTCAGTTGGTCGAGAGTGTGATAAGCTCTCTGTATGAGCATTGTGTGTACATGTACTTTGTGAGTCAAAACTGGTGGTTTGTTGGTGTACTTGAGTGTGAGCCAAGTACAGTGTATCAAGACATGCATAACATCTTTTGGGTACTCCAGACATTGCTACAGATTTTTTTTTTTTCAACCCTATCACATTTGAGCTTAACGGAGAGAGTTGGAAATCAGTTCTAATTTGATTAATTAGTATAAGCTCTAAATGTGATGATGTAATTAGTGTACAGTTTATCTGGTTTACTATATATGGTTGTGATCAGGATGTGACATGTTAGGATATATTGATCGGTTAGCCGAGTAGCCACATGTAGGAAAAATTAGCCTATATAGAGTTATTTACAATAGTTGCTATACTTGGGGGCATGTCCCAAGTTTGTCGGTCAAATTTGGCCATAGTGGGCTTGACCTTGGTTTGATAGGTGGTAGGCCAATTTTAGGACACTTGCCTTTTCATGCAATTTGTGAATACTCTATATGTACAATGTTTCTTTGTAATCTATTAACTTTTGTTGTGCCATCTTTGAGAGCTTGTGAGGAGTGGCTATGGTGATTGATTGATGTGATCTGCATACTGCACTAGATTCTATTAATGGAACCTGTATGGTTCAGATCCACAGGTGGTGAGATCAAGAAGCCTAGAGGAAGTCACTCAGAGCCATATACCTCAGTACGATTAGGGAGATAGTAGTCTCGGAATCCTGTGAGTGGCAACTCATGGATGAGCTTGTGATGGCATGGTGTCGAGTGGCACATAGCCAGGACAAGTGAGCGACACTACTAGGAGCCAAGAGGAGCAGGTGATGCTTTACTGATCGGCTTGGATAGTAGGATGGTGACCTAGGGACGGGTCAAGCCTACTTGGAGGTAGGTGGCATGGAGTGTACCTGGGGTGGTACATATCCTAAGAGCATGGAGTGCATTACGGGGTGATGTGGATCCAACATGCCCATGGCTGTGAGCCGACAAAAATCAAGATGGTCGTTCAGAGAGTGACAGTTGATACTTTGGCGAGTGATCAGGTGAGCTGCATGGTTATATGCACAGTGGTCTCTAGGTTGGCGTCACATGTTGTTTTTATCCATTATTATTTGGTAAGTAGGATGCAGCTTTTTGGTTTGCATTTGCTTTGGCTTGGACATTATGATGGATGTGTTGCTGAGATAGGCACCTTGGTGGGAGGCCTATATACTGGTCAAATCAGAGTTGGCAACATCAAGCATGGGAAGTTGAACCTACATGGGATGTAGGACAAGCAGATCATCATCAATAGTTAAAATAGCAATGATCGACTTATACAGTGCTTTCTTATTTTGATGGCAGCACGTGTGCTTAGTTCTAGAGTTATCGGGCCATCTTTCTTTTATGAGCTCTTAGAGTGCTTTTAAGCAACTTATCTTTGTACTTACTTATCAGTTGAATATACAGTTTGAGGAGAGCAATTTGGTTGTCTTGTTGCACTTGACGTTGTGTTGTGGTGATTGATCCGGTCGGGTGTTTAAACTGTGTTTTCTTAACTTGGTATCAGAGCCCTTGGTGGTTGAATCACCGGACAAGAACAGAGAGCTGCAAATTCACGACGGTTTGTTGGCTAGGAAGCACAAAACCGAGTCTGTGGAGATTTGTGGACTAGCTCAAAAACTGTAAGAAGATTCAGAGGCAGGAGATTGTCAGCTGAATCAGAGGGCAAGCAAAAAAAAAAAAGGTGAAGCTGAAAAATCTTCTGAAGGGTTGCTTGGCATGTGTGATTGGTTTGAATCCAATCGAACACCGTTTGAAGAGCGGTTTGAAGCAGAACATTGCCTGCTGTAGGGCGACCTCAGCCAGATAGGTGCTGCTAGTGAAAGCTCAGGGAAAGCCTGAGTAAAGTCCAATATATCTTTCTCTTCAAAGTTGCTAGGGTTTCAAAGTGCAAAATATTGGATATCTCCTTGTAGGAGGACTTTTTCAGAGCTGTAAGTTGCTGAGAATGGGCGCCCTGGTAGTGCAACTCAGCAGTAAGGAGGCCGCGACTGGCCGTGGAGAAAGAGAGCAGCCAGATTGATCCACAGGGAGCAACCATAACATGTGAAGAGAGAGGAAAATCCATCGCAGAGAGAGAGAAGAGGAGGAGAGGTCGCAGAACCTTGTGCGTCCAATTCAACTAGTCGGTTAGCGGCCCGACGTGCCTGGTGCTTTGAAGGCCCTTGATCAACGTAGAAAAGCGTGGAAAGTCGTCCGATCTCGAGTCACACAGATCGACAGTGGTTATTACACGACAAGTGGGTCATTGGATCTAAAGGATCCGTTAGATTGATGTGAAAAAGCCTGAAGGGGTCTGAAGTGCAAAGTGCATTGCAACTTCATTAAAAAATTTTAAACTGAAAAAACTGCTGGGTCCCAAGTTTTTGAAGAGTGAAGTTTCTTCACACTGAAGAAACAGTTCAAAAACCCAAATTGCCCTTATTTTCACCTCCTTTAGCCTCTTTTGGCCAAACGAAAGGCTATAGCCTTCAAATGAAGGGCACCCTGACTGTACCTGCAAGTACGGTACACCAAAACAGAGTGATTGTCGCGGAGGAAGTGTTCGGAGCGCGCCAGAAGTGATTTCACCATTCCACTAGGCAGGAAGTTGGGAGTTGGTGACGACAAGCATTTCGGAAAGCGACGCCAGTTTGGCTTTCAATTTGGCGAAAGAGTGGCGGGTGGCCTGGTAAGCCAAAAATTGCAGGTCATCATTATTGATTTCTAGCATCACGGTTGGCTCCAGCATACACTTTATAGCCTACAGGTGAAGTTTCAAGCAGTTTGGAGATGGCAAACATCAATGAGGCAATTTTGGGCAATGCAAGCAAACTTGATGGGGCTTCTAACTACAACCATTAGGGCCCTTTCTGAACTCAAAAAGGGCCTCTTCCTTGCCTAAACATGTTTGCTAATTAGGATTAATTAACTCATTAATCATCCTATGTGGCAGTTCACCCTGGGTTTATCATGGGTTAAGTTCTATTTTAGTAGGCTTCACTTACGCCTAACATAATATAGCAAGGACACCTAATTTTTATTGTAGCCAAAAAATTTAAATTCAATATAACATCTATTTTTTCAAGGCCTTCAAAATTCATCTTTTTAAGTTGAGAATGAGTGAAAAGGGGACCCGATATCTCCTTGGGCCCCCATTTTGAAAAAAAAATTGAAAAAAAATGGGGGAGGGGGATGGGAGTACATCCCCCCCCCCATTGTACGCTTGTACCCCCCCTCGCTCTCTCTTTCTCCCTCGGGGCCAGCTGGCCCTTCGCGCCTCACCCACCCCTCCGGGCCGCTGGCCCTCGTTGAATCACGTGGCCCGGAGGGACACACCTAACAACCCCTCCTCCTTCGCTGTCCTGTCAAAGAGGGAGGGGGAAGACCTGGGAGTGCGCGCTCATCGCGCTCCCACATGGCTCAGCGGCTCCAAGTGGGCGAGAGCACGCTCTGCCCACTTGGAGCCGCTGAGCCGGGTGGGAGCGCGATGAGCGCGCGCTCCCAGGTCTCCCCCTCCCTCTTTGACAGGACAACAAGGGAGGGGGGGGGGTGGTTAGGTGTGGCCCTCCGGGCCACGCGATTCAACGAGGGCCAGCGGCCCGGAGGGGTGGATGGGGCGCGACGGGCCAGTTGGCCCCGAGAGAGAGAGAGAGAGAGAGCGGGGGGGAGGGGATGTACTCCCATCCCCCTCCCCCTTTTTTTTTCAAATTTTTTTTTCAAAATGGGGGCCCAAGGAAATACCGGCCCCCCTTGTCACTCATTCTAGGCTTAAAAAGATGAATTTTGAAGGCCTTGAAAAATGGTTATATTGGTATTTAAAATTTAAATTTGAGCCTTGTCAAATCATCATTACTATGGGTTGAGCAAGTAGAGTTAGAGGAGGGTTACTAGGAGGGTTAGAATTTGGAGATCTATTTTACACCATTGGATGTGCCATGTCATATGGACCATTCCATCTCACTTGTCACTCTCTTATTGGTACACATGTCGTCATTAACACTAATTATAATTAGTGAAGAGGCCCTTTTTGAGTCCAAAAAGGGTCCTAATGATCTGGAAATTCAAAATGAAGAGTATTTTGATGGAGAAAGAGTTGTGGGAGATCGTGGCAGGTATTGAAGTCTGGCCAAATATCACTCTAGGTGACATAAGGGCCTTTGATAAAAAGGTGCAGAGAGCATTGTCCTTGATCAATCTTTCAGAGAAAGACCATGTGATCACTCATATAAGTGATGCCACGACGACTAGGGGAGCTTGGGAAGCTCTTAGAATGCAATTTCAAACTTGCAATCCAGCTCGGGCCATCTTCTTGAAGTCGAGATTGAACGCAGTAAGGATGGAAGAAAGTGAATCAGTGGGATCTTTCTTCACCAAGATAAAGGAGCTGAGAGATCAACTTGTGGCGATTGGAGAACCAATCAGGGATGTTGAATTGGTACATACCACAATGAGCGGTGTCTCTAATGGGCTACAGATGTTTGTGAGCGGCATTGCTTTGAGGGAGAGGTTGCCTACTTTTGAAGACTTCCACGGAATCATGTTGCAAGAAGAGCAGCGTCGCGAAGTGGTGAAGTCAATTCAAACTCCACAGGAGGATCAAGCCTTGCTTGCTAAAGACAAGCAGAAAGGATCGAAAAGGATTCCTAAAAGTTCCAATGATGATGATGACGAGGGAGAGTTGTCATCAAAAGAGAAAAAGAAGAAGAAAGAGAAATGTTACTATTGCCACAAACGGGTCATTGGGCACGCGAGTGTTATAAGAAGAAAGCGAACATAAAGGCGGGAAAAGTGACTCAACAAGAAAACATTGCCAAAGATGATGGAGAAGATGATGAGACAAGTGTCTTCTCATCGGCATTGGCATCCCAAGTTGGTGATGGTGCCAGATGGTTCATAGATTCAGGCGCCACAAGGCATATGACCGGAAAACGTGATTGGTTTGAAAAATTATCACCAATCCATGATGGAGATAAGGTCACTCAAGCCAATGGAGAGGAATGCCAGATACAGGGTGTGGGCAATGTACCTGTGCAGTTTCCTAATGGTAAAATCAAGAACATCCCTTATGTGCTTTATGTTCTTGGACTCAAAAAGAGTTTGCTTTATGTTGGTGTAATGGCAAATCAACATCTTAAGGTTGAATTTGTCAAAGATGGATGCCTTATGAAGGATATGAACCACAACCATAAAGTGGTGGCGAAGGGTTATAGAGATAGTAACTGTGGCCATTATAAATTGGATGCTGCAAAACCAGGTGAATATGGTTTGGCTATCTCAACAACATCTCAATCTGAGTTGTGGCACAGAAGACTTGGTCATTTAAACTATGGGAGATTGAGATTGATGGCGAAGTTGAAGATGGTAATAGGGTTACCAGCATTGTAGGATGATCATCATGCAATATGTGAAGGATGCGTCATGGGAAAGCATCACAAGGAGACATTTAAGAAAGGTGGAGCTGCAAGAGCTAAGAAACTGTTGGAACTCATTCACAGCGACTTGTGAAGCCCAATGAAGACCATGTCGTTGGGAAAAGCATATTATTTTATGACTTGCATAGATGATTACTCTAGCAGGACATGGATTTGTTTCTTGAAGAAGAAATCTGACGCTTTTGCTCACTTCAAGGAGTTCAAGACTTTAGTAGAGAACCAACTGGATGCACGCATCAAAGTACTAAGATCTGATAGAGGGGGCAAATACAAATCTGATGATTTTGAGGACTTTTGCAAAGAACACGACATCAAAAGACAATTCACATAGTCACACATGCCGCATAGTAATGGTGTAGCTAAAAGAAAAAACAGGACTATTATGGAGAGTGAACGCTCCATGATGAATCAGATGGGCTTGACCGATTCACTTTGGTCGGAAGCATGCAGTGCGGCAACGTTCTTGCAAAACAGGAGCCCTACAGTTGCAGTTCCAAATGTGAATCCCGAAGAAGCATTTACTGGAGTAAAGCCAAAAATCGACAAGTTTTGTGTCATTGGATGTAAGGCCTATGTACATGTGCCAAAGGAGGAGCGAAAGAAACTTGATGCCAAAGCAATCATATGAGAAAAGAAAAAGAATTGACTATGAAGAGACATTTGCTCCAGTGGCTAAGTGGACTATGCTACATCTTATCATTGCCTTAGCATCTCATTTTGGGTGGAAGATCCATCAAATGGATATGAAGTCTGCATTTTTGAATGGTGGCTTAGAGGAAGAAGTTTACATGGTCCAACCGCAGGGCTTCATGACAAAAGGGCAAGAACAAAAGGTATGTAAACTACACAAAGTACTTTATGGCCTTAAGCAAGCGCCACGCGCATGGTATGGACGCATTGACAGTTACTTTCTTTCTCATGGGTTTGTAAGAACAAATTCAGATCGAAACCTTTATGTTTTTATAAATGATGACAGCATTGTCTTGATTGTACTTTACGTTGATGATATCATTATCATGGGCAATGATGAAAACCTCACTCGTTCTATCAAAGCCAACTTATGCAAGCAGTTTGAGATGACAGATTTAGATCTTATGCACTATTGCTTGGGTGTCGAAGTATGACAAACTAGAAGTGATATCAGGTTATGTCAAAACAAGTATGTGGGCGAGATATTGGAGAGATTTCACATGACAGAGTGCAAACCTTCCATCACCCCTTGCGAAGTTGGTAAAAATTTATCTCGTATTGATGATAGTGCACATGTTGACGCTACACTATTTTGTCAGCTAGTTGGAAGTTTGATATATCTTATGACTACACGTCCTGATATCTGCTATGCTGTAAGTTTGATTAGCCAATTCATGTCATCACCCACTATGGACCATTGAAAAGCTGCAAAAAGGACTTTGAGGTATGTGAAAGGTACACCTAACCTTGGTCTAATCTACAAAAGACAAAGTGTTTTACCTAAGTTGCAAGGTCACGTTGACGCTGATTGGGCAGGAAGTATAGATGAGAGAAAATCAACAACAGGTTATGCCTTCAATTTTGGTAGCGGTTATTTTTCATGGTCTAGCAAGAAGCAAGATACTATTTCTCTTTCTTCTACAAAAGCCGAATATAAAGCGTTGAGTTCTGCTACCTAGGAAGCTGTTTGGCTACGTAAGTTGTTATGTGAGATTGGCATGAAGCAGGTAAATCCTACTATCATTTTCCGTGACAATCAAAGTGGAATACAATTGGCTAAAAATCCTATCTTTCATGCAAGGACAAAACATATTGAAGTGAAATATCACTTTGTGCGTGAAAAATTACAATCTAAAGATATAAGTATTGTACATTGTTCTACGATATTACAAGTTGCTGATATATTTACGAAAGCTTTAAGTAAAGAAAAGTTTGAGACTTTTAGAGCCAAACTTGGCTTAGATTTGGTGATGTAAAAAGCCTTTACTTGTAATACTATCATGGAGGTATGTTCCATGAATAGAGTAAACTCTAAAATAAAGAGAGACGTTGATCATTGAGGGAGAGAGTTAAAATAGCAATGATCGACTTATACAGTACTTTCTTATTTCGATGACACCACGTGTGCTTAGTTCTAGAGTTATCGGGCCATCTTTCTTTTACGAGCCCTTTGAGTGCTTTTAAGCAACTTATCTTTGTACTTACTTATCAGTTGAATATACAGTTTGAGGAGAGCAATTATGTTGTCTTGTTGCACTTGACGTTGTGCTGTGGTGATTGATCTGGTCGGGTGTTTAAACTGTGTTTTCTTAACTTCAATATCTTTGGGAGATGGGTGAGCTACTCAGGTATAGCCTATGGTGAGATTTGTGTACATTCATTCATTGAGTCCTTGGTAGACTGTTGTGCTTGGAGCATGAAGAATGGGTGGGAATCAGCTTTCAGGACCTATTGGATAGATGTATATGCTTAGAAGTGAGGGCATCTTGGTTACAGGTGCGTGCCATGGTTGAGGATCTGATTTGGAGACCAATGGTGTATCTACAGGTGGCATGGGTGTTGGTACGACAGGATACCACTTATAGGCAGGCCTTGGTCATGTATTTGATACTTTATCATTTGTGTTGGTTTTCATGAGTGTGTGTGGGCTTGCATGTTACCTTGTCATGAGCGGCCGGATCTAAGTCAGAGTTGTATGTGATACAGTTGCTATGTCAAAAACAAGGTAATAAGGAATGTTAGTGTAGTATTGTCTTTGTGAAGTTTTATTTTTGTACTACTCAATATATAAATAGTATTTTCATTTACACAATTTTTTTTTTTATGTGTTTTGGTATAAATCATACATTGCCATGTGGATATATGGACATCATTATTGTGTTGAGAGAATTGACAACAAGCAATGTACATATATGATTGTGGTATAATGGCCAACTTTCAACAAGAGAGTCGTTCTAGTGCGAGGGACGTAAATGTTATTTCGGATGATCTAGACTATGTCGGCACATTGCAAATATTTATGAAGCTGATTACGAGACTAACACAAGTACTCTATTTTTTATGTAAAATGTTTTAAGGTCATCTATTGTGGAAGCAACGCCACGATTAGAAATGATAACTCAAAGTTTTTTCAAATCGACTCTACAAAATGTATATCGATGGACTCTCATGACACTTTACATATAGACTGAATAATTCTGGATACGCCATATTAATGTTGATCATCAACCCTGCGTCGTCGAATGCGCCTAAATCCGCAACAACTTTGGGTTTGTATAATTAAAACTGCAACTTTCGCTTCCAAAAATGTCGCTTATTGTCTTCGTTCTGCAAAAGTTGAAGTTCTTTGATGCGAATGTATTTGAGAGCATACATAGTCGAAGAGCCTATGTATAACTCTGCTGACCCAAAAGGTAGGACTTTAAACTTTTCCTGGATTATGCCCTAGCAGAGACATCATTTTTGCTCGATAGAAAGCTGGGCCCATAACCAGATAAAGTCTTCCTTCTCCCATGGTCACTTCCGATCGTCGATGCCTACTGCGCCTGGTAGCATCATATAATCCATACGCCATTGTAATTCAATGTTAAAAGCAGGTGGACACCATTTCGAGAAGCATTCAGCAAATGCACGGAATCTGTCAACACATACCTTTGACTGATTCCGCCGCATTCGTTTTGGCTGTGTAGATGCAGTTGCCAAGTCCTGAGTTTGCAACTCAGCAGCCAACATCTGATCTTCCATTTGTTGTTGGAGATCTGTCAGCTCCTATTCGAGCTTGTCAATCTTTGCGACTGCTTCCAGATACTTGGGATGGTCTGAGGCTCCGGTGCAAGCAGACATAGATGGAATTTTTTGTATAAGGTCATCAATTCTGAGTAGGGCCTGAAGGTACTCGTCGTGTGCATCTGGTCCGCTGCAAGATGGGGTAGCTTCACTCGAAAACTCCCTTAGCTCTGCCAATTCTTCCTAGACAAGGGCCTTCGAATCCTCGAGTGGTTGCTGGAACTTAACTCGAAAATTGTCGAGCATCTGATCTTGGAGCTGGTTTAGCTCCGTGAGGTCGACTGTAACAGACCCTGAATTGGAGCATACAGAGAGAGCAGCTTCTGCCTTTAGTCTTCTCATTCGCTCCTCCTGGAAATGTTTCTGGAGCGCGACATTATATTGATTTGCAGCTATCAGTTACTGCTTTAAAGAATCATTTTGAGTTTGATAATTATCAGAATTGGCATCAATCGCCTTATTGATCTGTTTTAAAGAATCAACTTCCTTTATGAAGGTTTGAAACTGTGTGTCGAGAGAACGATTTTGTTCAATCAGCTTCATGTTGTCTGATTCGAGCGAATCAATCTTCTTGAAAGATGCCTTGAAATCCTCTTGGCATCTTCTTTCTGAGTTGACAAATTTCATCGTAAGTTGCTGATGGTACTTGTCCAACTCATACACTTCAGCCACTAGATTTTTGGCTTTCTCGGTCATAGTGCGAAACCACTGGGGCTGGTCGTCTGGTTGTACATATAAGACAAAATCATGAGATACAAAGATAGTACATATTGTTATTAAACAAGTAATTTGACAAGTTTTCTAGGATTTTATGACATAATACCATGTCAAGTCGATGATGTCATAAAAGATTTAATTTGTTAATAATCTAGGTGTCATAGATTTGATATAATTTCATGACATGATTATATGGTCAAAGTGTAAAGTTTTGTTTTTGTCATGCGACCTCTTAAATGATTGCATTGAGTCATTTAGATTCACAATTAAAAGCATTTATGTTATATTGAAGACCTTAGTGATATGTGACCTATATGATATATCTTTTTAAATGTTGGTGTGCGATCTATATAACCTTATATGAAATCATAGTAATTAGTTGAAATATCATTTAGCATTGTAATAAAGATGTTGATCAATGGTGTGCTAGTATATGATTGATTGACATTGTCCAATTGCTCACTTGTTCGATTCGATTTGCTATTGTTCAATTCGATTATTCACTCGATCCAATCACTAGCTATCTCGATCATGGGTAGCCATACAATATTGTGGAAGGCGCATGATTGATTTGTGAGATGTCGATCCTGCAAGCAAGACACCTGACAGAAACGAGATACATCTAAGCTTCTATAATAGTTTGGTCAAGGATTTTCTAATTAGAAGTGAAGCTATCTAAGCAATTGTCTAGACATTGTATAAGACTATGACTGTCAATAACATTGCCTATGGAACTATCTAAGTGGCTACAATAGTGCCTAAAATAAACTGTTTGAGGAACTTGCTGACCGCTTCGAGGACAATATTCAAGTTGAACTACTATGATAACTTATTGTGTTCAAGGCATTATTTCAACTTCTAAAAGGCTCATTTATGAAGTTTCTCATTATTTGAACTTCATGCAGGATGGACATTTTCCCGGCTATCGAAGGCCAGCTTTCACGAGTCATTGGTTATGTTTTTTATGGGAGGATATCATGTTGTTGAACTGCTGATTGCAGTTGTCGCACTTTAGTCTACACTTTAGTCTCGCACTTCAGTGAGCAATTTTTTTGTGAAATTTGACCCAAAATATAAAGAAAAAACATAAAACATATTTTTTTAATATGGTTGAACATATAAGATAAAATCATGGGTCATTATGATAGTATTTAATTTTTACAAAACTAATTTTTAAAAATCTTATATTTTTAAAAATTTTAATTTTTGTTGAGATTTGACATAAAAGACAAAATCATGAGATATAATGATAGTAGATGTTTTTATTAAACAACTAATTTGACAAATCTTTTGAGATTTTATGACACAATATTATATCAAATCGATGATGTCATGAAAATCTAGATTTGTCCAAAATCTAGGTGTCATAGATTTGATTTGATTTCATGACATAATTATATGGTCAAAGTGAAAACATGTTTTTTTGTCATGTGACCCTCTAAATGGTGGTTGCATATGGTCATTTAGATCCATCATCAATAGCATTTATGATATATTGAAGATGTGAGCTACATGATACTTTTTCTAGTTGTTGGTGTGACTTATATAACCTTATATAAAATCATACTAATTAACTGAAATATCATTTACCATTGTAATAAAGATGTTGATTAATGGTCGTCGAGAATATGATTGACTGACATTGTTTTGATCATTTTATCGAGCAATCACTCAATCATACATATACTTGTCCTACTTGATAATCTATCAATTAATCAAATAATTGAGTATTATATCAAGTGATTGACTCTATGATTGATAAAACTCTAGAACTCTGCATAGGAACAAATTTGAATTATGAGTAGAATTATCAGAGGGATGAGTAGAGTTGTCCTCAATGTCTACAGGTGCAGGTTGTTCGGATTTGGAGAAATCTACAATCATTCGTGGAATGTAGGATGTCACGATAGGACGAACTCGGGTGGCCATATTCCAGTGCTTTAAGGGTAAGAAACATGATGATCTTGACATGCACATACACCAGTTTATGGTTGTGTGTCAGACAAATTGTGAGATTGAGGACATTTGGAAATTAGAGCTATTTTCGACCACGTTGAAAGGGAATGCCCTACAGTGGTATTCATAGTATGGATTGCAGGAGTTCCAAAGCTGGGATGAATTGAGACGAGCCTTTTTGAAGAGATATCGAAAAGAACATGAGGATGAAGGAACTATGGACAAACTGCAAGTTCGCATGAGGATTGAGCCACCAAGTTTTGTTTCTTGCATGTGCAGCTGATTGCTGCTCTGCACGCAATCGAGTATCCTCCTATCATGGACTTGTTGTCGTCTTTGCAGCTCGCCCAACTTGCATCACTGTAGTGTTGCAGCTCGAATCATTTGCCTTCGTCTGCTTTGTAGGTTAATCCCATGTTTTGGGTACCCTTCAAATATTGCAGAATTCGTTTTGCCATTTGCCAATGTGCCATGCCAGGATTCGAAGAGAATTGGCTTAAAGCATAGATAGAGAAGGCCAAATTAGGTCTGGTGTAGATTGTGAGGTACATCAGACTACCGATCAGGGTTTGGTAGGGTATACCTTCCATTTTCTGTCTCTCCTCATCTGTATTCGGGCAATCCTGCTTTGTTAGCCTCGCTCCAGCTATCATTGGTGTGGCTTGACCACCGAAAGTGCTAGAGGATATTTCAACTTGACAAAATGAAAAGAGAACAAAAATGAAAGTGTAGAGTCTTCCCTTCTTTGTATAAAAGACGAGAGGAGACCAGAACCTTAAAGACTCTTGACTTTGGTCACGGGGTCTTGCCTTTCAAAAAGAAAATAGGAAGTGGCAAAATGAGCAAGTCAATCCTTCTCCACCTTCCAAAATTGCAAAGTCTAAACATGGTCCAATAAGATGCAAGGCCTCCATGCACACTTAAATGGGAGTACAAGATAAGTGACAAAAGCACATGGGTGGTGAGCAAAAAATCTTTATGGTATGATTATGAACTAACCACTACTTTGGCTTCATTCCAAGGTGGCAAAGCCCTCCCCATCTCCTATAAAAGCTTAGAGATTTTCCTCATTTAAAGAGTTACTAGTTTGAGGGATTACTACTTTTTGAGTCGCTAGTTTTAATGAGTTGCTAGTTTGAGAGATTACTAGCTTTTGAGACTACTAATTTTTGAGAGAGCTTAGATCTTCAAAAGGGAGAAATGAGTTGAGATGTCCTTATTCTATATTTTGGAATTCTATTCTAAGGACTCATCCTATGTTTTGAATCTCATAGGGATTGAATGTCATAAGAAAATTATCAGTGAGATTTGATGCTTTAGATGTTTACATTTGCATAGTTGTGATTCTCTCATCATGCATGCAGTGGGAGATTGTCATGGGTGGAGAACTTCCTTTGACCAAGTATTTGTAATTTCATGTCATTCTATCAACATAATCTTTAGAGGGTTGAGAGTTGTTTATTCTTTGATAAATTGAAATGTCATCTTCTTGAGAAATTATGTGAGCTGGTACTCTTACAGTGTTTGTGCAGTAAGAAGTATGAGAGTGATAGAGTCTCAATCTCAAATTATTATACTTCAAAGATATATGATGTGAGACCAATACTCCACCTTAGAAGAGTGTGTTGTATTTAAGAATCATAAGGATAGGCTTTTGAAAGAGCCGTTTTTCGAGTTTCCGGCCTTGCCCATCGTTTAACTAGTATGGTTAACTTCAGACAATAGTTAGTTAAGCATGAGATGTAATAACTTCTCTTCATGCTCGTTCCAAAATTCGGGACTAGAGCTTTAAGACTGAAAATCTTGGTGTGCTGAATGCAAAAACTGAAGCGGGAGTGGCAGAACTTTTGAAATCACTCTATGCTTATAGTGAAATACGAGGCGGGACGAATTTTCAATGCGACATAAACATTACAAAAGTAAGGTATGCTAGATCTAATCATATTGATTTACTGTAGTTTGATGCATTTACATGATTGTAGCTTTTACAAAGGCAATGTTCCATTTGCATGTTGCTCTTCCGATGGAATGCACTCCAACTATTAAGAAAAATGCAAAAGTTGTAGAGAATGCTGCTGCAATAGTTAGAGAATTGAGAATGAATAATCATATGAATATAGATTTGTGGGTGGATGGATCAATTTATCCTAATGATCCAGCTACCAATTTGTGTCCATATTTGAAGTCCGTAACTCATCTTCTCAGATATGTATGTGAGCGGATTACTTGGATATTGTCAAAGGTTGCGTAATATTGGAATCATAGCATATCTTGTCTTAATCAACGATTACAGTTTGCTAATCAACAATTGCAACGTGCAAATTAGCAATTGCTTCATTATGTGCAACACACTAGTGCTAAAAACAGTGCACTCAAGAATGCTATGTCAAAGTTGAATGCTACAGTCACTACTCTTCGGGGATCAAACCAAGAAATGTTAGAATTCGTGGAAAAGTTGCAATCCGAGAGTTTAAAATCTGTTGTTGATATAAAAGTTATCAATAAGACAATGATGAAGCGGAGGAAAAGAAAGAGAGTACCGATGAAGAATATTGATGACTTGTCTACACATAGCGGCAATAAAAAAAAAAGAATTCAAGCATTCATCTTGATTAAGCTTGGTATTAAAGACCCATTTGCAAACAATAACATTTTGTATCTTTGATGGAGGATCAATAATTCTACAAGTATCTCAAGCAATGCATCATATACTCACTTTTCATTGCATCAAATCACTAACATAGATATAGGGAAATTGTTAGAGGCAAAATTTGTTTCTTCAATAAACTAACCCAATTGAGATTTACTTTGTCTATTTTATTAATCTGATCGCAATTACAATAACAAAAACAAATAGATTAAAATCACAACCACTTACTCTACCATCAATCCAACCTAAAATATTCCCAAAACTACATACTGCTATAACAATAACAAACTAATGATATTTTTATTCCATATAACAACGACGCAAAAATATCATAATTCATCACAACATCCTCCATGAATTACATCTACTGATTTGGACTTATGCAAGAAAATGTTTCTTGCTACCAATAGTTACATAAGTCCATGGAAGAACTAATTATAGCACCCATTTAGCTATCACCCTTAACATTTATATGAATAATATTTACATAATTAACAATCCAAAATTACCCCTTTTCAACCAAAGTAACATTATTTATTTGAACGCTTTTAACCAACTGTAAACAAATAACAATGTTCATAAAGTCTTATAAACAACCTCTTATAGTCATTTGCTCTTTCGTAAATGTGCTCAAAACACATTGGTAATGGTCCAAAATGTAACCGTCATAATGTGACCTTACAAAGACAACTTTGCTATAATATCTCATATATTTAGATTTAATAATCATACAACATAGCCTTAATTATAATGTCGAATCCTGGTACAAAATTCCCCAACGTATATCTAGAGGCAAGAAAATGCGAGTTTGACCAAGCGCTAAGTTCTGCACTTTTTTTTTATTCTTTTGTTTGACAAATTGCTCACCTATCCTTATCACTATCTTCTTCCATTGTATAATCCATCTCAAGAATGTTAACAAAGTAATAAACTCTTTTGTCATCAATAGTGAATGGTTTAAAAGACTATATCGATAAAGTACTAGCAACAAGTGACAAAGTAGATGGTCCCATTAATGTCAATGTTGACTATGTAATCATGTGTTTGTGTTTGTTTAAGTAGTATTTGAATGACCTTATCCAACGTATAATGTCTCAACAACTTTCTTGGTCATCTGTAATTTGCATTATAAACAGTTGATTTGTATTGCTAAGAACCTTTCTATTAACTGCGAAATGTCATAATTTCGCATAACTATAGGTTTTATATTTATGAGCACTCACATGGTCCCTCCATGTGTTTGTTAATACCATAGTAACATCAACCTTATTGACAAAATTTGTTTCCTACTCATAGTATAATCGCCATAGGATACCATAAATTGATATTATCAAGAATTTGAATAAATAAAAAATGAAGTTGGTCTTAATACCAAAACACCATAGCTGGAATTTTGCCATATTGTTCCACCATCTGGAAACGACTCGGATTAATAGGCTTTAAAGTGCAACAAATTTGTTTTGCCAACTAACATCTCCACAACATTGAGTCATCTAGAATCTAATCTATTCCTAGAGTGTCACTCAAGCTAAAACTCCTCAAGATTTTATATTTAAATCTTTCCAACATGCATAAAAGTCTTGCATGATTTATGTTTCCTTCCATTTATTTAACAATGATCTCCCTTGGCCCTAACAAGAAAAGATAATCAACATTTCATGCTCGTTCTACATTACATAGGAAAATACAAAGAGTCAACATCTTATATAAGTTTCTTATCTCCCAACCCAAATTTGTTTGTGGCCTCTTTTGGTGTTTGCCTTTATGCAAAAAAAATGTACTTTCAATGGAAATTGAATTGGATTCAGTAAATTTGATTTATCTTTGACCAATTTGACATAAGCAAGATTAGCTTGCTTTATCTGAGGCTTAAGCCTATCCATGTTTGTCTATAGATGAGTTGCCTTTGTCGACACTAGTTTAAACTCTAAGTGGAGATTGGCATACTGTGTTTGACATGTAATGAGTTTGTCCCAACTTTTTTAAATTTTCAACTAAGCCTAATGCAAATCAGTCTATCTGTATAGCCTCTGGATAAGATAATTATCCATCGCAATTGGAGCCTTCTGTTCTTTTTTTTTTTGGGGGGGGGGGATAATCCCCTCTCTCATTGCTATCTTTCTGGTACTGGCTTGCGCGCTGGTTGACCATGAAGGAAGAAGGTAAAGTACCGTCCCCCCATTAAATCTTTTTGATTTGACAGCCAATGTTATGATAGTAGGGGTGGGGACTTGGTGTGATTCCCGTAACTAAGCCACTAAACTTTGTAGCTTAAAGTTTAAAGTTTAAAACTTAGTTAGTAAGTTGAAAATCTTAACTAGACATTTTTTTTAATTTCCTAGCGACTTGATTTATGTTTGATTCTGCGAGCCCTTACTCGTTCTACTCTTAGCCTATGTTGAAAACCCCAAAAGATGTTTAAAATCTTTGCTTAAAGATGTATTTAAATCAAATCTTGGTGTGCTTGTCCTTTTTTAATGTACTTCTCATAAATTCCTCTTTGTACCTACAGTTCTCCAAAGGCTTGGAGAGAAAATGTGGTACATAGGAGAAGAAAGGTGGGAGAGATTCCTTAACTATTTTAAAATCCTTTTGGAGTCCATGGGCCATGTGGCACCTATTGATGGCCCCACATGGTAGGGAAGATCTAGAAGAAACATATGGGGCCTTTCTTGGGCCCCACTTGTCCTTTTTGCATGGAGGAAGGTGAGAAGCTTAGGAGAGGGGGTAAAGGAGTGTACATTCATATTTCTTCACCCCATTTTCCCAAGTTGCTTTTTAGTCTCCATAAGCTCAAGTTAGTTTATTTTCTTGGGACTTTGTGCTATAGTTGTCAATTCTTAACGGTTTAGACACCGTTGCTCTATGTTTTTCCTCTAGCCTTTTTCTACACTATACCCTTGTCATGGAGACTCATATGGATGTCACCAAACCTCCAAGCCTCCAAGCCCCGCTGGGACTAATATGGAGGAAACGATGCATGCGATAAATCTGTTACAGCTATCGACATGCGCTCTAAGCGTTGAATGGGTGGAGACCGAATTGAGGGACTATATGTCCCAACCTCGACAGACACTCCTCAACTTGATGTTCACCCTGGAATTCTTTACGAGGGAGAAATGGACAGACACCAGGGCGTGGTCTTGGCTTGGCTTGATCGATGGTCATCACATTTTTCCATGCATGATCTATCAGAAAGCTCCCGGATTGCAACTGCCATTATGTTTTTACACGGTGAAGCATACTCATGGTAGTAGGATCTTAAGGAGCATGCTACATTCCCAGCTATTTGGGATGATTTTCAAGTAGCCTTTAAGGCTGCCTTTATTTCAGTCCTCAACGATTTTAAATATTATCGTCGATTCGCTACAATGCAAATGGGAATGAAACCTTTGGATGTCTATTTACAAGAATTTCAAGAGGCTACTTCGTGGTTTGTTAACCACATTGACGGAGTTCTCCTCAAGCTGCATTTTATTTTGGGCTTGCCCAAAGAGTATCAGCTAGAGGTCCACCGTAATCAGCCACAATCCCTTGAGGATGTCGTGTGTTAGATGATACGCACACAGTAACCTGCAAAGAGCAATAGAAGTTTGAATCCAAAGAAAAATCCTCTTCGGGCCTTATCTTTAAAAAGGGCAAAGAGAGAGTTGTTGAGAAGCTTCTCCTTTGGGAAAGAGAAAAAAGTGCCTTTGGTTGGAGAGAGCTAACTTTGACAAGGCCAAAAGCGGCGGGTTGTGTTTTCCTTGCATGGAGGAGAGACACCTTTCAAAGGACTGCCCGAATAAATGGAAGAATGATGTGTTGGAATTTGATGCTCGACCTCAAATCCATTAATGACCATCTTGAAAGTTGTACAAAAATCCAGAAAAAGAAGGCTCGAATTTTTGAGCAGAAGATCAAGAAATTCATGATCGAATTTTCTAGAAATTTTCGATACCGAATCGACTTGAAAAGTCCGTAATTTTTTGAGTCAGTGTAAATTTTGAGACATTGTATATTTTTTATACATTGTAAATTCTGATACTGTTGGTTAGAAATCTGATCCGCATGAACAGTCCGCCTACTTTGTACATTCAAATGCAACTGAAATAAATGAGAACATAAATGAGATCTCACTATGAACATGGATCTTAAGATTAACATGCTACATTAACCAAGTTGGAAGTGACAATTTCAACACTTTTGAGTGATGGCTTCGATCCTGTCCACACCTGATAAGGTGTCTTGCCATTCAAGGCCATTGTAATGGATCAGATTTGTAGATAGGCAACTATAGTAACAGCTTCTGCCCAGGATTTCTTTGGAAGAGAGGCATGAGCCAGCATGCTCTTTGCACTTGCAATGAGTGTCTAATTCTTCCTTTGAGCTACACCCATGGACTGAGAAAAGCTCTAAAACCTAGAAACTCAGCAAGCATTCATGAGCAGAGATGTCATCTTTTTGGAAGACCAATTTTTTGACCACAAAGAGAAAACTGCAGCATTCCGACCCAAGAATCGAACAACAGAATTTCGATTCAAGGGTCAAATAGTCAAAAATCAATACTGACTTGGAAAATGAGTTAGAATCTCAACCGATCGATAGAAGAAAGTTTTAATGGGGGAGGGAATGTTATGTATCATAATGGTGTGCACTTCAGTGATGGCCTCGCAAGGGGCATGATGCAGGTCTGGCGTTATCAACACGTTTTGGTGCCATGCATCACCATCCTAGGTAGTCACGTGCTGCCGACAGGATCGTGCTTGATGGGACCCACTATGCTATGCCTATATAGTGGTGGGGCTTTTCTTTTGCCATTCACTCAGTCTACCTAGGAGTTGGTGGATGGAGAGCATGTGCAGTAGCCAGGATGTATCTCTAGGCCATGAGATGAGTGCTAGTGAGAGCCAAGGGCTATGGCTGGTGGTATAGGGACACCAGCAGGAGGCTTGATTAGGCATGTGGATGTCGATAGCTCCAATTCATGGGGGGGGGGGGTAGTGACCCTATGGATGGGCGGATATGGTGCATCATCACTGGTATGGGACATGGGTCAACCTTCAAGGCAATCGGAGATCTATGAGAGTTGTAACACAATCCCTTCTCAAGCTCAAGATTTATTCCATTAAAAAAATCAGCTTATCAATGACCTACTCTATTTTATCTACAACCCTCCTTTTAAAATTGGGTGCTATAAGGTCATATACTCTCCATGTGACTATACTTATGAGGGCTAGAAAACTTCACCCACATTAAAATACTATACTCTTAAGTGTCTCATTACACTTGTAGTACACAACGATCATCAAATGATCGTGTCAATATTTATCATTTAGACTCTCTTTTTTGAAACCAATCCTTGTTCAAAGGAAAGGACAGTCACACAATCCTCAAAGTTGTAAAACCCTCTTATCGAGCTTTCTCTTTACCTATAAATCATCTCATATTTTTTGAAGGCATACCGTTTGCTTTTGAGACAATCTACACTTCAACAAGTACGAACTAACAACTTAAAAAAATACTTAAGTTTTTCAAAGTTCAAGTGTTAAAATGCTATAGTGCAACTTGTAACCAATGTTATAAAAGCCAAAAAATGTATGGAAAGTGTATATTTTCACCAAAACTAATCTCATACAAGAATGTTGACTTTCAAAAAAAAACTTCATAACTGTTTTCCTTTTTGAGAAATTCTAGGTCAACCATTCATAGCATTACAAGCCTTAGTTTTAAGAATAGATATAACTTATTAATTCCATTAAAAGACTTTCAAAAAATATGAAAAATTCCAATTCTACTAAGCTATATTTCATGAGCTTCCAATTTTAATACTTGGTGAAAGTTACATCTTGCCACTACATAACTTATTAACAAACTTACACGACATTCATGCTAAAAGGAGAGTGAGGTCCATGAAATACCCTAATACGAAGGTCCAAGAGTCTTTAGAATAGCTTTATTTTCAAATTTGGTAGGCATCTGTATGGGCTAACTAAAACAATCAAATCTATGTCTTAATTTCATTAGCATATAAACTATTTTATTTCAATGACAAAATTGTACAGATTAAGACGTACAATAGTTATGAGCTAAAACTTGAAGGATTTGCAGCGATTACTTAAAAAATGGAAGACATTGAAACGTAGCATATTGGAGTGAAACGTAAAAAAGATCTCCAGATTATAGGTACAGTGAACACTAAGTTGTAACGAATATAACTAGATGTAGGCCGAGATCATGCCGGAATTGGTCCTTTGTCGTTGTGGATCCATTGATTAATGCATAAGCACTAGAGAGACGCATACGCGTCTCAATTCATTGAATCAAAATCACGCGTTCTCCGCAATCCGCTTGCATATAAGCAGGGCTGTGAGTGCACCCTCATCTATGAGTGCACAGTCATATCGTAGACTGCATGCCTGTGTACAGAAAAAGCATATATGTACCCAACTTATTCGTAACCTAAGACGTAAGTGCCAGTCATGACTCATGAGTTACAGTTTCTACTGTATATACACAGCCATGTTCGTCGACAAGTTGCAAGAGATGGTGGCAGGCAAACTTGCAAGTAAGGTACTACGTAATATGAACGTGCCGGGCGGAATCGAGGCCGCTGACCAGAGAGTCTATTGTCGCTTCGGAGTTCAGAGTTTCAGAATAATAACGGAAAATTGCAAAACTGAATGCACCTGCATCTCCACTAACTTAAAAATTAATCTTGTAATCGGCCTGCGTTTAATTCTTTCTTCTGAACTGCCAGACGTGTAAATATCAGTGTTTTGTTAATAACAATAATGTAAGCATTCACACATGACTAACTAACTACTTAAAAGTGAGAGGGTCCAAACATGCAAGCAACAAACATACAAACTAATGATCAAAGTGGACCTTCTTGATAATAGGCCGTGTGCAGCTGTTTGGAAAGCACTGACGTTTCCAACATAGCCCACATGAAGTTATTGCAGTCCAAAGACATAGACCATGAAGTCACGAGATCAAAACAAAACCAATGTGCTTTCACATGAAGTGGGAGCAGTGATAGCAATGTTAAAATAAATATAGTAATTTTTAACCAAATAAGATCTGAATAAAATCATTTCATATGATATTAGCAGCATAAATAAATTGTGAATGCTCCATTAAGTGAGAATGTTAAGAACAATAATGTGCGCATTCACACATGACTAATTAACTAGGTAAAGTGATACGGTCCATACGTCACATGACGGTTCGACCAACTCTCTCTCTTTATGTATGGGCAATTCGCTATTCTCTCATTCGTCACATGACCGTTCGACCAACTCTCTCTCTCTCTGTATGGGCAATTTGCTATTATATCATTCATTAATAATTAATAAAAAGAATGTAGTTAACGTGTGTCTCTCTCCGCGCTCTCTCTCCCTCTCCTCCTATGGGCAATTTGCTATTCTCTCATTCATTAATAATTAATAAAAAGAATGTAGTTAACGTGTGTCTCTCTCCGCGCTCTCTCTCCCTCTCCTCCTGCTGCGTTAATCTCTTGAATTGTATCATGGTATCAGATATACATCATGTTTCCTATTCCATATGTAAAATTTTCAAGAAAAGACAGTTGTTTCATAGACGCAGTCAATCAAGGTAACTTTATACTTCGAGAGCCAATTGTCGTTTGTTATGCTCAGTTGGATAGTTATCGATGAAAGTCTCTTTTATGGCGTGAGAACAATAAGATTCTAGAAAACGAACAATCATTAATATTCATTATGTTCCAATCGTTTCCATATAGCATTACCCCTGCAACAAGGGGAAACTGTGATCTTTGTGACGCGGGAAGATTGAGATAAAGAGGATAGAAGGCAGGTGACCTTCTCAAAACGGAAAAGCGGGCTCTTGAAGAAAGCTTGTGAGCTATTGGTACTTTGTGATGCACGAGTTGCAGCTTCACAGCGAAGTTTTCGACTATGCGAACTCAAGAAAGGTGACTCTACTTACTTGAGATTCTCTGGTACCAACTTCCACATAGTGCTTATTTCTGGGATCACAAAAGGTAGTCCAAGACTGTTGGGGAAATCTACCTTTCCTTCAATTTGTTCTGAAACACTTCTGACATAGTATGCTGAATTCGTCTGTTTCCTAGAGTCAGGGACCAGGGTAATTTTTTGTTTAATGTTTTTATAAGCCATTCCTACGTTTAAGAAGGTACTCTTAATGATAAGTTTGCGGATTATGAGACTTCAAATGTTCCGTCCACTTGATTGAAATGATGTTTCAATATCGTCATCTGGAACTATGGAGATCGGAGAGATAGTAAGCGGCAGCTTTCGGGTTCTTAATGGAGACGAGGAAAATTAAGTAACTGAGCATTTTCCACCTAGATAGGTTTAAGGCACTTTACGCTTGTAAATGGTTTGAGAGGGAAGTTTTCCTGATGGGTCTAGCAAGCTTTTCGTGTCAACCTCCGAGGCCTTTTCATGGATATCCGATACATTCAAAACATTCGTTTAAGGGTAATTTTACCGTTGTCTTCTAGTTACCATTTCCTTAACGGATAGAAGTAAAATAATTCTGACGCTGCAAGTCAGGAGAGAATGAGGAGTTTCGGACATTTTACACGCGTATGATCTTATGAACAAAATTGTTGTTAAAGAAAACAACAATTTGTAATGAAAGAAGTGAGATAAGTCGAGACAGAGAGAGAATGCTCGAGGTCGAAGAGGTGTGTAACGACCAAGCGCTAGTCGCTAGATAAGTTTGCCGCTCGTGTCTAAACGCATGTTGAACGTGCATGCGGTCAGGATTAGAAAAACGGACATAATTCACATCTGTGTACTCCTTGGAATATGTAATTGATTATCAAAATACATCGTGTATCCAAGCGCGCACGCGAGAGAGAGAGCATGATGATCATCCTACACGTTTGTGCGTACGATGATCATTTAGAAAGGTACGTATAACATTCATTCACATGATCTTGGGATTTTATATTTGTAGTTGTAACTTATATTGAATGACTATCGTTGGTGGAAAACCAGAAAGGAATTAGAATTAGGCCTTCTATTTTTTCCCTGCCCTATACAATGGAAAGAATCTAAGATTGACGCACTTAAGTTTCTTCAATGAGTTGATAGTTGGATCCTACTATGGAACACAATGGAAAGAATCTAAGATTGACGCACTTAAGTTTCTTCAATGAGTTGATAGTTGGATCCTACTATGGAACAGCTTTGGCCCTTGATGGCCGATTCTTCCCATAAGCTACTTAGTGCTGAGTTTTGTTCTCCTCACCACTAAGATGCATGCTTAGTACGCCTTTGGCCTAATGTCAAGGCCATGTCCATCGTTGTGAGGTGTATAAGTAGTTGTTAACTGCTACCATAAAGGTGTAGGCTCAAATCTCGACCTCTGTGTAGTGACATCTAAGGAGCTTAGCTCCGTAAATGGCATTGCCAATTTGTATATGTTGTATATAACAATCACTAGGTGTTTAACATGTATGAATTAAAAAATGTCAAGGCCATTATGCATCTTCTCATATGCCCATTTTCCTTGTAGAATGGCTTGAGGAAGGTGCAAGGCAATTATGCCATATAAAATATCTTTATTTATTGCAGAGAAGTTTAAGATGGCCTTTAACCTATTTATAACATTTATATGAAGTATTATGAACTTAACTGAGCTACACTATGGTTTATTTAAAATGTAATCATGTTGGTATGTATGGTGGGATCCAATACTATTTTGTGAATTTTCACGTACTACAGAGCAATGAATTTTGAAAAAACAAAATATTTTATAATATTTTCACGTACTACAGAGCAACGAATTCTGAAAAAACAAAATTATAGTTTTTTTTACACAGAGTTTTGAAGTTTCGGAATGAGGGGGCTCGGAACAGCGGTCCAGTGCAACTTAGCTGAAAATACACTATATTCATTATTATGCTTATAATGCTTTTGTGAATATTTTTCTTCCAAAGTTACCATAATCCAATTTAATGTTTTCGATTGCATGTCCTCATTTTTATTGAAGTCGTGCTCCCAACCTCAATTCAGAGGAGAGCAAGTCATAGCAAACCCACCACTTACTGCAATACTAGGCTAATTTATTTTTAAAGCTCTTCATTCATGCCTAATGATATTGTCATTTTGTTATATACAAATATACTCACAAGACTACCAAGAAGTGAGTGTCTAATGATATTGTCATTTGTGATATACATATATGTTCACAAGACTGCCAACTTGTCGATGATGCAAAACTCTTTGCAACGAGAGCATCCACCAATTATGTGATTGCATTGAACATGCTTATCCAACTTATCCTATCCGCAATGAACTAGACCATGATCTCAAAGTGTATATGGGTTTTGCTTATGACATCAAATTAGTTTATTTGATGCATATTTTCACTGGATTTAGAATATGACCGCCATCCCCAAATTCGAATCAAGAAAAATAGCAAAATGTTTGCATATGCATTCCTTTCACGAGAATGAAAATATGGGTCCCATCTCCAATTATGCCATCTTCACATTGGAATGGAAATATGAGTGCCAACTACCTATTGGAGTGAAAAAATGAGCGGCATTTCTAAATTTGAATCAAGCATACAAGCATGGAGATTGGATTGATTGTACAGAGTATATAATACAATCAAAGATGAGTATTTCGTTTTGCTTCATAGAATCTGTTCATAGTACTTTGACGCATCTGATTTCTCTATTGTTTTCTCTAATGATGACATTGTATCATCTACACGTGGATATCCCTATTGATTTGGCACCTTTGCAGAGAAGAGGAAGAAAAGGAAATCACTTTTTAAAAGATGAGTTAATTCAGAGATCCTCTTATTGTTAGAATAGAGATTGTCATCTCCAAAAGACGTTAGAGAAAAATGAACAACTTAAAAAAAATAACGAATCATTACAGAAGAAAACAATCAATATCAAATCAGAACTAGAGCAAATGCAATCAATCTTACAATCTATTCGTATTGAAAACTTACAATTATTGAAGGATGTGAAATTGGCAAAGAAGAAGGCTAGAAATAAGAAATGAAAGCGACAAAGTTGCAAGGATATTCAAACGCTTTCAAAAGGAGGTTATCGAAATAGAAGGATCCGTGTATTGAAGTAAACATATTTTGACTTTTGTAAGTTTTTCAATGACATTTGGATTTAATTTCAACTATGTTGATATTCTGTTAACTATCTGTTTTTTTTGCAGATTTGCATTAGTAGCTCCTCGGAATATTAAAGACAATGCTTCACTAGGAATGTCATTGGGCACAATATAGACAGGCAAATCCACTGAGCGTATCATGATGAACAATAGGACTTCAAATGTAAAGTGTAAAATAACAAAATCTTTGATGGTGGACACTAAATTTTTTTTAGATAAGACCATAGTTTAGGGTGCTTGTGATTTTGCAGGTATTAGCAGAGAAGCATATGCAATATTTAAACTAATTAGAGAAGCTTTTAAGCAAGTTCAAATTAGAAAAGTCCCAATCCCTAAACATAGGTTTGATTTATGCTTATTGATTTTCATCATGTGACATCTTTTGCTTATGAGAGATTTTTTATGAGTGATAGCTGGAGATCTTGCTTGCTTAGTTTCCTTTGATGTAAACTTGCTATTAGTTCATCATGATCCCATGCAACCATTTAAGAGGTCACATGGCAAAAACAAAACTTTTCACTTTGACCATATAATCATGTCATGAAATTATATCAAATCTACGACACCTAGATTATTAACAAATGAAATCTTTTATGACATCATCGACTTGACACAATATTATGTCATAAAATTCTAGAAAACTTGTCAAATTACTTGTTTAATAACAATATGTACTATCTTTATATCTCATGATTTTGTCTTGTATGTCAAACGTAAAAAAAAAAAAAAAATTATAACAATATAAAACTAGTTTTAAAAATTAAGTACTACCATAATGATCCATGATTTCATTTTTAATGTTCTATCATTTTAACAAATATATTTTATGTTTTTTTTTAATGTCAAATCTTACAATACAATATTTTCATAAAATCTAGACAAAATTATGAATTGCATGACATTTAAAGCATGCAAGCCCATGTGGGGGACCCTCCCATGTGTGAAGTGATAAAAAAATTTCACGTGGATAGCGCGTGGATTATCCATGCGTGGATATCTTCTGCATGGATAATCCCCACCTTGAATCTCAATAAAATCAGATTTCCACGAGCATTTTGGTCCTCTTCTTTTGCTTTCAAGTTTAGTGAATGCTCTATTTATTTCTCTTCCTAATCTATTGATCTTGCTTGCTATTGCTCTTCCAAGCTCTATGGATCTTGCTTTCTTGCTCTTGCTTGCTATTTGTCTTGCTCTTGCTATTGCTTGCAATCTCTTCCTAGGGTCTATTGATCTTGCTTGCTTGCTCTTGCTTGCTATTGATCTTGCTCTTGCTATTGCTTGCAAGCTCTTGCTAATCTACTGATCTTGCTTGCTTGCTCTTGCTTGCTATTGATCTTGCTCTTGCTATTGCTCTCTTGTCATTCTTTACTCTTTTAATCTTACACTCTTTACTACTCTTTCACTCCCATTCTCCACTACTTTTTAACTTTTTAAATTTTCTTTGATACAATGTCTTTAAGTGGTAGGTCAAGTGGCAGGTCAAGTGGGAGACAATCTAGGAGAAGAGCTCATGAGGAGCCCAAACAATATACACAAGACTGGTTTGAAAATCTATTTCTTCAACTAAAGAGATAGAATCAAAAATCTCATGTTATCTTCTTTGGGTGAATCATCCGAGAGAAGAGCTTCCATGGATGCCCCTTCCCAGGAATCGTCGTGTGTGTATTATGATCTTAATCCAGTGGTGGCTTTATAAAAATACGCGTGGCATTCTATTTCATGCCAATTTGCATGATTTAGTTGCTTCATATTTTGGTAAAGATTACATGACCAATTGGTCCTCCCAATTGCTTCAAGATAAAAATAATATAATAGAGACATTATTCTGAATTCCCTCAATCTAATGTTTTTAGTAGGACTGGGCCTTGAACACAACGTGCCTTTGGATTCGAAACATAAGGCAATTGATGAGAAGAGCTGTGAAGAATTCCAAGAATCCAACAAAGCCTAGATGATGCTCCAAACGACATTGGAGAAAGATAAAAGTGAAATTGTTGCAAAACAATTCCCAAAAATATTAACAACAATGTAGAGCTGCCGCCAAAAAGATCTTAAAACATGGCCAAAGTCACTTGGGATCAGGAGGAATGGGCTGAGCTACTCTTGAAAGGGACCGTGTCATCATTATAATGGCCTTTCCATCGCACCTAGAAAAGTATCATAGCATTATAATGGCCTTTCCATTGCACCTAGAAAAGTATCATAAGGTGAATTTGATGCAGTCACCTGATGCTTGTGTAAAGGCTCATCAATGAAGGCACTGCTGGTGGATCCTCATTATTGTTCCATCGGCTGTCAAGGAGAATCTTTCACAAAAAATCAGTTGATGGCTCTCATTACGGCACCATTACTCTCAGAGAAGCACCTGATATGGAGTGATGAAGAAGTGAAATATTGATTTCAGATCAGCGCTATACCCATACATGTATACTGAGCGCTGGCACACAGTTTGAGTGATGGTTGTTATTCCCCATAGCAAGTTCTGGGCAAGCTGCCAATGATGCAAGGTTGAGCGCTGCTGCCTTGAAATGTGCTCCTGTGCACCACCTCTGCCGAAATTCTAAGTTCAAAATGAGTTGGAATCTGCGTCGACATGGATCTCCTTCTATTGGAAATCTGAGTTTCCCTTGAGTCTGGGCAGACGTTCGCTGGTTGCTGACTACAAAAGATCTGGCGGCAACGAGTCTGCCAATGTACATGAAACATTACCACTTTTCTACGAAATGATCGATTACGGCGGCTTGGAAGATCTGTGTCCCTCAGTTCTAAGTACTCCTACTATGCCAACGATGCTGCTAAAGAGATTTCTGGGTTCTTGAACACAAAGTGTCATCTTCCTAAGAGATTGAATTCTCCTCCAATTGTCTCAGATACAGTTCTGAGTTGTGAGATGTACCTATCGTTTTACGTATCATTTCTATAGAAATCCAAACCTCCCTTAGGCTTTGAATTCAGTCTATAATACAAGCTGCATGGTTTTGGTAACCTGAGTAACACTGTCTTTGAGCATTAACTTCTGATTTCTAAGAATGAAATATGGAAGTATTGTTAGAAAAAGTTTGAGACTGCCTATGCAGCTGATGTTCTGGACCATACGTCAGTTCACGGTACTGAATCGTGACTGGAAAGTAACTGTACTCCATCATTAGTGTCTGAGCATAGTCATTGGGCTCTATGAGTCGTAGACAATCACCAGGAGAGCTGCTTCTTAAAGACAACCCCTGCATATTGGCAGCTGCTTGACAAGAGCATACATCAAAGAGCT
Source organism: Diphasiastrum complanatum (assembly GCA_029204225.1). NCBI lineage: Eukaryota > Viridiplantae > Streptophyta > Lycopodiopsida > Lycopodiales > Lycopodiaceae > Diphasiastrum > Diphasiastrum complanatum. Next base: position 24,070,770 of record CM055104.1, on the reverse strand, counting down.
AAGTTGTTTATTTTTAAGAGGAATAGTTGTGAATCTGGCAAGCCAAAAGAGTATGACTGGTCTCCGATTTCCTGTGGGCTGGAGCTGGAGGGAAGGCGGAGAGTCTCACATGTAAGTTTAAGCATTTTGCTTGCTCATTTTGCTACTTGTGTATTGATTCTTTGATAGATGATATAACTGTGCCTGTCATAGGTGTTACAGCAGTGATTATGACCTCTTATTATAAGAGTCTTTGATGGATGTAGGCCATTTACTAGTTGATTGGTTCTCTGATATATCAAACTCACTATATAACTAACACTCCTCAATCACTAATCATCAACGTAAACCTCTATGCATGTGTGGACTTTTGACATTTCTAGAAGAGGATCAGAGCCTTGCCATAGTCGAGCAGCGGTAATATGCAGGCTCTGGACTTGCTAAGATCTCTGCTAATCTAGCGGCACCAAAGATGGACACAATCCGTTGTTGGTACATTTTCAGACTTGTAAGGACGGTGATGTACAAATAAGGTGTGGCAGTATACGAAATATTAGGACCTCTGGGAGGACTTGGACGAAACATTCTCGATGCTCATTGTCATTAGGTAGTGAGTGACGGTTGTATCATATGACCCTTTCCCAAAGTACTCGATAAGGACACCCCTTCCCTTTAAGTAGTCATGAGAGCAATTCAAGTGTAGCATGCAATTTTCAACCATCTTGGTTTTTGGATGGCTGACAGTGAATAGTCAAGAACCGTGTGTCCAACGAGTTATCTTGACTATTGTGGTTCTAAATGAAGACCGCGACAATGGGTTAGTTCTTAACTCACGTAGTGTGTTCCAACTACAGTGAGCATAGCCTCACTCCTGTGTTCCAAGGAGATGAAGATAATTTGCTTAATTTACTCATCACATACATCCAATCAACTTTCCTTAAAGACTTTCTTCTTACATTCACACAAAATCAATCACTTCAAGAACATTAGCAACCTGCTATAGTTTAAAACTATCATCGTTTTAAATCAAAACCATCTTGCATTCTCATAACAGTGCACCATCTATGAATTATTTTAGCATGCTATAACCTTTCTTTATGAAGACATGGAAGAGAACGGTAGGGCACAATCCACAATCAACGACAGATAACATAGGTTGAACCAATCTCATTCAAAAGAGTTGAATGTTTAACATCACTATTACAACATAAAGGACTCTATAGAAACAAAGAAGAATGTCAAATCTTATGGCTAGCGAACCACAAAGACCATTCTCTCTGACTTCTCCTGTAGAACCAAGAATTGCATGAAGATATAAAGATTGCTCTACCACGAAGCCAAGCAGACTTTGCTGCTCCTTCCTACAGATGTATTGAATGAATGAACGATAAGGAATGTTGATGCTATATGTCTTCGAAGGAGGCAAGAAAATTGTCATAAGATTATAAACATTGTGTTTATTGGGATATCCAATAGGAGACTTGCACATGGATAGACTTTGGCAGGAAGCATTGTAAACTAATGAAAATCTGCCATATAGGGCGGCTGCATTTATTGGTGACCAATAGAAATGCGGCATCTGGATTATGCCTGTTGAGAGCAATTCAAGGAGAAAATGCCAAGTAGATCCTATGGCTAATTGGGAAGCTGCTGAGGTATTCTGCCAAACCACGACAGTGGATGAGAGAGATAATGTCACAACAAACCCAAGGAGATATTGTCCCATAGTCGAAATCATTGGATGGGCTTCAGTATAGCTGATATTATTAGATCCAACCATTGGAATTGTAAAGGCTGGGGATTTAGCCATTGAAGTTGATAATGAGGGATTTAGAGTCAAAACAACCATGTATATTAGAATGAACGACTCATGGATCTTGGTAGCAACACGCTCCATAGAACTCCAAAGTGCTATTAGGACGAGATTTGGGCCTGGATTCTTATGATTGGGTTGGGATTGCGAGAGCTACCTCAATCAGGTGACTTCTGCTAGTTGAGTAGAAATGGAAGGGTTTATAATTATTTCTATTCCAAGGATTTCCATAGGCATCTTCTAGCAGGAGATAGATTGTTTAGAGTTAGACACAATGCTGACAACAGTTCCCTTGAAGTCTACAAATTGAGTGAAGATTCTACGTGGAAAGAGTTAGGAGGATTCTTTACTCAATATACAGAATTGTAGTTAGGGCTTTCTGATCCATTGCCAGAGTAGTGTTAGAGAACTTAAATGATATCATCAAAGATCCTGGGAGAGATCTTCGAAAGAATACGAAAGGGAGGTAGGAGTGAGTTTCAAGAAGATTGAGGAAGTGAGTATAACTCTTTATAGGCTATGCCTCTAGAGGCCTAGAAAACCTCTATTAGTTATAAAGGTACGACTTGCTAGATAGAACATGTCAGGGATCTCCTAGTTAGCTTTGTGTTTGGATGTGTATGGCCATTCTCGTAATAGCACGACATTGAACACATAATGGTGCTATATCATGTTATATTGTTTTCCCCTTAACTTTGATCCCCTGAGTAAAGAATGTCGTAACATTTTTTAACAAAGAGGTAATTTATATTCATGCAACATTTAGATCTATCAAGTATTGGGAGGAAATGTTTATCAAGCATAGTTTCAACCTACTTCTTGTTGTTTTGGTATATAGGATTCTTCATCCTCATTTGTTGTTGGAGACAATAATCCTCGTAATGGCTAACGTAGATGACAAATGTCATACAATGGTCCTCATACAAAGCAATTACCTCGTCGTCAACGTCAAGGCTTCAAAGAAATGATGGAAATTGATGAGTGCATTAATCAAGAGACTAATGCATCTGAATCTAGCTCATCTACCTCTTTCCAAACAAGTTCCAACAATGAAAATGAGCTTCCAATGAATGAAGGATTTGAAGCCATGGGAGACATGTTGGATGCTACGTTCGAGAATAATATTGCAGCTAGACACAATGAACAAAATGAGAAGGCACTTTTGTCTAAAGGAGAAAAGAAATTGCAAGAAGAATCAAAGACAACATGTACTCTAGAGCAAAGACATCTCTTTTGGCAACTTTTCTACTTCTATTAAATCTTCTAGCCAAATATAGATGGAGTGACCAAAGCCTCACATCATTATTTCAGTTTTTTTTTCCTCTACTTGTCATATTTACTTTGAAACAAACTTCACAATTTAAACATTTCATAATATTTTTTTAATAGGATTTGTTTTTTGCCATATACAGACTATTGAAAAACAAAATTCTTCAGAAGGGAATGTCATGTTTGAGACAAGAGATGAGGCACGGAAAATGTTGACTAACATCAGGATGGAGGACAAGCAATATCATGCATGTCCAAAGGATTGTATTTTGTTATCAAGGAAGGTACCAATCACTCAAGAGATGTCCCATTTGTGATACTCCTTGATATAGAGATGATTTGCAAGGGGCCACCATTCCATGCAAAAAGTTTATGACATTTTCTAGTAATTCCACGATTACAATGTTTATTTCAAAGTAAATGTCTTGCACAACTTATGGCCCTGGCATGCACACCATACCTCTACAGATGGGATGATGAGGGTACCTTCAGATTCACCTACATCAAAACACATCAACAAAGAGTATCCAAGCTTTGCCAATCAGTCAAGAAATGTGAGATTTGGTCTTGCAATAGATGGTGTGAACCCCTTTGGTGTACGAGCAACTATGTGGTCCATTTGGCCTGTTTGCTCGGTAAATTATAATATTCCTCCTTGATTGAGTACAAAAAAGGAACACATTATGTTGGCACTTCTAATTTTTGGCCAGCGCAAGGTTAAGAATATGGATGTGTATCTTGAGTCGCTTATTGATGAGTTGGGAGATTTGTGGAAGGGGATACTACATGCCATTGTAATGTGGACAATGCATGACTATCCAGGATTAAGTGAATGTTGAGGTAATCATTCAAATACTGTCTATCTTGTATACTTAGGAGTTTGTTTACATTTACATACTACTTTTTGGCATTTACATGAAATACTACAATGGCTAGAATTATTCGTTGACATATTTTTTTTTTAATAGTGATTGATAGTATCCATTTGTTGGGCAGGCTTTCAAATGACTGGAAAAAATGCTTCTTTCTTGTGCGAGCCAAATCTTGTGGGAAGATACTCTCATAGTCTCAAAAAAGCTGTTTATTAAAATCATCATAAATACTTGCATGAATGCCATCCATTCAGAGAGATTCATAGAAGAGGTTTTGGAGGAAGAGTTGAGAGAGAGATGCCTCCAAAGAGGATGTTTGTGGAAGATTGGCAAAAACTATGGGAGGAATCTCGAGCGAAGCCAAATTATAATAATCTTTTGATTAATCACCTACTTGATCCCATGCACACATTGAAAAATGTGGGTGAATCTATATGGAAACACTTGACTGGTGAAAAAGATACCATTGCTTCAAGGCACGATCTAAAAGAATCAAACACCAAAAAGGAATATTGGATAAAGGATGGTGAAGATCATGCTCCAAAAGTACCTTGGACCTTCACTAACGAGGAGCTTTACCATGTGCGCTCGAATTATACATGACATTAGAGAACCAATTGGTTTTCCCATTCTCTACGAGCATCATTCACAGTGGATGGAAAGTTGCAAGGTCTCAAGTATCATAATTCAATTCACCTATCCATTGTCAATTCGCGGGTGCTTGTCAATAGATATTTGTGAGATTATATACAAACTATCAATCATTGTCAGGTATTTACATGTACTTGGTGCATGTTTTGATTGAATATTTATTGACTAGAAATTTTAAATAGACATAAAATGAATTGAATATGTCGCAGATGGATGTGTTCAAAAGAAATTCGTGAGCTGGATCTTCGCAAGAGACATGCGGATATGGTGGATATTGTGTGCATGTTTGAGAGATATTTTCTAACTTCCATCATGGACTCACAAGTGCATTTATTGGTGCACTTGGTTGAAGAAGTTTTTGGTCCAGTGCACACTAGGTATAAGTGCAAAAATTTTATTTTTTCTGTGCATTTGTATTTAAACTAAATCAATTGACACATAAACTCATTAAGCAAAACACTTATTTTTAACCATTTGTGGCCTTTTTAGATGGATGTTCTTTATGGAAAGATACATGAAAGTTTGTGCATCAAAAGGCAAGGCTTGAAGGTTGTTGGAAATTAAGTCCTTAGTTGTCTCTTTGGTGAATGACTAATTTCTATTTCAAGATTCTTCTTGCATGTTTATTGATCATTGATCTAGGATCAGGTGAAACCAACTTTGGTTTTACATTTTCTCATCTGATACCTGCAGGAATCATAACTTAGATAGCCAAATTATTTAGAGAACGTCTACAACGGGCTTCTGGCTGATCTCCAACAAAGGGTAACTAATCCTATCATATTTCAAGTTCAGATATTAAGTTCAATAATTTGAAGATCATCGAAGACTTGGCCATCATCAATAACTTCCACGAATTAGCATTCAGAACAACTCTGTAAAAATACACTTAGTGTTGCAACAGTTTGCAGAAATACACTAAGTGTCGCAATAGTCTGCAAAAATACACTAAGTGTTGCAACAGCCCGTAGAAATGAACTATGTTCTTAACAATGTCGGTTTTTTTGCATTGCCTTGAAATGCGATAGTGTCCTTGCATTTTCTCGAAATGCGACACTTCAGCATAGTTCAATAGTTCAACTATTTTTCAACAGTGTCGACTTTATCGCATTTCCCTGAAATGCGACAGTGTCGGCTTTTTCGCACTTTCCCAAAAAATGCAACACTTGGCTTCAGCTTCTTCCTTTCAACTATTTTAGAGAAGTTAAATCATTTTAAAGACATTGTTGTCTTTTTAAGGGCACCTTTGTATTTTTACAAGCACTGTCAGCTTTTTCGCAAAATCTCGAAGAGAGAAAAATCTCAACAGTCATCTATTTTCAATGAGGAACACTCCAGGCACTTTCCAAAATTTGCAAAGTGAGAGAAAGCCACTTCACGTAAAATGTGAAGTGAGAGATTTGCAGCGTCCTCGTCCGCATCAACATTCCCTGATTCGTTAACCGTATATACCATGTATAGTTGTCACACAAGCCAAATACTGCCAAGTACAACAGCTTACCTAATTAGGTGACATATATTTACTGTAATTAATACATGGATGAATTCTATAAATGGATCATCCGGGCACACTCTACATGATGCCCTGTCCATGAGACGAATGATTTTGAGCCTCCCAATTACGCCGTCATTCTGGTTGTAACTGTTATTTTGTTGTGCTTTAGTGTAATATAGCAGCAACATGCTTTTCTATCTGTGTATAGCGTGGATGAATGCTTGTTGTGATTTGAATGCACTTCATTGGTGTTTGATAACATTTTTTCACTCACTCTGATTAGAACATGGACGTCTACGACTCCTCAGTTTCTGATTTGACGATGGTTGTGTTTGATGCCTGAGGAACTTGCGCTATCATAGGGCTCTTTCAATCTATTTCAGAACTAAACTTCTGACTAAATCCATTCTTCAGTAATACCACACACAAACCATTTTTAATCTCTTCGATGGACTGTACTCATTTTTGTTTTTGTGAGTATGAGCTAATTTATAAGATCCTGTTGGGCATTAGAACACCTAAGCTGTAGTTATACTTAGCATAAACATTCTATCAGACTGTTTCTGCATCTAGCAACCCATTGCAATGGAGAGTTATTCCGCAAATATTCCTGGTCTCTTCTCCATTCGCGTTCTCATAGCATAGATCATATAAACCGAGAGATTAAGTTTGTTCCATTTGTATTACTGTTAACATGTCTCATATTGGTAACTCTTCATCATCATCCAACGAGGTTAGAGCCATTAACAAGTTCAATGGATCTAACTTCTACATCTGGAAGTTAAAACTCCGGATGATGTTGATAGATAGATATCTTTGGGATGTAGTAAAAGGCTCTGGCCTGAATCCAGAAGATGGTGATCATGCAAAGACATGAAAGATCAAAGATCAGAAGGCCTTAGCATGTATCACACTCAATCTGGCCGACACCCAAATATCTCATGTTACCAAATGCAAAACCTCTAAGGATGCATTAGATTTGTTATGATGTTGTCATATAAATTGTTTATTTGATTTGTATATGTTATTTAAGTTTGATTTGCACTTGATAACATGGATTATTTATTTATTAAACATAATTTGAGTTTCATATGTTTGTTGCAGATCATATTTGTTGGCAAAGAATTATTTAACAGAGTGTTCATGCATTGGATCATGTTTTACCAAGAAAGTCGGCAAATGAAATGATAAAAAATGCTCGGTTTGAAAAAATAAAAAATGAAATTGTAGAGACTGTTTTGATTAAAGTTCAATTATACTTGGATGCAAATGTGATACAAGGTGCATGTGATGTATCTGGAATTAGCAGAAATGTTTATTCTACTTTTTTTAGTTAAAGAAGCTTTTTCCCAAGTGATGGTGAAAAAAATTTATCTTTCGCGTCCATATCGGGTAAGATTAACAAGAAATTATTATAATGACATTGGTCAACCACTTCATATAACTGAATTATACAAATCAGAATTTGGTGAGCTCAATTACAATGATTGCAATAATATTTTTCTTGATATTGAAAATGTTCTAAATCCATTATTTGATTCAATAAACTAGGCGAACATCAAGTAAATGGAAAGATCATTATTGTAATAAAATTGGATGAATTTGAAATCATCAAGGGTAAAAAAGCTGGAACGAGTGAGTGTTTCTTTGATGAACAAAATTTCAGATACAAATGATTGAACATTTAGTGTTCAATCGAAAAATCGCATATGGTGGTTGGTGGCATTCCAGGTATACATTTCAATTTTCATTTAGAATATCGTTATTAACAATTCATACATTGCCAATTTATTGACATGTGATGCATTACTTGCTTCTCTACAGGTCTTGAAAGAGGACCATAAAATACTTTCATGGATAATATCAAGAACAAATTATGGCGAGATTATAAAGAGACATTTGGAGGGTGAGAAATTTACAGTCGAAGACCATGGAAGTTTTCAGATTCAATGGCACCTTGCAGGGAGAAAACATTAAAATGTATGTATAATGTCTCTCATGGGGCAACATCAAAGCATCCATGTATTTGTTGCATGAAGGATTGCTACAATATGAATTTGGAACGATCAACAAACACTGGCTCAACTCGAAAAGCTGAAGGTCCAAATATGAAAAGTATTTTGCCAATTCCATTGAAAAATGTTCACATATGCACATTGCATGTTGAGGTACGTATTATTGAAAAACTTATTTACCTGCATATTCTACTAGCATGGAATCATAAATTGAAGTATGTGGCTAAAATAGCAATTAGGAGGTTGGAAATAGTTTTATCAAATGTAGGACTACATAAAGGGAATGTCACGATTGAAAAAGTGACAGACTCTATGGAAAAAAAAGGAAACGTTCCTAATAAGCCATCAATTGGAGGTGCTAAAGCAAGAAGATTCTTATCCAATCACACATGTAAAGAATCAAGTGTCAGATACGAAATTTGGAGAGGAATTGTTCAAGCCACATGAACACTGGAAGGAAGTAATTGAGTGGAAAAGGGACAAAGTGTGGACAAACTTAGACAAATTCATAGGTGTTATTAGGAAAGAAAACCTATCATCAGAAGATATGAGGGCTTTGCAAAATCATTGCACCACATTTGTAAAATTTGTACATGATTGTTGGGGAAAAAACAACGTTACTCATTACATGGTGCTAATCTACATCATTATCTGGTACTTTTCTCATTCAGGCTTATATTTTTTCTACTGATGTAACTAATCAAAACTATTGTTTGCAGCACATCCTTCTTCATCATGCAACTTATTTTGCAAAGGAATATGGGAGCTTCAGTATTTGGTCATCACAAGGCATGGAAAAATCTCATTGGCAAGCAAGGGGAGTATTTCATAGAGCAATAAATCATGAAGGACACAATTCAAGAAATAATATTAAGTTCAACTTTTTCAGTGGTTTTATATAAGAGCACAATTTAGATATCAAGCTAAAAACTCACCAAGTATTACCATATTTCGAAAGGCATTAAAATTCATAACAAAAGAAAGATCCTTGTAATATATCAAAAATCTATTATAGAAAATTGTTTAATTACTATCATTATCCTCTTCAAGATCCAGACGAATGGTGTTATCATGAAAGAATAATCTCCTTTCATGTGGATCCAAAAATTCTAAATTTTTCCTTTTGCTCATATCAATGTAACCCGAATAAAGGGCAATTGTAGATGATCTTTTTGTAGTTTCATTGGGAGTATAACCCAATATTTTGATAGCCAAATCCCTTTTCACAAAAATTATTTTATATGTTTCTCTTGCGTAATTATGGCCTCCTAAATAAACTGATAATGATTTGATGGCCATAATGACAGTGGTTGCATATGAATTAAAAGATGAATGATATATACAAATCTCATTAATTTGAAAGTTTTTCAAATAATGAGATAGAGACACATCCTTTCTCCCGGCTGATACACCTCGGACGCCTCCATGTCTCATACCAAAGGCATCTATTTCAATAGCATCCTGTAAACGAGAAAAGAAAATAAATTAAGAATGATACATAACACTGTAAACTCATACTTTAACACAGTGTTTGAAATAAGAAAATTGAACAATATCAATACCAATATAACATCTATGTACCAGATCATTATCATCGTATTCAACAACGTTTGCTCTGCTAATGTCATATCCTCCAGTGGCCTCTACATTTCTGGAGGGAATATATCTAGGCCTTGGGGGATAATTTTTTTTGGAATTCCAAAAATTTCTCCTCTATAGACAAAGTTTTTTCATAGGCTTTAGATTTTTCAATCATGGCCTCCAAGGCCTCATTGCCATATTTCCAATTGCCATCTTTATCATAATCTATCTCACTTTCAAGGCCATCATATGTGTAATCAACAATGTCAGAAAATTTTGATAAACTTTGAGCAAAAATTGAGAAAATTTCATTCTCTCTCAAATTCAAAACATCTTCTATATCATTAAATGAAATATAAATTTTATTATTTATAAAATATAAGGGAACATCGAATAGAGTTGATTGATTAACAGGAGATGCGACAAACTAGCGGATGCAACGACAGATGCAAACTGGCGGATGCAAGGACGGATGCAAATTGGCGGATGTAATGGCGGATGCAAACTAGCGGATGCAATGGCAGATGCAATCTGTACTAACAAGTCATCGTATGCACTTCGGACGGAAATGTTTTTGGAGGTTGTCATCAGATGTATGTCGGACACAATTTTTTGTTGGACGTCGGGTGCATGTCAGATGTAATTTCTTTAAAGTTTAAAAGCGATGGATGCAAGCAGTGGTTCAGCCAATAGGTCTCCTTCCCCTAAAAAAATACAAGATAGGTGGAGGGCAGCGGTGGGTTTCAACCGTGTGTGGCTGGGTATAGATCAAATTACATTTTCAGATGCAATGCATGCTGGTAGTGAATCAATGAATGCAAAAACGCATGCAGACAAATAGAAACTGCTAGAATCAAAAGATAAACTGTGAAAATGAAATCTTAATCAGATGGAAGAAGATTATCAAGGGCAGCGGTGCCAATGTTTGCTATTATTTTGTATAGTTTCTCTAACTACTAGCGCTTATTCTCTAATATACAAATTTCAGCCAGCCATCAACTGACAAGGTTTGCCTGCTTTTAACTTCTATGATTTGCAGTATAGTGGTAATGCAATGGAAATGTACCTGCCTGTCAATTAGTACATCTATGACAAGAATGGGATTCACTCAGTCGTAAGATGTGGAATCCAAAGTATTGTAAAATTGGATTCACCATCGCGTGGGTATACATAAAGGCCTCCTCCATGAGTTTCAGAGCACTAGATATTGTACTAAGATGTTGTTGCATTGTTAATTGAAGATCTTTTCTATCTACATTTCCATCTATGTTCCATTTTCATGCATTAAGTTCGAGCACTGATGTATACATGTGTTTTGTTGTTGATTCTTCCCCTTTTAAGTTTGGATTTGTGATTAAGATTAGGTAGATGTGCAGGGCCTTGTGGTTGATCAATACCATTCTGATTTGATGTTGTTTTGTGCTTGACTCCTTGAGGAGTTCTTGTTACAATAGCTCCCACATGGTTTTCCATCTTTTGGGAATTACCATGGGGCTCACAAAATATACATTTTTAGCCTAGCACTAATGATTCTCATGCTCTCAAACTCGGCTCTCAACTTCATCTCTGCTGGAAGCCCTTTTGAGTGGTGAGGTTCTACATCAACACCTCGAGGAATGGCATCAGTAACAGTCACATGTTGTCTGTTAACCATCATTAGCAGCTTTTGGTTAGATCTAGTTGGAGTCTAGTTGCACTATAGGTGGACAGATTCTTGGGGAGCTATCAGTGAATAATTGATACTTAGTAATCAGATGGTATAGGGTACAAGTCTATCCTACATGATATGTTATGGATCATGAGTTAGTTGTTCATCACAATGATGGATCTAGTTTGCATTTGTTTTGGTTTGGATGTTATGATGGATGTGGTAGTGAGATAGGATCCTTGGTGGGAGGCCTATATACTGGTCAAATCAGTTTTGCGACGTCAAACATGGGAAGTTGAGACTACATGGGATGTAGAACAAGCAAATTATCATTTGTATCTCTGGGAAATGGGCGAGCTACTCAGGTATAGCCTATGGTGAGGTTTGTGTACATTCATTCATTGAGTTCTTGATAGACTCTTGCGCATGGAGCACTGAGAATGGATGGAAATTAGCTTTTAGGACTTATTGAACAATTGGATATGCTTGGACGTGAGGCCATCTTGATTACAGGTGATGGCCATGGTTGAAGGCCGGATTTGGTGACCAGTGGTGTAGAAACGGATCTATAGGTGACAACTGCAGGTACAACATTATACCACAATTTGTGCAAGCCTGGTCATGTATTTGACATATTCATGTGGTTTGCATGAATGTGTGTTTGAATGTTACCTTGTCAGAAAAATTTAGATCTGAGTTGGAGTCGTATTTGCTTATGCATTTGCTACATTTGAAACAAAGTAATGATTTGATATGCTCATGAATTGTCATTATGTCCACTAGTTGTCTATCTGGTGAGGGTACAATCTTATGGTAGCAGCAAGATTTCCTCAATTTGAGCCTCAGTCACTCATTTATGTCAACTTTATAGGTTTGTGCTTGTAAGTGTCTAATAGGATGTCAGCCTAGCTAGATGGAGGATGTAAGTCTCATGCTAGCAATGGGATTTCCTCAGTTTGAGCCATGTCGCTCATGTGGTCCACTTGTGTTCAAGTCAAATTGGGGACGAGAGTCAGTTGGTCGAGAGTGTGGTAGACTCTCTATATGAACATTGCATGTGCATGATACTTTGTGTGCCAAACCTGGTGATTTCATGGCGTGCTTGAGTGTGAGTCAAGTATAGGGTAGCAAAGATATGCATAACATCTTTTGGACACTCCAAATATTGCTGCATGCATTAGAGACGTTTTGAGCTCCAAAAAGACCCTTTAAAAATTCGTGCAAGATGTAGTTTATATTATTAAAATATTATAACACTAATACTTTTGACTTGTTATAACTTTTTAATCGTATGTCATGTAACATATCATTGGAAAGCCCTTGTTGAGCGTTTTCCAATGCACCAAACTCCGCTAAATTCGGACTTACCACTAAAACGTTATGCCATTTTTACTGTGGAATCAAAATGTGGACTCAAAAAGTTACGTTACGTAGATTTCAAATTTGAGTGTTTTGAAATCAGATTTGATCTGATACGTTTTTATTGTAAGCTTGAAATGCAATATTGTAATTAACTATGCATATCTTCAATTAATTAGGATTTACAATTTTCAGTAGTAATCGGGACTGGACCCGCACTTGTTATATCAGCCGGTCATTTGTCCCGTACACGACTACTTGGATTAGCTGAGTAGCCGCACGTAGAAAAAGTTAGCCTGTACAATGTTATTTACAGTACTTGCTATACTCAAGGCATGTCCCGAATTTGTCAGTCGAATTTGATACTGGGCCTGACCTTAGTTGGCAGGTGGTAGGCCAATTTTAAGACACCTGACTTTTCATGCAGTTTGTGAATACTCTATATGTACAGTTTCTTTGGTAATATAGTTGTGCCATCTTTGGGAGCTTGCGATGAGTGTTTATGGTGATTGATTGATGTGATTTGCATACTGCACTAGATCTTAATAGGACTTTAACAGATATATACGTGCACCTAAGGTTACCCATGTGAAAAAATCCTTTAAGTCTTCTGACAACACAATGAAGAGTCAAGTCTAGTTCCACATACAAATGAAAGATTGAAATTTCAATCAATTGATTACATGTTATGTCTCGTCAAGTGACCAAGGGTTTTATGCGCACTTTTGTGCTCATGCGCACAAAAGTGTGCTGAAAACAACTCTAGTGAAATAAGTTATTGATTATTTATTAATTTGCATTTATGCTCCACACCTGCAAATTCCACGCAAGAGAAAACCAAAGAAGGTTGAGTTCTTGTAATATATGTTTACAAACAAGATAGTTGGAGTACTAGATTTTCTAAAAAATATTATGTAATGTGTTTGTGGAAATTGTTTTTTAAACTTAATATCAAAACCAATAAGCTTGACCTCAATAGGCTTTTTAATCACTCATGGGCCAATTCAATTTTTGAAGCTCAAATTTTGATAGAAGGTCTTATAAGTCATGCACTAGCATGTTTCATCCCTTATCACGTGGATTCTCAGTTTACTAATATAATAATTATTTTTAAGCTATATATACATTCCTATATATAAGGCATTTACTTACTAATTGATATGAAATTCAAAACCTAACATCTGATATATGATAGGATGGTTAGCTGTGCGAGGCTCATAAATGTAGGTTTGAAACCTACAAAAATCTCTTTGTAGGTTAATTTGAAATCTTGTAGTTGTGGCAAGCCATGGAATGATTTATGTTTGTCCTCATTTGATTGAATCATAATAGCTGAGCTTTAATTGACTTGTTGCCTCCAACTGATTCCACGAAAGTATGTTTGTCCTCATTTGATTGAATCATAACAGCTGAGCTTTGATTGGCTTGTTGCCTCCAACTAATTCCACGAAAGTATGTTTTGAAACTTGTACATTTTTTTTTGCAAAAATTAAAAATGTTGATGACTTGCAGTAGGCATCTCAGTTGGTGGATCTGGTTGGTATGGGCTGTTGAAGCATAAAACATGATGAAGGTGAGTTCCAAGTTATGAATATAATAGAACACAATATTCAAAGTGTTACATTTGAGTGGAGAGTCGAGAATTACCCCAATTGTAGCAAAGTTTGTAAGTAGTAGTTGTTATCTTTACATGTCTCATGATCTAGCTCTCTTGAGTGTTGCTCGTCTACATTTTCTACACTTGAGGGTTCCCTTGTCTCCATATCTTCCATATTATCTAGCATGGGTTTTGTCATCGCATTCTGCATGGCAATATGCAAGAACGTGAATAACTTAATGCTAAGTAAAATTGCAAAAGATCCTCATAAAACAATAATTTGAGAGGCTTGGATATTTAAGGTCCTATTTCATGATACGGGATTTTGTGAAAGGAGAAATACTTACCTTGTTGTGCAACATTTGATTTTCCTCCAGCAAGATAGATTCCTGTAAGACAAGATTTGTAAGACTATGTTTTGGTCAACAGGAGTCACAACACCTCGTTCAGTGAAATATGTGCCATGCAACTATATGACGATAGTATAGGCAATCTAGCTTCTGAAGTGTGAATAGTTCATAGGTCATAGGTCGTCTACTTATTTGGGGGACAGGTCATACATATCCCATTAAGGGTTTAGCTAGATATTTCACTAAGCACAAGTGAAGTGTATTTTTCCCAGGAAGCCCTTCAAATGCGTCTCCCCAGTTCAGCATGATGCAGGGCAGTCACCCTAATCCTTTACTAATTGTGAACTAGACTCCAGTAAAAGACCCGGTCTCATTGGGCAGGAGCACCGCACGACATCCTGTATTTTGAAAATTTCATCTAAAAAAAAGGATAATCCCAGGTCTTCCTTGTGATGGAACTTCAGCTCTTCAAGCGGAAGGCAATCCGCTGGCTCTTCTCAGTACGTCCACATATTTCAGGAAGTACTCACATCAATCACCAACACTTTGCATACAGTATTTTACAGCCCGATTCCATGGATCTGATGATACGCCTTTTAAGTCCCCTAACCATATCAGGGCATATGGCATATGCTCAGTTGAAGACCCTCACCATGCTCACATTTTTCGGAGGATAGGCTTTCTATAGCAAATGTTCTGCTCAAAGATTTGTGCACCTCTGGATCCCTATAAATCTCCCACGAGCCAGAACAGATTCCGACACAGTTATGTATTAAACAATGGGCAATTGCTTGTTATGAAGAGTAGAGTTTAAGGCCCCAACTTGCTTATGGGTCAATGAGGAGCACTTCGGCGCTTTCACGCAGGCACACAGCCTCTGTGCGTGGCTTGACCAACGGTCCCGCAACAAGTTATCTCAGAATTGGATACACCTGATTCGACCTCTACAAATTGTCTCTCATCAACAGTTTCTAATTGGTCAGGGTATATTGTAATTAACTGCATCAGTGACAGCAAAATAGAGCATTAACATGTATCCAATGTGACGGCACTAATGGCGAGTGGGGCTGTCC
Organism: Diphasiastrum complanatum; assembly: GCA_029204225.1. NCBI lineage: Eukaryota > Viridiplantae > Streptophyta > Lycopodiopsida > Lycopodiales > Lycopodiaceae > Diphasiastrum > Diphasiastrum complanatum. The sequence goes on along the minus strand of CM055104.1, from coordinate 24,055,068 downwards.
TCTTAGGAAATAGAATGCTATGAACATAACTATTTCGCAAATTCAAGGGTAGACTCTAGAGTGTCCCTTCCAAGAACTTAGAAATTACTGTCATGTTCTGGTCAGCTCGGAGTCCTAACTTGTTTTCTTATCTCCTCACGATTATAAGTATGGTAGGAAACTCTTCTTTAGAATCAAGAAAAGTATAACATTAATCACAGGAGACGGACCAAGATTTTCCATCTATTATACCCAAGAAACAGCTAATTCTCACCGAATACATAAAAGATAAATAAACGACCATGCACCTTTTTCCTTAGATAGTCGATCTGTTGAAGTAGAACCTCATCCTGAAAACCAGTACCATAATCAAAATACGGATCATGACGGGTTGAGAGAGCAAAAGACTTACTAAAGTGTGACATTTTCAGGGAAACAACCGGAAACTCTTTAGTTGTAAAGTCCGAACAACCACTACCTTTATACTTTTGTTACCTTCTTCAAACGGATACGATGTAGCCCAACATCAATCTGTTGTTCGAGTTCCTCCAATTGGGTCAGACTCAGAGCCGACAGATCCTCGCCTAGCATGTGCCTGTGAACATAGCTTACTTTCACTAAAAAATAAACTTATTCGTTTGTCCTCCAACAGGTGGTGAGTTAATGAGGACTACCTTTTCTCTGCTTGAGGTCACGGGTTCGACTACAGTGCTTGTTACAACTATGACAAACAAGTGAAATAAAACGTTCTCTGTTCATTGTTACGTGATTTCTAAGATGCAGGTCCTCTACAGTGGTAGTTCCATCAATGCTATGAGTGTAAGCTTGTACCTAATTTTCTGATTGCATTGATACAACTCGTCCTTGTGGTTTTTAGCTTGATGACTCTGGTACCAGCAAACAAACATCCAAGTTAATTTCTGCCTATTCGACATACAGATATCACAGAAAAAAATGACCTGGAAACAATCTAAAATAAAGACAATGCACTACAAGGACAACCTTTAATTCATCTAGCCTATGCGTTTCAGTATGAAAATTCTTGCGCGTCTGTTCCTCAACTCGTGTTTTCTCACCTCAAGGTCATGATGGATCAGTTGTTTTATCTGCACGTCCGTGGAAAATTGCTCGTACATAGCCAAGATCTCTTTCATACTGTCAAACATGACGTTAACATGCAGTATACACATGACGTTTACATAGCACTACACAAGACAACATGTACCTTCCAACTTAAGCATCTCTCTTTCTCTCTCTCTCTCTCTCTCCACCCCTGTGAAAATCCTAGCGTTAAAACGTGAGAACTGCAGAACAAGATCCAAGTCGAGGAATAAGAGACAAAATACACAATATCCACCCTCATGTGGTTACTTTAAGCCTCCCAAAATCGCAATCTTCATATGAGAAATGCAAAACAAAAAATAACAGACAAACCAATGGAGAAATCCAAGAAGTATATAACATATGACCTAAAGACTCAACTATTACATTATAAGGCGATCGCTACAAATATTCAGAACTAGTTTTAACAATTGATGGAAACTACAATTGGGGTGGCAACTACACTGGTAGCTTCCACCAACTGAAATGCAACCACTCTTGGCAACTAGATGGATGTATTTTCTCACCACTGTAATCATTTTTCTCAATGGATTGGATCAAAGGATATATATCGCGAAGGAGCTCAAAATTAGATATAGCATTATTCCTAGAAAAGAAACATATTCATGATAAGCAAAAAAGTTCTAATTCCCATAAAATATGCAAGCATTGAATTTTAATCTAGATTCTATGGTGGATTGGATGGTCAGATGCAGTAAACACAGTAAAAATAGGTAGACACGAAGGACAAGATGCATAATAGAATGCTAATCTAAAACAAAAGGTTTAGCAGATGCAGAAAACACACTAAGAATAGGTACACAAAAAGGACAAGAAGCAGCCACTACATTAGCAAAAACACGTCATACATAAACAATAATTAAGTGCCGCTACTAGCTACTCTCTATGCTCTGTCTGTGATTGGTTGTTGTCTACATTGTGACTCATTACATACTAACTCTCCTGCCTGCCTTTCGTGCTAGAGTCTTACCATAAATTTATCAGAGTCCTGTTTGTCAGAGGACATCTACTTGCTACAGCCACTTTTGTGTACTTTCTGGCTAATCCTTGTTAAGGCTGAGCACATATACTTGTAAAACAAAATTTGTTAAAAATTTGAGTAGACCCATATAGTAAGCCCATTCTGAGGAATTTTGGGCTGGGTGCTGTAAACCAAAGTTCAAACACGTGGACCTAGAAAACTGTTACTCACATACCGTTCCTGCACACAGGTATAGTGCAACATACAAACTTGCATCTTATCAATTGTCAATCAATCTATATCTAGAGGGTATAGCATCATCCATCATTGAGACAACAACATTCATTATCAAGATCAATCAGCACGTCCTGGAATCATGATCATCATTCGGCAAACCATATACTTTAACAACTTTACCACAAAAATTTGAGCAAGTTTTGAAGCCTGGATAGTAATTTTATTGGGAATAAACTGTGCCATTTTCATTAGCCTATTAACTTGAACACAAATGGCTTCTTCACCCTTCCTAGTCTTGGGGATCCTAGTCTCAAAATTCCAATGAGATATTAGTGAGAAGGTACTGCACCCATAGAACCCACAGTTCTCAGAACCGTGGGTCCTGAGAACCGTACCACGGTACGGTTCCTCTAATAAATTCCATTTCCCCCCCAAAACCCGTCCTAAGGCATTTTTGGTCCTCATTTCACAGATTTCACAAATGGTCTTCAGATTTCATAGATTTTTGGCATTACACAGATTTCACAGATTCAAATGATTTCACGGATTTCACAGATTCAAATGATTTCACAGATTTCACAGATGATTTCACAGATTTCACAGATTTTTGGCATTACACAGATTTCACAGATTCAAATGATTTCAAAGATTTTTGTGGCCTTTTTTTCGCACATTTTTGGGCTGTTTATGGGGGTGGGAAACTAAAAAAAGATTAATAATCAATTAATTGGATGGTTCACCACGGTTCAGCCTCAAATTTTTGGTGAACCGTACGGTTCTGAGAACCGTGGTGAACCGTTCGAGGTCAAATTTTATGACTGCACCCTAACAAGCCACAAATGTTCAGTACCCCCATCCATTGAGTCAATCTAAACTCAGCCCTGTGCATTAGAGTTATCTATACCAATGTCTTGTTGGATTGATACTCCAACAAAATTCATGTCCCAGACCACCAACCATCACTCTCGTTCTCAAGTGCATCATCAAAAGGCTAGAAAAGAAATTATGCTAAGCAAGTTCTCGCTCATACCATCCATCAATCCTCAAGTATGTTGAATGAATGAAATTGAGGTCGTCTTACCCCTATCTACATAGTATAGGTAGGCCTCATCCCAAATAGGATCTTTGCTTAGACCTTTGACATGAGCCAAACTTGCATGCTGACAGCTGTTGATAACTCCAAACAATTGCGGTATCAAGGCAGTCATCTCAAGTGTGTCATTATGTACAAGCCAATACATAACATATATACTCCCCAATGCAAAATTGACTCTCAAGTTCATGGAGTTTTTGGACGAGCTTGAGAACCCATCTGTCCCTTCGTCTCCACATACTTGAGTCATTACGCTATTTAAGATTCGTTTTGGTCTTGGTTTGTTTTCTCTTGCTGATCAGTTTGCCACTCCTTCCATCAATGGACATCATGTTAATTGATTCTCCCTCAGAGCTTTCCAATTTCTGCTTCTAAGAAATTTTCTCCATTCCCATGAATCAAATTTCTCAGAACTCTTCACTTGTGGGCGTTGAAGTTCTTGAGAGACCATCTACATGGGCTTGCTTTCCCCATTCCTACATTCTACTGAAAACTCATAATTGTATAGCAACATGAGCCACTTATGTCACATACCATAGAGATCCCTTATTACTAGCAACCAATTGAGTCGACAATGATATGCCAGAACCACAGATCACTTCATCTGAAAGTAATGGTGAAAATGAATTATTCCCCATGTCAATGCATAGCTCTCACGATTGATTGGGGTGTAGTTCTATTGTGCCATGTTCAATGCCTTACTTGCATAATCAATGACATACTCTTTATATTGATCCATTTTGGAATAAGATTGCCCCAATACTTGTCGGCTGCCTATCAATGTCTCGGAGACATTGTTATTGGCAACCCGATGATAGGTCTCCTGGCAATATTGGGATTGAGATCATTATTCTTTTTAGTTCCCCAAAGACTTTGTTGCATTGGTCCAAATCACAATACTAGCCACTCATCCTATGCTTTCTTTGTGATCATCGTTCTCTTGGGAATGTCTTGGTCCCAACTTACCAAAATCCACTTTGAAAATCCAACATGGAGAATCATTTTGCTTGGCCTAAAACATCCAACATCTCATGTATGACTCACATAGAAAAGCTTTTTTTCCTAGCGATCTTAGTGAGTGCCTTATAGTCACCATAGGACCTCTAAGTGCCATACCTCTTGCTAGGAAGAGTTCAAGCATGCATACTCCAAGTCGTTGGCCCTCATCATTGCACAAATAACTTCCGTATTTGTCTTATGAACTCTCACTCATCCTCATAGGTGAGGCTTTGAGTTCAACTATGACATGGCAGGTTGTCCTCCATGTTGTTATCCAACAATGTGTAAAGATCCTCTTTCTATTGCTAACTTGGTATTCTTCCAAAATGCATCTTGCATTTACCTTTCTCAAATGCATTATTAGCTAGACATGAATAGTCTCCAAAGGCCTTTCAATTGTAGTGTTACTTGATTTTCTACATTGAAAATTGCACTAAAATGAGAATTTTAAGAAGGTTTTTGGAAGTGACTGTTACATATACAATAACCAGATGTAATAGGTGGCCGAATTTAATTTTTCCAAACTAGCCATTGCATAAGGGGTCCCAATCTACCCAAAAAGGACTATCTGACTTAAAGAGGAATTTTGAACTATACCTAGAACTATATAGCCAATGTGACCGTTAGCAAAATCTCACCGTCTAATTTGTTTTTTGGACTCATAAATATAACAAATTGCCCACATTTTTGCAGGACCTTCCTTGCCAAGCTGAGTTAGGAATCATGAATCTGGAACGAATATCACTGAAGAACAAACAAATCAAGAGAGGTCATGGCAGACAATGAAGAGCCGACAAAAGCACCAAAGATAAGTTGATGCCAAAAATAGGGCCTCAAACTAAGTTAGGAGTTTACACAAAGATCTTGATAGTTCTCAAGGCCAAGTGGCTATCCAAATGTCAAGGGCTACTTCTTAAGGCCACTCCAATAAATGTGTATTAAGAGACTTAAAGTCCTCGTTCTCAACCATGGTTTGTGAATGGGATTTCACCACTAGGAGAGGTAGCTTTCCCTATCGGAATGCACCATGCATCATGTGGCTGCCACCCTTGACAAACAAGCATAAATGGACGCCCCACGTTGGTTGTTCCATAATTGGCAGGAGCTTCATTGTAATTTTGGGAGTTAGTCAGTATTGTCGTTTTCAAGAGATAGATTGTTGAGGTCCATCGTGCTTGAGTGCATCGTTTGAGAGTTTTGTGGATGGTCCAACTAAGGGACCAATGGCAATGGCAGAGGAATTTTGTGGGAAAAATAATTGTTTTTGGGTAAATGTTGGTCTCTTTTTGTTTGAGGTGATAGATTAAGCTATAGGCAATGCATTTAAGTGGTTTTTGTTCCTTCACCAACTTTCTGCATGCCCATATACATGGTTGTGCCATTAGTTTTGGCCACTACAACATATAACAAATCAGTGATGCACCGAGACGCATTCCAAGTGGGGTAGCATTATGGAACAACCATTATGGAATGCTAGCGTTTTGGACAACAAAACATTATATTTTTGTTTTAATATATATTATGTATATATACATATTATATGATATATATTTTATGTAGACAATATATAAAAAATACTATATATTGTTTCTTGGCCCTAAAAACAAAAAGAATTTACATTCTTAAAAAATTTCCAACTATCAAAAAATAATCTGCACATAAACAATTAGAACAATACTATCTGACAAAAAAAGGGTCCTTGTAGAAATTTGAAAGACTATCATCAGATCCCCCATAGATTGTTTTGCAATTTGAGTACCATATTGAGGGAAAAAAATTCTTTAAAAAAAGCATTCCAAAGTTCATGGCCACAATTGTAAGAATGTACCGTTAACATAATGCCATCACTCAAGAGCTAGCATGCACACCATTAGAGGAGTTTTGAGTTCCAAAAAGACCCTTTTAAAATTCGTGCAAGATGCCTTTTTTATTATTGAAATATTATAACACTAATACTTTTGACTTGACATAACGTTTTAATCGTAGCTCAGAAGTATGTCATCTAAGATATCATTGAAAAGCTCTTGTCGAGCGCTTTCCAAAGCACCAAACTCCGCTAAATTTGGACTTACCACTAAAAAGTTATGCCATTTTTAGTATGGAATCAAGATGTGGACTCAAAAAGTTACGTTACGTAGATTTCAAATTTGAGTGTTTTGATTGGTCCATGTGTAAGAAAAATTTAAGAAAAAATATAAAAAGAATCTTTACAAAGGGTCTTTTTGGATTTAGAACTCCTCTAATGATAGATACCAATTTTCCATGGGTCATGTCTTCCACATAATAGAGATGTGAACTACTATGGTCGCTTTCACAAGAAAGTGGGTGATAGATATGGTGATATTTCCAACAATTCCTCTCCTAGCATGTAATCTTCTCAAACATTACTACTTTTGCTTCTTGGCATGATTTCAAGTTTGATATGTTAGGAACATTTGATCTTGTTCTTTAATTGTTGTGCATTGTGAAAGGATCACCAAGTGAAGATCCTATAGATCCTATTGCATGCACCAAAAGGACTAATATGGAGCCAAACCACCCAACCAACTGGAAGCCAAAAGGCAATCCCCAATCAACTTCTCCCCCGAGCCATAGGATAGGATACAAGTGCAGAGAGAGAAAACTGGTAATGAAAACTCACAAAGAGAATGATAGGAGGGCAGGTTCCTACAAGCATATATGGACCCAAGCCTCGTCTGTGCATGTGCCCATGGAAGCCAGAAATATCTAAATGCTCTTTTCATTACTATTGATACTCTACACATGATATAGCAGTCTTGGGACCAACTTAAAAAGGCATTTCTAAATTAATTCCAACAAATTGGATATTCAACACGGGTGCTTGCAAGAATAGATTTTCAACAAAAGAAGGAGAATGCATCTCTAAGCAGATACACACGCAAAGTAAGAAATTTGATTTGTGAGCTAGTGGACAAATATCTGGTTGCAATGCAAAATGACTAGTACCTTGCAGGACTACCATAAAAAATGGAGCATTTTTGTCACCAAGGACATATGGATTCTCTTTTAGATGTTAATGAATCAGCAAAAAAACGTTGTTGTACAAAGAATCGTAATCATAGAAGATTAACTTCTTAAAAAAATTGATCCAAGTTGGTCAAGCGATCTCAAGGAAATTAGTAAAGTTTTAATCAGGAGTTCTACCAAACATGCTAAACTAAAATCTCCCAAACCTCATAAAAGCATACAGAGGCATGCAATGCAAATAAAAATGAGTCAAGGATAGGTAAAAACCTGATTCTTGTGGAATTGAAAAATGATTCTGATTATGTCCAAAATGCAAAGAAACTATTCGACAAAGATATTAGTAGTAAATTTTGAAATCTATTTGATGAAGAAATACAAGAATAAATTCTTCCAAAGAATGATACTTTCCAAGAGGAAAAGGATTTTAATCAAATTTCCAAGTTACCCAAAGTTGTGTTCGATCCTAATCCACAAAGTTTAAAAAATGATTATGATATTGCTTCAGATATTGGAGCCCAAGCTGCAAAGGATCTCTTTACTCATAGTGAATCTGAGAGACTTAGGAGCTCTAGAAGTGACATATCTATAGAAGGTTGTCTTATTGAACATGTATTTCTTGACGCAAATGCAAAGAAAGATTAAACTGGTTGTTTCTACATGAAGGAAACGAGTGGCCACGAACTCAAAAAAGTTATGGTTTATATACAAAATCAATTAGTCATTATGAATATACTAAGCAATTAGGTCGTCAAATGCATCATCTAGTTGCCTGTGATGTGCTGGCATCCATTCAGTTAGGACTTCTTAGAATTTACTTGCCGATGAATTAATGCAAGTTGGTGGCTTTGGTCGTAAACATTCTGTCTGTAGATTTGAACGTAAACTATTACTCTGTAGAAATGAACTTAAATTGTCATGCAAAAAATGCGAAGGTCTTCGCCAACGTCATTTACTTAACATTTGAGACATCTAGCATTTTGCAAAAAAACCAAAGTGAGAGAAAATTTTGAAAGACGAAAATCCCAAAAATGCCGACATTGTGAGCCGTTTCTTAGTAGTTATGTAGACTGTGTAAAAACACAAAGAAATCTGCATTCCCCCTTAATCTGAATCCATGAATGCCTTGACCTTCAAACTTTGTTCTGCACAAAACTTTACTATCGATAATTCTGCATTGATCAGACTCAAACTCCACCTGATGACCTAAATATGTAATTCTACTTACTGATAATAGATTTGTAGAGAGTTTAGGAACATACAAGACTTTTGACAGTAGTTTGAATTGGTCATGCTGGAACCTCAATCTCACGGTACCTTCACCGTCTATAGTGTGAGTGCTATCATCCTGAAGAGAATCATTATTCAACATCTTGAGTGTGAAGAATTTCCTTCGAAGATGTAACTTGGTAGTTATGTCTCTCACATCATATAGTGAGCTCAAGATGTCCCAAACTTCTTTCAAAGTTCTGGCTTCAGCTATGTGGCCAATCTGAGTATCTGATATATCAAGGATAATAAGTGCAAAAGCTTTACCATCCTTCGATTTCCATTTCGAGTCTTACTTTGAGAATCCATCTGGAACTTTAGTCTATCGATGTTAAGAGAGATATCTTGCTGTGGAAATCAATTCTCTGATACCAAAACAAATTGATTCAAACTAAAGAATAATTTGATATCGTGAAAGATATCGAGTATTAGAGCTTGCACTCTTAGATAGTATTAGGCCTTGAAGAATCAAAGCTATGATACCATGTTGGAAAGAGGTGTGTAAAACGATAGGTCGAATAGAATCGAATAAAAAAAATTTGAACGACAAGAATTTAAACTTATCGTGTGCAGCAGGAATAAACTATCTTTCTCTTTCTCTATGCATGACTACGCCTATCAATTTCAAACAAAACAATAGTGATAGAAATCATGTTCGATCTTATAGTAACTAACTTTGAAATCATTAGTACTACAGTGATTACGTAGCCAAAAATTAAGCACTGAATTATCAGACAAATGATCAGTCGCAAAAAATTACAGAAACACATAAATTCTAAGACAAACCTGAACTCAATAAGAAGATAGTATTGATTCAATATGAAAACTAAACAGATGTAAATGAGTACAACAAGTTGTAGATCAAAGCCGCGTACTCTAGCTATTTCTGAGCGGCTAAATATAAGTCTAAATTAACGCAACTATTGATAAGCAGTAAGTGCAATAGCAATCTCTAATCAACTCTAAAGAACTGAGATAGAATGCTCAAGAGTGTTCAAGTTCGCAGGCTTGAGAGAGAACGCTCAATATTCAATATTTGATGATTGATCTTCATGCTTCTTCATACATGAGATGTAGGAATATGAACAGCTATTTATACTAAGCAATTAGGTCGTCAATTACGTCACCCAATTGGCTGTGATGTGCTAGCATCCATCCAGTTAGGACTTCTCAGAAATTACTTGTTGATGAATTAATGCAAGTCGGTGGCTTTGGTTGTAGACATTATATCTGTAGATTTGAACGTAAACTGTTACTCTGTAGAAATGAATGTAAACTGTCATGCAAAAAATGCGAATGAAATCAAAGAAGTAGAATCATCTTCTACTAATGAAAATATTCCCTCAACTCGTGAAGTTCAATGGTTAAAATTTTGTAAAATCAATGGAAGAATGATCAACAACTAGACAACATTATAACTATTGTTGTTGGACCAAAGAAGATTGCAAGGTGCAAGATCTTAAATTTCTAATATAGTGATGATACTCCTAGAATAAAATCTGGAGTGGGCTGATAGAACAACAGTACTCTGATTACCACAAAAGATAATTGTCACATTATCTTGTTTCAAACAAATGTTCGATAGTAATTTTCTCAACCACATTGCTTCGTACGTTGTTTGAGAGGCAACAATATATTCTGATTCTATAGACGATAGAGCTATTGAGGTTTGCTTGCAACTATTTTATGAAATTGGACTGTTGTTGAGAAAGAATGTAAACCCAAATGTGGATCTACTTCAGAGGCTAACTCGCTTAACGGATGCTCAAATAGCAAGATAGATGTGGTCCTATCTTGATACCAATTTGCTATTAGAACGTGACTGAAATCTAGAGATCATATTCAGCGTCCACAAGAATCATCCCTGTGGAGTTGAAATCTTGATCTGCCCGGATGACTAGAATGTAAATAATAGAAGCGAGAGCTGCAATTATCCTACCCAAATGCTCTAGCAAATATGTGTTGTTTATCAGTCAATTTGAGAATTATCCACTACTGTATTACTCATGATTCCATAAGCAATATAAAAGATATTGTATTGACATCAATTCGGAATAAAGAGATCGGAGATTAATCACACTGAAGAGTACTGTACATTCATAACAAGTAATGGAAAGTAGCAAAATGCTGATCTATGGCTACGACAATATGCAAAAGCTAAACTTTCCTTTATTAGCCTGTCGAGAACAACAACATTACTTTTGGTTAATGCTCTCTATCTCTCTTGTTGCTATATTGCTATATTGTTGAATGTGAAAATGAGCACACATGCTCCATATCATCCCTCATGCAAGAGGGGGTAAAAGAAACTATCTCAGTAACTGCCTATGACGGTTATGCCTTATGCAACGTTTCCAATCACAGAGGCGAGTGACTTCCTATACAAACTGAGGCAGACATCAAAATGATATCTCCGGATAGGGCCGATACCCAGAACATTAGACACAAGAAAACATGACCCTGAAGGGTCTCATGGCCGGCTGGTGCGACTTCAGACCTTGCAAAATTTATTTTTCAAAAAGTGCAAAGAATGCAAAGGAGTTTTGAATTCACGCATTAACATTCCCTCTTGAATGCGAAAAGAGCGACAACTGCGACACAATTTGGAATTTAAACTTCAGCGCTCCCTCTTGAATGCGAAAAGTGTGAAAACAATGACGAAGTTTGGAATTCCCACTTCAACACTACCTCTTGAATGCGAAAAATGAAGAGTGCGGAGTTTGGAATTAACACTTCAATAAGCATAGGGGCCTTACATTTTTAATTAAAACTCACAAGGCAAAGCTCAAGCCCACATGTCTCAAGGAGCATAATGTCTCGCTATTTTTTGACATTTATAGGCACCTTCCAGCCTTTGACAAACCCAGGAACTGGAGGCATAAGCCTCACACCTAACATTTTATTGATTTAATTGAGTTTTTTAGCCACATTACACATGACGTAAATAAGGTAAGGGAAAACCAGTGCTAACCTATATGTAGGTACACAGTGGCCTATATTTGGGTTCCATTGGTGTTTAGTTCTAAAGCGAGGTCATCAGTGGTCACCCGTCCCAAAGTAGTATCCAATGCTATAATGGTTGCATATCCTCAACTTACGATTTGCATTACTGGACAGAACCTTCTTGGGCTACCAAACTGTGCCATGGTACTTTATCAGACACAAAAATCATTCTGAATAGGTGAAATTGGTTTGAAGTATTTCCAGAGTATCGGGTGAGTTTCAGTAACAGTCTGGCAATGTACTTTGAGTTTTTGGTCTGATTCCTTTTCTTAAATATTCAATACCCCATCCTTTCTCTCTCCTAGAAGTGTTGATCATTCAGTATATGGGATGATTTATCACCCTTGAAGATATTCTGGTGATTCTGACGATAATTGTCATTTTCTACCTTGTGTATTACTGAGAAATTCCACAAGCGTGTGCTCTTTTTGAGACTAGGTTGTTGGCTTTTATGACGACTCAAATGCAACTGTGCATGCCTCCATAGTGGTGCACGTTTCTTGGCTATGATTGGTCTAATGTTCAATCGGTGGTCACTTGTCACGACTAAAATTTTCCAAGTCCTAGGGTCACTGCCTTACGAACTACTAATATGGCCACTCTTTCCAATATGATTTATGATGTGCATACGTAATTGACCTTGTGTAGATTTTTCTATTTCTTCCCCCCTCCCAATCATTTCTTTTTACTGTACCCATCATTCTCATTACTATCTTCTACAATACTCCCCATTCTCCCGTTATAATGTCCTGATCCAACCTTGTTCATTGAATGTCATGATTTTGGTCAGAACGCTTCTCTTTATGATCCTTACAATACTGTTGGTTGAAGTTTCAGGTATGGCTTGACTTCTCACATAAGTTAAATTATTGTATAAGGGAGCCGACATATAGATTTTGGTATTGATTCTTAAGGTAGACCCCCAGAGGTGAGATTTTCAGTAACGTTTTCATACACATAGGACAACGTCACTAAAAGTCTCATTGTAGTCTCCTTCTATTGATACTTCCATCATCTTTGTAGTTGATTGAATATTCACTGACAATCAACTACATTTATGCTAGCAAGCACTTTGACAATAGTCCAAGCCTATTTTTTGATTGGAGATGAATACTTTGTAGAGATTGGACTGACCAAGTGCTTCTTCGACCGTCGTTGGCTCTTAAATGAGATAAGCAACACATTCGTCAATGTACCTTAGAGGTTGTTTTCATTCCCTTGTTGATCTTCTAGGAGATGGCTGAGGTGATTATCCATATATTGGTTCTGTTGCTACTGAGCTGTAACATCCTCTAATTTGCCATTGATAAGCTTCTCATCTATTATTGATGTACTTGGACCTCTGATAGGAATTTTCTCATATCGAAAGCAGGAGTGTTCAATAGTCCGAACCTTGTCGTGCCTTTGAGGTCAAAAAACTGATTCTCAATGAAAATAATATCTCTATTGCAGAATACCTTCAATTTAACGGAATCATACAGCTTATAAGCCTTTTCAAAAGTAGTGTAACCAATGAAAATATTTGATAACGTGGGAGTCTAGCTTCTTTTGTATCTCCACTAGTATCTACGCATAAGCAATACATTCGAATACTCCGAGATTCGATAATGAAAGTTTGGAGCTTGTCGAAACTTCACAAGGTGTTTTTTCTGAGAGCCCTTTGGTTGAACATTTGTTCTGAATATAGGCTGCAACATTAACAAATTTTCAGCCCATAAATGCTTAGGCAGTGTTGCATGAGCAAGCATACACTTCTTCGACTAAGGTTTGATTCTTTCTCTTAGCAAGTCCATTCAACTGAGGTGAATAATAAGTGATGAACTATTGTTCAATGCCTCTATTAAGGCAATACTCCTTAAATTCGGTCGAGACATATTCTCCACCGTTATCTGACCTCAATGTTATGATTCTTCTACCAATTTTGAGTTTTGCATGCTCCTTGAATTGTTTGAAGAGGTTCAAAGCCTCCGATTTTTGCTTAATGACATAAAAAAATGTTCTTCTCAAAAATTTGTCAATAAATGTAATGAATATTGCACCAACCAATGATAAGGTTTTCATTGGGCCATATATGTCTGAATGGACAACATCTAGAATAGATTTCACTATATGCTTATGACTTCATCTAAATAGTATTCTAGTCTACTTTCTGACAATGCAATCTTGACAGGCTAGGATTTCGATTCTCTTACTCGGATAATCGAGATCAAGTGAAAGAGATCGTCTAAACATGTTTGATACTGACTTGTGTCAGAATAACAATGACTCAATCTATATAAGTATCCATACCTCAAGTGCAAGGATGTTATTCGTCCTATCGACAATTCTTCATTGACCAGTTTCGAACTCTACTGTATGTCCTAAATCAGTAATTCTATTGATAGATAGCAAGTTTGTTGAAAGCCTAGGTATATACAAAACATTAGGTAATAGTTGAAACTGATCATTCTGGAAGCTTAATCTTATAGTACCTTCTCCTTCCATAGTGTGTGTACTATTGTCACCAAGATGAACTAACTTCTTTGTACCATAAGGTGTAAACTCGGATCACTTGATCGTCTTTGTCTGATATACTTTGGCTAATAAGTAGTGAAGAGATACTAGAAATACTTCATTAATTAAGGTATTTAAATGAGTCGATTTGAATTGAGAAATGATCAGCTATTTATACTATTTAGGAATGCCAAATAGACTTATCAAAACGATTGTTAGGGCAACTATTGAGCCAGGTCGCAATTGGCACTTAGGCACATTGCGTTGTCACTTATGGTTGGACGCAAGATGAATAACTAGGGGGAGTAATTGATCTAAGTCCATCATAGGTAGTAACTTATGATAGTACCAAGAGAATTGAAGTGCATTCAATTCAAAGGAATCAACACAAGTGGAGCCAACTATGTATGAAGTACAGGTTTCTAACATGGGTGTTGATGGAGCAGATTTGGTGTTGACATTGTATATCCATTTCCTACTTATGATTGTTATGATGATACTATGGTAATAAAAGAGGATTACATTTTTTTTATCAGTGTTTGTGAGATCTTTATATATTTGTGGTAGCTTGGAAGATGTTCAAAGAGACCAAGAAAGTCAATCTTCAAGCAAAGTTCTTAAGGTTATGGCAAAAGTTAATCATGGCCACATGATCTGGTTTAGGGGGAATCAGGTTGTTTTAGCACGGTCAAGGTATTAGATGGTGATATGTTGCACTCATGATGGTCACACATATGCACTAAAGGGACATGATGACAAAAGCAAGACATTGGAAAGTCATATGAAGTAGGTTCACATGAAAAGGATCGACGTATGAAGGGATTCTACATCGACATAAAGAGGGAGCTCTACATCGAGTTATGAAGACATTGAGATCGAAGTTGATTGTGGATTCTACATCGGAATTGAGGATCTTCATTACATGTGCGTCATGGAGGATACACATGCATACTTGTGCCATGTGTATCCTCCATTTGAAATCTCTTATCATAACTTTGATAAGAGATTTCCAATGGTAAGGCCAGGATTGGTCATAAAATGATTGCAAAAGCTATGTCAGGTATGGTATAGATCATTGCGTACATAAGAGAACCTATTATCGAATGATAAGGATTCTCATGCATCTGCTCCTCTTCTTCGACTGTCTGAGGACGTTGGTCCTTTGACAATTTGAGTCTTGGGTCCATTGGTGAGTGAGCTAACTTGCAATTCATCATATTATATCTGATCAACATATTGTAGATGTATCTTTGCTGAGTGATCTAGATCAACTTTTGCTTTCTATCTCTTTGGATTTTAATACCTAGATAGTAATGAGCTTCACCTAGATCTGTCATGTCGAATTCTGATGAAAACATTGTTTTAGCATCTTTTATTAGATCGATATTGTTGCTAGAAAGCAATGTGTCATCTACATACAAAGTGATAATAATAAAAGAATGCTGCATTGTTTTGAAGTAGACATTGGAATCTGAAGTGCTTGGTTTATAGCTGTGATCGATAAGAAAAGTGTTGATCCTTTGAAACCATGCTCTAGCATATTGCTTCAAGCCATAAAGTGCTCTATGGAGTTTACATACATGATGCTTTTTGCCTTCGATAGTATAACTTTCGAGTTATATATAAATATCTTCTTCGATGATTCCATTGAGATATGTTGTCTGTACATCCATTGATGTATCCCTAGATCGGCTGCAGTAGCAATTTCAATAGAAGTCTGATTGAAGAATGATTAATTACTGGACTAAAATTCTCAGTGTAGTAGACATTATGTATCTGCCTCGT
Organism: Diphasiastrum complanatum; assembly: GCA_029204225.1. Lineage (NCBI taxonomy): Eukaryota > Viridiplantae > Streptophyta > Lycopodiopsida > Lycopodiales > Lycopodiaceae > Diphasiastrum > Diphasiastrum complanatum. The sequence continues at coordinate 24,039,142 of CM055104.1, read as the reverse complement.
CTGTTTTTCAAGGATGTAGCTATGATAGGTCAACTTTGTTGGTTGGATAGTCGAGATCAAGTGTTAAGGATTGTTTGCACATGTTTGACACTGATGTACGATTCAAGTGTCTTAATCTATAATGCCAAAGTAATGCCTTATTGACAAGAATAGAGGTTTTCAAGGCTTTACTTGTGTCACAATAACAATGAGTCAATCTATATAAGTATCCATGCCTCTTACCGAGTGCAAGAATATTTCTTGTTCTATCAATAATTTGGCACTGATCAGAGTCAAACTCTACCCTATGACCTAATTAATTAATTCTACTTACTGATAACAAATTCGTAGATAGATTAGGTAATTGACAAAAATTTTGATAGTAGTTTGATTTGATCATGCTGAAACTTCAATCTTATAGTGCCTTCACCTTCAATAGTGTGTGTGCTATTGTCGCCAACATGAACGAATTCTTTGTACTGTAAGGCGTATAGGAGTGAAAATGCTCACAATGACTAGTCATATGTTGAATAGCTCCCGAATTCAAAAACCAAGAATTATCAGCTTGTGCCTTTTGATCTTTGATCATATACGCTCATTCGTCCATGTCGATTGTAGGAGATTGAAATTATACTGCGATTGCATGTTGTTCAAGTTGCATATTGTCATTCTTTGCTTTTAGAATCTTACAATCCTGGATCTCATGATTAGTGCATTTGCAATACTTACAGAACATCTTATTATTCGACTATTGATTTGATTATTGCTCTTGACTCTATGTTGGCTTCTGATTCGATGCAGCCTGCTTAGATCTTTTCTTCTTCTGCCGCCTAGAACCTTTATTGACATATAGAGCATGAGATGATGAAGTCGAAGAGGTGCCTTGACTTCTTCAATTACCTTCCTGCAACAACATAGTGATAACTCTAGTGAGAGTTAAAGCTGAGTGTGTCGATATGATCATCACCTAGTTTTGACATGTAGAAGGCAAGCTTGATAGCAATGTCATAATTGTGTCTTGATTGTCGATGGTTGATCCGACAACTACTATCTGTTGCAAGAGATTCTTAAATTGGTTAACGTGATTCTGAAGTGAATCACCATTTGACATCTTGAGTGTGAAGAATTTTCTTATGAGATGCAACCTGGAAGTCACGTCCCTCACATCATATAGTAAGCTCAGGATGTCCCATACTTCTTCTGAAGTTTGAGCTTCAGATACATGGCCAATCTGACTGTCTGATATATTGAGTATGATAAGTGAAAAAGCTTTACCATCCTTAGATTTCCATTTTGAGTCGACTGTGTCGTCTTCAAGCTTCAGTTTGATACTCGTGACAACATCCCACAACTCGTTGGCGATTAGCAAGGCCTTCATCTTAGATTTTCACAAATAGTGATTGGATCCATATAGCTTGTCTGCTATGGGCAGAGCATTATTTTGAGAATCCATCAGGAAGTTAGTCTATCGATAAATCGATGATTTAAGAATGATACCGTGTGATGCTACAATTGGAAATCAATTATCTGATATTGAAATTTGATAACACTTGTTGAAGAATACATATGGCTCTGATACTATGAAGAGTATAGAGCTCTGATACCATGAAAAGTATCTAATGATATCGCTCTGATACCATGTTGGAAGAAGGAGGAAGAGTCGATAAGTCAAAGTCTATGGACAAACAATCGAGCGCAATGGAATGATCCTTCTTCTTTATGCATGTTTACGCCTATCATAAATCAAACAAAGCTATCATGACAATCATCACATTTGATCTTTTAGCAACTAACCTTGAAATCATTAGTACTAAAGTGATTTTGTAGCCAAACAATTACAGAGTGAAGTATGTATAGAATGTTGCAGTATTGAAGTATTCAATAGATCATACAAAACAATAAGAGATTTATCAGTTATTGATAGCTACAGAGAAGCATACATTCTGACATGATACTGAACGCAATAAGAAGATGGATTGATTATGTAAGTAGCATGTACAAATTCATATGATGAGAGCACAAAGCAATAGCAGATGCAACCGCGTACTCTCAACTATATCTGAATAACTGATAACTCTATCTGATGCACTTTCGCTAATAAGCAGTAAGCGCTAAATAGCAATACTCAAAACAAATTACTAATAGAGCACTATGAGTCCGTCTTCTCTGATTACAACCATGATCAGCTATTTATACTAAATCAATTTAAGCTTATCCAATTAGGGCAACTAATTAGGTCGTAAGTCGCAATTGGCAATTAGCCATAATGCGTTGTCATCCATCCAATTAGGCCTTCCCAAAAATTTATTTGCAAGGAGGTTAGGGCAAGTCGTTAGCTTCATCATGTCAAGCGGAAGTAGTATCATTCGACTCCTTCAACTCCTTTGATAGTTCTTTGTCGTCGTTGACGTCGAAGCCACTTGTTGAGCGATTCCCGAGTATTTTTACTAACTGTGTAGAAACAAGAATAAAACTATAGAACTAAACGAATGAATGGATGTGGATTAAAGATCGATTATTCGGCTGAATCACTCTCGATAGTAGAATAATCCAACACTATGCATAATTCTTGTTATTAACAATGTAAACATTAAAGGGGAGTGCTAGAATTAAGTTCGCATTGTACTCCTAATGTTGTGATCTAGGACTAATTAGGACTATTCGGCCATGTATGCATGCTAATTCTAGGGGCCTTTACCTATATTTAGATTATACTTTAGTTAGACTCAAGTTTGAGATTCTAGTGCTTCATTTGGAGAAAAATTTTGCTATAGATAGGTGTTTTTATAAGTATGTACTGCACCCTAGTTCATTTGCAATGGGACATAGTTGGAGTTATCTCATTATTGCTTCATCAATGTTGTTTGTGTTCTTTTCCTTGTATGTGTATGACAACAATAGGAATCTTGTCTTAGATTACTTGTATGAGCAAGTCGGTTTTCTAACACCATCACCACGTTTTGCCTTAATCACCACAACCTATGCTTGAAGATCCATGTCAAGTCCTTTAAATAATTAGTAATCATGCAAGAGAGGTTCGGAGGTAAATACAAGTAGGAATTGTTAACATTGTGTGTGTGTAGGAAATTATCAAGGATCTATTTGAGTACTTAGGATAACAAAGTGTATGCTTGAAACAGTCTAGAAAACATATTTAAGAGGAGTTGAATCCATCTTGAAAAGTCAAGTAGGTCATCCGATTTCATAAAGACTTTAGGCCATAAGATACCTATTGAGGCTATGAGGAAGGTGATCGTTGATCGCTGATCATCTCAAGTTCATTAGTGAGATTCTTGAATAGTGTCCAAGGGCATTAAAAACACCCCATTAAGGATAGTCCCTATCAACCCTAGCCTTGTAGATTGATACTAGAACGTTGGTGATCATGTGAGATAGGAAGAAGTTACAATGGAGGTCGACAATGAAGGGTTCATAGTCAAAGTTTCAATATACATCAAGGTGAATACAACGTGGATTCTGTTGATAACTCATTCTATCCAATTATCTAGCGTTGTTAGAACTAGATTTGGACCAGGATTATTATGAAAAGATTAGGATTATGTGAACAACCTTTATCGGGAGATTTTTGTCAACTGAAGAGGGATAGCGTGACTCGACATTATTTCTACACGCTTGATTTGCACAAACAACTCTTAGGTGGTGATAGGATATTTGAATTGAGACATGGAATAGATGACAATGTCTTAGGTGTAATAACCTAGTGAGAATTTGGTATGGAGAAGATTGGAAGCTATTTCTACTCAATATATTGAACTACTCTTAGTAATCCTAGACTCTTTACCAAATTACGCTCATGAAGATTTAGGTGAAATAATTGAAGATACAAGTAGAGATCCAAGAATCAAATATGACGAAGAAATTGTTTTTGAACTCCAGAAGAGGACTGGATATTAATAGATTTGTAGTAGAATGTCAACTATTGAATGAACATGATCATGGTATAACACAAATATGATCTCCTTGGTGAGTAGATTCAACTCTTGTAGGCTATATCCATGAGTGCGTGGCAATCCTTCATTAGCTATAAGAGTGCATTTTGGTTGGCAAAACATAACTGGCATCATGTATTCAAGTTCAGATATCAAAAATGTCTAACGATCCTCGTAACATCACGACACCATAAATTATTGGTTTTGTATTTCTATGTTGTTGTTCTCTTTTCAAATTCGATCTTCTATCAAGAAAACTGTATAACAATTCTAAACCCAAGCTTTTATATCTAAAATTTATATTGTAGGCCTCCTTAGTGTGCAACAAAACTAACAAGGGTAGAAATATGGAGTTTATTTGGAGATTTTAACATGCCAAACATGATATTTCCTTATTTGTGTGGACAAGGGCTACTTCCAATCTTGAACCATATGTGAAACCATAGAGATAATATATATAAAAATTTGACATAGCAATATATATGATTAGTCTATTTGTTTGATATTATTTGACTTTGAAAGTAGATCTCTTCTTTATACATGACATAGTTGCACCACAATTCCGAATCGCGGTCCGAAATGCGATTCAAAAAAATCCTAGAATTGTGCAGAAACGTTTTTTTTTTTTGAAATTTTTTTTGGGCAATATGGGTATTAGATGAAAGCTCTGATTAAGAGCATTTTTACTGTGTAGTTTGCCGACTGTTTCGGGTGCAGGATGGTCCAATTTAGGTGCCTTAACTCCCAGGTTTACGCTATATGTAGTTTCAATATAAATAATTTACAAAAAAAAAGAGAACACATTGAAGCATTCCCCCAATGAACATAGTAGGATTCTCCCCCCCCCCCCCCAGCTCTCTCTCTCTCTCTCTCTCTCTCTCTCTCTCTCTCTCTCTCTCCACAACCATAGACCATAAACCATAAAATCGAAGTTACCGAACTAAAACCATAAAGAACAGTACTGAATCATGACACTGTTGTGAATAGGATCACCATAATATATAATATCGGACCACATGGCACCAAAATGGAGTACAATGATGTTCCATAAACGTAATGAAAACTATACGACTAAGACTCGTCAGAGTCATGGTAGGAAACATCATCCGAATTTGTGCCTGAATGCAGATCCCAAGGGTCTGTAGATGAATCAGAACCGGAGAGAACCATATTCCGTGGTGTGGCCCTAGGTCTGCTGTGTGCTCTGGCTACATGTTGCGTCCTCTTGCTTTGGATCCTCCCCCTCCCCCTGCCTCTACCTCTACCTCTACCTCTACCCCTGCCTCTCTCGCCTCCTCTAGCCCCCATGCCCCCACCCCTGTGTCTACTCCGTCGTGTCTGTGTGTCTGGTGGCTGTGATCCTATGCCCTGGGATGGCCCTACCCATGTGATGATGCTTGGCTGACGGCTGCCTATGATGCTCCACTCTTGTCTACAAAAAGAGAACTCAACCCCTCCCTCCTAGATCCTCTAGGTCTCCCCCTAGCCTATGTGCAGGAATAGTTAGAATTAAAGTAGAATCATTGTGTTACTGTATTGATCAGTTGGCCTCGCCACGAGGCAAGTCGACGGGACACGCGTCCCGCCAACGGCAACCTGGGTCATGCATGGGTTGCCTGAGTGAACAACTATATGTACAGTGTAATTTCATTTTGAGAAATACAACTGCTATGTGAGCTTGTTGTGTAGAGTGTTTTCTATCTGTGTTACTGTGTAGCATGATTTGTGTTTCTGTGCAAAGCAAATTCTAAGTTGGTATCAGAGCCGTACAGGGAGTGTACACAGTATAGCATCGCCGTTGAAGAGAGCTTCGGGAGAACTGTCTTCTGAGAGTTCGGGGTTTATGGCAGGTTGAAGACGGAAAGAGAAGCATTGGTGCACGGTTTCTAGTTTATAGAGGCTTGCTAAGCTCAGCAGAGGGATTATTAGGTTGTGCATAACATCAGACAGGGAAAAATTTGGTGAAACGTTGACAATTTTGAAGCCAGCTGAAAATTGAAACCGGGTTTGGGGTTACGGTTTTTATACATAACTGGTGATTTCTTCGCTGTTTGTGCACCGTTTTGGATGCCGTAAGGACAGGAAGGAAGCTAATCACATTGTCAACCAGCCATGGAGAGATTCTGAGGTTTATGTCATAGATTTGTCTCCAGACAGTTAACCTAGCATATTTGCAGTAAAAGGTGAAAAAAGCCACTTTGTCAAGTTGAGCTAAAATCACCGTTTCTCCATGGAATTTCTTGAGTGAACACTCTACAGTCTTGGAATCAGTAGGGCAACCCTGCTCCAGGCCTCAGATCGTGCTCAAATCAATCCACAGACGAGTTAGATCAAACAAAAATCAGTGTGGGGAGGCGCGGCCGCAGCCAGGGAGGTCGCGGACAGTTCGCGCGTGGAACCATAGTGAGAGCATAGCGTTTCGAAGTGGGACTCTCCATTGGTGCGCAGAAGTGCTCAGATCCGTTGGATAGAGGAGTTACAAGATCGACAGCTCAGATTGTGCTACCCAGAAGGGATATCCACAGTTGGATATCCAGTCTGAAGGGTTGTTGAAGAGGGCCCTGAAGAAGTGAAGTGCATTTTAGGCTTCAACTTCATTAAAAATTTTCATACTAAAATTGGAGTTGGGTCCCTTCACAAGTGGAAGAGTGAAGTTTCTTCAAGGTGAAGAAACAGTTCAAAAACTAGAAAAGTCCCTATTTTTTGGTCCTTTGCCCATTTTTGACCCAAATGAAAGGCTATAACCTCCAAACGAAGGGCACCCGAACTGTGCCTACAAGTACGATACAGCAAAACAGAGTGATTGCAGCGGAGAAAGTGTTTGGAGTACGCCATAAGTGATTTCACTATTCCACTGGGCACGTTGTTGGGAGTTGACGACTGAGTGCATTTCGGAAGGCGACGTCGATTTGGCTTTCAAGTTGGTGAAAAAGCGGCGAGTGGCCTGGTAAGGGAAAAAGGCAGGTCATTATTTTCAACTTCTGACATCACTGTTGGCCTCGCCATACTGTTTTTAGCCTACGGCAGAAGTTTCAAGCAGTTTTGCGATGGCAAACATGGGAGAGTCCATTTTGAGTGAAAGTAGCAAATTGGACGGGATTTCTAACTATGCAGTGTGGAAATTCAAAATGAAAAACATACTGATGGAGAAAGACGTGTGGGAAGTCGTCACAGGTGATGAGAGAAGGCCACCAAATGAAGCAGATATCAAAGTGTTCGACAAAAAGATGAGGAAAGCTTTGACCTTCATTAACTTGTCAGTGAAGGATCACATTATTAACCACATTTGTGATGCTGTGACACCCAGACAGGCATGGGATGTGCTAAAGGAGCAGTTCGAGACATCAAATCCGTCAAGAATCATGTTTCTGAAGTCAAAGTTGAATAGTTCCCGCATGGAGCAAGGAGAGCACATTCAGACGTACATGACCAGAATCAAGACAATGAGAGATGAACTGCATTCTATTGGTGAGCGCATACGTGATGTGGAGCTGGTGCACAATGCATTGTGCGGCATTGCAGAACCCTATCAGATGTTTGTGAGCAGAATAGCATCAAGAGAAGATTGCCAACCTTTGATGAGCTCACAGGAATCTTGATGCAGGAAGAGCAACGGCGAGAAATGGTGAAAGCTAGACGTCAAAATACTGACGATCAGGCACTTGCGACACGCCAAAAACAAGGCAAGGGCAAGGGCAAGAAGAATTCTAAGCAGCAATTTTTCAAAGTCTCATGAAGATGAGGGATCTTCCAGTAAAACTAAGAAGAAAGGCAAGTGCTTCCATTGTGGTAAAAAGGGCCATTGGAAGAGTGAATGTCGCAAATTCCTGGCGGAACAAGGCAAGGGGAAACCAAAACAAGCAGGTAACCTTGTCGATGAGGGTGAGATTGCAGACTCTAGCATCTTCATATCTGCATTGTCATCTAATCAAGATGATCAAGCATGGTATATTGACTTGGGAGCCACAAGACACATGACAGGTAACAAGAATTGGTTCAGTAGTTTGAAGGTGTTGGATAATGGAACATCTGTTTCACAAGCAAATGGTGAGGTGTGCAAGATCAAGGGGATAGGCACCGTTTCAATCCAACTACCTAATGGCAAAAGCAGGATGATCAGGGAGGTACTTTACGTACCAGGTTTGAAGAAAAATCTACTTTCTGTTGGAGTCATTATTGATCAAAAGTTGAAAGTAGAATTCGCCCATGATCGTTGCTTTGTGAAGAATGTGAACCAAAAGTTCAAAGTTATTGTGGATGGAGTAAGAGAGCCCAATAAAAAATTGTACAGGTTGAATACTACAATTAAGGGGCAGCACAGACTTGTATCATCCATTCCATCGCAAACTGAGTTGTGGCATAAGAGGCTTGGTCACTTGAACTTGGGAAGCCTCAGTTTGATGAGAAAATTGGAGATGGTAACAGGATTGCCTACCAATGAAGATCACTTGAAATCGATGTGCGAATCTTGTGTATATGGGAAGCAGCATTGAGAGAAGTTCAATAAAGAGGGTGTTGCAAGAGCAAAGAACATCCTGGATTTAATCCACACAGATTTATGCGGGCCTATGAGGACTATGTCCTTAGGTAAAGCCTTCTATTTCATGACCTTTATTGATAATATGTCACGTAGGTTGTGGATCTACTTCTTGAAAAAGAAATAAGATGCATTTGATAACTTCAAGAGCTTCAAAGCATTGGTAAAAAATCAGACAGGTAGGAAGATCAAAGTCCTAAGATCAAATAGTGGAGGTGAGTACAAGCCTAATGACTTCAATGATCTTTGTGATCAATGTGGGATTAAAAGACAATTTACGCAAGCTCATACTCCTGCTCTCAATGGTGTAGCTGAGCGCAAGAATCGTACGATTGTGGAAAGTGCCAGATCTATGCTAGCTGAGATGAAACTACCAAAAGATTTTTGGTCAGAAGCATGTAGCACGGTAGTCTATCTTCAAAATAGAAGTCCTACCATTTCCATACCAAAGATAACACCTGAGGAAGCATTCACGAAGAAGAAGCCAAAGGTGAACCACTTGCAAATCTTTGGATGTAAGGCCTTTGTACACATTCCTAAAGAAGAGAGACATAAAGTTGATGTAAAATCTATCAAGTGCATATTCCTAGGATATGATGATCCTGTGAAGGGCTATAGATGTTTTGATCCAGTGGAAAACAAAATCCATATAAGCCATGATGTTATCTTTGATGAATCCAAGATGTATGAAGACGAGGATGCTGAGAAGATAGACACATCCATTGGGAAAGATGGTAACCACTTGATGATGATCCATTCATTGACCTTTCGAGTGATGAACATGAGGATACATCTCAAGATACTACTACTCAACCTCAAGAGACAGGTTGGAGAGGTAGGGACAAACCTTTTGGTGCAAGAAGGATTGAAGTTGCAGGTGACAAACGCAAGGAGAAGGATGTACTGTGGGATACATTTTCACCAGGAAGCCGATCACCTGACAGGAAGCTCCCTAAGTGGTTTGAGAGATTGTTGGAGAGCCGCGACATAGATGACTTTCTAGGATCATCTAACCAGGGAGAGCTACGAAGATCAACAAGAGAGAAGACTCAACCTAAAAGGTATGAAGCAATTATGCTCTCTTATCTAGCATTATTCAAAGCAAAGAACCTTCGACTTATGGTGAAGCGAAGGATGATGACATTTGGGTCAAGGCCATGGGAGAGGAGATGGAGTCAATTGCTAAGCATAGCACATGGGACTTAGTAGAACCACCAGTTGGCAAGAAACCCATTGGTTGCAAATGAGTATACAGGACTAAGTAACATGCAGATGGAAGTATAGCAAAGTACAAGGCAAGATTGGTGATCAAAGGGTACGCACAAAATAAAGGCATCGACTATGAGGAGACCTGTCCGCCGGTTTGTAAGTGGAATACCCTACGTCTACTTGTCGCTTTAGCTTCACATTTTGGTTGGCCTTTGCATCAGATGGATGTAAAATCTGCTTTTCTAAATGGTGAATTAGAAGAAGAAGTGTTCATGGATCAACCTGAAGGCTTTGTAGCGAAGGGACAGGAAAATAAAGTATGTCGCTTGAAGAAAGCGCTTTATGGTCTTAAACAAGCACCACGTGCGTGGTATAGCAGGATTGATGCCTACTTTCATTCAAAGGGGATGGTGAGAACACATTCTGATCCAAATCTATATGTCTTATGCTTTGATGGTATGGTTTCTTTGATTGCTCTTTATGTTGATGACGTGATTATTACGGGAAATAATCAAGAGATGATAGACATGATCAAGAAAGACCTCATGGAACAATTTGAGATGACAGATCTCAGCCTGATGCATGACTGCCTTGGAGGAGAAGTGTGGCAAAAAGGACATGAAGTGGGTTTAACACAGGTGAAGTATGTCAAAGAGTTGCTACACAGGTTTAGGTTACAGGATTGCAAACCAGTAAACACTCCTATTGAACCACGTAAAAGGCTTTCTAAGCTTGATGAGTCACAGTCATTTGATGCTACGTTGTATAGACAGTTAGTAGGAAGCTTGATTTACCTTACCACGACTAGACCAGATATATGCTATGTTGTTGGCATTGTAAGTCAGTTTATGGCAGCACCTACGGAAACGCATTGGAAGGCAGCTAAACACATTTTGCATTATGTGAAAGGCACTTCAGAGTATGGCTTGATTTACAGGAAGCATGATGGTTTACCTTAGTTGTGTGGCTATGTGGATGCGGATTGGGGAGGTGACTATGATGATCGTAGATCCACCACAGGGTATGTATTCCAGTTTTGTGGTAGTTGCTTTTCCTGGTCTAGTAAGAAGCAAAGTACAATTGCTCTTTCCACCACAGAAGCAGAGTATAAGGCAATGTGTAGTGCAGCACAGGAAGCTATATGATTAAGACAAATCTTGGAAGAAATTGGCATGAAGCAGAAAAATCCCACAACTTTACATAGCGACAGTCAGAGTGGCATTCAACTAGCAAAGAGTCCAGTGTTCCATGCGAAAACTAAACACATTGAGATTCAGTATCACTTTATACGTGAGAGGCTGTTGAGTCGTGAAATTCATGTTGTTCATTGTAGCACAGAAGAACAACTAGCTGATATTTTCACTAAGCCACTTACTGGAGAAAAGTTTGATAAGTTTAGATCAAAGCTTTTTGTACTTAAAGTTTGGACCGGAAAAATGCCGCATGTGCGATGTCTCTAAAGTCCTCGAAGGCCTCGCTGAAAACCATCTGCCGCAATAATGCATCCTTCACCACTACCAATCGCAATAGCAGCAAGAAGTAAAACGAAAAGCATGTGGGTACTGGCCTCTTTAGGTTTTGGGTCGAGAAGGTGTGGAATAAGGCCAGCACATGCCTCTTCCTAGTGACAAAAGTGACCAGGCGCATGGCCGTAGAAGTAACCTGCAACACAGACATCCAGTAAAAAGTTTAGACAGTAGTTGAGATGTGGTTAGCAGCATCGAAGGAAGAAAGCATAGCAAGTGGAAAAAACTATACCTCTCTGATTCGTGGAAGCGCACACAAGTCATGCATGAGCAAGTCTATGAAATGTGCAGCACAAGGTGTCCACACAATGTTGGGGTGCTCCCTCATCATAATCTCGCCCATCTGCTTGCAGTTCAAAGTGTTGTCAGTGACAACCTCCCTGATGTCAACAATAACATCTCTGACATGCTCCCATATAAAGTCGGCTGTGATGGCTTCACCACCTCGAGTGGTATCCACGCCACGTAGGAATATTGTGCCAAGTAGGTAACAAACCAAGATATTGATGACAGATCGCCGACGAACATCCATCCATCACTCAATATCATGCATCCATGCCTACCACAAAGCACCCATTAGCCACATGCAAAAACTGCGCCACCAGTAAACCCTAAACACATGCAAAGAGATAATAAAGACAAAGTACTTACTCCTGCCAAACTGAACGAATGGAACTTCCCGCGTGATGGTCTCCTTCTCCTGACAAAGCAACCTGCCTCGCAGTGCCTCTCGCTTGGGAAGTGTCCATGTAGCATCCACGGTCGCCATCTATGCGTAGAACTCTCTGAACACCCAAGTGTCAGCAACGTCAAAAGGAATGCCGAACTCGTAAATTAACTGGGCATCAAGTCGAATGCATCGGGACTGTTGCTCTCTTTGCCACCCGCATCAATCAAGGGTTTGTTGTCTGGGCCTAACCCCTCTCTGCTGTATACGTGGTGCTCGTGGTCTAGCATGCCCAATGGATGGCTGATCTGTGGGTGTGTCACTCTCTCTAGCAGCACCTGCCGAAGCATGTGGTGCATCTCCTGTCGAAGAGTGGGGATGAGAAGGACCTGCTGCCGCTGAACCAACATGCTCATCTGATGCTCGTGCCTCTAAACCAGACCTTGCTACTGCAGATGGAACTGAAGGTGCTGTACCAGGCCCTGCACCTGTACCATGCTCTGTCCGTGATGTACTAGGCACTGCACCTGTACCATGCCCAGCCCGTGATGTACTAGACCCTGCACTTGTACCATTCCCAACCAGTGATGTACTAGGCCCTACACTTGTACCATGCCCTGCCCATGATGTACTTGGCCCTAAAACCGTGGTAGGCCCTCCCTGCCTGCCTGTAGCTGCTCCTATTACCTATTCCTGTCTAGAACCCTGTGATGCAGTATTGGGCCCGTACATGATGGACAACATCTGCAAATCCTCATCAGAAATCCTGGGGCAATCAGATATGCCCAATCCCCGCCCATCTGGCCCTCTGAACCGCAGCAACTAAGCCCTTACCTTGGTGAGTGATCCAATAAAGTGACCACCACAATGCAAGCATGTCCATCTACGGGTCCCTGAGCCATGGTGTGTAGCCACATCCCCGTCGGTAAGCTCAACCTCGGCCCAAAGGCCTCGGGCCCACACTGGCATCGTATCAACACGAGATCAAACCTGAAAACAAAAATAGGCAAGCAAACATTCAGTAGAAAAAAATACACTGCATTGAGCAACATTACTGAGCTCAAATAGAGCTCAAAATATCAGAGCATACATCACAATGATTCAAATTCACACATCATAGCAAGTGCCACAAAACACGAGATTAGGACGTGGGATAGAATTATTTCAGTATGAGCGATAACAGACGATTGACATTAGCATGGGAGTTCGTGCAGGTGTAAAGGAGTGTAGTGTAGGCCTAAACCACCCCCTTGGCAGATGCTTGCATGATGCTCCATGCCTAAACCCTAAAAAACATGGAATTATGGCATGGAAATTGAAATTTGTGATACGGACGTAGACGGGTGGGACGGAGATCACAAGAGTCTTTGCATGCATGTGAAAATGCATTCTAGGCTCAAACATCACCTGAATCGGTTGCCCACAAGTCATTTTGTGAAAATGGCAAAAATACACAAGCATTTGGCATGTGGTGTCAAATCTCGCTAGGCGTGCTATAACGGCTGAAACTTGACACCGTCGGAATCACCGTGGGCATGAAGAAAGGTGATCTAGAGCCAAACTACGCTCGATTTGGTTGCCTACAGCTCAATGTCAACACTTGCAAAAAATCAAGCCTACACTTACCAAATATCAAAAACCGATCGATTCGCTCTCCATGAAGCTCAAATCCCCCTAGCACCGTGTATGCCACCTCCGCACCGTCGAGTACATGCATGTTGCTTATCCACATGCAAAGATCTGATGCTTGTAGCTTCACAAAAAAATTGTCGCCTCCTCTAGTAGCGCAATTCTGCCCGCGAGGAGGCCGAAAATCCTTAAATCTAGATTTTTTTTTCCATGATTCTATCAACGATTCTGTGCAACGAATCGTGATTCACAAATCGCGGACCCAACAAATTGCAATTCGCTGCAACTATGATACGTGGATTAACTTGAGAGATAATAACACAAAAGAGAGTAAAGTACTCTACTAGAAACTCAAATCAAGCTTACGTTGGGCTCGCCATCACTTGAGACACCAACTAAGCATAAAAAAGTACTTAGTGTCGAGAGGTAGGACGGGTACGAATACATGAGAGTAGGCATCGGGTATGAATACATAAAGGATCCCTAAAGAATATGCAAATTGTCCTCATATGAAAATCAAGTGGCCTAAGCTAGTAGCACATTTTTCTCATGCATGGTAGTACTTTGACTTTGTATGGCATATTGATATATTTGATAAGAAGATGTGCACGAGTTTATATTTGACTTGATTTGTGATATACTTGAATGATTGTGAGCTAATTGTCAATGTGAGTTTGATTGACTAGATTGATTAGTTAAGAATATTCAATTGCATAGTGGAGCATTGTACTATCGTGGTGAGGGTCATCAATAACATACAACTCATTGAAAGCTGCATGTTTACATTGTCGCTCGTTAATTTTCCAAGAGAGGTTGCAATCTCAATATGGCACATTGTTATTTTGATCTCAATTTACTTCATGGAACTAAAATCAATGGATTTGGGCCATTCTATCCTACACTAAGATAACTCGGAGTGCCGATTTAGTGGAGTCCTTAAAGCAAGAGAATGCCAAAAGAACTTGAAGCGAAACTTACCATACATTCAAAGGAAAATGTGACAAGCATGAGTGATAGTAGTGATTATCAAGCTAATATTTGAAAAGGTAAAGTGAAATAGAAATGGTGGTCAATTGTATGGTACACTTTAATTTGCTTACATCTGAGATTAGGGCAGTGCGAGATGCAAACACACTCCAAAATGAGAGATATTCTAACCTATCATGAAACAAAATTCATAAAGATGGGAGAAGTGTCATCAAATATTGATTTGAATTAAATCAGTTTTAGGCTTTAAGTCTACGGCATAAATTATATACACAACTCGAAGATGATTGCTATTCCTAATGATTAAGCTTCTAGTACGAGAATGTATCATAGTTTGTCAAAATATTCAAAAAAAACTAAATTAAATAAAATATATATAAATCGATTGGAACAAAATTCACAAGTTGTCAATTTTTTGAATCTTGCTTATGAAAACATGTTAGGTTATGTTAAACATCTACACCATGATAAATATAGATACAAATGAGAGATGGCTAATATAGAGGAGGATACTCTAGACTTGTGAAAATTCTAGTCACCTACAAATATTTTGTAGATGACTTTCATCAAGCATATTCAATGTGCACAATTTTCAACAGCCTAGCACTCAGATGAGGACTCCATTTTTTTTGAAAAGGAAGATTAGTTCATCACAATTTGTTTTTTCAAAATTTTCTATTTAAATTTAGAATAGATTCAAATCATGGATGCAATAGGCCATGATTTGTTGCATCTACATTTTAGAACAGGTGCATCTACATTTTAGAACAGTTGTTCCAAAACATGAGCATTCCAAGCAACATTTTGTTGTCTGGAACAATTTTTTTATCTTGTTGTGAATTTTAGTTTTTTAAAATTAAAAACCTACAAAAGAGAATGAATCAAGAGACCGAAATCAAGTCTTTTGGATTGTGTAACACATTCCAAAACATGGCATGCATCTATCATTCAAATTAGCTACAATGGCTTTGAATCATAGTTGTTTGTGCTTATGGGAGTTTAAAATTTGCATGTAAATAGATGAGAGATAGATAGTTACAATAGCGCTAGAGATTGCAAGATACAAATTTATCTTAGGGCAAAAAATATCATAATTGTGCATGAAGACTCCATCACATAAGCACCTATAAAAGACATAGCGTAAAGGGACTTAGATATACGTCCGTTAGACTCAGTGGAGATCTAAGGCTAATAGTATGATATATATTAGTGTCTCCTATGTCTAGGTCCCGATTTAGTTTAGCCATAGAAGGATAAGAGAAGGTATTGTATTGGTGGTATGGGGACCGGTACTTCGTAAGTCTTACACAACTAAAAGATATACCTTTTTAAGTAGGCTTCATGTCTCAAATGATATTGAAACAAAATTAGGCTTGATGATTATTAGATGATCATGAGTCTTAATGACAATATATATAGTGTGATTGTTATGTGAACATAAAGTGTTTTGTAATGAGTAGATCGAAGTTTTCCTAAGGAGTTTAAAGCAAAAAAAACTTTTCACGAGTTTTCATAAGGAGTATAAAACAAATGGTTTATGAATTATATATTTGAAAATATTATCAAACATGTATCAAATATTTCTGGCCAAAAACAAAAAACGCAAACAATCAACCTATCTATTAGAGCGCTTAGACATGACAAAGAATCAATTATATGAAAACAAAGTAGCCCAATTAAGCATTCGAGACATTACATAAGAATTATGAGAGAATTGTTATTGAATCAAAATTGTAAGAGACTACTTCTCTTATACATGAGTATGATGTAGAAACGATAAGAATTCCAAATAGCAAAAAAGAGAAAAATCCAAAAGATGCTACCACGAGACACAATGTTTGTGTCGATGTGGTGATGATATGTGTGTCCCTAACCCTCTATCATGTACACATATCTCTCCTTTTGTCTCTCCTTTGTCTCATCATCTACACAATCAGACTATTTTTAATAGGAAAATGTAACTAGTCATCTATTTTTCATGATCCATTGGTAAATCCAAGGACTAACTAATTCATGATGGGTATGAAGAACAATCTTGTAGTAGAAGATCTGGTGTTTATTTTACTTTTGATGATTAAGCACCCATATGTAAATCAAGGCAATCGTAGGTGCCTATAAGTGCCCATGAACAAACCATAGTCAACCCTAACAATAGTCAATACTTTTTAGTGCAACATGCTTTTTACTCTAATGATGGTTTGATTATCCCCTTCTACTATGACATTTTGTTCTAGTGTATAGCCCATGAGCTCATCTTGATGGCATCCTTTTGGAGGTGTTGTCAAATATTGTTTGATAAATTTTACAGTTTTTAGGACAATAATGATTGTACTTTACAATCATAGAGAGTTAATGGTTGCTTAATCAATGGATCTATCAAGTTCTACACATTAGATCTTGATCTAGATTCACTACACTTGGATTTAAGCAAGAGCAATAGATCAACACATCACAAATTAGTGAGATTGGCCTCACACGTGTGGAGTACTGTCCACAGTACGACCTGCACCTGAAACAACAAGTACATTAATCCTAGATAGCAATCATTCATAGAAATCACAAGACAAATGACTAGAAACCTCACAAAAGTGTAGAATGCAAAAGTCTCATCAATCTGCTTAGCAAAATGATGATTCTTTTATGGATCAAGTACATCCACGAGTCTGGTACAGTCCAGCAGGTCTTCACACGTGTGAAGAGTGCCACATCACTTAGATCTATCCATTTGATCCATCCTTGATCCTTATCCAAAGTTGACCCTCTAGAATATGGCTAAAATCCAAAAAGCTAGTCTCCTAGAATATAGGAATATTCCCTACAAAATAGGATCTAAGGAAAATAGTCAACTCTTATCTTCTAGTATTCTATACACACGTGTGAACATCCACTTGCCATGTGGGAGCATTTACTCATGCACATGCAAGGAAAAGCTAATTTCTAGGTGGCTAGTCAACTTGACTAAAAAACTAGTCATATCATGTTCACACTAACTAAATTGATACAAAATCAATTTAGATATATACAAGTATGAAAAGTACATCCTTTCACACATGGGAACAGGCTCCACACGTGTGAAATCAGATCATCAACATTATTCTAATGTTTGATCAATATTTACAATAACCAATGTCAAGTGAGAAGTGATAATTTTCAACACTCCTCCTCACTTCTAACTTGGAAAATCTAATGTACATATATCTACAATTACAAGAGCATATCTTAAATGGATCTTTGGACAGTGGCTTGGTTAAGATATCAGCTATGCATTTGGATGATGGTACATGATGTAGTTGCACCTCCTTGGATTGTACCTTCTCCCTCACAAAGTGATGAGCTATCTCAATATGCTTTGTTCTAGCATGGAAGATAGGATTTGAAGCAATTTGTTGAGAAGCTTGATTTTCACAAAATATGTAAGGGATCTCCTTGACCTCTAGCACATGTAGCTCCATCAAGAGTCTTCTTAGCCATAGGAGCTCTTTGGTTGTTGAAGTCAATGCCTTGTACTCGGCTTCACAAGAAGATAGTGAGATTGTATCTTGCTTTTTGAAAAGCCAAGATATTACTCCTCCACAAAGAAATGTTGCAAATGCACTAATGGACTTCCTATCCATCTTGTCACTAGCAAAATCTGAATCCGAGTAGGCTCTCAAGTGCAAGTTAGATCCTTCATAAAGTATGCCAAAAAATCTAGTACTAGAAACATATCTAAGTACTCTCTTGGCACTTTTCCAATGATGAACTAAAGGAGCTTGCATAATTTGACTCAACTTACTTACACAAAAACTTAAGTCAAGTCTAGTGATGGTCAAATAGATTAGAGAGCCTATAAGCTTTCTAAAGAGGGGATGTCCTCAAAGGATGCTTCATCACCTTCATTAGTTGCTTTCACAACATGCTCCATAGGGGTGTCAACCACCTTACAATCTTTTATACCAAATCTTTCAAGAATGGCATACTTAGATTGACTTATGAAAGTACAATTGCTACTTCTAGACACTTCTATCCCAAGTATAAACTTTAGGAAGCATAGATCTACCATCTTGAACTCACTAGATAAATCAACTTTTACTTTGCTTATACCTTCATCATCATTTCCTATCAAAATTATGTCATCAACATAAAGTACCAAAATGATGATCATTCCTTCATTACATTTGAAATATAAAGAAGGTTCATAAGCACCTAGTACAAAGCCAAGAGAATAGAGAAAATCATGCAACCTAGAGTACCAAGCTCTAGGTGCTTGCTTGAAGCCATATAGGCTCTTCCTTAAGTAGCACACCTTTTGCTCCTCACCAACCTTGATGAAGCCCTCAGGTTCCATCATGTAGATTTCCTCTTCTAAGAAGACATTCAAGAATGCATTTGTCACATCCATTTGGTAGAGATACCACTTGAACAAAGTAGCAATGCAAATGATTAATCTAATAGTTACAAGCTTAGCTACAGGTGCAAATGTTTCTTCATGATCCAATCCTTTTATTTGAAGAAATCCCTTAGCAACAAGCCTAGATTTGTACTTACTAATAGATCCATCTTGATCGTACTTTATTCTATAAATCCACTTACATGCAAGTGGTTTCTTCTCTCTTGGAAGATTTACAAGATTCCAAGTATGATTTTCTTCTAATGCATCATACTCTACTTGCATTGCATCTCTCCAAACTTTAGATTTATATGCTTCTTCAAAATATGATGGTTCTTCAAGCAATGTAGATAAGGAGTAAGAGGTAGAAGGTGTAGAGTCTTCCTTTTGCTTTCCCTTGTCCACATAAGTGAGCCTTGAGGGCTCGGCCTTGCTTCTTGATGATCTTCTCGGCCCCTTTTGACTTGGATCCATGTCTCCATCCTCGGGTTTGTCAAGATCTTCAATGCACAATGGGTTAGATCCATTTGACAAGCTCTTAGCAAATTGTGACTCATCAAAAAGTACATCCCTGCTTACCTTTACTTTCTTGGATATAGGATCATATATCCTATAGCCCTTGCTATTTTCTCCATAGCCAACAAAGATCCCTTTGAAGGAGGTAGCATCTTGTTTCCTTCTAGTCTCCAAAGGGATGTGAACATAACAAATACATCCAAAGATCTTAAAATCTTTTACATTGGGTTTCTTATCAAACAAGGCTTGATAAGGTGAGATCCCATCTATAGCACTACTAGGAAGTCTATTACACAAGTAATTAGCACATGTTATAGTTTCTCCCCAAAATGAGATGGGAAGTAATGCATCAAGTCTTAAAGACTTTGCACACTCACATAGACTCCTATTTTTCCTCTCGGTCACCCCATTTTGTTGGGGGGTGTAGGAACAAGTGTATTGCAACTTAATGCCATTGATTTCACAAAAGTATTTCATTTTACTGGAGGTGTACTCTCCTCCATTATCACATCTTAGTGCTTTGATGGAAGTACTAAGTTGTTTCTCTACTAGAGACTTCAACTTAATGAAAGCTTCATAAACAAGACTTTTCTTTGATAGTAACTCAATCCATGTGAATCTAGTACAATCATCTATAAAAGTTACATACATCGAAGCACCTCCATTACTTGCATGTGAAAAACTATGTACATCAAAATGTACGAGATCCAAGGGAGAGGTAGATCTTGATGAAGATCTCTTGTAAGAAGATTTGTGTGACTTTTCAAGGCCACATGCCTCACACATCTTTCCACACTTCTTGAAGGCTCTTGGTAGGCCGAGAGCTAGTTCCTTGCTTCCATAGATTGAAGATTAGGATGGACTAATCTCTTATGCCATAGCTCCACTTGAGATAGCTCCTCCCTAGACAAGTTCACACTTTCACTTGCAACATTAGCATCCAACTTGAAAAGTCTACCTTGCTTAATGCCACTAGCTATGCACTTATCATTTTTCAAGATGGAACAAACTCCATTCTTGAAATGTACATCTAGTCCATTGTCCATTAATTGTCCTACACTAAGCAAGTTTCTTGAAATGGTAGGAACATACAAAACATTATCTAGATCTATCCTTTTAAATGTGCCTAAGCTAAGCAAAGAGGTATAGATCCTATGCCATCTATCTTGCATGCTTGATCACAAGCAGTGTAAATTGACTTCTTAGAGTCAATACAAGATAGAAGAGTAGAAAAATAATGCTTGTTAAAAGACATGTGGGAACTAGCCCCACTATCTATCCACCATGTGTCTTGACTTGAAGTTGGTATAGATGCAACCATTAAGGATGTGTTGAATCCATCCTCATCTTCTTCCTCTTGAGAAATGTTCCCTTGATCTCCATTAGCTTTTTGATTCTTCTTCAAGTAGCATTATAAGGCAAAGTGTCTTTTCTTTCCACAAAAGAAACACTTGAGTTTTGCCTTGTTCTTCAGTTTGCCTTTGGAAGAAGATCCTCCATTCTTCATCTCGGCCTCCTTGCCTTGATTTTTCTTGAATGGATGTTGCTTCTTCTTGACTTTAGATGTGAAGTTAGCCTTCTCCTCTCCTCCATTAAGTGACATGCTATTCATTCTTGTCTTGAGGTGTAGAAGCCTACTCTCCTCGGCCACAAGATCATTGTGCAACTTTTCAATGGATGGAAGAGTGTCTTGAATGGCAAATGATTGGACTAAGTTGGTGAACTCATCACCTAGACCATTCAAGGTGATTTGTACTAGCTCTTGATCTTGGATCTTCTCTCCTATTGCACTTAACTCCTTGTTAAGAGATTTGATCCTAAGGACATACTCTTGTCCACTCTCTCCACTTCCTTTCATGCTTTAGAAAACTTGATTTCTTAGCGTGAGGATTCTTGAAGTATTATTGGATTCATAGATGCTCTTTAATGAATCCCAAGCCTCTTTGGATGAGGTACAAGAAGACACCTCTTTCAAGAGGTCATTGCATACATTTAACTTTACGCAATGTAGAGCTAATCTTGCTCTCTTCTTGTATTTGGCTTGTTCTTGGGGAGTTTGAGGCTCTTCCTCAACTCCTTGAACTATGTCAAATAGATCATGGATCACTAGGAGTGATTCCATTCTCACTTTCCAAATGGAATAATTTGTGGAAGTGATTCTCTCACTTGATTCCATCAAATATCCACCCATGGATGACATTGTAGAATGAATGCTCTTCTTAAAATCAAAAAGATTTCTGAATTTTAAAAGATCTATGAAAGGCCTAAAGCTTACAAGAATGCCTATAGGCTTGTCTCTATCAAACTAGCACACAAGCTTGAATGATACACAAAGATCTTGCCAAAAATTCCTAGCTTTCACTCTCACAAAAAAAATTGCTTTACACTTTTCTTAAAGATTTCACTTCAATTAAGGATCTGAACAAATCAGCATCTAAGCTCTGATCTTAGACTCTAAAAAACAATGCTTCAATGATCCAAAACTCTATTTGGTCATAGGCATTAGCTAGATTGAATCTAGATCAATACTACGCTTCAAAAAGCACAAAAAATGACTCAGTATTGTGATTTTGGGACCAAAAAACACAAAGTAGCTTGAAATGAAAGTTGTTGTACGGTTTCACATGTGTGAAAAGTACATACACAGCCTCCAAGTTGTTTTGATCCAAATGAATTCAAGCTAGCACTCTAGATGAACTCGCCCTCACAAGTATTGGCCAAAAACAAAATTTGCCAATGATCTTTACAAGATTTATGATTCAATAATCAATCTCTTACTTAGCTCTGATACCATGATAAATTTTACGGTTTTTATGTCAATAATGATTGTACTTTACAATCATAGAGAGTTATTGGTTGCTTAATCAATGGATCTATCAAGTTCTACACATTAGATCTTGATCTAGATTCACTACACTTGGATTTAAGCAAGAGCAATGGATCAACACATCACAAATTAGCGAGTGGGAGCATTTACTCATGCACATGCAAGGAAAAGCTAATTTCTAGGTGGCTAGTCAACTTGACTAAAAAACTAGTCATACATGTTCACACTAACTAGATTGATACAAAATCAATTTAGATATATACAAGTATGAAAAGTACATCCTTTCACACGTGGGAACAGGCTCCACACGTGTGAAATCGGATCATCAACATTATTCTAATGTTTGATCAATATTTACAATAAATAATGTCAAGTGAGAAGTGATAATTTTCACCATTGTTAACATGTAGTCTCCTCCTTAGTCAGATCTCGACTTAATCTTGACATTGATCTCGCACAATACTTACTTTCTAGCTTCTAAAAGCAAGAAAATACTGAAAATAATAGTCCTTGTAGTGCACACATTTGATTATTTCTTTTTTCTAACCGATGTGCTCAAAGCTAGATTTGTCATAGTTCTTGTCCTTCTTGGATTCTCCTTTGTCTTTCAATTTGTTGATTGCTTTTCAGTATTTGTCTCAAGAAAATAATGCTTGATCTTAGTACCCATCTTGGACATTTCTCGTTATGTTGAGACTCTCTTATTTTGATAGTCTTGTATCAGATGTCTACCGATCCCATATAATGATTAAAATGTTCGAAGTTAGGAGGTAGGCTACTTCCAGAATATCTCTTTTGATATCATTTAGTTGTCTTTCCATTGCTTCCAGATACAGTGTGCATTGTCATCTGCTCGCAATGTTATGTATTCAAGGATGTGCTTGTTATCTGAAGCAACATTGCTCATAAATAATTCTTGACCACATTTGATGTGTAGAATCACAAATGATCAACTTTTGTAGATGCTTCTCATCTATAGTCATGTTATCAAGCATTTGTGTGATGTTAGTTTGTTAATTCCAAACTTTGGGACTTTCTTCATCTTTAGTCACGACTTCTTCTCGAGTTCTTTCTCCATTCATTATCTCCATCAATTCCTTGGCCTCATATACAATCTACATTTGAAAATTCTAGAGCTGGAAATTCTTTACATTAGATCTTATAATGTGAGCTAGATCTCTAAGATCTAGTTTACCTCTAGTTTTTGAGTAGTGTCAAAATCTATCACGTAGTGAATCAGTTTGGGTGCATGAGATGCTTAAGCTTTGTGGATGTATATCATGTTAAGAAAAATTAGAGTGACTTCAAAATTCTCTCAAGGGACAATTTATCTCAACTCCAAAGTTGCAAACCAATATTGGTGGTGAACGTATGATCCTAAGGACAATCAATGATGGTTTCACAAAGAAAGGACTTCCATCTCCTTTTGGGAAGAATGTTTCTTGGTACCATCAAACATATGAAGAATGAAAATGATAAATGCATAATGCTTAAGTATATAATTATTGTATTATCTTATCCAAGAGAGAACTTCCTTTCAAGAAATTGCTTCTATACTATTTTTGTACATTATTTTAAATATATCTAGTCTAATCTCAAAGATACAAATGGTTAGATGAGCCAAGGTTGCAAAATATGATCCATTCTTTTGATGCAATAGCGCTTGTTCTATAGAAGAATATGATTATGAATATTGGGCTATATTGTAGTTTGAACAATTTTGGCACTAAGTTTTAGTGATTTTAAAATCTTGATATTTGTTTTTACATGAGTCTCATAAATTTAAAAATTGAGAGGAATGTGATTATCGTCGAAGTGATTGATTTTGTGGACTATAAGATTATGGAAAATATGTTGCAATATGAAAACAAATGATGTGCAATGCACATAATTAGCTTTTCACATGTGTTGGAAATCATTGCAAAAAGGGGAAATCAATTTCATGGAATAAAGTCAGTAAAATATTTGTTAAATTTTGAGATTGTAAATTCAATTGAAAGATCTAATAGCAAATTCATAACAAAATATGCTTAGGGCATGTAAC
Source organism: Diphasiastrum complanatum (assembly GCA_029204225.1). Lineage (NCBI taxonomy): Eukaryota > Viridiplantae > Streptophyta > Lycopodiopsida > Lycopodiales > Lycopodiaceae > Diphasiastrum > Diphasiastrum complanatum. The sequence continues at coordinate 24,014,902 of CM055104.1, read as the reverse complement.
TTCAAATATGAGTAGAGTGGATAATGTAATTCTCAATAGTAATGCATTACAAACTATGGTTAGACATTGGGCATTGTGACTTAACCATTGAGCAAAGTGGATAAAATAATTCTCAATAGTACAACTTGTTTAATAAGTTAGGGTCTTTCTTTTCCTAGTGTAGTCTCTTTCATACTTGCATATGGATAGAGTAAAAAACACTCATGATATTTAAAAATAGAAAATATGAGATCCAAAAGTCATCAATATCCCATGGATTTAGTAGCGAAAAGCACACCACACATAACATAATGATCAAAATATTCATAATGGAGTTTAGTATTATGCAAACATTCGAGTATCATTGAGTTTCTTGGTATATATTCAAGTGTATTATGAAAGAGATCAAAGTTGTATACGCTGCACTCTAGATGGAGAATTCAACTATTGAAAATCTGAAGATAAATTTTTCAAAACTAATCAAAATGCGTCCACTCCTTTGTAATGTGTGGATTTTTTTAAAGTTCGCATTGAGACATGCCAACTAGGGTTCTTCAAAATATGAGAGAGTGCCTGATCAGAGAGAATAATGATCAATGAATGGTAATCACTACAAGTACTTGATTTGAGACGATGATTCTTGTAAGAGCTTGGCAACATATTATTCCTCTATAATTCCATTTATGACCCAAAATTACAAGGAAATAATTGAGTGGAGGTTATTCAAAAAGATTATTCAAGAAATAATCTTGGATTAGTGGAACCTAAATGGATTTCGCTTGTTTATTGAGTGGAGTCCAAGATAATTGTACTTAAGTGACAATTTTTAAATGGGGCCATGCAAAATAAACTCCTAATGGTGGACATCATGTCTGTGAGCATAACGCACTTCACTAAAAGTATGTGTTAAAGGAATGTAGCTATTGTTGCACACAAACTCTCAAGCCCCAAGTAAAAAACAAGGTTTACTCAACAAAGCTTTTTTTTTTAATCCATTCCACGAAAGATTACATAGATTAACCAAAAACTATGAGAGCTCTGCGACAAGTCTCCTCCCACAATCACAGCTACATAGGAACAAGAGAGAGAATGCCTAAGCAAGGCTCACACTCTATCACCTCAAGAACCCCTTAACAATGACTCATCCTCAAGCCTCCACGTGACACACGCCCCTGATGGAAAACCCTCGACACATGAGCATGCATTTGGGTTGCTAACACATAAACACATGTCACTAATGAATTCGGCCACATGTCCCAATCATCATATGATGCATGTCCTTTGATTGATCAAGCCCTACATTTCAAAAAGTTAGTCTCACAAGCTCTAAGTGAGACCGAATACTCCTTTGCCATTTCAAAAATAGTTTCTTTTAACTATGACCCATTTTTACATAGTGATGTACAATTGTCTCCATAAGTCGTTGACTTAGCCATTTACAATTGATATTGACAATTTTACAATTACAAATGCATGGACATCATCTTCCCCCTCAAAAAACATCATCTCAATGGCAAAGTTCTGTACACTATGCAAATAACCTATGCATAGTCTCCTAGGTAACATCACTAAGAGGTATACCATGTCATGAAACCAAGTACTCATGAAGCAAATGATTCCTCAATTGTCATTCCCTCTGGTCTGATACTCTCGCTAGTCCATGCATCATTTCCCCATGCTCCTGAAACAAAACAAGTCCATCAGCCAACAAGTTATCACCATCATGTAAAGTTTATTTTTAAGTGTGAAACATGAAAAAAAATATGCACTTTACAACTTATAGGTAGATCCAGATCATAATGAACGATATTTATCTTTGAAGCTGAATCCTTTGGAATCCTAAAAAACACCATATCTCCTTTCACGAACTTTGTTGGCATACGATTCCGTTCAGAATAAGCTTTTGCTCAATCCATCGCAATTCTCACAATATGCTTAGCTCACTCCAACATTTGTTTCATGTGAGTTAGAAATTTACAACACTAGGTACACACATCATCAGGCATACCTACCGTAATAGGACTGGCCTAAATCCATGATCAAGGCCTAAATCTCATCCTTGTAGAAGCCTTCCTTTTATCATTAGAAGCAAACTCAATGGTAAATAATGCTCCCATTGCATTTGCTTCACACTCACATATGCTTGAAGCATATCTTCAAGTGTTCACTTAACTCTCTTAGTTTGTCCATTATCTCTAGATGATCAGTACTACTCATACCCAATTGTGCCTCTAACTTCTCAACTACTATAGTCCAAAAATTGCCAATAAAACAAAATCTCAATTAGACACAATAAATGTACATAATCCATAAAGTCTGAGCACATGCTGAATAGACAAGTCAACAACACCAGGTGCATTGACCTTATTATGCATTGGAATGAGCCATTTTTGTGAGTCTATCTTCCACAACCAATATAGCATTATGTTGTTGTTGTCTATGTGGTAAACTCATAATAAAGCTCATTGAAGTACTTTTTCATCTCCCTTTTGAAATATGTAGCCAGTGTAATAATCCAGACACTTTGAACTTTATTTACTTGACACTTAACACAATGTGTCACATAGAAGTCTATATATTTTCTAAGTTTAGGCCACCAAAAGTTACGATGGAGCAACTTATATATCTTCTTCACACTAGGATGACCAACACTAGAATTGTCATGATAGATATGTGTATGTTCTTCTTACGTAGCTACTCACAATCCAAAATTTGAGTCTTGTCATTCTCCTTGCTCTATCATGTATGGAAATCAATAACTCTACAACCCTTGAAGTCTTTTGTGGAATAGTTATAATAGTTGGACATACGAGTAGGTAACCGTAAGTTAGCTTGAACATACTCATACTCATGGAAAGATGTCTCTTGTCAATATACATGAATTTGAAAAACGGCAAATACTTTACCTAATCAATTTGTGTCTTACTAACATACACTCAAAGCAATTCCTCTAAAACCTAGTTAACTCTTTGTCTGTGGGTGCTCGCTACTACTCATTCTCAAATCTATTGCCAACAGACAAGACAACACTATTGACCAAAAAGTTCTTGTGAACTTAGGGTCCTTGTTTGAGATGATGGACTTAGACCATCCATGCAATCTCACAACATTAAGAAGAAATAGCCTAGCAATTATGATGCTATTACCTTCTTCTGAGTTGGAATGAAATGACCCATTTCAGTTAACCAACCTACAACTACCATAACATAATCAAAATTAGATTGCGTGTTAGGTAGTCCAATAATAAAATCCATTGAGATGCTCTCCCATCTACTTTGGAGAATCTACAAAGGGTCGAGCCACACACATGGCCAGAAATAATGTGTACTCACTAGCTCTATAGTCTTATCCACTATGGCATGCCTTGAATAGAGACTATTATGACACTTACAAAGTATTTTGGCATGAAGTCCATTCAAGTCTAGCATGTAAAACTTACAATTCTATTTCAACATACCATTATCCACTATGTATGTCAAATTTGTGTGTGCCTTAGTTGAAGAGCCAGTCACAATGGAGCCTCTGTGATATCATATAATCAAGTGCACATGCCCTCTATATTGAGACTACAAAATATCATCAATGAGCTGACGTTCAACAATTGTGAAAGATTGATACATTATAAGAGATAGTTCATCACATTCTGTTTCAAGGTTACAATCCGATTTGAATCGGCTGGCCATGTTGGTTCGAACCGAAAAACAGTTAGAACATGAAAACAAAATTCCAAAACATTTTTTGGGATTTTTTTTTTCCGGTTCAAACTAGATTTCGGTTCGAACTCGCTCCGAATGGTTCGCACTGTTCGAACCGTGATTCTATAGTTCGAGGTTCAACCCGTGATTCGTTCAACTATGTTCTGTTTGTTTTTTTTGGTCAACATTACCAAATGAAGCCATCTAACCTAGCAACCTCTCAATCCAAGCTAATTAAGAATATGATGGTCCATATATATATATAGCATAAACTATTTAGAGAGGGAATGTGTGAGGTGCCGTAAAAAAATGTCACGTTGGCAAATAATGTCACCCATTTGCAAAAGGAAAAGTTAAACAAAATTTTAAAAAATGGTAAAATAAGCACAGCCTTCAAAAATATATAACCACTTTTTGTGGGTAAGTGCCCATTGCCCATCATCGACAGGCACAAGCAAATAGTATATCTATAAAGTATGAAACTATTTTAGAGAGAGAATGTGATGTGTGTACACATATGTACATGTATATCATAGATGCACTAGAGATTTTAGAATCACGATTCTAGAATCTTTGTAAAAAAAACTAGCAATTTGACCAAAATTGTTGTTATTTTTTAAATCAAGCAAAATGGGTATCAAAAGAGAGAGAGAGAGAGAGAGAGAGAGAGAGAGAGAGAGAGAGAGAGAGAGAGAGAGAGAGAGAGAGAGAGAGAGAGAACAAACTACTACGATCATCGTAGTTTCAGGTCCGATTTCAATAGTTCCAGCTCTCATTCCAATAGTTTCAGGTCTAATTCCAATAGTTTCAGGACTTATTCTAGTATTTTCAACTTTATTTTAGGTCTAGATAAATCTTTGAAAAGTCAAGAACATTTTTTTTTTTTTGCCGATTTTGGACAACCGGGCCCCAGATATAATATTATGTTATACACACACACAACACACACACACACACACACACACACATATATATATATATATATATATATATATATGTATCATATATCATAGATCATATATATTAAAGATATTCTAGAGAGAGAATTCACGGTGCTATAACCTAGTCTACTCCCCTATGTCACTCCTAGACCCTACTCTTTGCCAATTCATACACACACACATACATTTCAAATTTCAATCCCCCCCCCCCCCCTTCAACCTTCAACCCTTCCCCTCCCCTCCCTTCAGCCCTCCTCGAAAAATGCGACTCCCTCAACCTTCTTTACTAATCCTAAAATCCTAGAAATGCGACATTTGAGACCTAGTTAGTTACATAAAAGCTAGCTGGATGTGACCTGAGAGTTGAGAGCTAAAACGATATTCAGCTGTAGAAAGCAACAGCCAAGAAACTCAATGGCAGGTAAAAGAGAGAAGAGATAGAAAAGAGAGGAGGATGGAGTGAGCGGGAGTTAGTTAGTGAGTGAGCTAGCTGGAGAGCAGAGCGGAGTTGATGATGAACAGTGTGTGAATGTATGGAGAATGAACAGTCTAGTGATCACCACGGTCCTATTCCCATCCACTCTCTGTGACGGGAGGATAAGCAAGTAATATTATCATACTACTTTGTACTAATCATGGATACTGAAAATTTTGATGAGCGATATCTTCTAGAATCGCACCTTCCAAATGAACAACTTGAATCAAGTCAGAGGACAAGACCACAATTAAGATTTGTCATACGTGACTTAGATTCTTGACATGAAAGCATGGCCCAACTCATCTCTATGACCTTGCTAGATGTCGCTCAAGATTGGTTTTAAAACCTTGACCGAGATGAATGTAATGTGTGGGAAGTCTTGAAAGAAGCTCATTAAACAATTCAAACCCAATAGATTATCAGATAGTCCTTTTGTGCGATTAAGCCAAATCAAAATGAAAGAAGAAGAAAAAGTAAGGGACTATATTGAAAGATTTAAATGTCTTCATGGGGGGGTTGACTGAAAAGATGCTAATCACTTGGTTTATAGTCGATCTTCCAAAACAAATTCGACATGAGCTTAAACATGTTGATGATTATCGTCAACTAAATCAATCCATGTTAGAAGCTATAAGAGAAGAAGATGAAGAATCATATGATGAGGATCATCATTTTGATAACGAATCAGATGATGAGGATCATCATTTTGATAACCGCCAAGAAAATCTAAAAGAACGAAGAAGAGAACATCATGTTGAAGGAAATACTGAACACACACACACACACACACACACACACACACACACACTGTGGATATGTGGGATGAGTTTGAAAAATTAAACAAAATCCATAAGACTTAGTTAGATGAGATCCAAAAGGCCTTAAAAGGTCTTCAAACCCAAAATGCATACCCAAGACGAGAAGGTGTGTTGGTGTTCTATCTGTAGGGGGAATCACACTAGGAATGAATGTCTGAATAAGGGTCCAACACAATATCAATCTAGATGTGTGTTTTGTAATAGATCTGATCATGAATCTTTTAAGTGCACCTACAATTCGGTTAATAAATCCAAACAACAACAGAGACCGCTGAATCCTGTGTATCAATCCCGTACACAACAGCCACAAGAAGTAGCTAGTACAACACAAAATCAAAAGAAGGTCACAGTCCCACAAAGAACGACAAGTAATACTAACCAATTGTTGCCTAGAAACAAGAATCTTGCACATCTAAGCTACATTGATGAGGAAGCATCTTGTTCTTACAATTCTTCGTGTTACTCGGAGGAGGCTCCCACCTTCGATTCTTATGCAGATCTCAAATCACCTACCCAATGTGGCTATGTTGTCACACCAGCAGCCAAACTTAACGGTAGTTAGGTCTGTGAGAAACAGGGGTTATCAGAGTTACTTCTTGATGACAACGGCTTATAATCGATACAAACCTACCTTGAAGGATTTCTCATTCAACATTTCGAGGAATAGTAGCCACACGTTTCGTCGTGCCTTTGGCCACCAAAGATCTGATGGAGTTTGGATTTCCAGAAGGACCACACAAAATCACGAAGAAGCTGAAGGAGTTAGAGAGTACTCAACATCTCCATTCCTAGACACCTCAGTGGACAAGTACAAGAACAATGATGACTACCTGTTAGAGGCCATCAAGAGCAAGGATCTGGCTGCAGCATGTGCATACCTGACCAAGTATACACATAAACAGAGGTCGAAGATGAAGCGCATTTCCATGTTAGTTTTTTCGCTACTAGCAGAATCACTTGTGCAAAGAGTCGCACTCTAGAACTGGGCTGGCAAGATAGCAAATTTTCTTCATGAAAGAATCAGCAAGAAGCAGACCTTTACCACATTAGGTTATCTGCTCTGTGACATTCAGGGGGCAACAACCGGAGGAGAGGCTGAAGAGGAGCAGACACCACTCGCAAAGGAGAAGGAGCAAGAGTGTGCAAAGGGTAAAAAAACTCATCAAGCACAGAAGGAGCTTACTCTCCAAGACCCCTACCCATTCCAGCTCAAACACAAAAAACAACAAGTCTTAATCATTGACAATGCTTCCACAATGAAAGAAGACCAAGATGATGGCCATAGACCGAGGGCACAAGACTCAGACATCTTCGAGCATCACAAAAGATGAACAGAGCTCGTCTAAGTCACACTCGCAAGCCACTGGCTTCTACATCCAGAGCACTGCAATCAATGATATAGTTGTAGTTGATAGCCGAGCCATGGATCTAGCAATTGAGGGAGAGCAGCAAGTAGGCAGAGAGCAAGCAAAAATAGCCACTACAGAAGATGGTCAGGTGCAGGCTAATAATGTGGAAGTGGGAGAGGAGCAAACAACAATAGCATCAGCCGAGGAGAAGGTACCAGAGGTAAATCCTACAATGGAGTCAACCGAGCCATTGCCAGTCTCTCTCTCACACCCATGCCATTATTATTGATGTTGATCAGCTTGATTACTTTGACACTAATGATGTGTTCGAAAACGTTAATGAATAGTTTGATGAATGATACAAGTGCCCTAGTCTATAGTGCCAAAGTAATGCTTTATTAACTAAAACAAAAGTATTCAAGGCTTATCAAAGAGGAGTTAACTCCATTGAGAAGACCCCTAACTCAATCAATTGCTGCCTTTCAGACTTATATTTTAGCCGCTCAGACATAGCTTAGAGTACGTGGCTTCGATCTGCAACTTGTTGTACTCATTTACATCTGTTTTGCTTTCATACATAATCAATACTATCTTTTATTGCGTTCAACTTCGTCTCAAAATGTATGTGTTTCTGTAATTCTTCGCGACAGATTATTTGTTTGATAATTGAATGCTCTAAATGTTTGGCTCGTAATCATTGTAGTACTAATAATCTCAAAGTTAGTTACTATAAGATCAAACATGATTTTTATCACTATTGTTTTGTTCAAAATTGATAGGCATAGTCATGCATAGAGAAAGAAGAAGATAGTCTATTCCGCTGCGCATGACAAGTTTTCTTTCTTGTCGTTCGAATTATTTTTTATTCGATTCTTTTAGACCTATCTTTTACACACCTCTTTCCAACATGGTATCAGAGCGTTGATTCTTCTTCAAGGCCTAATACTATCTCAGAGCTTAAGCTCTTATACTTGATATCTTTCGCGATATCAAAGTATTCTTCAGTTCGAATCAATTTGTTTCGGTATCAGACAATTTATTTTCAATTGTAGCACAACATGGTACATAACTATTTACTTCATTAAACAGAAATCAGAAGCTTTCATCAAGTTCAAACAATTCAAAGAGCATGCAGGAAATCAAATTGGCAAACAAATCAAAGCACTGAAGTCCAACAATGGGGGAGAATACATCTCTACCGAATTCAAGGAGTATTGTCTTAACAACAACATTGAACGACAATCAGCTAAACGATTTCAGATCAAGCCTACAAGTTGTTCGATCCCATCGAGTCAAAAATATTTACTAGTCGGGATATCATCTTCATCGAAGGTCAGTTTATCGACCTCACAGGAAAAGGCAGTGCCCATGTAGCCGACCTGTCAGATTCTTCTGACATATTGAACTTCTCAGTTCCTCAATTGAGTATTCTCATTGAAGGTCCAAGCTCATCTACTCTTGACAAACAACATGTCAACAGCGAATCCGAAGATGATGATGTTGCAGTTCAACAACTACAGTATGATGAAAATGATCAACTTCCTCTATTTCCTAGAAGATCATCAAGAGCTAGCAGACCACCTATAAGGTATATTGATGAGTCTGCAACCTACCTTGTTTACGAGCCGACGACTGTCAAAGAGGCACTCAGTCAGCCCGATTCTGATCTCTCGAAAGAAGCTATGGATAAAGAGTATTCATCTCTTATCAAGAACCAGACATGGACGATTGTCAAATTACTTGCTAGCAGAAACGTAGTTGATTGCAAATGGATTTTCAAAATCAAGTACAACGCAGACGGAAGCATCGACAAAAGAAAAGTCCGACTTGTCGCCAAAGGATTTTCTCAAGTATACAACATCAATTACACTGAGACTTTCAGTCCAATAGTCAAGCATTCTACTATTCAACTTTTATTATTGTTTGCTACTGCAGCAGATTTAGAAATACATCAAATGGATGTACAGACATGAATTCTCAATGGAGTTCTCGAAAAACACATTTACATGGTGCAACCCGAAGGTTATATTATTGAGGGTAAACACAATCATGTGTGTAAACTCCATAAGGCACTTTATGGCTTGAAGCAATCTGCTTGAGCATGGTTTCAAAGGATCAATACTTTTCTTATTGATCACGGCTACACACCTAGCTCTTCAGATTCAAATGTTTACTTCAAGACAGTGCGGCAGTCTTTTATCATTATCACTTTGTATGTGGACGACACATTGCTCTTCAGCAACAGTATCGATCTGATAAAAGAAGACAAGTCAATGCTATCTTCTGAATTCGACATGACTGATCTGGGCGAAACTCATTTCTGTCTTGGTATTCAAATCCACACAGAGAGAAATTGAACGCTGATCTACATTACTCAACAGAGGTACATCTACGATATGTTAGTCAGATATAATTTGGTTAATTGCAAGTTAGCTCTCTCACCAATGGAACTAAGTCTCAAATTGAAAAAGGACCAGTGTTTTTAAACAATTCAAGAGAAGAAGCAGATGCGTGAGTATCCTTATCATTCGATAATAGGATCTCTTATGTACGCAATGATCTATACCAGGCCAGACATAGCTTTTGCAGTCAGCTCCCTAAGTCAGTATATGACCAGCCCTGGTGTAACACACTGGAAGGCTTTTATCAGAGTCGTGAGATATCTTCGAGCTATTATGGACTTTTGCATTTGTTATGAAGCAGTCGACAATGACAAACTCAATTTACTCATTGGTTTTAAAGATGCAAATTCGACATGAGATGTAGACACTTGTAAATCCACTTCCGAATTTACATTCTTCCTCAACAATGGTCTAATTTCCCAGAACAATTGCAAGCAACCTTCGATAGCTCTATCTTTTACAGAATCAGAGTATATCACAAGCTACAAAGAAAACAATTTGGTTGAGAATCTTACTTTCAGATATTAGTCTGAATCAATATGCTCCGACATTATTATTTAGTGATAATCAAAGTGCCATTGCCTTGTCAGCCAACCCTACATTTCATTCTAGAAGTAAGCACATTGAACTGAAGTATCACTATGTCAGAAGCAAAGTTCTCAATGAAGAGGTCAAATTGTAGTAATGTCAAATGCAAAATATGACAACGGATATTTTTAATAAAGCATTAAGTTTGGATGCACACAGAAAGTTCTGTGTAGAACTAAGTTTAAAGGTCAAGGCATCTATGGATTCAGATTAAGGGGGAGTGTTGGATTATTCTCCTTCCTAGTAATCGACTAATCATTTTTTCATCTTCATCCAACTGTTTATCCAGTTCTATGGATTCTCCCGTGTTTTACACAGTCTGTAGAATTACAAGTGTTTTTACATAGTCTACAAAAATACATAGAGTTTGACAACAGTGTCGGGAATTTTCTCTCACTACAAAATCCGACACTGTCGCCTTTTTGCTATAGTCAATTTTTTTCTTAAAGCGACACTGTCAAAAATTTCTAGTAGAAATGCAATGTCCTGATTGATTTTCACATTTTTCGTCTGTCAAGAATTACGAGTAAAACTGCAGTGTCACATTTTTCGCATTTTTGCAAAGTGCCTCAAATGTTAACGAAATGACTTTGGCAAAGTGTGCGGCTACCCCAATATTCTAGAAATGAGATTTTGCAACATTGTCGTATTTCTCACAAAAGTCGCGTTGTTCGCTTTCTCCCTGATGTCAGTTACGTTCATTTCTATAGAGTGACAATCACGTTCATTTATGCAGACAAACTGTTTATGGCCAAATGTCACCGCTTATCAGCAAGCAACTCCTGAGAAAAACTGGATGAATGCCAACAGACTCCAGCCAACTAGCAGCCGCATTTGACAATTTAATTGCTTAGTATAAATAGTTGTTTATATTTCAACATCTTATTTTAAAGATCAAGTATTGAATAGTTAGCTTTCTCTCAAGCCTGCGAGCTTGAACACTCTTGGGCATTCTAGCTTAGTTCTTTAGAGTTGATTACAGATTGCTATTGCGCTTACTGCTTATCAGTAGTTTCACTTAATTCAGACTTATATTTTAGCCGCTCAAAAATAGCTTAGAATATGCGGCTTCGATCTGCAACTTGTTGTACTCATTTATATATGTTTCACTTGCATACTGAATCAATATTATCTTTTATTGTGTTCAGCTTCATCTCAACATGTATGCATTTCTGTAATTTTTTGCGACAGATTATTTGTCTGATAATTCAATTATTTAAATGTTTGGCTACATAATCACCATAGTACTAATGATTTCAAAGTTAGTTACTATAAGATCGAACATGATATGGATTGTCCTTACGATCCTAATTCCACAAATGACTATCGACTAGAGATGGTATCTCCTTCCACAGAGCAAGCAAGATACAATAGGTACTCTCGCATGAAATCACAAATCCATGAGCTATCACTATTGTTTTGTTCAAAATTCATAGGCGTAGTCATGCATAGAGAAAAAGGAAGATAGTTTATTCCGCTGCGCACGATAAGTTTTCTTTCTTGTCGTTTGAATTATTTTTATTCTATTCTTTTAAACCTATCTTTTACACACCTCTTTCCAACAAGATGATGATCCTCACAAGAGCAAGCAAGCCAATACTATGCACACTACTCACTAGCAATTCACTAGAGAATAAAATCCAACAACAACACAAGAAATCTCCCCTCCTTTGGGCGCCCTACCCCTCTCTTATAGATGGCCTATGAATCACTCCAAAGCACTATGGAATGTACACACAAGCCAATAAGAAAAGGGAAGGCAAAGGAAGAGCCAAGAGTCTTCCATACCTCATGGAATGTCAAAACTGAGAATATTGAGTTTGTCATTGTCGACTGCTCCATAACAAATGCATAAGTCCATAGTAGCTCTGATATCATGTTAGAAAGAGGAATGACAATTCGATAATTCGATGACTATTGACGAACTATCGAGTGCAGGGGAACGAGTCTTCTTTCCTAGTGCATGACTACGCCCTATCAATAATTGAACAAAGCTATAATGACAGAACTCACATTCAATCTTTTAGCTTTTAACTTTGAAATCGTTAAGAGATTTATCAGTTGCAAATGACTACAGAGAAGCAATATACATTCTGATATGATACTGAATGCAATATAAAAATAGATTGGTTCAATAAGTAGGATGTACAAATCAGATGATGAGAGCACAAAGCAATAGCAGATGAAAATCCCGTACTCTAAACTATCTCTGAGTAACTGAAAACTATGTCTGATGCACTTCCACTAGTAAGTAGTAAGATCTAAAAGCAATAATGTAATAGAGCTCTAAAACCTTTCTAGAGACTATAGAAGTCTTTCATGATCAACTATTTATTCTAGAGTAGTTTAAGCTTATCCGGCATGACAACTAATCAAAGGGCAAGTTTTTAGCTTCATATTAGGTAGAACAGTAACTGTCATCCTTCGACATGTTTGACACCTTCGGCTTTCGTCGGAGGTTGTTCGATATGTCGGAGCCACCTGTTGAGCGATTCTCGAGTACTTTTGCAGACTGTGTAGAAACACTAATAAAACTGCAGAACTGGATAATGAAATGGATGTAGATTAAAGGTCAATTATTTGGATGAATCACTCCCGATAGTAGAATAATCCAACACAAAGGAATGGATCTAAATTAGCTATTGAATAAAAAAAAAAGAGGATAGAAATCCAATATGAGAAAAGTATAGATTTAACACATGGATCACATTAGATCTATTAGTTATGACCTAAGCTTGTCCCTAGAGTTATCGCTCTCAGATGAGAAGGGAAGCTTATCACTAACCTGAAAGGGTTGGTAATGTGTTGTTGAACCGTGTTGATCCTTCTGCTTAAATCAGAGTCATGTGCGAATCTTGTATATCCATTTCAATGCCATACTAGACATCCAAATAAATGAATTCTCCAGTATTTTCTAGTGAAGGATACTTTTTCTATTAAGATTATAGGAGAAGTAGATTGATCAATGGGATCTCTAGAAAAATCAGATTAAGGGGTTAAGGATCTTTTTGGAGGGAGTGGAGGTTCTAGGACCATAAGGATCTAATTGACAATGGGAGGTTTCGATAATTTTTTGATGTCGATCTAAAACCATTGGTGAAATGTTATGGGGTATTTTGTAAATATCTAAGATCTAGTTAGTTAGGATCCCAATTGGGTATCTCAAAATTTACAAAATCGGAAACCCTTAAAAATTTTTTCAATTTTTTGAACCGTTCTTAGAAATTTCTCGAATACTAGACATCAGATTAACTTCATATGATTCTTTCCAACTAGAAGTTATTTTTCTGAAAGACTGTCATCCTCACTTTGTCTCTTATGCATAGGTGGATTTTAGATGGGTAATGGTTATTGTCACTCAGGTTGAAAATGTTTTAAAGGAAAGTCTTGGTTGTTATAGAGTGAATCCTTTGTAGAAGGCAATTACTATTGACCTTTCGTGGATATAGATTTTTATACCTCCAACTAACTTTTATATAAACTAGATAATTTCTTTAAAAATGTGAGGTGAAGTGATGGGATAAATTCTATCAAAAGGTCTATTGGTTGCACAATTTTTTGAAATAAACTAGGTGATGTATGAAAATGTAATTATTTGAAAGATTTTTTGACAAATCTAGACTAAGATGCAAAACTGGAACGTTTCAAATAAAAGAAATTATCTAGGGATTGTGTAAAACAATCTGGATCTAGAGGTGGTTTGAAGTTTGAAATCATTATTTATAAGTAGTACAGTAGATCTATATAAGATTGATCGTGCACATATGAATATATCTCACTATGATCCAGTACATAAACATATATCACTATCTGGTAAATTCCTCCAACATCCACATATGTTAATCACATATCTCATTGAGAATCTTGTAACTCAGCTACCAAACAATTTCTAGCTCTCATGAGTAAATAACATATCTGGGAAATTTCTAAGATGAAGAACATATCCACTCTCACGAGATTTGCAGCTCAACATAATCTTTTTCACTTAATCAATCCCTCCTTGATCCTAGTACTTAAACTAAGATTAGATTGATCCAATACAGACATTACCGCTATTATCAAACTTACTTCTATCCAAAAAAACACTGGAATTAGTAACTTCACTGAATTTATTTGTTTCATTTAAATTAGTATTGTAGACAGGTAGACAATTATTGTTTAGAAATGTTGTAACATAGAAATGTAGACAAGTTATTTTTAGAACAATTACTTGCAAGTTATTAGATCTTTCTATGGAAGATTATGTCATAACTTATAAATGAGATGGATAAGAATCTAAATGTAGTGTTGTACTAATACAATTGAGATATGCACTTGGATGTTTGAGATTTCTAAATCATTGGGAATTAACTAGAGTAGATTGGTTACTCTTGGATAAAGTTAATTAGTTAACTGAGCAGTGTGAAGAGAATTCGCCAGAAACTATTTGTTTTGGAAACCCATGCATGGCCAGGGTCGCCACTAACAAGATGCATGTATCGTCCACTAACTCTTAATACGTACAATTGGTCCTCGTCCCACAATACATTGATATTTAGACTTATAGATAGCATCAAAGTTAACAAACTCTAAGTACACAGAGCTTTGATTGAAATCTAAGAAATTTTTTTCAAATGAGTGGCTTAGTGAAAATATTAGTTAGTTAATCTTTTGTGCTACAATGAAAAACATTTATTTTCCTATTTAGCAATTTCTCATGTTTAAAGTGAGTGTGAATGTCAATGTGTTTGGTTCTCGCATGGAACATCAAATCCTTTGCCAACTAAATGTCACTCTGACTGTCACTATATCTAGTCGAGGGATTTTCTTGCTTCACATCAATTTTCCCCAAGATTTGCCTTGATCATATAGCTTACTATGCTACACTACACATTGGTTTATGCTCGGCTTCTGTTGTGGATAGAGAAAATTTACTTTGCATCTTACTAGAACAAGAAAAACAATCACCACAAAACTGGAATACATACTCTATGGTTGACTTGCGATCATCATAGTCACCTCCCCAATCCACATTCACAAAACCACAAATCTCAAGTAATTCCTCTTGTTTTTTATACACTAACCCAGAGTCAAATTAAGTGCCCTTAAGATACCGCAAAATGTGCTTGGCTTCCTTCCAATGCATTCTAGTAGGTGTTGTCATTAACTAGCTCACAATACCAACAACATAGCATATATGTAAATCAATCTTCTTACCAATTGTCTTCAACTTGAGGATTCGAAAATCCTCCAACAAATGTCCTTTTCTTTTGCAATATCTACAAAATATATCCCTCTTTGACTTTGAAGCAGATGGGTCAATAATTGAATTTTTATCTTGTTCTGAATTCAAATTGAAATTCAAATATCATTATTTTTTCTTCAACTTCTTGTTGAACTTCGTCAAATGCTTCGCCGAAGTGCGTACACACCTAACTAAACTTCGTTGACTTTAAAAAATTTCCTGATGGTCATAATGAAGCTGGGCGAGGGTTGTTTGGAGGGTTTTGAGCAGCTTTAAGATTATGGTCTTTTTTAGCAAAGGATTTTTTATTTTTTTGGCTAAGTTTTGGCAAAGGAGGTAGTTGCAGTCCGTTTGAGGTCATTTTCTTTTGGTTAGTGAAAATATTAGTTAGTTATTCTTTTGTGCTACAATGAAAAACATTTATTTTCCTATTTAGCAATTTCTCATGTTTAAAGTGAGTGTGAATGTCAATGTGTTTGGTTCTCGCATGGAACATCAAATTCTTTGCCAACTAAATGCACTCTGACTGTCACTATATCTAGTCGAGGGATTTTCTAGCTTCACATCAATTTTCCCCAAGATTTGCCTTGATCATATAGCTTACTATGCTACACTACACATTGGTTTATGCTCGGCTTCTGTTGTGGATAGAGAAAATTTACTTTGCATCTTACTAGAACAAGAAAAACAATCACCACAAAACTGGAATACATACTCTATGGTTGACTTGCAATCATCATAGTCACCTCCCCAATCCACATTCACAAAACCACAAATCTCAAGTAATTCCTCTTGTTTTTTATACACTAACCCAGAGTCAAATTAAGTGCCCTTAAGATACCGCAAAATGTGCTTGGCTTCCTTCCAATGCATTCTAGTAGGTGTTGTCATTAACTAGCTCACAATACCAACAACATAGCATATATGTAAATCAATCTTCTTACCAATTGTCTTCAACTTGAGGATTCGAAAATCCTCCAACAAATGTCCTTTTCTTTTGCAATATCTACAAAATATATCCCTCTTTGACTTTGAAGCAGATGGGTCAATAATTGAATTTTTATCTTGTTCTGAATTCAAATTGAAATTCAAATATCATTATTTTTTCTTCAACTTCTTGTTGAACTTCGTCAAATGCTTCGCCGAAGTGCGTACACACCTAACTAAACTTCGTTGACTTTAAAAAATTTCCTGATGGTCATAATGAAGCTGGGCGAGGGTTGTTTGGAGGGTTTTGAGCAGCTTTAAGATTATGGTCTTTTTTAGCAAAGGATTTTTTATTTTTTTGGCTAAGTTTTGGCAAAGGAGGTAGTTGCAGTCCGTTTGAGGTCATTTTCTTTTGGTTAGTGAAAATATTAGTTAGTTATTCTTTTGTGCTACAATGAAAAACATTTATTTTCCTATTTAGCAATTTCTCATGTTTAAAGTGAGTGTGAATGTCAATGTGTTTGGTTCTCGCATGGAACATCAAATTCTTTGCCAACTAAATGCACTCTGACTGTCACTATATCTAGTCGAGGGATTTTCTAGCTTCACATCAATTTTCCCCAAGATTTGCCTTGATCATATAGCTTACTATGCTACACTACACATTGGTTTATGCTCGGCTTCTGTTGTGGATAGAGAAAATTTACTTTGCATCTTACTAGAACAAGAAAAACAATCACCACAAAACTGGAATACATACTCTATGGTTGACTTGCAATCATCATAGTCACCTCCCCAATCCACATTCACAAAACCACAAATCTCAAGTAATTCCTCTTGTTTTTTATACACTAACCCAGAGTCAAATTAAGTGCCCTTAAGATACCGCAAAATGTGCTTGGCTTCCTTCCAATGCATTCTAGTAGGTGTTGTCATTAACTAGCTCACAATACCAACAACATAGCATATATGTAAATCAATCTTCTTACCAATTGTCTTCAACTTGAGGATTCGAAAATCCTCCAACAAATGTCCTTTTCTTTTGCAATATCTACAAAATATATCCCTCTTTGACTTTGAAGCAGATGGGTCAATAATTGAATTTTTATCTTGTTCTGAATTCAAATTGAAATTCAAATATCATTATTTTTTCTTCAACTTCTTGTTGAACTTCGTCAAATGCTTCGCCGAAGTGCGTACACACCTAACTAAACTTCGTTGACTTTAAAAAATTTCTTGATGGTCATAATGAAGCTGGGCGAGGGTTGTTTGGAGGGTTTTGAGCAGCTTTAAGATTATGGACTTTTTTAGCAAAGGATTTTTTATTTTTTTGGCTAAGTTTTGGCAAAGGAGGTAGTTGCAGTCCGTTTGAGGTCATTTTCTTTTGGTTAGTGAAAATATTAGTTAGTTATTCTTTTGTGCTACAATGAAAAACATTTATTTTCCTATTTAGCAATTTCTCATGTTTAAAGTGAGTGTGAATGTCAATGTGTTTGGTTCTCGCATGGAACATCAAATTCTTTGCCAACTAAATGCACTCTGACTGTCACTATATCTAGTCGAGGGATTTTCTAGCTTCACATCAATTTTCCCCAAGATTTGCCTTGATCATATAGCTTACTATGCTACACTACACATTGGTTTATGCTCGGCTTCTGTTGTGGATAGAGCAAAATTTACTTTGCATCTTACTAGAACAAGAAAAACAATCACCACAAAACTGGAATACATACTCTATGGTGGACTTGCGATCATCATAGTCACCTCCCCAATCCACATTCACAAAACCACGAATCTCAAGTAATTCCTCTTGTTTTTGATACACTAACCCAGAGTCAAATTAAGTGCCCTTAAGATACCGCAAAATGTGCTTGGCTTCCTTCCAATGCATTCTAGTAGGTGTTGTCATTAACTAGCTCACAATACCAACAACATAGCATATATGTAAATCAATCTTCCTACCAATTGTCTTCAACTTGAGGATTCGAAAATCCTCCAACAAATGTCCTTTTCTTTTGCAATATCTACAAAATATATCCCTCTTTGTCTTTGAAGCGGATGGGTCAATAATTGAATTTTTATCTTGTTTTGAATTCAAATTGAAAGTCAAATATCATTATTTTTTCTTCAACTTATTTTTGAACTTCGTCAAATGCTTCGCCGAAGTGCGTACACACCTAACAAAACTTCGTTGACTTTAAAAAATTTCTTGATGGTCATAATGAAGCTGGGCGAGGGTTGTTTGGAGAGTTTTGAACAGCTTTAAGATTATGGACTTTTTTAGCAAAGGATTTTTTATTTTTTTGGCTATGTTTTGGCAAAGGAGGTAGTTGCAGTCCGTTTGAGGGCATTTTCTTTTGGTTAGTGAAAATATTAGTTAGTTATTTTTTTGTGCTACAATGAAAAACATTTATTTTCCTATTTAGCAATTTCTCATGTTTAAAGTGAGTGTGAATGTCAATGTGTTTGGTTCTCGCATGGAACATCAAACCCTTTGCCAACTAAATGTCACTCTGACTGTCACTATATCTAGTCGAGGGATTTTCTTGCTTCACATCAATTTTCCCCAAGATTTGCCTTGATCATATAGCTTACTATGCTACACTACACATTGGTTTATGCTCGGCTTCTGTTGTGGATAGAGCAAAATTTACTTTGCATCTTACTAGAACAAGAAAAACAATCACCACAAAACTGGAATACATACTCTATGGTGGACTTGCGATCATCATAGTCACCTCCCCAATCCACATTCACAAAACCATGAATCTCAAGTAATTCCTCTTGTTTTTGATACACTAACCCAGAGTCAAATTAAGTGCCCTTAAGATACCGCAAAATGTGCTTGGCTTCCTTCCAATGCATTCTAGTAGGTGTTGTCATTAACTAGCTCACAATACCAACAACATAGCATATATGTAAATCAATCTTCCTACCAATTGTCTTCAACTTGAGGATTCAAAAATCCTCCAACAAATGTCCTTTTCTTTTGCAATATCTACAAAATATATCCTCTCTTTGTCTTTGAAGCGGATGGGTCAATAATTCAATTTTTATCTTGTTCTGAATTCAAATTGAAATTCAAATATCATTATTTTTTCTTCAACTTATTTTTGAACTTTGTCAAATGCTTCGCCGAAGTGCGTACACACCTAACAAAACTTCGTTGACTTTAAAAAATTTCTTGATGGTCATAATGAAGCTGGGCGAGGGTTGTTTGGAGGGTTTTGAGCAGCTTTAAGATTATGGACTTTTTTAGCAAAGGATTTTTTATTTTTTTGGCTATGTTTTGGCAAAGGAGGTAGTTGCAGTCCGTTTGAGGGCATTTTCTTTTGGTTAGTGAAAATATTAGTTAGTTACTCTTTTGTGATACAATGAAAAACATTTATTTTCCTATTTAGCAATTTTTCACGTTTAAAGTGAGTGTCAATGTCAATGTGTTTGGTTCTCGCATGGAACATCAAATTCTTCGCCAACTAAATGTCACTCTGACTGTCACTATATCTAGTCGAGGGATTTTCTTACTTCACATCAATTTTCCCCAAGATTTGCCTTGATCATATAGCTTACTATGCTACACTACACATTGGTTTATGCTCGGCTTCTGTTGTGGATAGAGCAAATTTACTTTGCATCTTACTAGAACAAGAAAAACAATCACCACAAAATTGGAAAACATACTCTATGGTTGACTTGCGATCATCATAGTCACCTCCCCAATCCACATTCACAAAACCACGAATCTCAAGTAATTCCTCTTGTTTTTTATACACTAACCCAGAGTCAAATTAAGTGCCCTTAAGATACTGCAAAATGTGCTTGGCTTCCTTCCAATGCATTCTAGTAGGTGTTGTCATTAACTAGCTCACAATACCAACAACATAGCATATATGTAAATCAATCTTCCTACCAATTGTCTTAAACTTCAGGATTCGAAAATCCTCCAACAAATGTCCTTTTCTTTTGCAATATCTACAAAATATATCCCTCTTTGTCTTTGAAACGGATGGGTCAATAATTGAATTTTTATCTTGTTCTGAATTCAAATTGAAATTCAAATATCATTATTTTTTCTTCAACTTATTTTTGAACTTCGTCAAATGCTTCGCCGAAGTGCGTACACACCTAACAAAACTTCGTTGACTTTAAAAAATTTCTTGATGGTCATAATGAAGCTGGGCGAGGGTTGTTTGGAGGGTTTTGAGCAGCTTTAAGATTATGGACTTTTTTAGCAAAGGATTTTTTATTTTTTTGGCTATGTTTTGGCAAAGGAGGTAGTTGCAGTCCGTTTGAGGGCATTTTCTTTTGGTTAGTGAAAATATTAGTTAGTTATTTTTTTGTGCTACAATGAAAAACATTTATTTTCCTATTTAGCAATTGCTCATGTTTAAAGTGAGTGTGAATGTCAATGTGTTTGGTTCTCGCATGGAACATCAAATCCTTTGCCAACTAAATGTCACTCTGACTGTCACTATATCTAGTCGAGGGATTTTCTTGCTTCACATCAATTTTCCCCAAGATTTGCCTTGATCATATAGCTTACTATGCTACACTACACATTGGTTTATGCTCGGCTTCTGTTGTGGATAGAGCAAAATTTACTTTGCATCTTACTAGAACAAGAAAAACAATCACCACAAAACTGGAATACATACTCTATGGTGGACTTGCGATCATCATAGTCACCTCCCCAATCCACATTCACAAAACCACGAATCTCAAGTAATTCCTCTTGTTTTTGATACACTAACCCAGAGTCAAATTAAGTGCCCTTAAGATACCGCAAAATGTGCTTGGCTTCCTTCCAATGCATTCTAGTAGGTGTTGTCATTAACTAGCTCACAATACCAACAACATAGCATATATGTAAATCAATCTTCCTACCAATTGTCTTCAACTTGAGGATTCGAAAATCCTCCAACAAATGTCCTTTTCTTTTGCAATATCTACAAAATATATCCCTCTTTGTCTTTGAAGCGGATGGGTCAATAATTGAATTTTTATCTTGTTTTGAATTCAAATTGAAAGTCAAATATCATTATTTTTTCTTCAACTTATTTTTGAACTTCGTCAAATGCTTCGCCGAAGTGCGTACACACCTAACAAAACTTCGTTGACTTTAAAAAATTTCTTGATGGTCATAATGAAGCTGGGCGAGGGTTGTTTGGAGAGTTTTGAACAGCTTTAAGATTATGGACTTTTTTAGCAAAGGATTTTTTATTTTTTTGGCTATGTTTTGGCAAAGGAGGTAGTTGCAGTCCGTTTGAGGGCATTTTCTTTTGGTTAGTGAAAATATTAGTTAGTTATTTTTTTGTGCTACAATGAAAAACATTTATTTTCCTATTTAGCAATTTCTCATGTTTAAAGTGAGTGTGAATGTCAATGTGTTTGGTTCTCGCATGGAACATCAAACCCTTTGCCAACTAAATGTCACTCTGACTGTCACTATATCTAGTCGAGGGATTTTCTTGCTTCACATCAATTTTCCCCAAGATTTGCCTTGATCATATAGCTTACTATGCTACACTACACATTGGTTTATGCTCGGCTTCTGTTGTGGATAGAGCAAAATTTACTTTGCATCTTACTAGAACAAGAAAAACAATCACCACAAAACTGGAATACATACTCTATGGTGGACTTGCGATCATCATAGTCACCTCCCCAATCCACATTCACAAAACCACGAATCTCAAGTAATTCCTCTTGTTTTTGATACACTAACCCAGAGTCAAATTAAGTGCCCTTAAGATACCGCAAAATGTGCTTGGCTTCCTTCCAATGCATTCTAGTAGGTGTTGTCATTAACTAGCTCACAATACCAACAACATAGCATATATGTAAATCAATCTTCCTACCAATTGTCTTCAACTTGAGGATTCAAAAATCCTCCAACAAATGTCCTTTTCTTTTGCAATATCTACAAAATATATCCTCTCTTTGTCTTTGAAGCGGATGGGTCAATAATTCAATTTTTATCTTGTTCTGAATTCAAATTGAAATTCAAATATCATTATTTTTTCTTCAACTTATTTTTGAACTTTGTCAAATGCTTCGCCGAAGTGCGTACACACCTAACAAAACTTCGTTGACTTTAAAAAATTTCTTGATGGTCATAATGAAGCTGGGCGAGGGTTGTTTGGAGGGTTTTGAGCAGCTTTAAGATTATGGACTTTTTTAGCAAAGGATTTTTTATTTTTTTGGCTATGTTTTGGCAAAGGAGGTAGTTGCAGTCCGTTTGAGGGCATTTTCTTTTGGTTAGTGAAAATATTAGTTAGTTACTCTTTTGTGATACAATGAAAAACATTTATTTTCCTATTTAGCAATTTTTCACGTTTAAAGTGAGTGTCAATGTCAATGTGTTTGGTTCTCGCATGGAACATCAAATTCTTCGCCAACTAAATGTCACTCTGACTGTCACTATATCTAGTCGAGGGATTTTCTTACTTCACATCAATTTTCCCCAAGATTTGCCTTGATCATATAGCTTACTATGCTACACTACACATTGGTTTATGCTCGGCTTCTGTTGTGGATAGAGCAAATTTACTTTGCATCTTACTAGAACAAGAAAAACAATCACCACAAAATTGGAAAACATACTCTATGGTTGACTTGCGATCATCATAGTCACCTCCCCAATCCACATTCACAAAACCACGAATCTCAAGTAATTCCTCTTGTTTTTTATACACTAACCCAGAGTCAAATTAAGTGCCCTTAAGATACTGCAAAATGTGCTTGGCTTCCTTCCAATGCATTCTAGTAGGTGTTGTCATTAACTAGCTCACAATACCAACAACATAGCATATATGTAAATCAATCTTCCTACCAATTGTCTTAAACTTCAGGATTCGAAAATCCTCCAACAAATGTCCTTTTCTTTTGCAATATCTACAAAATATATCCCTCTTTGTCTTTGAAACGGATGGGTCAATAATTGAATTTTTATCTTGTTCTGAATTCAAATTGAAATTCAAATATCATTATTTTTTCTTCAACTTATTTTTGAACTTCGTCAAATGCTTCGCCGAAGTGCGTACACACCTAACAAAACTTCGTTGACTTTAAAAAATTTCTTGATGGTCATAATGAAGCTGGGCGAGGGTTGTTTGGAGGGTTTTGAGCAGCTTTAAGATTATGGACTTTTTTAGCAAAGGATTTTTTATTTTTTTGGCTATGTTTTGGCAAAGGAGGTAGTTGCAGTCCGTTTGAGGGCATTTTCTTTTGGTTAGTGAAAATATTAGTTAGTTATTTTTTTGTGCTACAATGAAAAACATTTATTTTCCTATTTAGCAATTGCTCATGTTTAAAGTGAGTGTGAATGTCAATGTGTTTGGTTCTCGCATGGAACATCAAATCCTTTGCCAACTAAATGTCACTCTGACTGTCACTATATCTAGTCGAGGGATTTTCTTGCTTCACATCAATTTTCCCCAAGATTTGCCTTGATCATATAGCTTACTATGCTACACTACACATTGGTTTATGCTCGGCTTCTGTTGTGGATAGAGCAAAATTTACTTTGCATCTTACTAGAACAAGAAAAACAATCACCACAAAACTGGAATACATACTCTATGGTGGACTTGCGATCATCATAGTCACCTCCCCAATCCACATTCACAAAACCACGAATCTCAAGTAATTCCTCTTGTTTTTAATACACTAACCCAGAGTCAAATTAAGTGCCCTTAAGATACCGCAAAATGTGCTTGGCTTCCTTCCAATGCATTCTAGTAGGTGTTGTCATTAACTAGCTCACAATACCAACAACATAGCATATATGTAAGTCAATCTTCCTACCAATTGTCTTCAACTTGAGGATTCGAAAATCCTCCAACAAATGTCCTTTTCTTTTGCAATATCTACAAAATATATCCTCTCTTTGTCTTTGAAGCGGATGGGTCAATAATTCAATTTTTATCTTGTTCTGAATTCAAATTGAAATTCAAATATCATTATTTTTTCTTCAACTTATTTTTGAACTTCGTCAAATGCTTCGCCGAAGTGCGTACACACCTAACAAAACTTCGTTGACTTTAAAAACTTTCTTGATGGTCATAATGAAGCTGGGCGAGGGTTGTTTGGAGGGTTTTGAGCAGCTTTAAGATTATGGACTTTTTTAGCAAAGGATTTTTTATTTTTTTGGCTATGTTTTGGCAAAGGAGGTAGTTGCAGTCCGTTTGAGGGCATTTTCTTTTGGTTAGTGAAAATATTAGTTAGTTATTCTTTTGTGATACAATGAAAAACATTTATTTTCCTATTTAGCAATTTTTCACGTTTAAACTGAGTGTCAATGTCAATGTGTTTGGTTCTCGCATGGAACATCAAATTCTTCGCCAACTAAATGTCACTCTGACTGTCACTATATCTAGTCGAGGGATTTTCTTGCTTCACATCAATTTTCCCCAAGATTTGCCTTGATCATATAGCTTACTATGCTATACTACACATTGGTTTATGCTCGGCTTCTGTTGTGGATAGAGCAAATTTACTTTGCATCTTACTAGAACAAGAAAAACAATCACCACAAAACTGGAAAACATACTCTATGGTTGACTTGCGATCATCATAGTCACCTCCCCAATCCACATTCACAAAACCACGAATCTCAAGTAATTCCTCTTGTTTTTTATACACTAACCCAGAGTCAAATTAAGTGCCCTTAAGATACTGCAAAATGTGCTTGGCTTCCTTCCAATGCATTCTAGTAGGTGTTGTCATTAACTAGCTCACAATACCAACAACATAGCATA
Source organism: Diphasiastrum complanatum (assembly GCA_029204225.1). Classification (NCBI taxonomy): domain Eukaryota; kingdom Viridiplantae; phylum Streptophyta; class Lycopodiopsida; order Lycopodiales; family Lycopodiaceae; genus Diphasiastrum; species Diphasiastrum complanatum. The sequence continues at coordinate 23,989,742 of CM055104.1, read as the reverse complement.
TATGTAAATCAATCTTCCTACCGATTGTCTTCAACTTGAGGATTCAAAAATCTTCCAACAAATGTCCTTTTCTTTTGCAATATCTACAAAATATATCCCTCTTTGACTTTGAAGCGGATGGGTCAATAATTGAATTTTTATCTTGTTCTGAATTCAAATTGAAATTCAAATATCATTATTTTTTCTTAAACTTCTTGTTGAACTTCGTCAAATGCTTCGCCGAAGTGCGTACACACCTAACTAAACTTCGTTGACTTTAAAAAATTTCCTGATGGTCATAATGAAGCTGGGCGAGGGTTGTTTGGAGAGTTTTGAACAGCTTTAAGATTATGGACATTTTTATCAAAGGATTTTTTATTTTTTTGGCTATGTTTTGGCAAAGGAGGTAGTTGCAGTCCGTTTGAGGGCATTTTCTTTTGGTTAGTGAAAATATTAGTTAGTTATTCTTTTGTGCTACAACGAAAAACATTTATTTTCCTATTTAGCAATTTCTCACGTTTAAAGTGAGTGTGAACGTCAATGTGTTTGGTTCTCGCATGGAACATCAAATTCTTTGCCAACTAAATGTCACTCTGACTGTCACTATATCTAGTCGAGGGATTTTCTTGCTTCACATCAATTTTCCCAAGATTTGCCTTGATCATATAGCTTACTATGCTACACTACACATTGGTTTATGCTCGGCTTCTGTTGTGGATAGAGCAAAATTTACTTTGCATCTTACTAGAACAAGAAAAACAATCACCACAAAACTGGAATACATACTCTATGGTGGACTTGCGATCATCATAGTCACCTCCCCAATCCACATTCACAAAACCACGAATCTCAAGTAATTCCTCTTGTTTTTGATACACTAACCCAGAGTCAAATTGAGTGCCCTTAAGATACCGCAAAATGTGCTTGGCTTCCTTCCAATGCATTCTAGTAGGTGTTGTCATTAACTAGCTCACAATACCAACAACATAGCATATATGTAAATCAATCTTCCTACCAATTGTCTTAAACTTCAGGATTCGAAAATCCTCCAACAAATGTCCTTTTCTTTTGCAATATCTACGAAGTATATCCCTCTTTGACTTTGAAGCGGATGGGTCAATAATTGAATTTTTATCTTGTTCTAAATTCAAATTGAAATTCAAATATCATTATTTTTTCTTCAACTTATTTTTGAACTTCGTCAAATGCTTCGCCGAAGTGCGTACACACCTAACAAAACTTCGTTGACTTTAAAAAATTTCTTGATGGTCATAATGAAGCTGGGCGAGGGTTGTTTGGAGGGTTTTGAGCAGCTTTAAGATTATGGACTTTTTTAGCAAAGGATTTTTTATTTTTTTGGCTATGTTTTGGCAAAGGAGGTAGTTGCAGTCCGTTTGAGGGCATTTTCTTTTGGTTAGTGAAAATATTAGTTAGTTACTCTTTTGTGATACAATGAAAAACATTTATTTTCCTATTTAGCAATTTTTCACGTTTAAAGTGAGTGTCAATGTCAATGTGTTTGGTTCTCGCATGGAACATCAAATTCTTCGCCAACTAAATGTCACTCTGACTGTCACTATATCTAGTCGAGGGATTTTCTTGCTTCACATCAATTTTCCCCAAGATTTGCCTTGATCATATAGCTTACTATGCTACACTACACATTGGTTTATGCTCGGCTTCTGTTGTGGATAGAGCAAATTTACTTTGCATCTTACTAGAACAAGAAAAACAATCACCACAAAACTGGAAAACATACTCTATGGTTGACTTGCGATCATCATAGTCACCTCCCCAATCCACATTCACAAAACCACGAATCTCAAGTAATTCCTCTTGTTTTTTATACACTAACCCAGAGTCAAATTAAGTGCCCTTAAGATACTCCAAAATGTGCTTGGCTTCCTTCGAATGCATTCTAGTAGGTGTTGTCATTAACTAGCTCACAATACCAACAACATAGCATATATGTAAATCAATCTTCCTACCGATTGTCTTCAACTTGAGGATTCAAAAATCTTCCAACAAATGTCCTTTTCTTTTGCAATATCTACAAAATATATCCCTCTTTGACTTTGAAGCGGATGGGTCAATAATTGAATTTTTATCTTGTTCTGAATTCAAATTGAAATTCAAATATCATTATTTTTTCTTCAACTTATTTTTGAACTTCGTCAAATGCTTCGCCGAAGTCCGTACACACCTAACAAAACTTCGTTGACTTTAAAAAATTTCTTGATGGTCATAATGAAGTTGGGCGAGGGTTGTTTGGAGGGTTTTGAGCAGCTTTAAGATTATGGACTTTTTTAGCAAAGGATTTTTTATTTTTTTGGCTATGTTTTGGCAAAGGAGGTAGTTGCAGTCCGTTTGAGGGCATTTTCTTTTGGTTAGTGAAAATATTAGTTAGTTATTCTTTTGTGATACAATGAAAAACATTTATTTTCCTATTTAGCAATTTTTCACGTTTAAAGTGAGTGTCAATGTCAATGTGTTTGGTTCTCGCATGGAACATCAAATTCTTCGCCAACTAAATGCACTCTGACTGTCACTATATCTAGTCGAGGGATTTTCTTGCTTCACATCAATTTTCCCCAAGATTTGCCTTGATCATATAGCTTACTATGCTACACTACACATTGGTTTATGCTCGGCTTCTGTTGTGGATAGAGCAAAATTTACTTTGCATCTTACTAGAACAAGAAAAACAATCACCACAAAACTGGAATACATACTCTATGGTGGACTTGCGATCATCATAGTCACCTCCCCAATCCACATTCACAAAACCACGAATCTCAAGTAATTCCTCTTGTTTTTGATACACTAACCCAGAGTCAAATTAAGTGCCCTTAATATACCGCAAAATGTGCTTGGCCTCCTTCCAATGCATTCTAGTAGGTGTTGTCATTAACTAGCTCACAATACCAACAACATAGCATATATGTAAATCAATCTTCCTACCAATTGTCTTAAACTTCAGGATTCGAAAATCCTCCAACAAATGTCCTTTTCTTTTGCAATATCTACGAAGTATATCCCTCTTTGACTTTGAAGCGGATGGGTCAATAATTGAATTTTTATCTTGTTCTAAATTCAAATTGAAATTCAAATATCATTATTTTTTCTTCAACTTCTTGTTGAACTTCGTCAAATGCTTCGCCGAAGTGCGTACACACCTAACTAAACTTTGTTGACTTTAAAACATTTCCTGATGGTCATAATGAAGCTGGGCGAGGGTTGTTTGGAGGGTTTTGAGCAGCTTTAAGGTTATGGGCTTTTTTAGAAAAGGATTTTTCTTTTTTTTGGCTATGTTTTGGCAAAGGAGGTAGTTGTAGTCCGTTTGAGGGCATTTTCGGCCATTTGCAATCCGTTTGCAGTCGTTTGCGGCCATTTGCGTCCATTTGCAAGCATTTCATATTGCAAAGGAGGTGGAAGTGGTTCCGGTTCGTTTGTGTCCATTTGCGGCCATTTGAGGGCATTTGAAGCCATTTCAGACCGCAAAGGAGGTAGTTTGGTCCGTTTGAGGGCATGTTCGGCCATTTGCGATCCGTTTGAGTCCATTTGAGGATTTGTAGGAAGGGGTCACATTTTTGGGCCGAACGAGAGGGTTTCGCATTTTTCGCATCTGCCGGGAGGGAGAGGAGGGTCACAGTTGTCACATTTGTCGCATTTATAGGATTTTATGATTAGTAGGGAGGGCCAAAGAAAAGGCCGAGCAAGTTGCATTTTTTGGGGAGGGTTGAAGGGATGGCCAAAGGTGTCGCATTTTTTGGGGAGGGCCGAAGGTGTCGCATTTTTCGGGGAGGGCAAAAGGGAGGGGGTATGTGTCGCATTTTTTTGGGAGGGCCGAAGGTGTCGTATTTGTTGCATTTTTAAATATTGTCGCATTTATCACATTGAAAGGAGGACGCATTGAAGGGAGTGTCGTATTGAAGGGAGTATCACATTTGTCGCAATGAAGGGAGGGTCGCATTTGTCTCATTGAAGGGTTGAAGGGAGGGCCGTAGGGTTCGTATTTTATGGGAAGGGGGCCGAAGAGGTTGAAGGGAAGGGAGGGGAGGGTCTCAGTTGTTGCATTTGTCATATTTCTAGGATTTTAGGATTAGTAGGGAGGGCCGAAGGGAGGGGGAGGGCCGAAGGGGTTGAAGGGGAGGGCAGTGTCACATTTTTTCGGGGAGGGCAGTGTTTTTTGGGAGGGGCCGAAGGGCCGTGAGGGTAGTGTTGCATTTTTTCGGATGGGAGGGCAAGTGTCACATTTTTCGGGAGAGGCAGTTGTCGCATTTTTCGGGGAGGGCAGAGAAGAGAGGGGTTGTCGCATTTTTCGGGGAGGGCCGAAGGTGTCGTATTTGTCGTATTTTTAAATAGTGTCGGATTTGTCACATTGAAGGGAGGGTCACATTAAAAGGAGTGTCGCATTTGTCATTGAAGGAAGTGTCACATTTGTCGCATTGAAGAGTTGAAGAGAGGGCTGAAGGTGTCGCATTTTTTGAGGAGGGCCGAAGGGGTTGAAGGGAAGGGAGGAGAAAGTCTCAGTTGCTGCATTTGTTGCATTTCTAGGATTTTAGGATTAGTAGGGAAGGCCGAAGAGGGAGGGCTGACGGGAGGGGGAGGGCCAAAGGGTTGAGAAAGGGCCAAAGGTGTCACATTTTTCGGGGAGGGCCGAAGGGAAGGGAGGGGAGGGTTTCAGTTGTTGCATTTATAGGGTTTAGGATTAGTAGGGACCGAGGGAGTCACATTTTTCAGGGAGGGCCGAAGGAAGGGGGTTGAAGGAAGGGCCGAAGGGAGGGGGTGTCACATTTTTTGGGGAGGGCTATTGAGAGGGGAGGGAAAGGGTTGTCGGGAGGGCCGAAGGTGTCACATTTTTTGAGAGGGTGTTTCCTACAATATCACTCTCTCATTAACCCTCTCTTACTGTTCACAATACACATGCTTAGAACCTGAACCTGTCAACCAAGCAACCTACCACTTTTACTTAATCAGCCAAAAACACTATCACTCATAACAGATCTCGATCTTTGAGCATTTCCACAATGAATGAAACATGGCAAGCAGAAAAATCAACAAACTAATTCTAAACATTCAGCATTACAACTCCGACCTGTCATTTCAGTTAACTCAGATAAGATCTACTCACTAATTGTGCTTCTTACGAGTTCATTGTTCACAAACTACATATCTATATTCTCATACTTATGCAGCATATAGACTCTTACACTCATTTACAATCTATATTTATTAACCACAGAACATCATAAGTACTGAACACACAACTATATGCAACAAATAGTCTGCATAATTGATAAGAAGTATTCCAAGGGTCCTCATTCCAATGGCAATAAGCCCTACAGAAATCTGTGCATCAGATGTGCATACACTCAACAACTCCTCCAATCACTAGTCTGATCAACAACATATCAAATCGGCCATCCCACTCTAGATTTCCCGATCCTGCTCCGTTGTTTGATCACTAGACTGTTCATTCTTTGAATGTTCACACACTTCTCATCAACAACTCCGCTCCGCTCTCCAACTAGCTCACTCACTAACTAACTACCACTCCCCTCTTTTCTATCTCTTTTCTCTTTTACCCGCCAGTGAGTTTCTTGGTTGTCGCTTTCTACAACTGTATATTGTTTTAGCTCTCCAAACACAGGTCACATCAACTAGCTCTTATGTAACTACTAATTGTCCTGAACTGATGGTCTTATACAACAAGATGCCATGGTTGGGTCCTTAACTTAAAAGTTTGGCTACTATAGATCTCGGATCAACTAGCACTAAAACCACTCCTTCGGCGGATTGTGACATTGGTAGAGAATCTACCAACATTGCCCTCCACCAAGCTTGTTGCAGGTCCCCTTGAAATATCAATTTAACTTCATCAACTGGGCTCTTCGGTTGTTGATTTGATTCTCCTGCTTTTGCAAAGTGGTTCCATTGTTCAGCTGCTGACCTTCGGTTGATCCTTCAATAGAAGTCCCAGCCTATTGTCGTGCCATCCCTGTTCGAAACATCAATGAAATTTATTCTATCTCAAGGCTATACATAAAAAATGATTTGTTAGTCTATTGAGCAAATGGATTGCAAGAAAATATTGGTTATCAAAAATGGGCCACTGGATTCGGTTAAGGATGAACAAGGTGGAGAAGGAATGGGTGTTCAGTGTCGGGTGTATTATGGTAGGGGTAGTCAGATAGCGGTCTCGGATTATCCTCCCATGTCATGTCCATCTTGATCTTCCTTCTTTTTTGGTTGAGCTAGCCCTGCTTGTACCTTGCATTTAGTGCTCCAGAGCTAATTCACCTATTCTAGGACTTTTTGTAAGTCCTACTATATTTATTTTGAGATTCAAGCAGCTTCTTCTCGTAGTGGTCTTGATAAGCCTTGGTATTGGCCTTGTGGGCTTCATACCTCTGGATCAATTCCACGGCCTCTCCAAGTGGTGGCACTACAACAATATCTTCGGGTCTCACTTGGGTTAGTTCAACTGTTGTGTCATCAACCGGTGTTGCTCGGTAGAAGCTTGTGCGTCTTGTTGCTTGAGCTGATCTTGTACTTGCAGGAAGCCTTCAATTTGTTGTTGAATCAATCCTTGTAGCTCTTGGTTTCTCAACTCATCTTCTGTAGCTTGTATTCTTATGTCCTTGAGTTTTGCATGGCAAGCCTCCAGGTCTTTAGTCTTATCAGCTAATTGGTCAGCCAGTTCTTCATTGTAACTACCAACCAGTGCAAGTGGAAGGACATCTCAGCATGGGATTCAAGGGCTTGTTTGGTAGTCTTCGACAGGTTGTTGATGTTACATACCTATGTAACTAGTAGTACTTTAACTCCTATTTGCCCATTTAGTGCCTGGGGGGCTAATTGGCAAATCACCCTTGGATAAGAAGTGCCCTTATGATTAAGGATAGGTGCCTTTAGATTAAGGTACTAGTGTCCTTGGATAAGGGCAGGTAGGTGACTATGCCTTGGTCGGAGGTATGGAACCTAATGAGGTGTTAGGAAGACCCTACCTTGGGTATTGGTCATTTTCCTAAACCTTGGGCCTCAACCTTGAGCCACAATTAGGCCTTGGGCGAAAGTTTGCCATCACTTGAGGGTCATGGAGATCTCGTAGGAGGGCGCACCTACAAGAGTCTCTCCCCTAAAAAACCCAAGTTAGAACCAAGAACCATGAGTTATGGAAGGTGTCTTTTGACATTCCATGAGTTATGGAAGGCTCTTGGCTCTTCCTTTGCCTTCCTTTTTCTTATTGGCTTGTGTGAACATTCCATAGTGCTTTGGAGTGAGTCATAGGCCATTTATAAGAGAGGGGTAGGGCGGCCAAAAGAGGGGAGATTTCTTGTGTTGTTGTTGGATTTTATTCTCTAGTGGATTGCTAGTGAATATAGTATTGGCTTGCTTGCTCTTGTAAGGATTATCATCTTTGGTATGAGACTTAGATGGGGGTAGGATCTTGAGCATGCTTGTGTTTGTGATGGTAGTGATTGTGGTTTAGCAAGGGGGTGTTAGATAGGTATTGCTTGAAGCTTGGATCTAGCTATGGTTGGGTGGTAAATTTTTGAGGCCATGTTGTTTGTCTACTTTTGGAAGGATCTTAGGAGCATTAGAGGAGAGGCACATTGGAGGCTTTTGGAGGCATTAGTGGACATCTACTCAAAGGCTTGGTGGGCTGCTATTCCTAATTATTAAAGTGGTATCAGAGCCTCTTCCAAAGTGTTAATGGTAATTCTAAACTTCTGTTTTTTGTTGCATACAAATCTACTATCAAGCTTTCGTGATTGTGAGGTAGAAGTAGCACCAATTCTTGTTTCTAGACATTGGTGGGCTTCTTTCTAGTTGCTATTTTTTTCTATTTTTAGAAAGCTTTTTAGGCTGAGAATAAAATGGCCAGCATGCCCACCTTATGAATTTCATAGGTAGAATCAATTGCAAGTTAAAAAGTAGTTGAATTTAGAGGTGTTTCATGTTAGTAGAGGTTAGATTTTTTTTGTTTTGAAGTAGAGAAATAGAAGTTTGATGTTTTGTTGGCTATCCAAATATGTGGGCCCTGCCAATAAGAGTCCAACTTCAATTTCCAAAATTTATTTTTGAAGTTTAGTTTGTGCCTGAAGTGAAGTTACTAAATGTAGAAGTAGTTTGGAAGATTGGTCTTGTTTACACACACTAAAATTAGTTAGAAATGAACCCATATTAGGCTAAAGCTACGCTTCATTTTGAGTTTCTGTTTTTTTTCACAGAACTTCACAGCCTTTCACAAAACTTCAGGGACCTTCACAAAACCTTAAAAAACTTAAAATCTGATTTTTAGTCTATTTGAATCTTGGACAAGTGAAAATAGGCCAAAAATTTTTGTTTTTGTGAAGGGAAGTGAATTTTACATTAATGGGAAAATTGCCATTTTGAGATTCTATTTTTTTCACAGAACTTCAGTGACTTCTACAGCACTTCAATGACCTTCAAATCTGAATTTTAGTCTATTTGAATCTTGGATTAGTGAAAATAGGCCAAAAAGTTTCGTTTTTGTGAAGAGAAGCTAATTCTACATCAAAGGGAAATTTGTTTTGGTCGTGGATTGTAAATTCATTTTTCTTCTTAACTTTTGAATTTAATTAAGTAAAAGAAAGAACTTGCTAGCAACTCCTACCAAAACAAATGATAGTTCTCCATTCACATTGCTTCAAACATAGATGAAACCATCTTAAAATTTGATAAATGAAAATGGAAATTTGCCATCAAATTCAGTAATGGTTCACTATGGGTGATGATTATTGAAAACTAAAAGATGGAACCAAACTTGGTTGAGTTTTGAGTCATTTTCATGAGATTGAATCTAAAAGTTTTGAACTTTTTTGGGATTTAAGCATATGAAGTTTGGATGGAGCTTGTGATTGTCTTGTTCTAATTTTACTTTCATTGTTGATGCTTTGAAAAATAGGATCAAGATCAAGACACTCCCATGGATCAATCAGCCTAATACCACCTTTTATTTATTTAAACTTGAAAGTGTGACACAAGCTTTACAACATCTCTACCAACAAATCCAAGAAACAAACCAACAATTACTTGAAACCAACTTGAAAATCAAGCCCTTGAATCAAGATTGGCCAATCATAAAAAACATGTAGTACCTCTTCCAGTTAAAGTTTATAAAGGGGAAAAGAAAGAGAGGATCCTACAAGTTGTTAATTCATGTCTTAACGTTTGGAACAAATATTTTGCAGTGAATATGTTTTCTGAAAGTGGGAAACTCTCCACCGCCACTATGTTTCTAGATGGGAAAGCCTTAGTTTGGTGGGAGGATCTAGTAGCCAAGGAAAAACAACCACCAACTTGGGAGGCGTTTTGTTTAGTATTCAAGGAATACTTCCTTCCTTTGTTTGATGATTATGAACATTTCCAAAAATTTCAAGATTGACCATGATGAAAGGCCTTGATCAATTAATTCAAGACTTCCATGATTGTCTGAACCCTCTCTATTGTGAGATACCTCCTAAAATTTAGATGCTCATGTTTACTGATGGTTTACCTAAAGACTATCAAGTGGATGTTAGAAAGAATCATCCTATTACCCTAGAAGATGCTATTAGGGCTACAAATTTTTTGATGACACTCCTAAGCCATCTAAGAGTAATCACCCTAATGAGCAAAAGAAGAGTTTCCAATGTAAGAGAAAGGATAAAGAAGTTACCAATGAGGCATCTTCGAATCCTAATTCTAAGAAACCCAAACATCACTTCAATAAACATGAAGGTGGCAAGAAAGACCTAGCGGAAGCTCCAAAGAAGAATCTATGCTTCAAGTGCAATGGAGAGAGTCACCTTGCACGAGATTGTGTCAAGAACAAAGCCTCAACTTCAAGTATCATACCTCTAAGTAATGAGATGGATATTTGTTTTCTTAGTTCAATGTTTTATGGACCTAATGACCTAATTTGCATTAAGGGTAAAATTGGAGGACATGTTGTTAATGTACTTTTTGACAGTGAATCCACTCATACTTTTATAACTGCAAATTTGGTGCAAATGCTAAACCTTCCTATCAAAAAAAGTGAGAAGAAATATTGTGTGACAATGGCATCTAGATGTAATTTCGAACCCATGGATTATGCGATTCCTAATGTACCATTGCACATACAGGATTATTATGAAAAGCTTGAATTCCATGCCATCAATTTGGCAAATGTGGATGTGGTTCTTGGGCAACAATGGCATTATGATAAGAATAAATCATTGAAAATTGATTTTGTTGAAAAATCTTTAACTTTTATGCATGATTGTTCTTTAATAAAGATTAGTGCTAATTTAAGTGATGTTACTACTATTAAACCTTACTCTAAGCGTGAGCTTAATTCTTTAATAAAAAACGTAGAGTACAACGATTATTTATGTTTTCACAAGAACTTGATTTGTTGCAATGATATAATTCTTAAACTCAATGCCACGAATATACCTAGTGAGAACACTCCTGAATTTGAAGCCTATAGTGAACTTAGACATGAATTCAATGAGGCTTTTCTAGATCTTTCTATAGGTTTATCACCTAAAAGGTCTGTAGATCACAAGATTGACCTTATACCTAGGTCAATTCCGATTGCACAACACCCTTATAGGATGAGTGCATTGGAAGAGGCTGTTAGCGGATTCTAGAAAATCCCCAGATGCCGAGCCAAGCTGAAGACACAAAATATCTCTCACCCATGACCGAGGAGGTCTCAGAAGGAGGAGAGCAGAAGAAGCTGAGAGCCGAGCATGAGAGCCGAGGATTACTAGCTAAGATGACAGTTATTTTCTATGTGAGCCTACATGGTGTATCCCAGAGAAGGAACGACCATGTAGGAGCTAGTAATGTTTCCTAGACAATGTAAATAAGTGTAGACCCCTTAGAATAATTTAGAGTGAGCCACCTTTTGATGGTGACCTCTAGTGGAAGGGCAATTTTCACATGTAATTTCTAATTTGGTGGAATTGCCACTTGGGCTCCACATGGGCAGCCATCTTGCTTATTTAAGAGGCCCCCTCTCTTGTGAGGGAGCCTTGATTATATTGTCGATTCCTCTTGAGTGAATAAAGAAGATCTTCCACGGGTCCTTGATAATCGTGAAGCTCCTTGTTCATGAAAATCTCTTGAGTGAAATTCCTATGAGCATGTTTTGATTTCCTTTGTGTTTGTGGATTGATTAGATTTCCTGCTTACTTTCTTGCTTTGTGGAATGTAGATGTGGATTAACTTTCTTGTTTCTTGATTTTGTAGTTTCAGCATGCAACTAAACTATAGAGGCTGAGATTGTGGATCTGATTTGCATATTCAATAACAATCCTGTCCTGGATTGTTCTTGGGTATTCCAAGCATCAAGAAATGGGTGTTTCTTGATTCTTGGGCTGCTAGAATGTTGTTAGAGAGCTAGTTTTCTTGTTTCTTGTTCCTTGCTGAGTAGCTTAATCTTGTCATTGCATTATTCCCTGATTTCCTAAGTTTGGTAGATAGATTGTAGATTTGCTCTCTGATTCAGAACGTTGATCTATACTGAGCTAGGACTGGTTGCATGGCTTGTAAATGCATGTAGCTGAGTAATGTAACCGTTTCTCCTCACTAATAGGTTGGGAATACACGACGTAACTTGAGAAATACTTCTGCCTGGAAACCGTTCTAACAAGAAGATTAATCATAGACTGCTTCTAATCTTGGTTGACTGTGTTGCATTTATGTGCATGAGCTTAGTAAGGAGGAAGCACATAATTTTTTACTGGCATTGAGAATGTCTCCGAACTGATGTGACCCATTCTTATTGTTGGGTGGCAGAGTGGTGATTGTTCAGCTGGAAAAGCTTTGATCTGGAATTGTTTTTATCCAAACGAAGTTTGAGATACAATCGATGACGACATGATAAGTGAGGCCACAACACCGCCCACTCAAAAACCACAAAAACCTCGGTTACAAAAAAATAAAATTATCGATACAAAATTAATCGAGCGTCAAAAACAAACCCGTGAGAAGCTTAAGCAGCCGATTCAGTCCTTGTCTAAAGAGACAGAGACCAAACCATCAGACCAAGCTTCCACGTCTGGTATTGAACGTTGTTATCCAATTACCACAGCCACACCGGGAACCTATACCAAGTTCCAACTCCTTTGAAGGACCAGCTAAAACGATGCCATTAAACGTAAAAGATCTTGATGAGGAGATGGATCGCATAGTTCATGTTGGTGCGCACCTTTCATCTGAACAACTTTCTGATCTGAAAACTTTACTTCGCAAATACAGGGATGTATTTGCATGGAACTATACATAAATGAAGTAGTGGTCCGTACGATTCCTTTAGAAGACAACGCTAAGCCTGTTAGGGCTAAACCTTACAGAAGTAACCTCGTCTATCGCGAGAGAATCGATGAAGATATTAAGAAATTGCTGGATGCTGGCTTCATTTATGAAGTCCAACATACTGATTGGGTGTCACCCATTGTGTTTGTACCCAAGAAAAATGGCAAACTTCGTATCTGTGTCGATCTCAAGAACCTTAATGCAGTTACAAAGAAAGACCATTTCCCTTGCCTTTAACGACCAAACCTTAGAGGAAATGGCAGGAGCTGAAACTTTCAGCTTCTTGGATGGATTCAGCGGTTATTTCCTTGTTCAAATAGCCCTTGAAGATAAACATAAAACAGCGTTTGCCACAGAGAACGAGGTTTATGCATATAATGTCATGCCTTTTGGCTTATGCAACGCCCCTTCAACGTTTCAGAGGGTCATGCAACTGGCCTTCCAAGACATGTTACATCGGATTGTCGAGATTTATCTCGACACCTGAGTGTACATTCCTCAGCCGCAACGCATCTTGATGCACTGGAGAAAATCTTCATTCACTGCTGTAGATTTGGAGTTTCACTAAACCCTGATAAGTGTCAAATCTAGGTCACCCATGCTCGGACATATAATTTCAAAGGACGGTATTTCTACCGATCCTTAAAAAATCAAGGTCATAGTCCACCTAGCAGAGAGGTAGATCATGTAATAAACCTAGTATCAGGTACAACACCTATTTCTACACCTCCGTATCGGGTCAGCCGAACAGAGGATGAAGAAATAACTAGGCAGTTAACAGACTATCTTGGGAAAGGCCAAATTCAGACCAGTAGTTCACCACACCAATCCTATTGGTGAAAAAGAAAGAGGGGTCTATGCGTCTTTGCGTAGATTACAGAGCCCTCAATAGAGTCACAATTAAGAATAAATAACCTATGCCTCGGGCAGACGAGTTGTTTGATCAACTCGACGGGGCTAAGTTTTTCAGCAAAATAGACCTCAGATCGGGATATCATCAAGTCCGTATAAAATCGGAAGATGTCTTGAAAACATCTTTTAGGACTCGTCACGGTCATTATGAGTTTAAGGTGATGTCATTTGGGCTCACAAATTCTCCAGCTACCTTTATGACCTTGATGAACAGTGTCCTCAGACCATACTTGGGTAAGTTTGTAGTCGTATTTTTAGATGACATCCTCGTTTACAGTAAAACGAGGAAGGAGCATCTAAAACACCTCAGAAACGTGTTTCGACTGTTCAGGAAGCATAAGCTCTATGCTAAACAATCCAAGTGTGAATTCTTCGTTGAAGAAGTAGCATATTTGGGTCACATTATCTCTTCAGATGGGATTAAGACAGACCCAAATAAGGTTAAAGCCATACTCAGTTGGCTGAGACCTCAGAATATTTTGGAACTTCAAATCTTTCTTGGTCTGGTGGGATATTACAGACGATTTGTCAAGGAATATGCTCAGATAGCAGTCCCTATGACAAATATCCTTAAGGGGAAGGGGAAGGAGTTCATTTGGGAGTCCGCACAGTAGAAGAGCTTTGATGCTCTCAAAACAGCCTTAGCTACAGCACCAGTTTTAAAAGTCGTCGACCCCAATCAGCCATTTGTGGTCGAAACAGATGCTAGCGACTTTGCAGTAGGTGCTGTGCTAACTCAGGGCGAACGACCAGTTGTGTTCGAGAGTAAAAAACTCGAGCCAGCTCAGACTAGGTATAGTGCCTATGAAAAGGAACTCTTTTCTATAGTCCATGCCCTTAAGACTTGGAGGCATTATTTGTATGGTGCCAACTTTGAGGTCCTGACAGACCATGAGAGTCTCAGATACCTTTGCAATCAACCTGAGCTTAGAGGTCGGAAAGCTCGTTGTGCAGAGTTGATGCAAGAGTTTGACATGTCTATCAGATATAGACGTGGAAAATTCAATACAGTAGCAGATGCCCTTAGCAGAATGCCTATGATAAACGAGTTGAGTTTTACTTAGATTCGTAATGAGTTACTCAAGTCCTTGAGAGGGAAATGCCAGCATGATACATTCTTCTCTACTATCTGGAACTCAGTCCAGAACAGACAGTTACAAACTCCAAAACCAGTTCCTGGGGCTGGTGCCAGTTCATCCAAGAATACGGCAGCTTCCGTTGAGGATGATGATGAGTCCGAGTATACGTCGTCAGATGACGTTGAGGATTCTGAGCCTGTATTACCCAAGCAAACCCTAGAGGTTGAGGGTCAGTTGACTCCGAGATTCAAATGGAAACAGTATTCCATTCAGGATGAGTACTTGCTCTATAAAGATAGAGTATGTGTCCCCAATTCAGAGGATTATAGGCAGCAGATCCTATATGAATGTCATGACAATCCTAGTGCGGGACACCCAGGCATACAGAAGACCTATGAGCTTCTTTGTAGGCAATTTTTTTGGCCCAATATGAAAAAGGACGTCCACCAGTATGTACCCAGTTGCCAGAAATGTCAAGTAAATAAAGCAGAGCGTTTAAAAGCAGGAGGGTTGTTGCATCCCTTAGATATACCAGCTGGTAAATGGGAGAGTATCTCCATGGATTTTATAGTAGGCCTGCCTAAAACCCAAAAGGGTAATGACGCTATATGGGTCACAGTTGACTGTCTGACCAAAATGGCTCATTTCATTCCGACCAAAACAACCGTTAGAGCTCCAGAGTTAGTGAGGTTGTTTGTAGACGGGCTATTTAAATTGTATGGTCTACCTTCCGGCATAGTCAGCGACCGGGACAGTAAGTTTACTGGAAATTTTTGGAGGGCAGTATTCCATCATTTCCATACTAAACTTAATATGAGTACCACCGACCATCCACAGACGGACGGTCCAACAGAAAGGGTAAATCAAGTGCTGGAGGATATGCTACGTGCATACGTCAACAAGAAGTAGACTAATTGGGAGGAGTATCTCTCGATATTAGAGTTTGCTTACAACAGTACCAAACATTCAGCTACGGGATACAGCCCATTTATGCTGATGTATGGTTTTCAGCCACGCTCACCCACAACTGTAGGGTTTAAACAAGAAAAAGTTGAAGCAGCCAGAAACTTTTTAGAGGACCTAAACCAGATGATAGAACATGCTAAGCGTAGCATTAGGCAGTCCTAGGATCGAGCCAGACATTATGCAGATCCACACAGACGGGATGTGCAGTTCTCCACTGGTGAGAAAGTCTACTTGAGAGTCCCAGTTGACTCTAAAACCCTCAAATCATGAGTGTGTGCTAAGTTGTCTCCAACGTATTGTGGTCCCTTTACCATCAGTAGGAGACTAGGCGAGGTCACCTATGAACTAGAACTCCCACACAGCAGTAAGGTTTTTCCAATCTTTCATGTAAGTTAATTACGAAAAGCCTTAACCAGATCAGACAATCTGGTAGGGGACAGTGTTCTAGTTCTCCCATTGGATCCTCAACAACCTCCACATGAACCAGAGGAGATTCTTGATAGTAGAGAGACGCAGACTCGTCATACTCTATACCAAGAATATTTGGTTAAGTGGAATGATCAGCCTGTTGAGAATGCCACTTGGGAAAGAGGCAGCATCCTTCGCAAGATTTTTCCAGACTTTGTCTTAGAGGACCAAGACAGTTCTTAAGGGGGAGGGAGTGTTACGAGCTCGTAACCAGTGCCGAACCCTAGAGAACACAGATAGGTCAGATACCACAATCAGGGTCGTGTCCAGTGTACATGACCAACAGGGCAAGACAGTGTGAGTAGTGTGCCCCAGCATTGTCCATAGCCATGGCGGGCCTAACACAGCCTAAAGACCCTGTCAGTAGGATAGGGCCCCCAGTTGGGTCCCGACGTGCAGTCGGCCACGTCAGTGCCACGTGTCCCACACTTGGTAGTAGCATGCTATCAGTCCTCACACTGGGCTAGGAGGGGCTTACTCTATATCAAGAAGTAGGCAAGGTTGGGTGGATCAGTTAGTGTTTGCCCTACTATGGTGTTAGGATCTCTTACAGTCCCATCTCGACCGAAGCTTCCGTCAACTCTCAACCGAAGCCTACGTCCCATCTCGATCAAAGCCTCTGTCAACTCTCAACCGAAGCCTACATCCCATCTCGACCAAAGCCTCTGTCAACTCTCAACCGACGCCACCAGTCAAATCTCAACCGACGCCACCCTTAACCTTGTCTCAAATCTCAACTGACACACTTTTTCCAGACCATTGTTTCTTCCATTTTTTCACCATGTCTTCCAACCCCAGTTCCAGTTCCGACGACCCGATGCTAATAAGCTCGACATCCAGCTGTGGAAATTGGATATTACAGAGATGCAGACGTTGTACCAACAGGAAGAATCATTTTTCGAGGCAATTGAGTTCCAAATCTCTATCCTGACGGGGTATCAAAGTCCATACCTAATACATATGGCGTACACCAATTATAATGCTACGGCAAAATCAGGCCAACTCATAGTTCCCCTTGTCAGGAACTATGTTTATAGCATACCTTTTGCGGCGGCCGACTTGCAACCCTTCAGGTTCCCTCGAGGACCAAATGTTGTCACAAGGACGCTCCAGAAGATTGAGCAGACAGCCTATTTCAAATACATAGATCCCTCAGTGGACAAATGGAAGAATAAAGACGGGTACTGTATTGAGGCCATTAACGATCAATAGCTGCAAGCGGCATGTGCATACTTAACCAGATGCACACAACGACCAAGAACCAAGGTGCTGAGGGTACCCATGTCCCTATTCCACATGATGGCAGATTCACGACTGCATGCCCAGAACCTTTATGATTGGGCACAATTTGCTTCGAACTGCCTTCATGAGTGTGTTAAGAACAAGCACCCAATAACCGTCCTGGGGTATCTCATGACTCATATCACACTCCAGCAAGTACAAAATGGGCCCAGACTCCAACAACACCTAAAACTTGCGGACAAAGCATGGGACATCCCAATAGGGTCCAAACAATCCAAGCACCCACGCTCTCGGGATACTTCACCATTAGATCTTCCACCCAAAAGGGTGAACACCAGTATTCTTCCGCTGGTACACAAGCCACCAAGCTCACAACCAGATCCACAAGCAGCAGCATCAGCAACTCAACATGCCGATACCTCCAAGGCCCAGTTGCCAGACACAAGGCAACAACGCATACGCAGGAAACTTCAAGCCAAGAGGAAATCACCTGATGGAACATCATCAGAAGATTCAGCTTCAGATGATGTAAGTTCAAATGCGGCCTCTCCGACACACTCCTCACCCTTACACACCATCGACGGAGGTGATGGAGCAGCTACATCATCGGCAGCAGCGGACACGGGCACAACCCACGTCGTGCCACTAGACGAAGTCACCACCCCACCCATGTTGATAACCACACCAACGCCGCCAACTTCACCACCGGCACTTTCTTTGGGGGGGGGGAGGAGTGGGGAGTTCCATTCCCCAAAACACGGAAGCGGCCTAGCAGTTGCAAGCCCACCATCCACAGGCCCAGCAAATCCACACCTTGGATACTTCGCAATATTTTGATGTTGTGGACCTGATGGAGATAAGTGATGACGAACCAGAAAAAGAAGTCAGTCAAGAGAAAGTCTGACCCTCCCAATAACCACCACGACCACCACCACAACAACCACCATTGCTACTAGCATCATTTCTCCACTCCCTCCACCTCCATCTTCATTCCCTCCACAACGTCTATTTTTTGGATTAGCTTCACCATCTCACACCCCTGATCAGTACCCAACCATCACTAACCTTGAGAAACTCTCCGAAGCAGCTAAGCGCTCAATGGTCGGCCTATCTGAAGCAAGCTACCACATGCATTGGTTGATAAGCCAGCACCAAATGCTCGAGAATAAGGTCCAGTACCAGGACCGAGAAATTGCGCAACAACAGAAGCTGGCCAAAGAAAAAGAAAAGGAGATAGAAGAAATCAGATCCGTGATGGCCGGGCAAAAGATCACTTTGGAAGAGGTCCAACAGCAACTGAAGCACCAGATGGTCCAGATCGACCAAGTACGAGACGGGTCGTCGAGTGCAATGATGGTTGGTGCCCCTCTAATTAAGCCCGAGGACATACAGTTCCAGGCCCCATAGGCCACAGCCATCCGGATGGAGAAGTATGTGCAGCTGATCTAGGAACGGGAATCCGAGAAAAGAAATTTCGAAAATATTGCGGCCAAGCAGGAAAAGATCATTCTTGAGTCCCAAAAACAGCTAGAAGATACAACAAAGGCCCTGCAGCAAGTCTTGGACAAGGTGAACCAATTGTGGGACACGACGTGCAAGGCCTAAGCAGACGCTCTTACAAAGAACCCACGGGACGATGATGGAGATGATGGAGCAAGCAATAAGGACGGACAAACCCGACCATCAGATGGTAGCTCGGGATCGGGTAGCCAGAGAGCTGAAGCTGCTTCCGGAGCTTTTCCCCTTCCCCCTCCCACTTTTAACCCTTCATCTTATTCCACTTTTAATTTTTCTGAAACATTCATTCCGACTTATCTTGTTTCTTCATCTTCTCTGTCTTCACCACCTCCTAGCAGATTAATGGGCCCATCAAAAGGTCCAGCTGACACGTACAAAGCCCGACGAGACGAGTTCCTTCAACAACTTCGCTTCCCCGGTGTGGCGTACAATTTGTCAAACCCACCTCCTCCTAAACCTGTCATTCCTGCACCTCCCACTCCATCCCTGACCTTCCAAAAATTAACACTGACATTGGGGGTGATGACGACCTCCTGGCAGATCCATTGGAGTCAAGAAGATTCTCGCCCAGACAAGACACGAGTACAACTGAGCCATCTACAAGCGAGCGAGAAAAGGAAAAAGATATGGGCACTAAGGCCCTGGACGATTACCTGGCAAGGCCGCCACAACAACGTAGGGCAGCTTCTCCTACCAAGCCAAGGGGCAAGATGGCTGATAACAAAGAGTCAAAGAGATTCCAAAGAAAATATCCTCCCAACATGAGGGGAGGCAAAGAGGAGATCGATCAAAGCCAATACTCCACCAGGGTTGAGATCATTGCGGCACTACAACCGTAGTCAGAATGGCGGAGCAAGGTCTTAAAGGATAGCAGGCGGTTGCAAGAGTACCTGAGGACACCGGCGTGGAAGCGAATTGATCCATTCTACATGCTGCTCAAACAAAGAAATCCATGGCCGGCAGAAAAGCCACGGGTTGAGTTGGTGAACTGGGCAGTGATTCCGGGAATTTCAGGCAGAATCTTCTCGGATAACCTGAGGCTACAATTGCTAGACTTCCGGCACAAATACAAGACAAGTGCCGATCTATGCATGCAAGAAAGTGCCGAATATTGCCGATCCATGGCCTTTCTAATGCAGCAAGAATTTTTATGGGATCCTGGTTTGGATTCGATCAGGATCAATCCCAACGTATCCCTCCAGTCAAAGGAAGATCATGAGATGATGGCCCGACTATACTACAGAGCGACCTTCATGTCATCACGATACGTCACCATGATAGAACACTGGCAAGAGATGGGCTTCATCAAAAAGATACGAGAGTAATTGGGGCCACTAAACTATGGAAGTAAGCTCCGCTTCCAAGTGTTCGAAGCCCTGGGGCAAAAAATGAGCGAGCGGAAACAGACGATGAGACGACGAGGCAAGCAAGACTTGCAAGAGGTTCTCAAGAGGGCTGAAATGTAGCGGCCATTGAGAGATCTTCATTTATGTGAAACAATTTTGCGGATAATAAGCACCTGGTTTTACAAAAGCGAACGAAGATCCACACTTTTCCAAGTGCCGAGCGGAACGACATCACTTGTGTTGCATTGGGTCCAACAGATTATGGGCGGATAATGTTAGCAGATTCCAGAAAATCCCCAGATGTCGAGCCAAGCTGAAGACACGGAATATCTCTCATCCATGACCGAGGAGGTCTCAAAAGGAGGAGAGTAGAAGAAGCTGAGAGCCGAGGATTACTAGCTAGGATGACAGTTATTTTCTATGTGAGCCTACATGGTGTATCCCAGAGAAGGAACGACCATGTAGGAGCTAGTAATGTTTCCTAGACAATGTAAATAAGTGTAGACCCCTTAGAATAATTTAGAGTGAGCCACCTTTTGATGGTGACCTCTAGTGGAAGGGCAATTTCCACATGTAATTTCTAATTTGGTGAAGTTGCCACTTGGGCTCCACATGGGCAACCCTCTTGCTTATTTAAGAGCCCCCCTCTCTTGTGAGGGAGCTTTGATTATCTTGTCAATTCCTCTTGAGTGAATAAAGAAGATCTTCCACGAGTTCTTGATAATTGTGAAGCTCTTTGTTCATGGCAATCTTCTTGAGTGAAATTCCTATGAGCATGTTCTGATTTCCTTTGTGTTTGTGGATTAATTAGATTTTTTGCTTACTTTCTTGCTTTGTGGAATGTAGATGTGGATTAACTTTCTTGTTTCTTGATTTTGTAGTTTCAGCATGCAGGTAAACTATAGAGGCTGAGATTGTGGATTTGATTTACATATTCACTAACAATCATGTCCTTGATTGTTCTTGGGTATTCCAAGCATTAAGAAATGGGTGTTTCTTGATTCTTGGGCTGCTAGAATGTTGTTAGAAAGCTAGTTTTCTTGTTTCTTGTTCCTTGCTGAGTAGCTTAATCTTGTCATTGCATTATTCCCTGATTTCCTAAGATAGTTTGGTAGATAGATTGTAGATTTGCTCTCTGATTCAGAACGTTGATCTATACTGAGCTAGGACTGGTTGCATGGCTTGTAAATGCATGTAGCTGAGTAACGTAATCGTTTCTCCCCATTGACAGGCTGGGAATACACGTTGTAATCTAAGAAATACTTCTGCCTGGAAACCATTCTAACAAAAAGATTAAACCGTAAAGAACTGTAACCAACGGAGGTAACAGAGAATAAGGACGAAAACCAACCGTGTACACAGATTCAGCTGAAATTTGTGAACATAGGCTGAGGTACAAAAGCAATGAAGTGAGTATCTAGAGAAAGGGTGTGTTAAACCTAGTAAGTCTCCTTGGGCATCACCGGTTGTTTAGGTCGCCATGAAAGATGGGACTATAAGGTTTTGTGTAGCTCCACTTTCTCCGCAGCAATCACTTTGTTTCGGCGTACCATACTTGCAGGTATAGTCAGGGTGCCCTTCGTTTGGAGGCTATAGTCTTTCGTTTGGCCTGTTTGGGTTTTTGAACTGTTTCTTAAGTGTGAAGAAACTTCACCCTTCAAAAATTGTTTCAGTTTGAAGATTTTTAATGAAGTTGCAATGCACTTTGCACTTCAAACCCCTTCTTATGAAGTTCAAGTTGAAATCCAACAGATCCAATGGTCACCTAAGATCTGACTGCCTAGATCATTTCTTGGCCAGTCAACTTTAACCATTGATCACAATAGTTCTGGATCCAATGGTCATGATTATTCAGGCGCATCAAGTTCTCTTCTTGAGAACACTTGTCCCTTCCACACGCTATAGGATAGTGCGGTTGATCGCGCATTCAGACCCGCGACCTCCCTCACGCCATCTTTGAGCTTCTTCACGCTGATTTCCAGCGATGGCCACCCTGCTCATCACCCTATCTCCTCCAATGCTCCACGGCTGCCCACGGCTTCTTACAGGCTGATTCTCCTTACTAGGGCGCCCTTCTCTAGCTCTTCACATCCACAAAAACAGATTTGTATTGAGAGAAAAGAGCTTTTTTCCCTTCTTGAAACCCTAGCTGTCAAAGAAGATGTTTTTTTTTTTTTGAACTTTATCTAATCTTCTTAAGAATCTTTCTGAGCGCTGCCTATCCCTCTGAGGTTGCGCTACAGCAAGCAATATTCCGCTCCAAACCGCTCTTCAAACGGTGTTCGATTGGATTCAAACCAATCACAAACGCCAAGCAAACCTCCGAAAGAATTTCCAACTTTAATCTTTGCTTGCCCTCTGATTCAGCCAACAATCTCTAGCCTCTGGATCTTCTTACAGTTTTGAGCTATTCCACGAATCTCCACAGACTCGGTTTTGTGCTTCCTAGCCAACAAACCGTCGTGAATTCGCAGCTCTCTGTTCTTGTCCGGTGATTCAAGCCACCAAGGGCTCTGATACCATGTTAAGAAACACAGTTTAAACACCCGACCAAATCAATCACCACAACACAACATCAAGTGCAACAAGACAAGACAACAGAATAGCTCACCTCGAACTGTATATTCAACTACTCAGTAAGTACAAAGATAAAGTTGCTTAAAAGCACTCAAAGGGCT
Source organism: Diphasiastrum complanatum (assembly GCA_029204225.1). Classification (NCBI taxonomy): domain Eukaryota; kingdom Viridiplantae; phylum Streptophyta; class Lycopodiopsida; order Lycopodiales; family Lycopodiaceae; genus Diphasiastrum; species Diphasiastrum complanatum. The sequence goes on along the minus strand of CM055104.1, from coordinate 23,967,236 downwards.
CGTAAAAGAAAGACGGCCCGATAATTCTAGAACTAAGCACACGTGGTGCCGTCGAAATAAGAAAGCACTGTATAAGTCGATCATTTCTATTTTAACTCAGTCCATGTGGGTTTTTTTTATCAATGAATCGTATTCTTTACTTCTTCAATTGTGGTTGGCTCATGTGAAAGATAGTGACCATACTCATCAATGAATTGGACAGGCTGAGTTTGAATCCGTGTTGATCTTTTGTGAGGTGCTTCTCATTGAAAAATTTGATTATGTGTCGGTTGTGTCAGTTTCTCCTGAGTTTTAGATTCTTTTCCTTCTTATGAGTCTAATTGTATAGGCTGGCTACTTAAAGAAATCAAAATTGTATTTCGATATTCATCAGTATTCAGGCAAGAACGATAGGTAGAGTTTGGCTCTTTCCCTTCAAATCGATAAACTGATCTTTGAGATATGTAATATCCCTGTTAGAAAAAACTTCATAAGTAATATGATTGTACAATCTATAGATGTCATTTGAAGAAGAATAGCCGACAAAAATAGTTCTAATAGAATTCTTGTCCTGTTTTTGAGGTGTCTTTAGGTACATGAACATAGGCAGTGCATCCGAAAACCTTTAATTGCATTAGTAAAGATTTGGATCCAGTCCAAACTTCATAAGGAGTTTTGCTATTCGATAAACCTTTAGTGATACATCAACTCTACAAATAAATTGTTGTCGAAACAACATATTGCCAATGATTTAGGCAATGATGCATGGCAAATTCGACTAAGGTTCTGTTCTTTGTCTCTAGAAGTCCATTGGACTAGGGAGAATATGAAGTAGCATATTGATGTTCGATAATATCATTTGTCAAATAATACTCCTCGAATGCATTGTATATTTCATATTCATCGCCATTGTCGCTTCTGAGAGCTTTGATCTTATAGATTTTGAAAAAATGGAAGGCTTCAGAATTGTGCTTCATAAAATAAACAGCAGTTATTTTTCAAATAATCATCAATAAATTTCAAACAATTAGCACCACGTAATGATGGTGTCTACATCGGCCCAAATATAACTGAATGCAATTATGTCAAACAAAATTATAGATACATGTCCTTGATTTGACATAAAAGGCCTTCTATCTGCTTTCCTTTTATATAATTCTGACAAACTGGAGGGTTGACAATGAAATAATCAAAATCAAGAACTAAAGAGTGTTTAGACATATTTACAATAGATACATGATTCAAGGGCCCAAGTCTGTAATGTAAAATCATTTATTCATTAATCAAAACTGAGCTACTTAATACACGATCAGTCGCAAAGCAGCAATGAGTAAGCTGATATAGATATCCTGGTCTTTTTCCAAGTGCAAGGATTCTCTTATCTTTATCGAGAATTTTACAAGAATCTGATCCAAACTCTACCTTATGTTCTGAATTAGTAATTTTGGTGATAGACATCATATTGGTTGCTAGATTTGAAATATACAATACTTTTGAGATGAGTTTGCACTACACACTTTGAAAATTAAGCTAAGAGTACCTTCACCTTTAATCATATACAAGCTGCTGTCTCTAGGGTGAACGAATTCTTATGTACTATAGGCCAAATAGTCATGGAACCATTCTTGATGGCTTATCATGTATTGTGTCGCTCTAGAATCGAGGAACCATTCCTCCTGTTGATCGACATGGTGATGATTCACCATGAATGCATTATACTCATCATCATCTTCGAGGTTTTGTTGTGTTTCTGTTACTACATTAGCATTCTTGGTCCAACTGCTTCTTCTTCTTCTTGTTGAACTTGAATATTCGATAGTCTTGAATCTCGTAGTTTATCCCTTTGCAATATTTTCTAACATTCATGGATGATTTTTCTCGAAAGAAGAACAAATCCGAGGCATTCAAGTTCTTCAAATAGTTCAAAGCATCTGCTGAAAATCACACCAAGAGAAAAATCAAGGCTCTACATACTGATCGAGGGGGAGAATTCATCTCCACCGAATTCAAGGAGTTCTCCAAGGCAAACGGAATACATCAACAGTATGCAATGAGCTACTCACCTCAGTCCAATGGTGTAGCAGAAAGGAAGAATCAGACACTTATCGAAAGTGCCAAGAGCATGCTAGCCCATGTCTCTCTTCCAAAGAAATTTTGGGCAGAAGCTATCACGATTGCTGCCTATTTACAAAATCGATCCATCACAAAGGCCCTGAATGGAAAAACACCTTATGAGGTATGCACAGGATCGAAACCATCACTCAAGCATATTCGAGTGTTTGGATGCATTGCTTAAGCTCAGATCCTTGTTGATCTAAGAAAGAAACTGGACGACACAAGCAGAAAATCTACTTTCATTGGCTACTCCCTAGATCACAAGGCATTCAAGCTCTGCAATCTAGACACCCATGCAAGCTTGAAGTATTCAACTGATCAGAGTGCACCGTTGAAGTATTAAGCTGGTTAGAGTGCAGCGTTGAAGTATTCAGCTGATCAGACGAAAAAATAAGAGATTTATCAGTTACAAATGACTACAGAGAAGTATACAATCTGACATGATACTGAACGCAATAAGAAGATAGATTGATTCAGTAAGTAGCCTGTACAAATCCGATGATGAGAACACACAACAATAGCGGATGAAAACTACGTACTCTAAACTATCTCTGAGTAATTGAAAATGATTAAGCAATAAGCACTAATAGCAATACTCTAATAGAGCTCTAAAACCTTTCTCGAGACTATACAACTCTTTAACGATCAGCTATTTATGACCTTGGATTCCTTGTGCTTCCGAGACAGGATCAACATAGTGCCTTGCCCTATCCTGGGCAATTCTTAAGCTGTCTTTAGCCAGTTGTAACATTTCTAGCAGTTTGGAAATGGCAAACATCAATGAGGCAATTTTGGGCGATGCAAGCAAACTTGATGGGGCTTCTAACTACAACATCTGGAAATTCAAAATGAAGAGCATTTTGATGGAGAAAGAGTTATGGGAGATCGTGTCAGGTATTGAAGTCCGGCCAAATACCACTCTTGGTGATATGAGGGCCTTTGATAAAAAGGCACAGAGAGCATTGTCCTTGATCAATCTTTCAGTGAAATACCATGTGATCACTCATATAAGTGATGCCACGATGGCTAGGAGAGCTTGGGAAGCTCTTAGAATGCAATTTCAAACTTGCAATCCAGCTCGGGCCATGGTCTTGAAGTCGAGATTGAACGCAGTAAGGATGGGAAAAAGTGAATCAGTGAGATCTTTCTTCACCAGGATAAAGGAGCTGAGAGATCAACTTGTGGCAATTGGAGAACCAATTAGGGACTTCGAATTGGTACATACCACAATGAGCGGTGTCTCGGAAGGGCTACAGATGTTTGTGAGCGACATTGCTTCGAGGGAGAGATTGCCTACTTTTGAAGACTTCCACGGAATCATGTTGCATGAAGAGCAGCGTCGCGAAGTGGTGAAGTCAAGGCAAACCCCACAGGAGGATCAAACCTTGCTTGCTAAAGGCAAGCAGAAAGGATGGAAAAGGATTTCCAAGAAATCCAAGGATGATGATGACGAGGGAGAGTCGTCATGAAAAGGGAACGAGAAGAAGAAAGTCAAATGTTACTATTGCCACAAATCGGGTCATTGGGCATGCGAATGTTACAAGAAGAAAGCGGACATAAAAGCGGGAAAAGTGACTCAAAAAGGCAACATTGTCGAAGATGATGGAGAAGATGACGAGACAAGTGTCTTCTCATCGGCATTGGCATCCCAAGTTGATGATGGTGCCAGATGGTTCATATATTCAGGCGCCACAAGGCATATGACCGAGAAACATGATTGGTTTGAGAAATTCTCACCAATCCAGGATGGAGATAAGGTCACTCAAGCCAATGGAGAGAAATGCCAAATACAAGGTGTGGGCAATGTACCTGTGCAGTTTCCTGATGGTAAAATCAAGAACATCTCTAATGTGCTTTATGTTCCTGGACTCAGAAAGACTTTGCTTTTTGTTGGTGTAATGGCAAATCAACATCTTAAGGTTGAATTTGTCAAGGATGGATGTCTTATGAGGGATATGAACCACAATCATAAAGTGGTGGCGAAACGTTATAGAGATAGTAACTGTTGCCTTTATAAATTGGATGCTGCAAAACCAGGAGAATATGGTTTGGCTATCTCAACAACATCTCAATCTGAGTTGTGGCACAAAAGACTTGGTCATTTGAACTATGGGAGCTTGAGATTGATGGCGAAGCTGAAGATGAATATAGGGTTACCAGCATTGCAGGATGATCATCATGCAATATGTGAAAGATGCGTCATGGGAAAGCATCACAAGGAGACATTCAAGAAAGGTGGAGCTACAAGAGCTAAGAAACCGCTGGAATCTATTCACAGCGACCTGTGCGGCCCAATGAAGACCATGTCATTGGAGAAAGCATATTATTTTATGACTTTCATAGATGATTACTCTAGGAGGACATGGATTTATTTCTTGAAGAAGAAATCTGACGCTTTTACTGGCTTCAAGGAGTTCAAGACTTTGGTAGAGAACCAACTGGATGCACGCATCAAAGTGCTAAGATCTGATAGAGGGGGCGAATACAATCTGATGATTTTGAGGACTTTTGCAAGGAACACGACATCAAAAGACAATTCACACAGTCACACATGCCGCATAGTAATGGTGTAGCTGAAAGGAAAAACAGGACTATTATGGAGAGTGCACGCTCCATGATGAAGCAAATGGGCTTGACCGATTCACTTTGGTCGGAAGCGTGCAATGCGGCAACGTTCTTGCAAATCAGGAGTCCTACAGCTGCGGTTCCAATGTGACTCCCGAAGAAGCATTTACAGGAATAAAGCCAAAAATCGACAAGTTTTGTGTCATTGGATGTAAGGCCTATGTACATGTGCCAAAGGAGGAGCGAACGAAACTTGATGCCAAAGCAATCAAGTGTATCTTCGTCGGTTATGACAAGAGGACGAAGGCATACAGGTGTTTTGATCCTGTAATGAACAAGATTCACATTAGCAAAGATGTGATCTTTGATGAGACGCATAGGTATGAAGATGAAGACCATACAAGTGGTGAAAGCATCAAAAGACTTCCCACAATTTTGGAAGAAGAAGATGAAGAAGACGCTCCACAAGGTGATGCACGTGGAGACGAGAGTCGAGAGGGTGAGTATGAAAGGATACCACCTATTCAAGAGCCTAGGGGAGAGGTACTTGCCAATAGGAGCAATAAAGGAGAAACCGGTTGAAAGTAAGAGACATTACTTAGACACTCCTTGGGATACATACTCTCCACATAGTGTATCACCTGAATCTAAGATACCAAAATGGTATGAAAAGATCATGAAAGACGCAAAGCTAAATCAACCAGGATCTAGCACACAAGGAGCAGTGAGAAGATCAATGCGGGAAAGGAAGTCTCCCGATCGTTATCATGTGAACTATGCCTTAATGAGTGACATTTTGAAGTGTCGAGAGCCATCAACCTTTGATGAGGCAAAAGATCACAAAGAGTGAAAAAGGGCAATGGAAGAGGAGATAGAATCCATCCACACGCATGATACATGGGAGTTGGTTGATCTACCACTTGGAAAGAAACCCATTGACAACAAATGGGTGTTTAGAAAAAAGTTTCATGCGGATGGCACAATAGCAAAGCATAAGGCACGCCTAGCAGTGAAGGGTTATGAGCAAAGCAAAGGAATTGACTATGAAGAGACATTTGCTCCAGTGGCTAAGTGGACTACGCTACGTCTTATCATTGCCCTAGCATCTCATTCTGGGTGGAAGATCCATCAAATGGATGTGCAGTCCGCATTTTTTAATGGTGACTTAGAGGAAGAAGTTTACATGGTCCAACCGCAGGGCTTCATGGCAAAAGGGCAAGAACAGAAGGTATGTAAACTACACAAAGCACTTTATGGCCTTAAGCAAGTGCCACGCGCATGGTATAGACGCATTGACAATTACTTTCTTTCTCATGGGTTTGTAAGAACAAATTCAGATCCAAATCTTTATGTTCTTATAAACGATGATATCATTGCCTTGATTGTACTTTGTGTTGATGATATCATTATCACGGGCAATGATGAGGACCTCACTTGTTATATCAAAGCCAACCTATGCAAGCAGTTTGAGATGACAGATTTAGATCTTATGCACTACTGCTTGGGTGTCGAAGTATGGCAAACTGGCAGTGATATCAGGTTATGTCAAAACAAGTATGTGGGCGAGGTATTGGAGAGATTTCACATGACAGAGTGCAAACCTTCCATCACCCCTTGCGAAGCTAGTAAGAAATTATCCCGTATTGATGATAGTGCACATGTTGACACTACTCTATTTCGTCAGCTTGTTGGGAGTTTGATATATCTTACGACTACACGTCCTGATATCTACTATGTTGTAAGTTTGATTAGGCAATTCATGTCATCACCCACTATGGACCATTGGAAAGCTGCAAAAAGGATTTTGAGGTATGTGAAAGGTACACCTAACCTTGGCCTAATCTACAAAAGACAAAGTGTTTTACCTAAGTTGCAAGGTTATGTTGACGCTGATTGGCCAGGAAGTATAGATGATAGAAAGTCAACAACAGGTTATGTCTTCAATTTTGGCAGCGGTTGTTTTTCATGGTCTAGCAAGAAGCAAGATACTATTTCTCTTTATTCTACAGAAGCCGAATATAAAGCATTAAGTTCTGCTACCCAGGAAGCTGTTTGGCAACGTAAGTTGTTATGTGAGATTGGCATGACGTAGGTAAATCCTACTGTTATTTTCTGTGACAGTCAAAGTGGAATACAATTGGCTAAGAATCTTGTCTTTCACGCTAGGACAAAACATGTTGAGGTAAAATATCACTTTGTGCGTGAGAAACTATAATCTGAAGATATAAGTATTGTACATTGTTCTACATTGTTACAAGTTGCTGATATATACGAAAGCCTTAAGTACAAAAAAGTTTGAAACTTTTAGAGCCAAACTTGGCTTAGATCTGGTTATGTAAAAAGCTTTTACTTGTAATACTATCATGGAGGTATGTTCCATGAATAGAGTAAACTCTAAAATAAAGAGAGACGTTGATCATTGAGGGAGAGAGTTAAAATAGCAATGATTGACTTATATAGTGCTTTCTTATTTCGACGGCACCACGTGTGCTTAGTTCTAGAATTATCGGGCCGTCTTTCTTTTACGAGCCCTTTGAGTGCTTTTAAGCAACTTTATCTTTGTACTTACTGAGTAGTTGAATATACAGTTCGAGGTGAGCTATTCTGTTGTCTTGTCTTGTTGCACTTGATGTTGTGTTGTCGTGATTGATCCGGTCGGGTGTTTAAACTGTGTTTTTTAACTGAATGTCACTCCTTGAGCCAATATATGGCTAATCTTGGAATGATCCACTCGAAGGCTCTGGTAAGAGTCATCATATATGTTTAAGCTACTATCAGCCCTACATCTACTATTTAGAAACTGATCCATCCGATATCCACACATTACATGGATATTGAGATGTGAATTGGGCAAGTGACCTCGACACAAGAAAATCCACTTTTGGATTTGTCTTATTGCTCAACGGTGTTACGATATCCTAGAACAATCGAAAGCACACCTCTATTGCAATGTCCTCGACAGAATCTGAGTACATTACTGCCTAGCTAATTTTATGTTGTCCCCGAATGTGTATAAGAACTATACTGTAGGGATAGCCCATAGCCTAAAATAGGCCTTATGCCCCTATTTGGTTAAAGCACTGTCTCATGCGAGAATGGTTGTGAATGATTACTTATATTGGGTACTATAGCCGTACATGGAGAGAGCTTATTCTTAAAAGAGAATCCACATGTCGATTGGAAGCTAGGTTTGGGAGAGTATACCTATATCCCCACCCCTCTTGTGTAGACATATTTTGGATATAAATGATGAGTCATTCCCTCTATGCTCTTGCTACCACAATATTTTCTTTAGGGATGAACTTGGTGGAGTCTAATTGTTTGTTGAACTATTGGTTGGGAGCTTGATGCCATAACCTATTCTCTTGCATGCTCATCTCCTATCCAAGTGATCAAAGGGGCTTTGTGGTAGTATTAGAGGTATGCTTGGAGCTTCGAAATGCCAAAAGTTGTTTGCTTTGGGCCTAACACAGCCTAGGGACCCTGTCAGCAGGATAGGGCCCCCAGTTGGGTCCCGACGTGCAGAGTATGGGCAATTTGTTGGAATGAGTTTAATCGTGAATTGGATTTCGTGATGCTGAAAATCTAAGTGAGATTCTGGTTCCATAGATGAGGGGTTGAAATTGATAATAGTTATGTTAATTTGATGCTTCGAAAATAAGCATGTTCTGTGACTTACTAGAAAAGAGTGAATAATGAAATTCTGGTTTGTAATTCATGAAATAGTTCGCCAACCTAATCTATGTGCCTCTGCGTAGTGGTTATGTTGCTGGCTTAAAAAAGGAAATTGATGGTAATCTTGTTTTAATGGGTGTATATGAAATAGCATGAATGAACGCTCTAAAGGGTTAGATATTAACTAGAAATTTGAACTATTAACTATGAATTTGAGTTGCCTAAAATGTGTTAAGGAAGTGAGGAACCCTGCAACAACTATGTGGGAAAGTAAATGAAAGTGTCAAAATCGATTGAGGGTGGCTCTGTGAGCCTGGAAACTGTGGATTGATGCTTTCAATGGCTTCTCTGCGGGCGGTTGTAGTGTGTGGGGTTCCTGATCCTGCAAAACCAGAAAATTTTAGACTAAAGCGCTCTTCCCTCTCTCCCTTCTTTCTTGTCTTTTTCAGCTTCTGTTCACTGTTAAGAGTCGGCTGTCAAGGATGAGAGGTTGTAGAAAAGTTCGGTCCTCTGTCAGGGTGACCGGTGGGAGTCGGATGGACTGATATTCTGCTGCTGCTTTGCAAATCTTGGTTGCACCACAAAATGTTCACTGTTAAGAGTCGGCTGTCAAGGATGAGAAGTTGTGGAAAAGTTCGGTCCTCTGTCAGGGTGACCGGTGGGAGTCGGATGGACTGATATTCTGCTGCTGGTTTGCAAATCTTGGTTGCACCACAAAACGTTTGAAGATTGTTTTTGGTATTTTGAAATTTGTGGGATCTTTGTAAGTCAAATTCAACTCTTTAATGGGGTGTCAAGGGGATAAATGGAGGATACAATTGTTTTTCTTGCTTTTGGCGAAACTTGATAAAGACAGTTATGATTAAAAATCTCACTCATCTTTTTCTCTACGCTCACACACTCCCATTTCTCTCTCACGTAACCCTGGAAACCTGAGCAGCAAGTTTGGATTTATTTTTTTGGCCGTCTTGAATCTCACTCATCTTTTTCCCTACCCTCACACACTCCCTCTCTCTCTCACGTAAGCCTGGAGACCTGAGCAGCAAGTTTGGATTTATTTTTTTGGCCGTTTTGATCAGTGAAAATCCAATTCAAACGGCAATGAAAATCCGATTCCAACGATCCGTTCGAATCTAACCATTAGAAACCAACAATCCATTGATTGAAACGTGATTTGGTGAAACTATCAACCCCCTAGATACTCAAGGTATTGAATAGGAACGGCAAGAGGCGGTTACGTACAATGAATAGGCACGACGATATACTGAAAGATGACGTCTATTGAACGGTAAACCTATGTGACTATATTTCACATCAGAAGAACTAGTCGCACATTCAATGTTAGTTACATTTGCCAAATGATCACTAATTACTTCTTAGACACCCAGGTCATCCAGCATCTATCAGAGAGCAGATCTTGACCACATAAAATGCGAGATTACCGCACAGTTAAAAAAACACAACATATACACTTCACACAGTAGACTGTGATCAGACTGTGATCATCACATAGCTCTAGTATCACCACCCGATCTCAACCGCCAGTCAAGCCACTCGAGTAGATGTTGGCTCCCACGAGCAATCAACATAGGGATTTGAAGGCATTCGCACAGCATCTTTGCCACAAACCATATTGAATTGTAGCATATCACACTTTTTAATAGGGCACATCTACGTCGATCTTCATATTGCACAAACAAGACAAAGTGGTCCCTTACCAATGCATCTACTACTAATTTCACTTCTTTCACAATTACTTGTGCTTACCACGCTCTAAACATATATGGCTTTGAAACGCTAGCCACTCGACATTATTTCCTCAATTGCTGTATTACTCATGTAATTACTACAGTATTGCCATAACACTTCTACTCTACATTATCTTTGTCACAAAATTGTCCGTTCACTCTTGAGATCATCGGCTGTGGACGATATAATAGAAAATACTTTGACCTACATGATGCTCACTTCAGATTCATATTATAACAATTATCGGCAAGTCCTCTAGTCAGACCGTGGTAGCAGCGAGACAATAATAGCACAAGCCGTGATATGCAAAGATGTGAAGATTATCTAGCTTTCTGTGGTTGCGAGAAACTTTTGAAAGTTACAAGTGGAGATAATTTGTCAGATTCTCTTAGCCAAGATGGCTCAATATTGTCTGGTTCAATCCGAAAGGGCTTCCAAGGGCTCCTTGGTTTAAGGGCACTAAGATTACAACCCATATGATTGCTAGGATAAATCAGGGCTGAATAATACATTGGATAATTGAAGTACTCAAAGGTGCTGTCCGCCATTGAATTATGTAGAATTTGAGCCCACACATATTAAGATAATTTTTGAGCTACCCTTTAGAGGCTATTGGACACCATGACAATGCTCGAAGGATGCTGTAGTTTCTTACAAGAATCACGAAAACTGCCCTTTCGAAAGAGATACAATCTCGGTGTGCCTGCGATCTATCCTTTTGACATATGTAGCTATACTATTTTAGAGTTATAAAGAGCATAAAAGATACCGGATAAGATGTACACTGTTACCTTGAGCTACATCTTTCCAGGTGGCCATTATAAAAAATAATTTTGATACCAAACTTTTCTTTCCGGAATATTAGACTAATTTAGAAAAAAATCAGAGTGGCTTTTAAAGATTGCAAACATTGCAATAGCAAAACAAAACCCAAATGGAGAACAGTGTGCTTCGACAGATTTCCAAACAGATTAAAGAGAAGAAAAGAAATTGTTTCATTCTCTACAGCTTATCCGCAGCTGTCGGACTATCTTTGTGATCCCCTCAAAAAACTTGATGAGGAAGTTGATAGGACAAAAATTGATCCTGATAGCATCACCTACCTTGAGCTCGCATAATGGAAAAGCTTCCCTACGCTTGAAAATATGATGGCTACAACTTGGGCATCACAAAGTATTGACAATTCACGCGCTTTCTTCAGCAGCCCGCTCCTTCGTTTTGAGAAGGTCACCTGCCGACTTGTTGCGTTCTCTATTCTCTTTATTTCTAGCTTACCGCGTCCCATAGGTCACAGTTTTCTTTCCCTTTTGCTAATAGACTCTAATCTACTTGCATTTGTTTTTCAATCTGCAAAGATTAAAACAAGTTTTTCTCACTTTCAACAAGCTTATAGTGAAAGATTGCGGAACTGAAGATGAACCAGCATCAGCACTAAGTAGCCTTACAACAAATTTAGCAATCGGCCTTTTACGTTGAATACGAGGCTTCCAACCAGCCTGACAGAAGCGGCTGCGTATTATGTTCCTGATCTGTCTGTCCAAGTCTCAATGCTCTGCATATTCTTATACCCTAGCTTCAACTGGTTTGTTCTGTAATGGTAGTTTTTCATACGATGGATATCCTTTCATGATTCATCGTCTAAGCCTCACGTCTCCCAGCCTAATTCAAATAGGAGGAGAGATCTTATCCTTCTGTATCCAAGTGATCGCATCCTCAAGTGCCTAGATTCAAAAATTCAGACTCTTGATAGCCGCAGTCTCGCAACCTCCGAAAGACGTTCAGATGTCCAGTCGAGTCCAGCTCACGAGTTTAAAAAATAGTGCCTCCACAATTCGCGAAATTTTTATTAATTATAGTTTATCTGGGTTGTCGCATTTCAATGTGCATATACTGCGTATGTTTAGCACTGCTCAATGCGGAGACGACACGGATTGATGGGACACGTGGCCTTGAATGGGTGGTGGAGAGGTGTATGTGTGGACGACGACTTTATGACAAGTGGGAATCGTACTCGGCACTATATTTATCCTCCGTTCCAGTTGCTAAATATGTTAACCGTTATCATATACGATTTAGGGGTAATGTCCTAGTGTACATTGTGAATCTAAGGGTGAGGGGGCCTCACATCTAAGAAGCACCGCCCCTTCGGCCCCGGCCTAGCCACACGTTTATTTTATCCTTTTAAAAGGCCGCCCGGAGAGCCACGTCATAGGACAGCCATAACATTATACCATAATCATTTTTTGGAGTTTGTTGGGGACCATATATAATGACCTGTCCATTCTCTCAGATGAGCATTGGTGCCTGGGAAAGGGGTGCCCTTGCCGGTGCATGTGCCTAAGAAAAAAAGCATCTACTATTTGGGTTGTGGGTACCGTTGCTCGAGGTGAGCATGTGGCTACTCGGGATGCAGGTCTTGAGCTCCTGGGTGCCCGAGAAAAAATCGCTCTCGGGGACCCCAGGTGCAGGTGCCCGCAACAGACTTTTCCCAGGTACTCGTACATTCGGGCAAGGCCAGGGCATCGAGCCATGTGGCACCTAATCATTGGGACAAGGCCAAACGTCTAGCACATGTGGCCCCGTGATCTAAAGCCCCAACGGTGAGGAGGTGAGGAGGACCATCACGTAATTTTTGTGGCCTTGCTTTGAAAAGGAATAGTATGTGTTAAGGTTAACGGAGTTTGGAAGAAAATTAATGTTAAAGGCTAAAAATTGTGGTGGCAGTCAAAACACTTAAGGTTTGGACCTTGGTGGAGGGCTGAAATATATTGCATGCATGCATGCACAATTTGCTTTTCGGCCATGTCTAAGAGCATGCGTTTAGATATCAAACATGCATAAAGCAAAACATGAATAGTAGCAAATATGAGGGCTAAAATAGGATGCATGTTTTCCCTTGTACCACAACTACAAATATGGGCCCATTGCCACGCGCATAAGACGGGGACCAGATTTGACCCATCGGCCCTCGTGTGGCAATGGGGGGGGGGCTCAAGCAAATTCAAATTTTAAATATGCGTGGCACTGCCATGCTTGTAATTTTGGAAATTTGCCACGCGTGGCAACTTTTTCCAGAAAGCTCAGGTGTGCCACACGTGGCAACTTTTTCCAGAAAGCTCAGGTGTGCCACACGTGGCAAAATGTTTTTTTTTTTTTGAAGTTTGCCATGCGTGGCAACTTTTTCCAGCAAGCTCAATCTTGCCACGTCGTGGCAAATGTTCTGAAATTTTTTTAAATGGCGTGGCAGTGCCACGCGTGGCACTGTTACGCAGAAATATTGGAACAAAAAAAAACCCGTGAAATGAAAAAAGAGGTTATCCAAGTGATAAACAAGGTCGCATACAAACAGGTGAGATAGTTTTGTTTGTGTGTGTGTGTGTGTGTGTGTGTGTGTGTGTGTGTGTGTGTGTGTGTGAGAGAGAGAGAGAGAGAGAGAGAGAGAGAGAGAGAGAGAGAGAGCTTTGCTTGTTAGTTTTTCATTGTTTATTGGTTGATTAATGAATGATTGTTCATTGTTGGCTTTTGTAGAAGAAAGTGATGCAATTTCGAAAGAAAGGAAACAATCCAAGCAAATGCATGAGGTATGTAATGCATTCTAAATTTTGGTAGATTACATTTGAGTCATAAAGTGCATTTTCATAGTATCTTCAACATGGAGATTGATGGAACAATGATTGATGATTTTTAATCTAACAATGATTCTTTGATTTGTATTCTAACAATTATCATTTTGTTGATTGATTTGTAATCTAACAATGATTCTTTGATTTGTAATCTAACAATGATTTGGTTTTCATTGTTTGCTTTTATAGGGAGAAAAAAAGAGATGCATCTTAGAAGGAATTAAAGATCATCCAAACAGTAGATGAGGTATGTTTTTTCATCTTAATTTGATGTTTTTGTTTGTTTTTTATTGTTTGTATATATTTACAACAAATTTATACAAGATGAAATAGAAAAACATAAACAATAAACAATCATTCCATATATAATGAGATAGAGACGATCAAATACAAAAGTTTATATTCATAATCCAAAAAAATTTACATATTTGCATCTAATTCATAAAAAGAGCTTTGATGCTAATACCCTTTTTTTCTACTTTTGCAAATAATAAAAACACATCAAATCTAAGAAGTAATTATAGGCTTCTTAGTCTTCGCTCTCTTCTCTCTCATCGTCATCCGAAGCCGAATCTTGTCCTTCATCTTCGCCTTCGTCCCCTTCATCTTCATTCTCTTCTTCTCCTTGGTTTCCTCCCGTACTTTTTCCACAAAGGAAGCGGATGCCCTCTACATACATATTCACAAAACAAATTAATGATTATTAGCTAAACACATCATAAAAATGAAATGAAATGAAAATTATGCGTATACAAATTATGAGAAATACAAATTATGTAGCAAAAATTTACCCTTGGAAGTACGCCTTGTGCCGCAAGATGATCAACCAAGGCACTATAGCCTTGGCGGTATCCAATATTGTACTCGACATTTGTATACTTGCGCCCATCATCTTCAGCCTACATCAACACAAATCAAATGATTAGAAAGAAACAAAAAAATATTGATAAATAATGAGTCAATTTCGTTGACAATGGGCCAAGTTTGAGCTATCTTAATATACTAGACTTGGGATTGGTTGAGTCTAATCACTTCATGAGCTGTGTCAAGTGATAAGCAAGAAAACCACACATAGACATAAAATTTAGGTTATCACATGTAATAGGGGTTTGACAAGGGGTTGAACTTGAGTTGTCTTAGTATATTACTTGTTGAGTCTAGTCACTTGATAGAGCCATGTCAAGTAATAAGCAACAAAATCATATGTTAGGTAGCAAATTTTGACTTTCCAGAGTGATAGAGACACCAAAATGATTAGGACCAAAATTGAGTTGTCTCACATGTAAGCATTGCATTCAAAGTTACGTGAATGTCATAAACTCAAAATTATTCTAACTTGATCACTCAATGCCTTATCTCAAGTGATAGACAATAATTTTGAGCTATGTCGCATGATATGGTTCAATTCTATTGATAAGTGCTTAAAAAATTAATCTAAGTGTACTACATGATGGAAGTCCAAGAAGAAGATCCAAAGCATGGCAAAAGTGATGATGATCAAGAATCAAGCTCTAAAGGAAAGAAGAAAGACAAAGCCAAACAAAACTGCTTCTTTTGTGAAAAGAATAAGCACTTTGCATCCCAGTGCTACAAAAAGAAGAATGCACAAGATGAGAGTAGGCAAGGCAACCTTACCCTTGAGGATTATGAGGATGAAGTTGATTCATCCTTGATGGCATCTACACCAACAAGCAAGAGCTACTCCAATGACACATGGTGGATTGATAGTGGGGCTAGTTCCCACATGACATTCCAAAATGAATTCTTCTCAACTCTTGTACCTTTTTTAGGTTGTAAAAAGTCTATTCTAACAACAAGTGATCAAGATTGTAGAATATATGGAATGGGAACAATCTCTTTAAGTCTTGGATCCCCTAAAAAATTGGATCTAGAAAATGTACTCTATGTTTCTAATCTTACTAGGAGCTTGCTTAGTGTTGGGCAACTAATGGGTAGTGGTTTAGATGTTCATTTTAAGGAAGGTGTTTGCTCTATTATAATGAATGACACTTGCATTGTAAACGGATTCAAGCAAGGGAGGCTATTCAAGCTTGATGCTAATGTGTTTCTTGGAAGTGTGAACATGGTTAAGGAGGAGCTTACATAAGTGGAACTTTGGCATAAGAGGTTGGGCCACCCCAACGTCAAATTAATGGAGATCCAAAGGATCTTGAAGATTATGTCATCAACATAGATCAAAAGAAAAGTGATGTCACCATTATCATTCAATCTAAAGTAGAGAGAATGATCATACTCACTCATGATGAAGTTTTGAGAGAGTAAGAAGGAATTGAGCTTAGCATACCAACTTTTTGGTGCCTGCTTAAGCCCATACAACTTCTTTTGTAGGAAACACACATAATTAGGCTCATCATGTGGAACATATCCCTCGGGTTGCTCCATGTAGATTTCATCTTCAAGATCACCATTCAAGAAAGCATTAGTAACATCCATTTGCCACATGTCCCAACCATAAAGAATTGCAAGAGAGATAAGGGTTCGAATTGTTACCATCTTTGCCACAGGTGCAAAGGCCTCACCATAGTCAATGCCATACTCTTGAGCATACCCTTTTGCCACCAATCTTGCCTTGTACCTTTTGATTGATCCATCTTCTTTTGTCTTGATCTTGAAGATCCACTAACACCCAATTGCCTTCTTGCCTTTTGGAAGTTCCACCAACCTCCAAGTGTTGTTCTTGATGAGTGCTTGATGCTCATGATCCATGGCTTGGATCCATTCCTCCTTTTGAATTGCTTCACCTACACAAGTTGGTTCATCAAAAGAGGTAAGAAAAGCAAAGTTAGAGTTCTGCACCACTTGCTTTCCTTTTTCATCATAGGTTAGCCTTGATGGCTTATTCCTTTGCCTTTGAGTCCTCCTTGAAGGTTGCTTTGGAGTGGCATCTCCATCTTCATCCCAGACATCTTGCACATCATGATGATTACTAGGCACATCAACACCATCATCAACATTGACAACATTGGAAACATTCTCTTCATGAAAGATGACATCCCTACTGTGAAAAATCCAGCAAATTCACACGTGTGGAAAACCACAAGAAATGTGTGAATGATCTTTACCATGCTTTGTGGTGGCACACAGATCATCTGTAGAGCAATCCTGCAATCTACCAACAGATCTGAGGCTAGAGCACAATCTAGAATGCTACAGATCAAAGAAAAACTAATTCCTCACAAATAGAGAGAATACATAACCAAAATAATGTATGAAGAAGACACCAATCTCGAGTTAGAGAGAGAATATCAAAACAAGCAAAATAGCATGAGATCCAATTTTGATATTATGACATTACCAAAGCTTGATTCATCATTAGATATGAATGAGAATGATATGTACATATATAGGAGAGCCAAAATTTGTGGTACTCCTTGCATTCAATGCATTCCCTTAAAGAAAGTCGTCATCAACAATGCATATTCATCTTTTACAAACAAAGCATGGAATTGCACAATGCCTAAACTACGAAATGTCAAAATTTTACATAACTATAGGTTTTATATTTATGAGCACTCATATGCTCCCTCCATGTGTTTATTATCCCCATAGTAACCTCAACCTTATTGACAAAATTTGTTTCCTAGTCATAGTATAATCGTCGTAGGATACCATAAATCGATATTATTAAAAATTTGATTAAATAAAAAATGAAATTGGTTTGAAATAACAAAACACTATAGCTTGAATTTTGCCATATCATTTCCCCTCTGGAAATGACTTTGATTAATAGGCTTTAAAGTGCAACAAAATTGTCTTGCCAACTAACAGCTCCATAACATCGAGTCATCTAGAATCTAATCTATCCCTAGAGTGTCATTCAAGCTAAAATTCCTGAAGATTTTTAAATTTAAATCTTTCCAAAATGCATAAAAGTCTTGCATGATTTATGTTTCCTTCAGTTATTTAACAATGATCTCCCTTAGCCCTAACAAGAAAAGATAATCAACATCCCATGCTCGCTCTACGTTACATAGGAAACTACAAAGAGTCAACATCTTATACAAGTTTGTTACCTTCCAGCCCAAATTTGTTAATGGCCTCTTTTGGTGTTTACCTTTATGCAAAACAAATGTACTTTTATTGGAAATTGAATTGGCTTCAATAAATTTGATTTATCTTAGGCCATTTTGACATAAGCAAGATTAGCTTGCTTTATCTGAGTCTTAAGGCTATCC
The DNA here is from genome assembly GCA_029204225.1 of Diphasiastrum complanatum. Classification (NCBI taxonomy): domain Eukaryota; kingdom Viridiplantae; phylum Streptophyta; class Lycopodiopsida; order Lycopodiales; family Lycopodiaceae; genus Diphasiastrum; species Diphasiastrum complanatum. The sequence continues at coordinate 23,949,334 of CM055104.1, read as the reverse complement.
ACGTTTGTCTGTAGATGAGTTGCCTTTGTCGACACCAGTTTGAACTCCAAGTGCAGATCGACATACTGTGTTTGACATGTCATGAGTTTGTCCTAATTTTTAAAAGTTTTCAACTAAGCCTAATGCAAATTAGTCTATCTATATAGCCTCAAGATAAGACAACCATCCCTCACAATTGGATGACACTAGGAGAAATCCCTTAGCCAGACCCAATCCCTTCTCGAGCTAAAGATTTTATTCCATCAAAAAATTCAGCTTATCAATGACCTACTCTATTTTATCTACAACCCTAAGTGCTAAAAGGTTAGATACTATACTTATTGGATCCATCTGCCCTTCTCTGGACATTCAATCACCTCCTCGAAAGTCTGTGGTTCGCCACTGAATCCACAGAACTCTTTTGATGTGGAAGCTGAGCTGCCTGGCACATATCTTGTTGGCGGTCTTCGTGGTCTTGTTGACCTTCTGGGAGATCCTCCTGGGACAACAATGCCTTTGCCTTTGTCTGCTCTGCTCAGTCCGGAACCATTCTGTTTACAAGTATTGTAGCAGTAGGCTGCCTCTCAATTTTTCTTCTTCAGATTCGTCGTTCGAATAGAAAACGACTCAAAAATCTTCATTTTTGTGTTCATCCTCTGCTCCTTCTATCACTTGCGGCAGGTCATAGTACTATCTCTCCAGAACTTCTTAGGTGACAAGATTGTCATTGGCCATTGTCTTGCTCTCATCAAATCTGACATCTCTCACTGTTTTCACAATGTTCGTGTCTAGCATGTAGACTCTGTAGTATGATGAATTGTTGTCATAACCTACCAGAAATCCCTGCTCGGCTTTCTCATCAAGCTTCTTTCGAAGCTTATCAGTAATATGTGCATAAGCTGCACAACCAAAGATTCTGATGTGAGAGAGGTTGGGCTTTCTACCCCACCATAGCTCGTGTGGTGTCGTGTGAGGGACACCAGACTTACATGTCCTGTTCTGGATGTATTCGGCTGTAGCTATTGCTTCAGCCCACAGTACCCTTGGAGCCTTCGAGTAGGCCATCATGTATCTGGCTGCTTCCGTCAAGGTCCTATATTTCATTCAGCAACACCATTGTGTTGCGGTGTGTAGGCTGCAGTCCTTCTGTGAATGATGCCACGATCATTGTAGAAGTCAGTAAAGCGATTCGAGATGTATTCGCCACCTCGATCTGTCCTGATCTGCTTCATCATGCTGCATGTACATCTTTCAGCCCAATTCACATATTTTGTGAATTTATCAAGTGCTTCAGATTTATTTTGAATAAAAAACACTATGGCAGATTTACTATAGTCATCAATGAAGGTTATATAATACTTTGGACCTCCTACTGAGATCACATTGAATGGTCCGTAGATGTCAGAATGCACTAACTCCATAATCTTGGTCGTTCTGTAGGAGTCTTTGACAAATGGAGTGCGTGACATCTTGCCCTTCAAACATGCATCACAGGTGGTCGAACTGGTTGCATTCGAGATGCTGACCCCTATTATCACTCCATGATGGCTTGCTTGGTAAAGTGCCATTGAGTTCATGTGGTATAGTCTTCTATGCCACAGAGTGTCTGGTGAGTCATCATGAGTCTGATGCAGCTGATCTCTAGGTAGGTGCACCTTCAGATGATACAGATTTTTTTTCCTTCTGTCTTGAGCGATCAATGTACTGGTACTAGCGTCAATCGCGTTGCATGCTTTGTCAGAAAACGTCACACGCATCCCTGCATCTGCTATTCTTGCTACATAGAGCAAGTCTTGTTGCAGAGTAGGCATGAACAGAACGTCTGTCTCTACCGTTAGTGTTGAGCCACAGTGAACCAATACTGTTCACTTGATGTCTAGATCCATCTCCAAGAACTATGAATCTTGAAGGATTCGCACTTCTGAAATTAGACATTATTTGTCTTGATGTCACAAATTGTGAGGTAGCTCCTGAGTCTAGGATCACTCATGTGTGTCAGATGTTGACGCTGCACACACGTCTTCACAAATATAGATGTTTGAACAGTTTATATTTGTTCTTTCTTCGCCCATCTTCGAGCTCTCAGGCTCTTTGACATAGAATGAGTTCTCTTGTCTGTTCTGCGCTGATTTGTTCCTCGGGTTCTGGCGGCAATCCACGATTGCATGACCCTTCTTGTGGCAATGGATACACTCAACCTTGGGATTGAGCCAGCATGTATCAACTGTATGCTCGTCTCTTCTGCATCTCACGCAAGTCTTCTTGTCTACACCCTACTGCTTCAACCTCTCTTTGCTCTTCTAGTTGTCTTTGCTGGTCCCCTCTGCTTGTTGATCACAATCATGCCTCTGATTCGACTCCCCCTTAGGCTTGAATTGTTTATTGGATTTTTCTTTGTTGCCATAGAGGGTCTGGTCAGAACCATCTTTGTGATCAAGATGTTTTCTAGCCTCGACTTCCTCTCGAATCTCGCCAATCGCCTTTTCGAGGTTCATGGTAGGATCTTTCGTGAGCTGGGTCCTTGTCGTTTGGAATGATCTGGGTAAGGCTCTCAACAGGTACGTGAGCTGCTTCTCAGCTGACACTACGTTCTCTACTCTAGAGTTATGTAGCGATAGAAATAGATCCTTCATCTTTCTTACGAAAGAGGTGAGGTCTTTTCCATCCCACTGTAGATTCGTCAACTGATCTTCCAACATCATGATTTGACTTCTTGATTTTGTCTGAAATCTGGTGATCAATGCATCCCACATCTCCTTAGCTTTGGAGAGTGTAGCCAGGTCAAGTGTGAGACTATCTTTGATGGATGAAGATTGCCTTGTCATTTTTCTCCCTCCACTCACGTAGCTCCTTGCCTAATGTCGTAGGCATCTCTTCTGTGCCATCCACCCAGGGGAATAAACCTTTGCCCTTGAGTATCAGTGATGTCTTAACTTTCCAGGCTAGAAAGTTAGACTCTGAAGAATCAAGAATTGTGCAGATCTTGCTCTGCATGCTACTGATTGAAGCCATTGCTTCTGAAGTCTATTCTCTGGAGATGATTGTTCATTTGAATGCTTGGCCTTCTGAATCTGATAGCTTCTTGGCTATGTTAGATTATGACAAGATAGGTAGGCTCTGATACCACTGATGAAGGGAGAAATTCGTTGTCGCAAAACAGTCACGAAAGCAACCGTGATTCAATGTGATTCAGATGGAGTTCAGATGCAGATGCTGGACACTGCCAACTGAATCACTCCTATAGTCCTCCAGAATGTAGTCATGCACTGCTGATCTACGTTTATAAATTAATGTAGCATTCAACAAATTCAACCAATGTGCGGAATTGAAATGAATGGGAGAATCAGACACACAAATAACAGTAGATACATTTGCATTCAAGATCATACATCATAAAAGAAGACATGTACACAATGGCTACAAGGTCATCTATCAATTTTCTTTGATTCTGCACTGCATGCAAATCCATGCAGTGCGTTGGCATGAGAGAAATACAGTTCTCTCACGAGTGGATGTCTCACTCACTAGCGGACTTGTGGATCTCTATGGATCCTAATCACAGAACTCGTCTTGCACGCAGACGGACCCTTTTGTCTGTTTTCATCTTGATTGCTTACTAGCATCAGACTACTTCATACCTCTCTGTGTATGTTCTGTATATTTATCTATCAAGTATCGTCTAGTAAGTATATAGTCACTCTTTGTAACCTTTTAGATTAGAGTAATTAAATCTACAACTAATCAGAGAATTACAAGAGTGGTAGATTAGCCACAACCTAGAGTGTAACTATTGACGTCATGCCATCAGATCAGATATCTGTACTTCTAGTACTTGGCATGATCTTTGTTGGTACTCTTTGGAGCGTGAGGGCAGAAAGAGTTTCGCGATGTTTTTTGTGTCACGTCGTTGGTTTCATTTTTGTCGTCTGACTTTCTCGTGTTGGACCACAAAAGATTCTCGTTCGCAAATCTTTCGTGTTCATGTCTTCCCGTCAGGTGTTCGCGAATTTTTCATGTTTCGCATCTCCCGTCAAGTGTTCGCGAATCTTTCATGCTTCGTGTCTCTTGACTTTTGTGTTCGCGAACATCTTCGTCAAGCAGAGGGCTGAAAGCTAGCGAAGCTTTGTAATTAGAAATGTTTTGATTCTTCAGGAAATTTGGGTGAATGAAAGTTCATTTAGTTCACCAATCTGACTAAGTGCATCCGCAACTTGGTTAGAGCTACCCTTAACATATTGGATCTCATGATCAAATTCCCACATAAGCTCAGTCCAGCGAGCTTTACGTCCCCTCAGATCGTTCTGATTACAAAAGTACTTCAGAGGCTGGTGATCTGTTTACACTATAAACTGACTACCATGTGAAGAATTGCCAAAAATTGGCAAATCTAGCTTGATCAAAAACCATGTAGAATAGTGTAAATTGTGTACACAAGTGGGTCCCACACATGTGAGGCCATGATGCCACATGGGAAACCCATCCTAATGTAGCTTAGGTCAAGTTAAGAGAGTTGGTCATGTCTATTTGGTGGTCATCCCTACTTTATAGGACCTACAACTAGCTACCTACCAAGCATGACTCTAGGAAATAGACTAGGGTTTCATTTTAGGTCAAGGAGAGTGAGTTAACTTCCTTATTACATGCTGGAAATCCACCTAACTTCAAGAAGGAAGTTGAATTTGCTATGTATTGCCTCTCTCCATAGTGAGAAGAAAGAATGAACGAAGAGATGGAGTCCATGAGGAAAAACCAGGTATGGACGTTGGAGCCATTACCACATAAGCGCAAGACTTTCAAATGCAAATGGGTTTTCAAGCTCAAATACGGAACATATGGGAATGTGACGAAATACAAGGCAAGACTGGTAGCGAAGGGATTTTCTCAAAGATACGGTATTGACTACTTTGAAACCTTCTCTCCTATCGTCAAACATTCGTCCCTACGTCTGTTATTTGCATATGCAGCCGCTTATGACCTCAAGATCCACATTGTGGACGAGAAGACGACCTTCTTGCATGGCGAATTAGATGAAGAGGTCTATATGGATCACCGCTAAAGATATGTCTCGAATTCACTTCCTGATTATGCATGCAGAATGCATAGAAGCATCTGCGGTCTGAAACAGTTAGTCCAACAATGGTACAAGAAGAAAGATCAAGCCCTGAAATCATTAGGATTCAAGCCTCTGTTGGTTGATTCTAATGTATATGTTAGAGTTAGAGATGGACAGATCATCATTGTGGCTATGTACATGGACGACACTCTGATACTTTGCAGGAGTGAGCAGCTGATCGTTGAAGTAAAGACAGACATCTCGAAACATTTCGAGATTGTGGATCTAGGAGAAGCCAGGTGTTAGCTAGGCTTACAAATCGAAAGAGATTATGAGGGAGGTAGGTTATAAACCTTCACCAATCCAAATATATCCAGAAGATCCTAGAGGACTTTGGAATGCTGAACTGCAAAGGAGCGAATACTCCAATGCTCGCAGGGATGGTGTTGACAAGTGATGATTGTCCAAAGATTGGAAAAGAGAGAGAACAGATGCAGCTCACACCTTACAGGAAGCTAATAGGATCCTTGCTGACAACACACGTCCTGATATTACTTATGCAGTATTCAAGATGAGCCAATTCTGCACGAATCCAGGCTCAACTCATTGGAAGATTGCAAAACGCATTTTGCAATATCTTCAATTAACGAGGGATTATGGCTTGTGTTATTGTCGTGATACAGGTTTCAGGCTACTTTACTACAGCGATGCTAGCTGGTCATCTCTCAAGGATGATTGTAAAAGTGTCTCAAGATGATGCACCATTGCATCAGGATAGCAGTTCTCTGGATCAGCAAGAAACAGACCGTTGTGGCCCAGTCATCCTGCGAAGCAGAGTACGTTGCAGCAGCAAAGATGGCCAACGAGATAATCTGGCTAAGGCAGTTCTTGGACAAATTGGGCGAAACAAGAAATGAGCCTCTGGTCTTGCAGATGGATAACACCTCTGCAATACACCTGACGAAAGATCCTGTGTTCCATTCCAGAATGTAGCACATTGCAATCAAGTACCACTTGATCAGGGATCTAATTGAAAAGAAGATGTTGTAGACCACCTTCATCGGAACGAAAGACATGGTTTCTGACATCTTCACCAAAGCCCTGGACAAAGGACTCTTTGAGAGACAGAGGAGTAGTCTCGAAATTGTAAAGCTATCATGCTTTGAGAGGGAGCTGAGGAAACAAAACGTTTCTAATTACAAAGCTTTGCTAGCTTTCAGCCCTCTGCCTGACAAAGATATTCGCAAACATGAAAGTCAAGAGACATGAAGCATGAAAGATTTGCGAACACTTGACGGGAGACGCGAAGCACAAAAGTTTCGCAAACACCTGACGCGAAGACACGAACACGAAAGATTTGCGAACAAGAATCTTTTGCGGTCCAACACGAGAAAGGCAGATGACGAAACGAAACCAACGATGCGACATGAAAAACGTCGCGAAACTCTTTCTGCCCTCACGCTCCAAATGGTACCAGCAAAGATCACGCAAGTACCCAGAAGTACAGATATCTGATCTGATGGCATGATGTCAGCAGATACACTCTAGGTCGTGGCTAATCCGCCACTCTTGTAATTCTCTGATTAGTTGTAGATTTAATTACTCTAATCTAAAAGGTTACAAAGAGCGACTATATACTTACTGGATGATACTTGATAGATAAATATACAAAACATACACTGAGAGGTATGTAGTCTAATGCTAGTAAGCAATCAAGACGAAAAATAGAGAAAAGGGTCCGCCTGGGTGCAAGACGAGTTCTGTGATCAGGATCCATAGAGATCCACAAGTCCACTAGTAAGCGAGACATCCACTTGTGAGAGAACTATATTTCTCTCACGCCAACGCACTGCATGGATCTGCATGCAGTGCTCGAAGAATCAAAGAAAATCAATAGATGACCTTGTAGCCATTGTGCACATGTCTTCTTTTATGATGTATGATCTTGAATGCAAATTTATCTGCTATTATTCATGTGTCTGATTCTCTCATTCATTTCAATTTCACAAATTGGTTGAATTTGTTAAATGCTACATTAATTTATAAACGTAGATCGGTAGTGCCTGACTACATTCTGGAGGACTGTAGGAGTGATTCAGTTGGCAGTGTCCAGTGTCCACATCTGAACTCCATCCGAATCGCATTGAATCGTGGTTGCTTTCGCGATTGTTTTGCGATCTATATCTTTCACGAAGAGGAAAATGTGAATCGGATTCTCATTTTGGTCCCATCTGGAAGATGGTGAAGACATGTAAAAATGAAAATGGAATAAAGATTTACTCACAAGAGTCTCAGGTTCCTAGGAAAGATAAGAAGATAGCGGAACAGTTCTCTATCCGAGGTGGTTTACTATTTCAAAATGGGAAAATTTGTGTACCAGCGGATGATGAGTTAAAAAAGAGAATTCTTTATGAGTGTCATGACATTCCCTGTGTAGGTCATCTAGGTATACACAGAACTTTGGACTTGGTTAGAAGAGAGTTTTATTGGCCGAAACGCAAGCCATTTGTCGAGTCTTATGTGGTTAAGCACTATGCCGATCTTAAGAGGTCTCCCAGAGATTTTAAAGTTGATGATGGGTATACCTTAGAATACCTAAGGATTCTAAGACTATGTGTATGAGGAAGAATTATAGATTGTCTACGATATATTGTGGACCATTTCTGATTATTAAAAAAATTGGTTCTTTAGCTTATGAACTAGATCTTTGGAACAAGTCTACAGCTCACACTGTGTTTCATGTAAGCCGTCTAAAATTAACTTTACTTGAAGGTGACGTAGTTGGTTCAGATGAAGATCTTACCCATATGGAGGATTTATCGCTTAATGTTCCTTTGGAACCTAAAAAAGTAATTAGAACTAGAGATAAACAATTGAGAAATCGTTCTATCTCTGAGTGCTTAATCAGGTGGAAGGGACAGATTGAGGATGATGATTTGTGGGAGCAGGTCGAAAGCATAAAGAAGAATTTTCCTAGGTTTTACTTCTAGAGATAGAAGTGGTTCAAGGGGGGAAAAATGTTATGTCCATGTCCTGTATAAGGGAATCGGAATAATTCCTGACGTGGATAGCCGATCACTCCAGTTGTATGTGGTTATTAGTTATGCTACGTCATTCCGGACGTGGTCATATTAAATAATTAATAATCATGTGTGTGGGTGTGTGTATACTCTAGAGGGAGTGTGTGTGTGTGAGAGAGACAGAGAGAGAGGAGGTAGAGTGTGTGTGATATGTGTGAGTAAAAGAGGGAGTGTGTGTGATTTGCATGTGCAAAAGTGGGAGTGTTTGTGTGTGTGTGTGTGTGTGAAGTAGAGGGAGTGTGTGTGTGTGTGTGTGAACTTTGAAGTAGAGGGAGTGTATGTGTGCATGAGAGAGGAGAGGGAGAGTGTGTGACATGTGTGTGTGTGAAAGAGAGGGAGAGTGTGTGTGTGTGAGCTACAGTGAGGTTAGAACTTAGGTTTACCGTTTTAATTTGAAGTTTGAATTTAATACTATTGTTCATTCTCATGAAATTGGATGTATCTACTTGGTACTAGACTTTCTATAACATCTGTAGACCCCAAAAACCCTCACAGACACATCAAGCAAAATCTATATGCAAAAGCTAGAATTTTGATACATCATCTTGTAAAATGTAACATCCACTACCATGAGCAATTTTTGTCTCCACATTCCAGTAAATGGTTTCAAAAAGCGGCCTACAACATGTGATTTGACCTCAAATAATACTAAGATCTCAAAGATACACTTTCTATGTTTGAAAATGCACGATTTGAGCTAAAAACACCTCCAAATCCACATAGAATTTATGGCGCCCTCAAATCCATTTCTAGATATGGCAAAAAAGAGTCTTGAGATATGTATCTTCTACCTTAGACTATGGATTGATCTATAAAGGAGAAGATCTAACTTTGGTTGCTTTTTCAGATTCAGATTTTGCAGGAGACGGGTTGGATAGGAAATCCACAAGTGCTTACACAATTTTTCTTGGAGGGAATCTAGTTTCTTGGCTATCAAAGAAGCAAGCAACTATATCCTTATCATCTTGTGAAGTTGAGTACAAATCTCTTACAACCACAACAAATGAGATTTTATGGATCAAAAGGCTACTCTTGAAGCTAAAGTGTTATGGAGATGAAGACCTTCCAATTATCAAGAATGATAATATCTCAGCTCAAGCTCTTGCAAACAATCTTGTGTTTCATGCAAGGAGCAAACACATCGAGGTAGCTCATCATTTTGTAAGAGAAAACGTTATTGGGAGAGAGATCTTATTGGAGCATGTTGGATCTTCAACTTGTGTTGTAGATCTTCTCACCAAGCCATTGTTCAAAAATGTTTTTATCAAGATGAGGTCTAACCTTGGCCTAATTTCAAAGTCTATGTTGGATAGGAACATATATTTTAAGGAGGAGTGTGAGGATTAGTAAAATTATATCTTCCTATCTTGAGTTTTGGGGTCATGCCTATTTTGTACATAAAGGTATGTGAATTGAGCACATAACCTTCTAGAATAGGTCGAGTTTGAGTTAGGTAGGTTCAATCTTGATGTCATGCAAAAGTTTAGATTACATGCAAAGTCATTCAGAGTGCATGCAAGCAACATGCAATCAGTGCATGCAACGTGCAAAGTAGTTTTCATGATCTACACATGTCTAGGTAATTTTGAGAGTTGACACATGCAATATCCATGCATGCAGTTTTACATGTGGATCCTTGTAGTTGAGTTAATTAAGTAAAGTGGACTTTCCATGTAACTCCACTGTAGGAATTTGAGCCTCTTTGATGTAGGAAAACTTTGGCATGTTTTGCCATATTGAGATTTTGGTGTTTTGGGATCATTCTCTCTCTACCCAGGTTTTATGTGTTGATTTTATCTCTCTACTCGAGAGTAGGCTATTTTCTCCATAGTGAGCACTTAGAATAATTTCTGATATCCATTTCTCATAGTAAGAAGTTAGTTTTTTTAGTCTGATGTATACCATTGTGCTCTTGCCTTAGATTTTTCAAGTAATATGTTCATTGATCAATCTTGTGCAATCATAACACCTCATAAAGATCTTGTAAGGTGTGTGGTGAAGTTCACACGTGCTAAAAACTTCACAAGGATCAATAGATGATGTTGTAACTGTTATGCACATACCACTCTAAATTGTGTGATCTCGATTGAATTATTGTCTGCTTATTGTTCGTGTATCTCATTCGCTTTGTTTTATCTATTCCGCACATAGGTTCAATCTTGTTGAATGTTGAATTAGCTTAAACATAGGTCAGCAGTGTCTGTCTACATTCGGGAGGATTGTAGGAATGATATAGCAGGCAATGACTAGCAATCATATCCGAACTCCGTCCGAATTCATTCGCTTGTTTCGATTCGCATCAGTAACGACATTCTATCTTTTCTCGGGGTTTGGTTGAATCATTGGCACACGTCACACCTTTTAACCTGATAGTGAATATCTTTGAACATAGTGCGTGGAAGGTGGCCATTCCCAAGGAAAGAAGGAGGTGCTCGGGGCAGCATCGCGCGGCCAGTGAGAGGAGGAAGTTAGTGGCTGGAGGTGTCCAGCGCGCGAAGAGATCTAGATTGGTGCACATTAGAGGAGTTCTAAATCCAAAAAAGACCCTTTGTAACGATTCTTTTTATATTTTTTCTCAATTTTTTCTTACACATGGACCAATCAAAACACTCAAATTTGAAATTACGTAACGTAACTTTTTGAGTCCACACTAAAAATGGCATAACTTTTTAGTGGTAAGTCCAAATTTATGGAGTTTGGTGCATTGGAAAGCACTCAACAAGGGCTTTCCATGATATGTTACATGACATATTTTTGAGCTACGATTAAAAAGTTATGGCAAGTCAAAAGTATTAGTGTTATAATATTTTAATAATATAAACTACATCTTGCATGAATTCTTAGAGGGTCTTTTTGGAGCTCAAAACTCCTCTAATGAATATTGTCTCCAGACCATCGGATTTCGTGGTAGCTTGATATACGATGGAGATCAAATGAGTGTAGACCTTTGGATGAGAACCAACCATTAGGACATGGTTGAAGGGAGAGTGAAGTGGACCTATGAAGATTTGAATGGCAAATAGGCCCTCAACTTCGTTAAAAATTTTCAAACTGAAATTGGAGTTGGGTCCCTTCACATGTGAAAGGTGAAGTTTTTTCAAGGCGAAGAAACAATTCAAAAATTCAAAAATCCTTATTTTCTAGTCCTTTTTTCCTTTTGGACCCAAACGATGGGCTATAGCCGCCAAACGAAGGCCACCCGGACTGTACCTGCAAGTACGGTACCTCAAAATAGAGTGATTGTGGTGGAGAAAATTTTTGGAGCACATCAAAAGTGATTTCACCATTCCATTGGGCACGAAGTTGGGAGTTGGCGACAGAGTGCATTTCTGAAAACAACGTCAATTTGGCTTTCAATTTGGCAAAAAAGCGGTGGGTGGCCTGGTAAGGGAAAAAGTGCAGGTCATTATTTACTTCTGACATCACAGTTGGCCTTGGCATACGACTTTTAGCCTACGATTGAAGTTCTAAGTAGTTTTGCGATGGCAAACATGGGAGAGTCCATTTTGAGTGAAAGTAGCAAATTGGACGGGATTTCCAACTATGCAGTGTAGAAATTCAAAATGAAAACCATACTGATGGAGAAGGACATGTGGGATGTCATCACAGGTGATGAAGGAAGACCGCCAAATGAAGCGGACATCAACGTGTTCGATAAGAAGTTGAGGAAAGCTTTGACCTTCATTAACTTGTCAGTGAAGGATCACATCATTACCCACATTTGTGATGCTGTTACACCCAAATAGGCATGGGATGTGCTTTAGGAGCAGTTTGAGACATTAAATCCGTCAAGAATCATGTTTCTATAGTCAAAACTGAATAGTACCCGCATGGAACAAGGAGAGCACATTCAGACGTACATGACCAGAATCAAGACAATGAGAGATGAACTGCACTCTTTTGGTGAGCACATACGTGATGTGGAGCTAGTGCACAATGCATTGTGCAGCATTGCAGAACCCTATCAGATGTTTGTAAAGGAATAACATCAAGAGAAATATTGCCAACCTTTGACGAGCTCATAGGAATCTTGATGTAGGAAGAGCAACGACGAGAAATAGTGAAAGCTAGACGTCAAAACATTGATGATCAGGCACTTGCGACATGCCAAAAACAAGGCAAGGGCAAGGTCAAGAAGAAGTCTAAGTAGCAATTTGCCAAGACTCAGGAGGATGAGGGATCTTTCAACAAGACCAAGAAGAAAGACAAGTGCTTCCATTGTGGTAAAAATGGTCATTGGAAGAGTGAATGTCGAAAATTCTTGGCGAAATCAGGCAAGGGAAAACCAAAGCAAGCACGTAACCTTGTCGATGAGGGTGAGTTTAAAGACTCTAGCATCTTCATATCAGCATTGTCATCTAATCAAGATGATCAAGCATGGTATATTGACTTGGGGGCCACAAGACACATGACAAGTAACAAGGATTGGTTCAGTAGTTTGAAAGTGTTGGATAATGGAACGTTCGTTTCACAAGCAAGTGATGATGTGTGCAAGATCAAGGGGATAGGCATTGTTTCAATCCAACTACCTGATGGCAAAAGCAGGATGATCAGGGAGGTACTTTATGTACCAGGTTTGAAGAGAAATCTACTTTCTGTTGGCGTCATTACTGATCAAAATTTGAAAGTAGAATTTTTCCATGATCATTGCTTTGTGAAGGATGTGAACCAAAAGTTCAAAGTCATTACAGATGGTATAAGGGAGCCCAACACTAAATTGTACAGGTTGAATGCTACAATCAAGGGGCAACATGGATTTGCCTTGTCCATTCCATCGCAAACTGAACTGTGGCATAAGAGACTTGGTCACTTGAACTTAGAAAGCCTCAATTTAATGAGAAAATTGGAAATGGTGAGAGGATTACCTACGATAGAAGGCCACTTGAAGTCGATGCATCAATCATGTGTGTATGGAAAGCAACATCGAGATAAGTTCAATAAAGGTGGGCAAGGGCAAAGAACATCCTGGATTTGATCCACACAGATTTATGCAGGCCTATGAGGACTATTTCCTTAGGTAAAGCCTTCTATTTCATGACCTTTATTGATGATATATCACGTAAGACGTGGATTTACTTCTTGAAAAAGAAAACAGATGCATTTGACAATTTCAAGAGCCTCAAAGCATTGGTCGAAAATTAGATAGGTAGGAAGATCAAAGTTCTAAGATCAGATACTGGAGATGAGTATAAGTCTAACGACTTCAATGATCTTTGTGATCAATGTGAGATCAAAAGACAATTTATGCAAGCTCATACTCCTGCTCTCAATGGTGTAGCTGAGCGCAAGAATCATACGATTGTGGAAAGTGCCAGATCTATGCTAGCTGAGATGAAACTACCAAAAGATTTTTGGTCAGAAGCATGCAATATGGCGGTCTATCTTCAAAATAGAAGTCCTACCATTGCTATACCAAAGATAACACTTGAGGAGGCATTCACAAAGAAGAAGCCAAAGGTGAACCACTCATGAATCTTTGGATGTAAGGCCTTTGTACACATTCCTAAGGAAGAGAGACGTAAGCTTGATGTGAAAGCTATCAAATGTATATTCCTAGGATATGATAAACGTGTGAAAGGCTATAAATGATTTGACCTAGTGGAAAACAAAATACATGTCAGTCGTGATGTCATCTTTGATGAATCTAAGATGTATGAAGACAAGGATGCTGCGAAGACAGACACATCCAGTGGGAAAGATGGTATAGTGAGGATACCTCCAGATGATAATCCATTTATTGACTTTCCTAGTGATGGACATGAGGATATATCTCAAGATACTACTAATCAACCTCAAGAGACAGATTGGAGAGGTAAAGATAAACTTTTTGGTGCAAGAAAGATTGAAGTTGTAGGTGACAAACACAAGGAGAAAGATGTACCATGGGATACATTTTCACCAGGAAGCCGATCACCTGACACGAAGCTCCCTAAGTGGTTTGAGAGATTGTTGGAGAGCCGCGACATGGATGACTTTTCAGGATCATCTAGCCAGAGAGAGCTACGAAGATCAACAAGAGAGAAGACACAACCTGAAAGGTATGAAGCAAATTATGCTCTCTTATCTAGAATTATTCAAAGCAAAGAACCTTTGACTTATGTTGAAGCGAAGGATGATGACATTTGGGTCAAGGCCATGGGAGAGGAGATGGAGTCAATTGCCAAGCATAGCACATGGGATCTAGTAGAACCACCAGTTGGCAAGAAACCCATTGGTTGTAAATGGGTATACAGGACTAAGTACCATGCAGATGGAAGTATAGCAAAGAACAAAGCAAGATTGGTGATCAAAGGGTATGCACAAAGTAAAGGGATCGACTATGAGGAGACCTTTGCGCCAATATGTAAGTGGAATATTCTACGTCTACTTGTTGCTTTAGCTTCACATTTTGGTTGGCCTTTGCATCAGATGGACATGAAATCTACTTTTCTAAGTGGGGACTTAGGAAGAAGAGGTATTCATGGATCAACCTGAAGGCTTTGTAGCGAAAGGACAGGAGAATAAAGTATGTCGCTTAAAGAAAGCGCTTTATGGTCTCAAACAGGCACCACATGCGTGGCATAGCAGGATTGATGCCTACTTTCTTTCTAAGGGGATGGTGTGAACACATTCTGATCCAAATATTTACGTCTTATGCTTTGATGGTATGGTTGCTTTGATTTCTCTCTATGTTGATGACTTGATTATTATGGGAAATAATCAAGAGATGACAGACATGATTAAGAAAAACCTCATGGAACAATTTGACTCGCTATTAAAAATACAAAACTTATTTACATTTTTCTCTGAAGGACTCACTCATTCTCATGATCACTTCTTTTTCTTGAGGAACTTTCCCAACAACTCTCTCATCATCCTTCTTATCCCAAAACGAGAAATATAAGGATTGATACGAGCAAGGAACTCTGTGATGTAAACCATGGACTCTTGCACTAGCCATCCTTCCGCCATGCTACCCTTAGGCGTTGCTCTTTGTCTATCAAAGCCTTTCAATATCTTCATGAATTCCAAGAAAAACATCCAACAACTATGGATAGTTCCTGAATTAAAAATATGGACCCATGTTAGTGAGAGAACATGGGAATTACCACAATAGCAATAGTCTAGAATGGACTAAGAATAGACAATTGATGCAAGTAGATGATGTTTTTGCAATGGCCACCTCATCTACTTAATGCACAATGAGATGCATTTGAATGGTGAGAATGGATGTGGGAAAGTGCTTCTCGATCAAACATGCTACCTTGATGGAGCTTTGTCTTGTTGCCTCAATGGATGCCGACGGTATCTCGTTGGATGAAATGTATCTTCATAAGAAAAGTAAACAACAATGACATACGTGTTAGTAAGATCGTCATCTTGAATCATCCCTAGAAAAAATGATGTGAGTCGCATTCATCGTACCTCACCAAACCATTGATTTTGTAGATTGCACTCCTTAACTCCTCTGTCAAAAACCCTCTCAACACCAAGGGAAGCACAAATTGCATGCACAAATACAATTTGGTCATTGAGATACATATATGCGCAATGAGATCATCATGAATTTACAAGACATGCTATAAAAGTAATCCACAATGTTGAGGTGGAAGCAACTTCAAAAAACATGCCCTGCCAACCTGTAGAAATTATGCCAGTCATGAAACGTTAGTCAACTTAGCTTGTTGAAGGCACCCTTTAGGCATCGCATGTGTCTTGTCGGAGTTCGAAATGAGGCTATTGCCTTCTTTACAATTATCTCTTCTCTCCTTGAGATGATCCATGGTGGGAGGACAGTTGAATTCCTTACCATTTGTGGCCATAAATCGGCCATCTTTACCACTTTTTTTAAGTCATCTCGTGCATCTTTTTTATCTTTCAACCTGGTCAAGTGCGTTCAAATCGAGCTCCTAACATTCTTGAATATGTGCATCAGATCCAAAAGATGGTCTATCAACAATCCCCCCCAATATGGGAGTTTATGAAATATTGATAACCTCTTCATGCCAGGAGGGAGTCACCTTAGATCTTGATTGGATCTCCAAATTTGGCCAATCTCTTGCCTACAATATTAAAAAACAAGCACACACATTTAATCGAGATTATCTTGAGAAGAAATCTAAAGAGAGGAACATAGAATAAATAAATGACATGTACATTAATTGGCCCAAACTAAATATGTATTGTACCTTCATGGAGTCGGGAGATTGACCAACAAGCCCATCATGGATAGGATGATCGGGTGGAAGGTATTGAGTGTGGCCCTCATAAACCATCTTTCGTGGATGTTCTAAGTGACGTGCTTGTCGTCACAAACGGGGCATGCACTGTAGCCACTAGTTTGGATCCCTACATTGAGACAAAACAACCAACTTCATTGTGAGTCTAATGTTCAAATTGAAAGAAAATTTGTGAATACACATTCGATTTAATACCATGAATCGAACCAATGGTGAGGATATCTCACCTGAACATTCTCCATATCCTAAGAAAGTCGTGCATCGTCCACATCAAAATTCCCTTCACCACAAAATCTCTTTGTTTGCGTGGTCTTGATATATCGCTCACTTGAACTCCATGCCATAGAATCTTTAGCTCATCTATCAAGGGAGCCATATACACGTCCATAATTTTTGTCTTGTGTTTTCCCAGGATAAGAAGGGCAAGCATTAGGTGCCCCTTCTTGATACTTAGCCGAGGGATGTTGTAATTTACAAGGACAACCGGCCAAGTGGACCATGATGTGGAGTGCAAACAAAATGGATTCACACCATCCGTCGCCAACCCCAAATGCAAATGGCGAGGCTCATCCCTAAACTCATGCCAAGTAGCAACGGAGAACAATGTTAAGCTCATATTGTCAATGTGATCGATTTAGGAGAAAGAGGCTAGTGTTACAAGGTCCACCAACTATTTTCATTGTACTATCATGTGTACTATCGGATAAATTGAGAATTAGCCATCTATCAAAATGCCACAAATGCAACGCTGACGTATTAAAACAATGTAAGAGGTTACCAGCATTTGGAGGAGCAATTGTTTTATTGACATACTCTGTATGTCCCACAAACGGACCGCTTGCAAATTGCCAAAAAAGAGGGGCCTAAAGTATGCCAATATCAGGCAAAGCTGCAGGAAATGGAAGCACACATAAGCAGAATACAAGAGCAGCTCAAACGACGAGATGACGATAATAAAACACTACAAGAATGCAATGCACAATATTTTGATAGAATAACAAAACTTCAAAAAGAAGTTAGTGCAATTCAAACATCCAAGGATGTAACAGAGTATGAGAGAGATCTATTGCAATCCCAGCTGATAGCATCACTGCAGGGAGACCAGTTCGGATCGATCGTCCTCAAGGAATGGACAAACAACATTCTATGCACTCGAGTCACAAACAAGCTAGAGCAGTTTGTCGAAGAGCAGGGGTTCTTGCGAGGTAAAAACTTGCAGCTTGAAAGAGAATTGGCAGAAAAGCAAGGTTTACAACCAGTTGCAAATAGGTGTGATGGCTGGTTATCACACCCAGAGACAATCCAAGAGCAGGCTAACCTGCAACAATCTATGGCTGATGTATAGCACTTAAAGCAACAGTTGTCTGACTTGCAGGGAACGCTTCACCGTAGAATGTCAAAAGTTATAGGAAGAGACGAAGGGCCTACTGGTGGACATTGCGAGATTGACCGATCAACTCAAGCTCAAACATGATTCCGTGAAAATGGGTACAAGTCAACACCAACATAGCCAAACTGCGGGGAACCCAACAGAAGATCAACCCCTGGTTGTTGTACCATGTAAATCACGCGTGAATCGACCAAGAACAAATTTGAGTAGGGAGGTAAAAAACATGTACAACACTTTGCAACCCAGGATATTCCTGCACAATGTCGAGCATGCCTGGAATATTGATTATTTATTCTTGCTAGCGATGAGGGACATCACCACCGAGGAATGGGATGAGCCATGGGACCGGAGCGAGTTATACAACTTCTGGCAGGAGTCATATTTAAAGTTGCAGGCAGTCCTAGCATGGGAATTCTTGCAGGGGTGGATGAAGGTCAAGCATGTGGATGGAATCGAAATATTAACAGGGAACCCATGTTTTTTGCGGCCAAATATCTGTACGAAACTGAGCATACTTTGTTAGCACACAACAATGTGCACTATAATGGAATTCAACAACAGGCCAGATTAGATCGCGGTCGGCAAGGGATTATAGAGAATTCGACGTAGTATACACTACGATAGCAAAATATGTGGATTTTTCATATCCACTATTATGGAGATTATACTGCCATTGGGAAGAAGACTTCCAGTAGTGAGTACAACAAACAGAAAGGACACATCAGCAATACGAAGAAAAAAAAGGGGACTCAAAAATCTGTAACATATAGGACATTAGAGTTTTGGAATTTTATAGTAATTACGATGAAACAAATGTAGGAGTTATACCTCAACAAAAAGTATACATTAATAATGACTGAATGGCTGAATAATGTGATGCTAATGAAGCACACACCATAGGCTGTTTCCGGTGCCATGGATGATAATCATTTGTTGCTCAAACATACTCAACATGGACCTTCCATACCAATGTCGAGATCAGGGGACCAACTAGTGTCACGAACAACTAGGGCTGCAACCATGTTAGCAGAGATGCCTATATCGAAGAGGGTACTCTGAATATACAGGCTGGTTACGATTGATAAACAAGGTCAATTCGGTAAGTAGTTGGACAAAAGTGTGAAAGATTCACTGTAGTTTCATCATATTTGCTACATTTTCATATTTGGCATATTGAGGCCAAAACTTGTTTTAGACTTAGAGATTGACTTTTCAAAGTTCATTAGTCTAGATTTCATTTGAATAAACACTTTTTGAAAGTGTGAAAAATTTAGAATGCGAGTTTGAGTAGATTCAAATTTGAATAATTGGGTACATTGAATCTAGACCCAAAATTAGTAGGGTTAGCGTTTTTGGTGGAAAAGCCAAGTGGCCAAATAGGGTTTGGACCTGTTATAAAAGGATTTAGAGCTATCTTCTCTCTTCTCTATCTCAATTCATGCTTATACATGGTTCTCTTGGGTTCTACTATCCATTGGTGCACTATCTTGGTGATTGCTTGCAATTCTATGTGTAGAATGATCTATATTTGCTATTTTTGGATCCACACGTGTGAAATACAGTGGCTTGATGGTTTTGTACGGACAACAATAGTAATTTTTCATTTCATTCAAGTTTGATCAAATTCTATTAGTGTTTGCATCTCATTTTGTGTGTAGATGCTGATTTTTCTACATTGGTGAGATTGGTAGTGTATTTCTCTTTCTAACCAAAGATCATTCAAATAGATTGGATCATAATGATCTGAAATATTTCACATGGTATCAGAGCTTGTGTTTCAGGTTATGAAGGAGAAAATCAGATTTATTAATGATTTGGTGAAGATATCAAGTCTAGAGCATGCTAGAGAGGATTCTACTCCAGAATCGAGTTTTTTTGCTTTTGTAGATCAAAACACTATATAGGTCAATATTTTGATCAATTCTGATTTTTGGATTCACATACTGGATCTGGCCGATTTTTGGATCATTGGATCAGCCTAAGTGGTGGCTTATATATTGCATATCAAAATTTCAGCATTTGCATGTAGATTTGGAGTAGTCACCAAGTCTACTTCTAGAGTGTTGACTCTAAGAAGGCAAATATTTTCTTGTTTGCAAAAGAATGAAGAAAGTCCAAGTACTTTTGTTTTGAGTATGAAAGCAGTGATTAAAAGGAAGAATGTCTTGATTGGAAAAGGTAAAAGACAAGGGAACTTGTTCAAACTAGATGCTTGTGTTATTTCTAACCAAGTTGGATATGTTGCAAGGGAGCAAATTTCTATTCAAGAGGTTTGGCACAAAAGGGTGAGATACCTTAACTTCAAGTCATTGGAGGTAATGGCAAGGAGGAAGGTTGTGATTGGTCTTCCAAGTTCCTTAAGTGATGTCAAGCATGTTTGTGAGTCTCGTGCTTTGTCTATGTCACATAGACTACCTTATACTAGATCTATTTCTAGATCTACAAAGCCTTTTCAATTTGCACATTCAGATATTCATGGATTTACTACAATTAGTAATAGTGGAGCTAAGATGTATGTAACATTCATTGATGATTTTAGTAGATTTTGTTGGATCTATCTACTAAAGAGGAAGTATGAACTGTATGATGTCTTTGTCAAGTTCAAGAATGCAAGGGAGAACCAATTTTCTACAAAGATCAAGTGCTTGAGAGGTGACAATGGTGGTGAGTACATATCTAACAAGTTCAAGGCCTTTTGTGATGAGCATGGGATCAAGAGGGAGTATACAACATCAATGACCCCACAACAAAATGGAGTGGCTAAAAGGAAGAATAGGACTTTATGTGAAAGTGCTAAAGCTATGAGGTTAAGTGCTAATCTTCACAAACCATTTTGGGATCAAGCTTTGTTGTGTGCCGATTTCTTGTGCAATAGGTGGCCGAGTGCTATTTTGGATGGAAGGACACCTTTTGAGATGCTATTCAAGAGGAGGCCGAGTGTCAACCTTTTAAGGACCTTTGGATGCACATGCTATGTCATCATTACTCTTGATGATAGGACCAAGGAGGATCCATCTTCAAGAAGAGGTATTTTTGTTGGATATAGTGAGGTGAGTAAAGCCTACAAGGTTTACATTCCTTCTACTAACAAAGTGATTGTTGGTAGAGATGTCATTTTTGATGAGGGGAACATTCCAAAAGTGTCTTCAAGCATGATTGATGGTAGAGTGGATGGATCTAACATTCTTGATGTTGATGAGAGGCTCACATATGATCAAAAGGGTAAGCAAGTAGTTTTTGGAAATTATGTTGCTTTCCTAACCTCTTTGGATGAGCCTACAAGTGTAGATCAAGCAAGGAAAGAAGAGGAGTGGATCCAAGCAATGGATCTTGAGTATCAAGCTCTTATGAAGAGTGGAACATCTTTTGGAGGATCTTGTTGTGTACATGGAGATATGCAAGTGGATGGATGTTATCTTGCTGTAAAATCAAGTAATGGATCTGGAAAACAAATTTTGTTCAATGACTTTGATGGTCAAGTTGAAGATCAAGAGCTTGATCTCAAAGTGCTTCAACTAGTCAAAAGGGAAGTTGGCAATTTGGAGCTAGTCAAGAGCATCAAAGGAGAGGTAATTGGCAAAGATGTTATGGATCTATTTTGCAGCATATTGAAGACTCAAGTAAGGTCAAAGGAGCAGCAAGGAAGTGTTGTTCAAGTCTACTTTGCTTGTTCTATCTCATGTTTGAGCAATTGCATGTGGATGTGTGCAAATTGTCAAGATATGGTAAAACTAGCTACATTGGTGAACATTGTTTTGATGTTGGATTTGTACTAGCATTCTTGGCTGGTATTGCTGATGGAAATGAATCTATTGGAGGCTCATTATGTCACTCATTCATGGCCAAGTCATCAAGTGATGATGGCATCCTATGGCAAGATGGAGATGGAAGCTCATTCATGGAGTATCATTGTGGATACATGGCAACAAAGGACAAAGGAGGACGACACATGCAAGCAAATATTTGATTCTTTATGTTCTAGTTACGTTTTGATATGTAAAATTGATGTAAAAAATAGTGAAGCATCCCAAGTGGACACTATTCTCTATATCAATTATGGTTGTTTCTATTTTGAGCTTTACATGATCATTGAAAGGAGATGTATTCTTAGGAAGAAGATAATTCTTATGATGGATCAAAGTTCTATTGTCAAAAACTATGCTAGGAGCAAGCATATTGAGATACAATATCACTTTGCGAGGGAGCAAGTCATTAAGTTTATCGCCATCAATAGAAACTACACACCTGGCAAAGAATCTTTATGTGTTGGGAAAAACTCCCTCTCGAAAATAGATGCTGGAACACAGATATCAACCTGTTGAAAGTACCGAAAGCCACCTGTAAGCTTTGCAAGACTTACCATGAACAAACAGGTTCGTGATTGAGCTTGTTTTGTGAAATTCACACATCTCCAAGAGCTTTAAGATAAAAGTTTGGGCATCCAGACACATGGCAGAGCCAGCAGCACATTTGATGGGAAATACATTTGAGCAATTTGTCTTGAAAATACAAGCCAACCATCCACATGTTTCCACAACAAAAAAAAATTGATCATTACACCAAAAGGAGGCTCCCACAACTCAAACTATCCCTGGTATTTGCAAAACTTTCCACAGACACATACACCATGAACTCATGAAAAATTGGAACCTTTTATGCGAACTAAAGAGCTGAAAGAATGGGATCATGAACAAATGCGACTACAGTTTCACTGAATTGCGATTCGATGCTGATCGAATCGCGATTCTTGGCCGATTTGAATCTCCAAATCAGATTTCCCTGAAAAAAGATTTTCCTCATGAGACCTGATTTCTCCTTTTTTGTTCTTCTTCATTGTGAGAGCGGAATGGAGGGTGTGTGTGTGTGTGTGTGTGTGTGTGTGTGTGTGTGAAACTTTATTTAACGTCTTTTCCATTTCATAAGGCATATAAGACCAAACAATACATAAAAGAAATGGAAATGAGAAGGATCGATGCCCGTCAACCAACAACACTAAATAAATCTAACTAAGAAGAGATTAATGGCCAGGATTATATGGTACGTAGGCCATTTACAGGTTCAGTTGAACATCTAATTTGGAATCTTTAATGCTTGTAATTCAATCATGACATCTATTATCATCAATACATTATGCAATTATGTTTTCGGCTTTTCTAAATTACGAAAAAAATTGAGTTCTGAAACCCTAAAACCGATTCGCTGATTCGAAAAACCCTAGGACCAATTCAAACGGGTCGAATAGGCCAATTCGGCCGATTCTGATTTGACTGATTTAAAATAGGAAAGAAATTCTAAATGCGACTAATGCAAGGTACTGGAAGGATCGTGGGCAGGAATACAACTCAATTTTAACTTGCAATAAAAAGTTCCCACTACTTTTAGTTGTTGAAGAAATTACTACACAAAGTTGCAGCCCACGATCCGAAACACGTTCCGGATCGCGTTCCGGATCGCGTTCCTGGATTTCCCATTAGGGTTTCCCGGAATGCTTGTTTTTTTTGGAAATTTTTTTAATGCCAATATGGGTATCAAATGAATGGGTTTTTCAAGAGCGGTTCATTTATCGTGTTTGCCATCATTTTTCAAGACCATTGTCGTCCATTTTCGAAGCATTGAGTGATTTTCTACCTTTTAGTTATTTTCCACCATTAAATCATTTCCTACAGTATCTCTCTCTCTCTCTCTCTCTCTCTTTGAAGTTTGTAGAAATTAGAATGTGATAATTACCTACTGAAGTCTAGACCCTACATAAAAAAAATTGAAAATTCTAATATGTTCCGGGACAACGTTTCGCTCGCGATCCGGAACGCACGATTCGGAACGAGATCCTTCCGGATTGCGAGCCGCTGCAATAGTTACTACATAGTACCAGACATGTGCGTGCGGGCCGGACGCGGGCAATCCGCG
Organism: Diphasiastrum complanatum; assembly: GCA_029204225.1. Taxonomy (NCBI): domain Eukaryota; kingdom Viridiplantae; phylum Streptophyta; class Lycopodiopsida; order Lycopodiales; family Lycopodiaceae; genus Diphasiastrum; species Diphasiastrum complanatum. Next base: position 23,925,706 of record CM055104.1, on the reverse strand, counting down.
TCCGGCGTCCGGACCCGGACGCGTTTGACCGCTGGACGAGGGGTCGGACGTGTCCAATTTTTTTTTTTTTTTTAGTTTTTTAAAGTCTATAAAAAATATTTGAAAATTATTAAAAAAAAAAAAAGGACCCGTCCAGGCCCCGGACGGGACGCGGACACGCGTCCGAACGGACGCAACATCAGCTTCCTTAGCTACATACATAGTACATACGTATCTTAGAAACCCGTTTCGACCCTTTTGGGCCAGAACGTATTGGGTTGGAAAGTTTTTTTTTATTAGCTCAAAATTAAAATCAATTGATATAGTAAGATAGCCATCAACTATCAACAACAAATCAGGGAATCTACATATAAGATATAGCCGGGTCTGATCTATGGTTATCCATACTGGGCTGGTGAGTATCCCAATTAATACGAAGTAAAATATGTAAACAAAAGTTTTTTGAAAAACCAACTTGAAAAGAGTTGTAGAGATCTAAATGATTGGAATTTAGAATCTTAGATATGAAAATAGCTGTCAAGAGTAGAAAAAGGAATCACATTCATGGCCATTCCTGCTTTGCCTGGGCTAAATGATTAAAGTGCCACCTGCTAGATATCAGAAATCTGGATGAGCGACCTCCACGGCCAGTACGGGGTGATCATAAGGACCAGCTTGATCTGGCGAACATGAATGAGCTCACGTTGATCCTAGAATCGCTATCTGAGCCACGTTCTTAAGCTCACGTCGATCCTAAAATCGCTGTTCCATTCCTTATCTCAATTCCTTCGTTAGAAAATAACGATTTTTTGAAGAAAAAAAAATTGGTCTAGTTCCAGAACAGAACGCATGCCGTTCCGGAATAGGCACCTATGATACATATCTGGTAACACGCTTGAGTAGTATTGCTCCGAAAATGCACACCAGTTGTCTTTGAAAGATGACAGTTGAGTGATGCATAACATACATGCACCACTCAAAAGATGAAACATTTGACTTCAAATCCTAGAGTCATTATCTCTGTGGAGTGTACATGCCACTAGCTCCTTAGATATCTATGTGAATCTTGATCTTCGTGATCAGTAGGCTAGGTGGGCTACCTCATCCAAGAATCTACCTGAGGATCATTGTTCCAAGTTACCAGAATACAAAAACATTTTCAATACGTCACCCAGAAAACGGGAACGCATACGGCAAGTTTCAATCTGCATACCGATGAATATGCCACATCATCAGCATTTTCAAATTTTCTAGCATGACCATTTTTTCTTTTTATGATTGATTACCGAATTCAAACTTGAAACAACCCAAAAAAATGGCCCCAAAGCAGTTTGAAGACGTTAAATTGCCCATAAGCAGCATATAAATATTAAATTTTTTACTTTTATAGTACGGTAAAACTGAAAACCAGCCCAAAAACAGCTGAATGTCGCACTTGCAGCCATACTTTGGGGTCATAAACATTCTATTGTGATGTTGGCCCCAACTCCTTGAAAACATTGAGATACCGTATTTCATAAAATATGGCATTTTTTAGTCTTCAACATGACTTTTGATGTTTTTGCAAAGAGAATCGCCATTTCATTCTGATTAATTGATTTGAATTTATCTCTTAGGTGACCAAGGGAAACAATCTTGTGACAAACATTAGTTTTTGAGAGTGAGTCCATCAGATTTAGGTATGTCATAGCATCTCGTGTAAAACAGCCCCAGTTACATAAAGTACTGTGTAACGTGGTTCTAACTTGAACAGATTGGTGATAACCAAGGCCAAGTGGCAAAATTTGATGTTTCACGAGTGAGTGTTGAAAGATAGAGGGCCTAGCTAATTATAGTAAGCTCATCCAAGAGCTACAAGATCTTCATTCCAGCTTTGTGAGGGAGTGATAGATTTGTGATTATAAGTCCATTTGTTGGCTTAGAAATCAAATTTGAGTGAAACACTGCAAGTGTGAGACCTTTGTGAGTTTCAAGTCAATCAAATCTATTTTTTATTTGTAAAAATCACTAGTAAGATGGGATCTGCTGGAGCATACCTTCTAGAAGCTACTGAGAGATTGAATTATACAAATTATGCTATTTGGAAGGTTAGGATGGAGTCACTTTTGGTGCTCCAAGACCTTTATGAATTCTTGATTGAAGATGACGATGAACCTCTAGGTGCACAAGAGTTAGATAGATACAAGAAGAGATCTAGGCTTGCACTTCATTGTGTGAAGATGAATGTGAGCAATGATTTGTTGAGAGAAGTATAGCTTGTACTAGTGCTAAAGAGGCTTGGGAGTCTTTAAAATCAATCTATGAGTCTAGCAACACTTCTAGAGTTCTTATGCTTAGAAATCAAATTTTGCAAAGCATGAGGAGAAGTGAGGAGAGTGCACAGGATTATGTACTCAGAATCAAGTCTCAAAATAGAGAGTTGGCTTCCATTGGAGAGAAGATTCATGATGGAGAGCTTGTACAAATTGTCTTTAATGGTCTAGGAGATGACTTTGCAAATTTGGTCCAAAGTTTTGCCATCCAAGACGCTTTGCCAACTATAGATAACTTCACAGTGTATTATTATGCTCCATGCAAGATCTAGGGTGAGTTCCTTGTCTTTGCAGGATAGCGATGAGAAAGCCAATTTCTCATTCAAGGGCAAAAAGAAGACCAATGTAAAGAAGAAGCATCCAAAGGAGGCCAAAGAAGAGGATGATGCATCAAGCTCAAAGGACAAGTCAAAGCATAAATGCTTCTTTTGTGGAAAGAAGGGACATTATGTAGCTGAATGCTACAAGAGGCTAAGAGCACAAGTGGAGAAGGACAAACAAGGAAACCTTGCAAAGGAGGAGGAGGAAGATGAAGTAGATGTATTCTTGATGGCATCTACATCCTCACCAACAAGCAATAGCAATTCAAGAGACAATTGGTGGATCGACAGTGGGCTAGCTCCCACATGTCTTGTGAAAAGGACTTCTTCTCAACCTTACACTCTTTCAATGCTGCTAAAAAGTTTGTCTTTACTACAAATGACGAAGAGTGTAGGATAGATGGTGTTGGCACCATGTCTTTGTGTCTAGAATCCTCAAAATGCATGGATCTAGAAAATGTCCTTTATGTACCATCAATCACCAAGAATATGCTTAGCATTGGTCTACTCTTAGAAAGAGGTTTGGATGTCCACTTTAAGCATGGTGTTTGCTTCATCTTGAAGAATGATGTTTGCATTGCAAAGGTATTTAAACATGGAAGATTGTTTAAGTTGGAAGCTAGTGTTGCTTTTGAAAGAATGAGGTTGGCAAAGGAGGAGATCACTCAAGAGGAGATCTTGGCAAAGTGTGATCTTGCTTGCATTGAGGAGGAGCATCAAAAGGAGGAAGATTTTGAGGATCAGCTTCAAAGCATGAGAGTTCCAAGGGAGTCCTCAATGACAAAGGCCGAGTCGTCAAATTGCATGCAAATTTTCCATTCAAGTGTGCATCTTGCAAGGGTGGAGAGCATTGGAGAGTCTACTATTTTTGAATACTTTTTGGATAGTATTAGTAGACATGAAGTGGCTTGTTTCTTATCCTTAAGATTGATGATGTTTAGTACTTTATATGAAAAGACTATGAAGTTGAATGTTTTCAAATCTACATTTGTTGTTGATAAAGCAATTTCATTGGATAACTATTTTTGTAATAGTTTGAATAGAGTCATAAAAGATGAAACATCATTTGTTTTGGAAATCTTTGTATCCAGATGCTTTGTGCATGATCATGCCAATGTAAGGACCAAATATTATCCTACTTCAATGATAAGAATCATGGTAGTGTTTTGCTCTTCAAGTAGAGATTGTAGAATCTACTTGTTTTCAACCAAAAAATTTGTCAATGGTGGAAATGTGATCTTTCAAGAGTGGAAGATTTGTAAACTTGAAGAAGCACCTTTGGTTCAACACCTTATTCAGTTCATTGATGGTTTGGAGTCAAGTCAAGTGGAGCAGCAAGCTCAAGGCCCGAGGGCTCCAAGAAGAACCATGAGTATCAAGATGGAGCCATCTAGGCTCAATCATATAGATCAAGCAAGACAAGTTGTCTTTGGCAACATTATGTATGCACTTAATAGTTTAATTGATGTATCTTCAAGTGCACAAAATGCCTTGGAATCCATGGCTTGGCATGATGTATAGTTTTTGAAGTGTGCTACATGACACATTTATGGAACATCTTGTAAGGGATCCTTTAAGAGGTGGTGAAAGATCCTTCATGGACATCATTCTCTATTGGAGTCTCTAAAGTTCCTTGTTTGTAGCTGGACTTTTTAGATACTTCTAAAAGCTTTCATTCATCTATTAAGAGAGTTGTAAATAGATCAAGCTAAATTTGAGGAGGAGTGTGAAGAATTGCCAAAAATTGGCAAATCTAGCTTGATCAAAAACCATGTAGAATAGTGTAAATTGTGTACACAAGTGGGTCCCACACATGTGAGGCCATGATGCCACATGGAAAACCCATCCTAATGTAGGTTAGGTCAAGTCAATAGAGTTGGTCATGTCTATTTGGTGGTCATCCCTACTTTATAGGACCTACACCTAAATTTAAGGTGAAAATTTGACCAACTATCTATCTACCAAGCATGACTCTAGGAAATAGACTAGGGTTTCATTTTAGGTCAAGGAGAGTGAGTTAACTTCCTCATTACATGCTGGAAATCCACCTAACTTTAAGAAGGAAGTCGAATTTGCTATGTATTCCCTCTCTCCATAGTGAGAAGAAAGAAAATTTTTGGAGCTCATTGGCAATCTCAAGCTAGTTCACTATGTACATTGAGTTTTTGTGACACAAATGAAACCAAATCAATTTCTACTTGTTTCTCAGGTTGAAGGCCGTACTACAGCATGTAGTACACACGCGTGGACTCGGATTTCAATGTTGATCAATGCTTTTGATTGTTAATGCTTGTTGTTTGTCAAATTACCAATCTAGATCAACTTTTTTGTATCTAGTTTTTTGATAGATTGTTAAGCAAGCATCCAATCACTCTTGTGGATCTTTTGTAGATCCATTTATGATCCTAAAATACAGTACTTTCACATACCATAAAGGTAATGCCTCCAAGTTTTATGTGCATGTATCACAGCAAATAAATCCTTCTCTTCAGTTGTATAACGCAACTGAGGCCCCGTGAGTTTCTTGCTTTCAAACGCTTCCGACCTATCATCCTGTAGAAGAACTGCCCCTATCGCCAAATCACTTGTGTCATTTCTCATGACGTAAGGTATATCAGGATTCACAGTCTATAAAACAGGAGCTAAAGCAACCATTTGCTTGAGTTTCTCAAAGCATTGGTTCAATTCATCATTCCACTCAATAGGCTCACTAGGTTGACCTCTCTTTTTCTTTTTGTTAACTCTACCTTTAGTAAAATTATTTAAAGGTGCTGCCACTTTTGTATAATCCTCAATTGACTTACAAAAGAAAACTCTAAAATCAAGAAAAGATTTCACTTATCTAACCATCTTCGGTATCGACCACTCAAGCACTATCTTGACCTTACTCTCGTCAATCTCCAACCCACTATGGGTGATCTTATGACTGAGGTACAACAAGTCATGCTTAAAGAATTCACATTTAGGTTCCTTAGCATAAAGTTTCTCTTGCTTGAGAATATCAAAAACAATCTTGAGATCACTCAAATGCTCCTTAAGTGTCCTGCTGTAGATATGAATATCATCTAAGAATACAACCACAAACTTCCCAAGATATGGACGAAAAAGATCATTCATCACCTGCTGGAACGCAGCTGGTGCATTCGTCAACCCAAAAGGAAGCACGAGAAATTCATAATGACCGAATCTGATTTGAAAACCAGTCTTTTGCACATCATCTAGATGAATCCTAATATGATGATAACCGGTTCTAAGATATAGAGGTCGCAGGGTATAGAGCGTAGATAGGTAGCGCTAGGCAGCGAGGGTCTGGGAGTAAAACCTCAGGTTAGAAAATGTAGGGAAGGGGATGGCCACTCAGACAGAGGGTAGAAATTGCAGGCAAGCTGGACATCGATGGGTACTGGGAAACAACTGCAAGAGCTCTGATTTGATAGTGTTTATGTAAAGCGAGCTCCCTCAGCAAGTTTTTTGCAGGAGACACTTGTTGGAGCCCATGATCATTTTGTGAAATGGAGTGCCAGCGATCTACCACTATCAAGATCTTGTGGAAAGGAGAAGCAGGGCCATAGGTTGAAAGGACCGTAGGTAGATCACAGGATGGAGAGAGTGGGCCAGATTGGTAGCAACGGGCTAACAACAGGGAGCGTGGCTAGGTAGGGCCAGACAGCCATTGGGTAGAAGGAATGGAGATAAGAGAATGTAGTAGGTCGCTGGCAGCAGATCGCAGAAGGGAGAAAGTCTGATGGCATGCAGGCAGGGCCGTGGACAGGGAGTCGTAGATGGAGAAGGGCAGAGAGCCACAGCAGGGCAGCAATGCTCCACCTAATCGATCTACCAGATCATCCATACGAGGCAAAGGATATTTGTTTTTTAAAGTTACCTTATTCAGCCCCTTGTAGTCCACACACAACCTGAAGCCTATATCTTTCCTCGATTTAAGAAGAACGGGAGCACCCCAAGGCAACTTACTTGGCTGAATATGACCCATGTTTAGGTAATTTTCAATTTGCTTGGTGATCTCTATCTCTTATTTCTGAGAGGATCTGTAAGGTTGTGTAGAGATAGGGTGACTACTTGGAATTAACTCTATCTTATGTTCTACCGATTTGGACGGCAGTATTCCATGAGGTAATTCAACTGGAAATACATCTTTAAATTCAGACAATATTCTTCTCAATTTGCTCCTGATCTAAGCCTACCGAATGTAGAATTTTTGACAATTCACAACTACTTAGTTGCATTTCAGATAAATCCAAAATTGGCTTAGCAAATAAAGAATAAGCTTCATACTGTGAATCAAAATTTTCCATCACATTAGCAAATGAACTCATCCCAGATGGATGTACAAAATTGTCTCCAAACAATGTAACTATTTCTTTACCCTCTTGAAAAGAGAGAACATGCTTCTCAAAACTTATCTCAACATGCTTATTAAATAACCACTCGTATCCTAGAATTATGTCCGTATGTGCTAAATCTAAAACATGGAAATCAATTAACTCTCTATAATCTTGGATCCAAACTGGGAGCCTTGGAACTTTAACATCCCACGTCTCCAACTCCACACCTGAAGCTAGATATACTCGATATCTATGGTTGCTGGCTTTAGTTTTGAGGCCAAGTTTATGTACAAGACTAGAGTTAATGAAATTATGAGTAGATCCACTATCCACTAAAATACTAACTTCATGTCCATCCACAGTGCCTTTCGAACGAAATAAATCATTTGGCAATCGCTCTCACAATTAACTTTATTAATTTTCAGCTTAAGATTTCTTTAACTGGCATCTCAATTACTTGAGCTACGCCTTTCTTTCACTCAAGGCAAAATTCGTTTCTTTTGTCTAAACTCAAATGCAGCTGATCTAGTTCGTCAAAATACTTAGATTTTTTGTTACCACGAATTCTTTTTTTTCCTTTCTTCTAGCTAGGTCCAGATGATCCAGATGGATTAGCTTGTAATTGCTTCCTAGATGCGACCACTGTTGAATCATATGCTTTCGCGACTCGTACGACATCATCGAAAGTTTGAATCACATTACGCTTACACTCATTCTGACAATTTGTAGGTAGACCTAGGATAAACTGCCACAGTGCCAGTTTTGCATCGAATAAGGGAACTTTATTCCATAAATCCATAAAATCTTGCAGGTACGAGTCCAAACTCCGAGTACCCATTTTGCAATTCACAAATCTTTGGTAGAAATCTGAATTGTACACAACAACAAACGACTTTCTGAACACCTCCATAAACTCGTCCCATGTGGTAGGTTTAGGTTGCAGATCACGCCACCACGACGAAACTTTTCCACGGAAGAACAGAATAACACTCTCAATCTTTTTTTCTTCAGGATTTTCATGTAGATTAAAATAACCGGTCCACTTGTTTAACCAGTCATCCACAACTTCAGGTTTTTTCTCTTTCTTCTCCCCCAAAAAAGGTTAAGGCTGAAAGCCAAAATTCGGCATGGATAAGGTTTTCACTTGATTCAACACTACTTCCATTTGTTGATCCCGTAAAGTGTTCTTGTTGTTTATTTCATCAAGCGCTTGGCTTAATGACTGTCAAATTTGCAGATAGGTAGGCATTGGCGCCTGATCATCAAGAGCTGCATTTGCATTATCATCTGCCATATTGATTTCCTGACATTCAAAATTTGCTTAATTAGTCGAGATCCAGTCATCAACTGATTGTGAAAAGTTCAAAACCTTCATAATTGGACGATATTACTCAGCAAGGTCTTTCACTCATTTAAGCCAAAATTTTGCAGAATCAATATCAGACTGATTCAAACAACAACAACTTAATAGGACCAAACATAAAATTTATGAAAAACTGGGATTTTCAAATTCTGTTACAAATGGACCAATTGTAAAAATCGATTAAGAAGATCGATTCTACAAATTCACAAGCACTGTCACAAATTGAGATCATTTCGAAACATCCTGCATGCATCTAATTTTCCATGCATTGACTTTTCTGAAAAAACAAAAAAAATTCAAAAATAGCCTAGTTACTAGGATATTTGCTTTTTGATCTAAAATTTTCAAAAATAGCTACATGCAAGAAATCAACTGATCAAATCACTGATTACGCATGCAACATGCATCAAGCATGCATACAGGTCTATCCATATATTTTCATCAACAGAGATGCACTACACTGACTTACAAACTGAGTTACAAGCATGCATGCATCAGAACATTTCCAAAATTTTGCAAATTTTAGCTCAAAAATTGCCAAACTTCATATGGCAATAACTTTATCTACAGGACACCAAATTTGTCGTTGTAAAGCACAATACAGAGGGAGAGTGGGTTTACAAGGAACTTGCTACATCACTCTGCCACCTAGGCTTCACACGTGCGAGATATAAATGCACAAAAAATAGGTAGGAGGGCGCACTTTTGGAGAGAGGAATCATCAAAAATTGGTCCCAGACCAATAAGCCTTTGATCAGAGGTTACAAGCAGTCTACTAAGGTTAATTAGAGAGAAATAGAAGCTTCTAATAGGTCCAGCAAGCAATCATAAGCTCAGATCATGCAAAAAATGCATTTTTGGCCTCCTTGAACAAGCAAAACTTCAATATGTTGTTGTCTAATGCAAATATATCCAAATTGGATGCATGATGGCTCAAATCAGAGGCAATCCAACATATCTCTAAGCTTGTAACAAGAACCAACAGGTTCAGACCCCAAATTAAGAGGTATTCATGCTCAAAAATCATCAAAAATACACTAATTTTTGGCGTTTTGAGCCCCCTAATGATGTCTAATCCCTACCAGACTTCATGACAGCTTCATTACATCTCTGAAAACTTTCATACCAAGTCTTGTCTTAGAATTTTGAGATCTACCCCAAAATTAGTCCAAAAAACATCAAAAAACCTTTGTTTTTGACCAATTTTGACCAAACTTTGTTGGGGAAATCCACAAATAAGTGCAATCAGATCCAAATCCCTATAAATCCAATGCATGCAAGCACTAAAAGTTCTGATTCTAGTCAAATATAGTTTCTATAGCCCATTTATGGTCCAAAAACTCCAATTTTTGGTCCAAAATCATTATCTAATCAACCTTTTGACTATTCAAACATCATGCAATCATTAAATCCTGTCATTAATGACAAAAAAACAGCAAGTAAAATCTGGAAAACATAGTACACCAGATCCTATGATCAATTTCATGCAAAAACTATCAATTCTAGGTGAAAAATTCACTAAATTCATCAAAAAACCTATGATTTCCATCAAAATTCATGGAGCAAATCCACAATAATGATCTTTAGGCTAAAAGTACACCAAGGGTCTGAGAAGCGACCTTCTTGGATATGAATTCCACTACTTGGAAGATAAGCAAAGAGACACACCAAAGAAACTACAAAAATCCAAGCTCTCCAAGCTCCACCTCCTGGTAGATGTGATCCAAGCTCTGATACCACTATAACGATCGCCAAGTGAAGATCTTCAAGAATCCTATCACATGCAAACCAAAAGGACACCTGTGGAGCATGAACCACCCAACCAATATGGAGAGGCTAGTCAATACCCTAACCAATCCACCCCCAAGCCACAGTGAAGAACACAAGAGAGGGGAGGAGAAATTGGCTCAAGAATCACAATTCACAATAGGAGGATGGGCGAGTTTCCAATGGACTTATTCTTCTCAAGAGAGAGAGAATATTTTCACTAGGATCCCCATGTAAACTAAATTGAGATATTGACCTCCTATTCTTGCATTAAAGTAGTCTTCACTATGCATGTGCTCCTATGTCCAATTATAGGTCTGGGCCCTCATATGATTATTAATTATTTAATACGACCACGTCCGGAATGACGTAACATAACTAATAACCACATACAACTGGAGTGACCAGCTATCCACGTCAGAAATTATTCCAATTCCCTTATATAGGACATGGACATAACACCATGGGCATGAGATTTTGATTCTAATGCCTAAGTAGCCTAGTGGAGTCGAACATATGGCCTTGGTAGGGCAATGCATAAAAATGTATAAAAAAGAGTCGAGCCTTTACATCGGGTAAAACCCCCCAACAAGCCTTTATGACACCTTCAAGTGGCTACCCTTTGTCGCGATATACTTATCTTGAATGTAAGGATATGTAGTATAAAAGATTGTCGTTCCCCAAAGAGACTGCTTAATATTGTGATTTTAGATGTTTTTAAGTCATTAAATGTTCTTGGATTAAAAGCTGGTTGTCAACATACATTTAGAAGTATCGGCGACCGGTATCATCGGTTAGGATGTGGTTTCAAACATACAAAAACAAAAGGTATTGATGCCGACTATCCTCATATCGTACATGTTGCATTGTTGATTAGTGTATCCGACTTATCGGCCAGACCGAACTATCGGTCTATGCACCTAATAAAGTTTGTCAGACAAGCAAGTCATGTTTCATCAGATAAACCAAGCTAGAGAAACATACAAAATGTCCTAGCACAATCCAAATGTAGTCCGACAATCTGTCCTCAACAACAGAATGCGCTCATTCAAAAGAACGAGTGACTACTAATTTAAACTGCACAAGTATCCATATGCAAATTTAAGAGTATTGATTCACAACCACACAGAGCAAACTTTAAGATGTGTAAGTCCAGATATACGTCAGTATAATGAAACATTGATTCTGAATGTTAACATCACAATTAAGTTCCAGGCAATCGATTATTCGATCACACAAACAATCAAATAACCAATGAGTTTTCAGACGATGTTTACATTGAATTTACGGTTGCTCGCATATGATAGTATCAAGTCTAAGGGAGTGTCTGACTAGAGTTATGATCACAAGCACATCCGACAAGGTGAGGCTTACCAACTGTTGAAAACAAAAGAACTCAGCAAGTAGAAAGCTTATGAAAGCAAAGAGCAGGAAAAACTTGAAGACTCAAACTCTCTTTGTGATCTCTTGAAAAACTCGGTGTTTGTATTGAAACGTAAGTGGTGTACATATAGGGAACGAGTGGGAAAGTGTGCAACTCTTTAGTAACCGATATGCCGAATCTTGTTAAATTTAATTGACTAATTCCATTCAATAGAAAAATTACAAGTGTTCAATTCCTAGGTGGCATCCTTGTCACACGACTTTGCTTCAATGAGAGGCAAGCACGTGGAAGGTTGGAACGGTTGCATGGAGCGCAATAAAAGAATCTTTTGGAATGTTCTGCTCTTGGGGCTAGCCTTCCTAATAAGATGTCGTTTCATAACTGCCCTTCGGGACATAGTCCTTCTTGTAGTTTTATTTATGTACATGTCTTTATCTTCAATGTATCATTGAACAACCTTGTCATTGCCACTTCCATTAGATATTTCTTCATATAAAATGGTTATCTTCATGAACTGAGTAGGTTCATTGGTGTTTTGTATCAAAAAGTAACAATTCACAAAAAAATATGCATGTAATAGGGTATTACACCCTCAAGAGAGATTTATGCTATACATAAGATGCTCTTCAATGGCAAAATTTTCTAATTGTTAAAAATATAAATATTTTGTCATAAGATATATTTATGAAAAGAATTTTAAAAATATGTAAGATCCCAATTATCAATCTCAGTGTAAAATAATATGAATAAAAAAACCTTACATGCCTAAGATTTCTCAACCTAGTCTAATTTTCGAGCAATATATTTTTTATTTATTTTTTGTAGCTTCTTTCCTCCCCCTTGGGCCTTTCATGTTTTGGAGTGCCCTCTAGTTATGTCGCAACAACTTGATTGATACACTCGTCAGGCTATTTAGTACGCTCATTGCTAGTTCATTTGGTATTTTGCAAACTTCCATTATGAGATTGTTGAAAGTGAAAAGAAAAAACTTGTTTGAATCTTTACAAATTGCAACACATGCAAGTAGTTTGGATTCTATAAGCAACATGGAAACTCAATAGAATTGGTGTCACACACTAGCAGCATGTAGCTCCCACACAAAATGATTACCACATAAGGGACATATAGTGACGTTTCTATTTTATATTGCAATAGGAAAAATGTCTTGATAAATGTCACTATTGACATATCTAAACGTTGCTACTAGAGCACCCTACAATGCCTATAGTGCGTAATAGGGATGGTGGCCCTATCATTATCAGCACAAATTTGTTGGTTATTTTTTTTTGTGTGTCACCTCATAGGGAATTTAGTGCCCACCAAACTTTTGTTTAGAGTTTTATTGACTTCGGGACTCATGATTTAAGGCACCTTCTTGACAACAAACTGGTTTCCATGAAAAGCAATTTTTTATTATTTTCAAAACAAAAAGTACATAGTCATTACGACAAAGCTGATTTACAAGAACTATTAACTTTACAACTTGCTACTAGGTCAATTCTAAGGCCATTTGTAGAATAGTTACTCTAGTCACTTTTGGCTGACGAGCTGGGACCCTTAGGACATATGGGAATTTTATGCTGCAATGTACTATAACTTGAAAATCAACCACCCACTATCAGATCAATATTTTTGAGTAAAAAAAATGATTAACATCTAATTTCCATAGATATTTTTAAGTTGCAATACACAATTTGGAGCATGATATGATGCTGATGAGAGTCTCCTATATGAAGTGTATGAGTTAACATGCTCACTTAACTAGAGACTTGTGAAAATAACATCCATTATGAATACAAAGCTATGCCCATGGTTATTGGATTCTCTACCAAACTACTACCCCAACATTATTGAATGATCAAGAAGGGACCCAATAATGCAAATGAGGATGAAATTACAACAAGCTTAGAAAAGAAACATAATAAAACTATATTTAACTTTTTAAAATCTCAAGCATAATTGGATCATGGGAAACCTGCTTGATTTCAAGATCTTTGCGAAAATCAATAAAAGTAGTAGAGCAATACTCACCCCATCGATTAGATCTTAACACCCATATCTTGGCATTTGTTTGGTTTTTTAACAATGCCTTCAAGTTCTTGAAACACTCAAATGCCCTCGATTTCTCCTTGATGGAACATACAAGACATTTTCTATTACCTTGATCTGCCCATCAGGATATCATATGGGTATGGTGCAAATGCCATGAATCTAATACTCGTCTCTATTCACTTGCACAACCTTGTCTCCACCATATGTTAGTTTCAGGTCTTTGAATTAGGACTTGTTGCTTTTGATGTGTCTTGTCACTCCTAAGTCTACGATCGATGGTGAAATCTATTATATAATCTAGATAGAGCTATAATTGCATCTTGGGGCTTGATTGCACTAAATCAACACACTTTTTGCTATAACAAAAGGCCAAGAAACAAAACAAAAATATGTTTAAATCAATTTGAACCAGCAAGGACCAATGTAAACACATTTAAATCACAACCTATTTATTAAACCATGAAACATTGATTTTAAAACATCCATTGGATGCATAACATGAACCTAGATTAGGAGCATGTCACATGTAGAAGATTTGTCCACATCAATGTTTGTACTTTTGTTAGTGACCGAGGTAATAACTTTATAGGAGTTATTCGAAAATGAAAATCGCTTGATCACAATCTGCCTCATTCTTGTGTTTATCTAGGTCACAAATCATAGAGGGGTCCTCACAGCAAGGAGCATGAGCTGCTAAATAAACAATGGTGAACACAAAACATTACCAATGAAATAACATTAATGTCATTTACGATAAACTAAAATAAACTAATTTGATGTCATAAGCAAAACCCATATACACTGTGAGATCATGGTCTAGTTCATTGCAAATAGGATAAGTTGGATAAGCATGTTCAATGCAATCACATAATTGGTGGATGCTCTTGTTGCAAAGAGTTTTGCATCATGGACATGTTGGTAGTCTTGTGAGTGTATTTGTATTGATATCACAAATAACAATATCATTAGACACTGACTTCTTGGTAGTCATGTGAGTATATTTGTTTATAACAAAATGACAATATCATTAGGCATGAATGAAGAGCTTTAAAAATAAATTAGCCTAGTATTGTAATAAATGGTGAGTTTGCTTTGACTTGCTCTCCTCTAAATTGCGGTTGCTGGGAGCACAACTTCAATACACATCAAAAAAGAGGACATTCAATCGAAAACATTAAGCTGGATTATAATAACTATAGAAGAAAAATATTCACAAAGTATACTATAAGCATAATAATGAATATAGTGTTTTTTTAGCTAAGTTGCACTCGACCGCTGTTCCGGGCCCCCACATTCCGAAACTTCAGAAGTCTATGTAAAAAAAGCTATAATTTTGTTTTTTCAGAAATCGTTGCTCTGAAGTATATGAAAATATTACTTTGTAGTACGTGAAAATCACAAAATAATATTGGATCCACCAAACATACCAACACGATTACTTTTGAGTTAAATCACAATGTAGCTCAGTTAAATTCATAATACTTCATATAAATGTTATAAATAAGGCCATCTTAAACTTTTCAGCAATAAATAAAGATATTTGTTATGGCATACTGCCTTGCACCTTTCTCAAGCCATTCTAGAAGGAAAATGGGCATACAAGAAGATGCATAATGGCCTTTGTTACGAGCTCGTGACCAGTGTCGAACCCTAGAGAACACAGATAGGTCAGATACCACAGTCACGGTCGTGTCCAGCGTACATGACCAACATGGCAAGACAGTGTGAGTAGTGTGCCCCAACACGGTCCATAGCCATGGCGGGCCTAACATAGCCTAGGGACCCTGTCAGCAGGATAGGGCCCCCAGTTGGGTTCCGACGTGCAGTCGGCCACGTCAGTGCCACGTGGCCGACACTTGGCAGTCGCATGCTACCATTCCTCACACTGGGCTAGGAGGGGCTTACTCTATACCAGGGAGTAGGCAATGTTGGGTGGATCAGTTACTGTTTGCGCTACTGTGGTGTTAGGATCTATTACACTGGTATCAGAGCCATCTCCACCCTAGGGAGTTCAGGAGCAGCAGTAGAGAAAGCTATCAGAAGATAGGAAATATTTCTCAGATTCTCAGAAAAGAATAGAGGAGGACAATCGTTGTAGGACCAGCTTTAAAAATCCTTCAATTTGTTAGAATTTTCAGTAGTTTGGAGGAGAATTGTCTGGTACAACTTCAGCGCTGTTAGATCAGCTTTCCTCTCTGATTTTGTGGATGTCTTTCTCGGATTTCAGAGTGGAATTAGTGTAGTAAGCAACGAGTAGATCCATCGCTGTGAAATCAGCGACCTTTTGATTTTCCAGGGAAATCTTTGTGAGTCTGAGCGGATTTCAAGGCAAAAAGTAGTGGGCCAGCGCTGGACAAGGAAGAGAAAGGAGTCAAAACCCATTTATGTTTTGCAAGATTTTCAGAGGTTTGGGCATCAAATTTTCTTGCCACAGATCAGCGAGCAGGGTGTCATTGAAAATCCAGAATTTGGAATAGTTTTTTGGCTTCAAACTTGTTTTTTTGCACCAACTCAGATGATATCAGATCAGCGAGGTTAGACAGCTTTCAATTTCAGAAAGTTTTATACTTTTTAGAGTCCTTTGCCTCCTTTTTTGGAGCCCCACGTCTGTAAACAGAGCAGTGAGCAACTCTACTCAAGAAACCGAAAATCTTGGTACCATTTTGGAGCCACAAACGAGGATTTTCTGGGACAACAAGTCTGAAATCTTGGGTAAAGGAGCTGAGAGGGTTCCTCTTTGTAATTTCTTTGGAAGTACAGTCCTCAGAAATAGCTAAGTCATCTTTCCTTTTTCTTGTACAGTTGTAAATTAGTCTTTTAGACTTTTTTGTCCTTCAGAAATTAAGGTAGCTCTCTTTCAGTTCCGAAGATGACCACTCCTCAAGGACTTGATCAACCCCCAGAGATAGGCTTCGACGAACTTGAAATAGAAGCCTTGGCTTACAGTAAAGGGAAGGAACCCATGGAATTGGAAGAACAGGAATAGTTCGCTGAAGAACTCGACGAACTGGTTACGAAGGAGCAGTTTCTCCAGTTGGTAACAAAAGTGGACGAACTGAAGTTGGCATTAGCCAATTTTTAGTCTAGTGTGGACGACTCGTTCCCTGAACTCAGTTCCACGAAAGGAAGTCTTCCCTCCACTTCTTAGCTATCCCCTTCTCCACTTCCATCAGTTTCGGGTGAGACTTTACGGTCTCACCCCAGTGTTTTTAAAGATTTAAAGCCTCCTACTTTTAATGGGGAAGAGAAGGATAGAAATGCAGACATTCTACAAACCTTCCTCAGCAAATGGAAGAATATTCATGCTCTTAAACAGACCCCTGACCATTTGCAAGCTATTGAGGCTAGTCTTTCCTTAGGGCCTATGGCCTATAAGTGGTGGTTAAATCTCCAGGAGACTGGGCAGACTCCCCGGTCACGGAAAGCTTTTGAAGAAGCTTTCCTAAGAGTATTTCTACCAGAAAATGAACTTGATAGAGCCTGGGAAGCCTGGGAAAGAACAGTAATGATAAATCCCTCATCCAATATATCTCGCAGTATGGAGAAGCAATTTTAAAGATTAAAAATATGGATGATTATCAGAAAATTAGGGGATTTGTCCGTGGCCTCACAGATGAATATAAAGTAGAGGTCCAGAGAAAGTCGCCTACTACCCTTGAGCAAGCTCTCAGATATGCTCAAATCTATGATGATCTAGTGGGTAGGAAGAGGGCGAGACAGCAGCCACTTTCTGAGCAGCCTCCTCAAAAAGACTTTCAATTTAAAAAGAAAATTTAAAAAAGAAAGAATCAAGATAAATTTAAAAGTAAAGCTCCTCAGAAATGCCCTTCACTCATATAGCCCTTAAAACCAGATGATTTTGAGAAAGCCAAACAAGAACATTTGTGCTTTGTGTGTATGGGCAAGGGACACACAGTCAGATAGTGTCCCAAGGGGCCTTTCACTAAAAAAGATAAGAAAGATAAAAAAACAAATTTATCTTGTTCAGACTGTATGTTTCCCCAGTGACTCGGCAGCTTTCGAGATCAAAGTGTATCATGAAGATCATGAACACTGTTGCCAGCTGACCTCTGCAATGCTAGCGAGACCTTTCAGCTTTGGGCCGCATGACCTAGTACGTATGCATGGGAAAGTTGGTAACCAGTCAGTTTCTCCGAACGAGGCCCATTTCACGTACAGTCAGTTCCGACCAGTGGGCAACGTCGAGTGGTCGCGCCCCACCCCGCTCTATCTCTCTCCCTCGGGGCCAGCTGGCCCGTCGTGCCCCACCCACCCCTCCAGGCCGCTGGCCCTCGTTGATTTGCGTGGCCCGGAGGGCCACAACTAACACCTCGCCTCCCTCGCTGTCCTGTCAAAGAGGGAGGGGGTGACCTGGGAGCTCATGCTCATCGCGCTCCCACTCGGCTCAGCGGCTCCAAGTGGGCAGAAGCCACTGAGCCGGGTGGGAGCGCGATGAGCGCGCACTCCCAGGTCACCCCCCTCCGTCTTTGACAGGACAATGAGGGAGGCGGGGTGTTAGTTGTGGCCCTCCGGGCCACGCGAATCAACGAGGGGTGGGTGGGGCGCAACGGGCCAGCTGGCCCCGAGGGAGAGAGATAGAGCGGGGGGGGGAGGGGAGATGTACTCCCATCCCCCTCCCCCTTTTTTTTTCAAAATGGGTCCCCAAGGAAATATCGGGCCCCCTTTTCACTCATTCTAAGCTTAAAAAGATGAATTTTGAAGGCCTTGAAAAAATAGATGTTATATTGGATTTAAATTTTTTGGCTACATTAAAAATTAGGTGTCCTTGCTATATTATGTTAGGCCTAAGTGAAGCCTACTAAAATAGAAGTTAACCCATGATAAACCCAGGGTGAACTGCCACATAGGATGATTAATGAGTTAATTAATCCTAATTAGCAAATATGTTTAGGCAAGGAAGAGGCCCTTTTTGAGTTCAAAAAGGGCCCTAATGGTAAAAAACTCGAGCCAGCTCAGACTAGGTATAGTGCCTATGAAAATGAACTCTTTTCTATAGTCCATGCCCTTAAGACTTGGAGACATTATTTGTATGGTGCCAACTTTGAGGTCCTGACCAGTTCCCGGGGCTGGTGCCAGTTCATCTAAGAATACGGCAGCTTCCGTTGAAGATGATGATGAGTCGGAGTATACGTCGTCAGATGACGTTGAGGATTATGAGCCTGTATTACCCAAGCAAACCCCGGTGGTTGAGGGTCAGTTGACTCAAGGATTCAAATGGAAATAGTATTCCATTCAGGATGAGTACTTGCTCTATAGAGATAGAGTATGTGTCCCCAATTCAGAGGATTATAGGCAGTAGGTCCTATATGAATGTCATGACAATCCTAGTGTGGGACACCCAGGCATACATAAGACCTATGAGCTTCTTCGTAGGCAATTTTTCTGGCCCAGTATGAAAAAGGTCATCCAACAGTATGCAACCAGTTGTCAGAAATGTCAAGTAAACAAAGCAAAGCGTTTAAAGACAGGAGGGTTGTTGCATCCCTTAGAAATACCAGCTGGTAAATGGGAGAGTATCTGTAATAGATCCTAACACCACAGTAGGGCAAACACTAACTGATCCACCCAACCTTGCCTACTCCCTGATATAGAGTAAGCCCCTCCTAGCCTAGTGTGAGGACTGGTAGCATGCTACTGCCAAGTGTCGGCCACGTGGCACTTACGTGGCCGACTGCACGTCGGGACCCAACTGGGAGCCCTATCCTGCTGACAGGGTCCCTAGGCTGTGTTAGGCCCGCCATGGCTATGGACCGTGCTGGGGCACACTACTCACACTGTCTTGCCCTGTTGGTCATGTACACTGGACACGACCCTGACTGTGGTATCTGACCTATCTGTGTTCTCTAGGTTTCGGCATTGGTTACGAGCTCGTAACACTCCCTCCCCCTTAAGAACTGTCTTGGTCCTCTAAGACAAAGTCTAGAAAAATCTTGCGAAGGACGCTGCCTCTTTCCCAAGTGGCATTCTCAACAGGCTGATCATTCCACTTAACCAGATATTCTCGGTATAGAGTATGACGAGTCTGCATCTCTCTACTATCAAGAATCTCCTCTGGTTCATGTGGAGGTTGCTGAGGATCCAATGGGAGAACTAGAACACTGTCCCCTACCAGATTGTCTGATCTGGTTAAGGCTTTTTGTAACTGACTTACATGAAAGACTAGAAAAACCTTACTGCTGTGGGAGTTCTAGTTCATAGGTGACCTCGCCTAGTCTCCTACTGATGGTAAAGGGACCACAATACCTTGGAGACAGCTTAGCACACACTCCTGATTTGAGGGTTTTAGAGTCAACTGGGACTCTCAAGTAGACTTTCTCACCAGTGGAGAACTGCACATTCCGTCTGTGTGGATTTGCATAATGCCTACTCGATCCTGGGACTGTCTAATGCTACGCTTAGCATGTTCTATCATCTGGTTTAGGTCCTCTAAAAAGTTTCTGGCTGCTTCAACTTTTTCTTGTTTAAACCCTACAGTTGTGGGTGAGCGTGGCTGAAAACCATACATCAGCATAAATGGGCTGTATCCCGTAGCTGAATGTTTGGTACTGTTGTAAGCAAACTCTAATATCGAGAGATACTCCTCCTAATTAGTCTACTTCTTGTTGACGTATGCACGTAGCATATCCTCCAGCACTTGATTTACCCTTTCTGTTGGACCGTCCGTCTGTGGATGGTCGGTGGTACTCATATTAAGTTTAGTATGGAAATGATGGAATACTGCCCTCCAAAAATTTCCAGTAAACTTACTGTCCCGGTCGCTGACTATGCCGGAAGGTAGACCGTACAATTTAGATAGCCCGTCTACAAACAACCTCGCTAACTCTGGAGCTCTAACGGTTGTTTTGGTCGGAATAAAATGAGCCATTTTGGTCAGACGGTCAACTGTGACCCATATAGCATCATTACCCTTTTGGGTTTTAGGCAGGCCTACTATAAAATCCATGGAGATACTCTCCCATTTACCAGCTGGTATATCTAAGGGATGCAACAACCCTCCTGCCTTTAAACGCTCTGTTTTATTTACTTGACATTTCTGGCAACTGGTTACATACTGGTGGACGTCCTTTTTCATACTGGGCCAGAAAAATTGCCTACGAAGAAGCTCATAGGTCTTCTGTATGCCTGGGTGTCCCGCACTAGGATTGTCATGACATTCATATAGGACCTGCTGCCTATAGTCCTCTGAATTGGGGACACATACTCTATCTCTATAGAGCAAGTACTCATCCTGAATGGAATATTGTTTCCATTTGAATCCTTGAGTCAACTGACCCTCAACCACTGGGGTTTGCTTGGGTAATACAGGCTCAGAATCCTCAACGTCATCTGACGACGTATCCTCGGACTCATCATCATCCTCAACGGAAAGCTGCCATATTCTTGGATGAACTGGCACCAGCCTCGGGAACTGGTTCTGGAGTCTGTAACTGTCTGTTCTGGACTGAGTTCCAGATAATAGAGAAGAATGCATCATGCTGGCATTTCCCTCTCAAGGACTCGAGTAACTCATTACGAATCTGAGTAAAACTCAGTTCGTTTATCATAGGCATTCTGCTAAGGGCATCTGCTACTGTATTGAATTTTCCACGTCTATATCTGATAGACATGTCAAACTCTTGCATCAACTCTGCCCAACGAGCTTTCCGACCTCTAAGCTCAGGTTGATTGCAAAGGTATCTGAGACTCTCATGGTCTGTCAGGACCTCAAAGTTGGCACCATACAAATAATGCCTCCAAGTCTTAAGGGCATGGACTATAGAAAAGAGTTCCTTTTCATAGGCACTGTACCTAGTCTGAACTGGCTCGAGTTTTTTACTCTCGAACGCAACTGGTCATCCACCCTGAGTTAGCACAGCACCTACTACAAAGTCGCTAGCATCTGTTTCGACCACAAATGGCTGATTGGGGTCGACGACTTTTAAAACTGGTGCTGTAGCTAAGGCTGTCTTGAGAGCATCAAAGCTCTCCTGTTGTGCGGACTCCCAAATGAATTCCTTTCCCAGTGTAATAGATCTTAACACCATAGTAGGGCAAACACTAACTGATCCACCCAACCTTGTCTACTCCCTGATATAGAGTAAGCCCCTCCTAGCCCAGTGTGAGGACTGGTAGCATGCTACTACCAAGTGTCGGCCACGTGGCACTGAGGTGGCCGACTGCACGTCGGGACCCAACTGGGAGCCCTATCCTGCTGACAAGGTCCCTAGGCTGTGTTAGGCCCGCCATGGCTATGGACCGTGCTAGGGCACACTACTCACACTGTCTTGCCCTGTTGTTCATGTACACTGGACACGACCCTGACTGTGGTATCTGACCTATCTGTGTTCTCTAGGGTTCGGCATTGGTTACGAGCTCGTAACAGTATCTCCATGGATCTTAAAGTAGGCTTGCCTAGAACCCAAAAGGGTAATGACGCTATATGGGTCACAGTTGACCGTCTGACCAAAGTGGCTCATTTCATTCCGACCAAAACAGCCGTTAGAGCTCCAGAGTTAGCGAGGTTGTCTGTAGACAGGCTATTTAAATTGTACGGTCTACCTTCTGGCATAGTCAGTGACCGATACAGTAAGTTTACTGGAAATTTTTGGAGTGCAGTATTCCATCATCTCCATACTAAACTTAATATGAGTACCACTGACCATCCACAAACGACGGTCAAACAGAGAGGGTAAATCAGCTGCTGGAGGATATGCTTCGTGCATACGTCAACAAGAAGCAGACTAATTGAGAGGAGTATCTCTCGATATTAGAGTTTGCTTACAACAGTACCAAACATTCAGCTATGGGATATAGTATGTTGATGTACGGTTTTCAGCCACGCTCACCCACAGCTATAGGGTTTAAACAAGAAAAAGTTGAAGCAACTAGAAACTTTTTAGAGGACCTAAACCAGATGATAGAACATGTTAAGCGTAGCATCAAGCAGTCCCAGGATCGAGCCAGGCATTATGCAGATCCACACAGACGGGATGTGCAGTTCTCCACTGGTGAGAAAAGCTACTTGAGAGTCCCAGTTGACTCTAAAACCCTCAAATCAGGAGTGTGTGCTAAGTTGTCTCCAAGGTATTGTGGTCCCTTTACCATCAGTAGGAGACTAGGCGAGGTCACCTATGAACTAGAACTCTCACACAGTAGTGAGGTTTTTCCAGTCTTTCATGTAAGTCAATTACGAAAAGCCTCAACCAGATCAGACAATCTGGTAGGGGACAATATTCTAGTTCTCCCATTGGATCCTCAGCAACCTCCACATGAACCAGAGGAGATTCTTGATAGTAGAGAGATGCAGACTCGTCATACTCTATACCGAGAATATCTGGATAAGTGCAATGATCAGCCTGTTGAGAATGCCACTTGGGAAAGAGGAAGCTTCCTTCGCAAGATTTTTCCAGACTTTGTCTTAGAGGACCAAGACGGTTCTTAAGGGGGAGGGAGTGTACCGAGCTCGTGACCAGTGCCAAACCCTAGAGAACACAGATAGGTTAGATACCACAGTCAAGGTCGTGTCCAACGTACATGACCAACAGGGCAAGACAGTGTGAGTAGTGTGCCCAAGCACGGTCCATAGCCATGGCGGGCCTAACACAGCCTAGGGACCCTGTCAGCAGGATAGGGTCCCCAATTGGGTCCCGACGTGTAGTCGGCCACGTTAGTGCCACGTGGCCGACACTTGGCATTTGCATGCTACCAGTCCTCACACTGGGCTAGAAGGGGCTTACTCTATATTAGGGAGTAGGCAAGGTTGGGTGGATCAGTTAGTGTTTGCCCTACTGTGGTGTTAGAATCTATTACAGCCTTGACATTTTTTTATGCATACATGTTAATAAGCACCTAGTGGTCGTTATACACAACATATATAAATTGGCAATGCCATTTACGGAGCGAAGCTCCTTAGATGTCACTACACAGTGGTATGGATTTGAGCGTGCACCTTTCTGGTAGCAGTCAACAACTCTACCCATACACCTCGCTGAGATGGACATGGCCTGGACATTAGGCCAAAGGTGCATTGATCATGCATGTGGTGAGGAGAACAAAACTACATAATTCAGCTTGAACGTTTTCACCAAGCTTGTTAAAATTCAGCGCTAAGTAGCTTATTGGAAAGAACGGGCCATCAAGGGCCAAAGCCGTTCCATATTAGGTTCAAACTATTAACTCATTGAACAAACTTAAGTGCCTCAATCTTAGATTCTTTCCATTGTATAGGGCAAGGAACAAATAGAAGGCCTAATTCTAATTCATTTCTGGTTTTCCACCAACGATAGTCATTCAATATAAATTACAACTACAGATAAAAAATCCCAAGATAATGTAAATGAATGTTATACGTATCTTTCTAAATGATCGTCGTCCGTACAAATGTCTAGGATGCTCTCTGAGTCTCTCTCTCTCGTGGCCCTGGAGGGCCCGTTATGAGATTTTGGGGGGCGAGCCCGAGAGGGCAAGGATCATCTGACGTTATGGTCACATGGTGCCCTTCAACAGAGAGAGAGAGAGAGAGAGAGAGAGAGAGAGAGAGAGAGAGAGAGAGACAGAGAGAGAGACAGAGAGAGAGATATGGTGTGATCGCCGAGAGAGGGCGTGTAGGACGTGTAGACAAACAGATTAGACCTTGAGCTTGGCTGTGTTGAATGCCCACAATGTAGGTGCAATGGATGTCTGAGTTGGTAAGGAGTGATGGTCGGAAGAAGTTTGTAAATAACATGCACAGTCTCATCCATAAGAGATCTCCATGAAAGGCATCTGAATGTTCAGTTAACTCAGTCGAAATTTGTCTCTATTCTCTGGTTGGTTTGAGGCAGATGCACTGAGATTAATTCGAGCTTTCAAGGATGAGAATGAGCTAGCAATAACGTAATGTCTGATACAAATAATGATACTGATACTTAGGATTTAGCTTATCAGAATCGCAACTGCTCAATGTACAACTCTCAGTAAGGCTTTGATAAACGACATGAAATATGAGGGGCGAGTGCTTCTGTGATACCAAATACTTCTTTGTGTGTTTGTACATAGACGGCAAGGCATGAGTGTCTGTATCATAGATGAGATTGTCAGATCACAAGAAAGTTAGCAGTGGCGATAACAATGATGCGACCATTTTCTACAGATTATGTTGATGATCTGCATTAGGTGATAGGTAGACATTGATAGGAGTTACCTGACAGAAAGTGGATCACCAAAAGCTCAGGAAACGCATGCACCTTTCACTTTTGAAAGGTTAAAATTTATGCCCTTCAAAGCTGCCTTACTAAAAATAGTAAGGCAGATTATGGCATTTAATGTGTCCAAGTTTAATGAATAATCAGCAACAGCTGACCATAACGTCCGGTTTTTTAATCATGACCGCATACACGTTTAACATGCGTTTAGACACGAGCTGCAAACCTATCTAGCGACTATTGTTTGGTCGTTAGACACCTCCTGGAGCATCTCTCTCTCTCTCTCTCTCTCTCTCTCTCTCTCTCTCGCTCTATACGTACCTCTCTGTCTGTATCTCACACCTCACTTTTAAGGCTATTTTTTATCCCACAACCCTAAAATAACCCTAACCCTAAGTAGAATCCCTACAAATCCTCCTGAAAATCAACACTATCTGTCTTCACTGTTCCTCTCCCCTCACCCATCCCTCTCTCTCTCTCTACTCACATTATCTTCCTCTCTCTCTCCCATCGCTCACCCATCCTCTTTCTCTCTCTACTCACCTTATCTCCCTTCTCTCTCTCCTCTCACGCTCTATCCCTCATCAAGATCCTATCGTCCTCATCGTCGTCCTCTAGCTCTCCTCTCACGCTCTCCCTCATCAAGATCCTCTGCTCCTCATCGTCGTCCTCTAGCACTCCACTCACGCTCTCCCTCATTAAGATCCTCAACTCCTCATCGTCGTCCTCACGATCCTCCACTCCTTCCCGTTTTGCTGGCAACGCTCTCTCTGTCATGAATGAATCACACATTGAACATTTCACATTCATAATTAGACATTTCCGAAAAAAACTAAAAAGCTCCTCCCTCTCAATCGCATCACCGTCCCTGTCTCCCTCAGATCGCGCGTTCTCTCAAGCAGCTAAATAACCTCTGTCTCTCACTATCGTAGCGCTCGCTCGCATGCGCTCTCTATCTCTCACATGAACACGTCAACATCTCTTCCTGTCACTCGAGATGGAGATCGCAGAACCTCTCTCTCTCTCTCCATCGTTCACAGTGTCTCTCTCTCTTCAACTTTGGAAATTGCACTCTGATTATAACATTCTCTTTCTAGAACATTCTTTGTTCTCGAAGTTGCACGTGAAATGCTCGTCAGGTGCCCAGGGATGAAGTTTTAGGGCATACGTGGCCAATCAAAATTTCAGAATCGCTTTTTTACATATCAACCTACAATCTAGATTCTCTCTTCTCTCTCTCTCTCTATATATATATGTATATGTATATACTTTCCTAAAGGCTTCAATCTAAGTACATGCTTTCTCCAATGGTACTTATCTTACTTCTTTCGCTAGAAATTGTTGTTTACTTTCACAACAATTTGTTCATAAGATCATACCCGTGTAGAAGGTCCGAAACTCCTCATTCTCTCCTGGCTTGCAGCGTCAGTTTTTTTTTTACTTCTATCAGTTAAGGAAATGGTAACTAGAAGACAACGGTAAAATTACCCCAAAACGAATGTTTTGAATGTATCGGATATCTATAAAAAAGGTCTCGGAGGTTGACACAAAGAAAGTGCTAGACCCACGAGGAAAACTTCCCTTCCAAACCATTTACAAGCGTAAAGTGCGTTAAATCTATCTAGATGGAAAATTCTCAGTTGCTTGATTTTCCTCGTCTCCATTAAGAACCCGAAAGCTGCCGCTTACTATCTCTCGGATATCCATAGTTCCAGATGACGATTTTGAAACATTATTTCAATCAAGTGGACGGAACATTTGAGGTATCAAAATCCGCAAACTTATCATTAAGAGTACAAAGTGACATTCTTAAACGTAGGAATGGCTTATAAAAACATTTATTTAAACAAAAAATTACCTGGTCCCTGACTCTAGGAAACAGAAATTCAGCATACTATGTCAGAAGTGTTTCAGAACAAATTGAAGGAAAGCTTGATTTCCGCAACAGTCTTGGACTACCTTTTGTGATCCCAGAAATAAGCACTACGTGGAAGTTGGTACCAGAGAATCTCAAGTGAGTAGAGCAACCTTTTTTGAGCTCGCATAGTCGAAAACTTCGCTGTGCTAAAAAAGATCACCGCTGCAACTCGTGCATCTCAAGGTACCAATAGCTCACAAGCTTTCTTCAAGAGCCTGATTTTCCGTTTTGAGGTCAACTGCCAACATGCTGCATAATCTATCCTCTAGATCTTTATTTCTATCTTCCTGCGTCCCATAGATCACAGTTTCCCCTTGTTGCAGGGGTAATGCTATATGGAAACGATTGAAAAATAATGATTGTTCGTTTTCTAGAATCTCATTGTTCTCACGCCATAAAAGAGACTTTCATCGAGAACTATCCGACTGAGCATAACAAACGACGCTTGGCTCTCGAAGTATGAAGTTACCTTGATTGACTGCGTCCATGAAACAACTGTCTTTTCTTGAAAATTTTACATATGGAATAGGAAACACTAATATTTAACTCTCTACTATACGTCTGGCAGTTCAAATGAATGGAATTAATGAGATTAGTTGTAAAGTTACTGCAGATGGAGGTTCATTCAGTTTTTGCAATTTTCGAAAGTCGCTTAAGAAAAGTGTCACTTCGGCACCAATACTAATCATTGGCGATCCTAATAAGGCTTTTGTAGTTAGGACCGATGCTAGTGATTATGCTATTGGAGCTGTTCTGATGCAGGATGGACATCTTGTGACTTATGAAAGCAAGAAACTGAATCCTGCTCAGTCTAGGTATTGTACTTATGAGAAGGAACTATTAGGCAATTGTTCATTCCTTGAAAATTTGGCGACATTATTTATATGGAGCTAGATTTGAAGTTTTGACGGATCATTAGACTCTTCGATATTTATATGATGCTACAGACTTAAAGGGGAGGCAAGCTAGATGGGCTGAGCTGATGCAAAATAAAGGAAGTCAAAATACTCTAGCGGATGCTTTGAGTAGGTTACCGGTTATTAATCAGTTGAGCTTTATTGTTATAGAACTGGGGTTGTTTCAGTCTCTTCAAGGACTTTATGAGTCCGATCCTTATTTTGGAAAGTATTGACAAGTACTTTCAGGGGTCAATTCAAGTTTGCAAGATTCCTTGAATCAAAGAAAGACTGAAATGGATTTCCTAATTCAAAACAGGTTTTTGTTTCGTAAGGGAAAGGTGTGTGTACCGGAGAATGACGCAGTAAGGGCCCAAATCTTGCATGAGTGTCATGATAGTCCATGCGCAGGACATCCGAGTATACAAAGAACACTTAACTTAGTTCGAAGGCAATTTTGGTGGCCTAAAATGAAAAGTCAAGTAGAGGCCTATGTACTTAAATGTACTAAGTGCCAGTTGAATAAAGCAGAGAGGCTAAAAGCTAGTGGCCTATTACATCCTTTAGATCTTCCTACCGAAAAGTGAGAAAGTATATCTATGGATTTTGTGGTTGGGCTTCCACGTACAGGGAAGGGCCACGATTCAGTTTGGGTCATTGTTGACAGACTTACGAAGTTTGCTCAATTTATCCCAACAAAAACTACTGTGAAAGCTTCAGAACTAGCTCAATTGTTTGTTGAGAAGCTTTTTCGACTGTACAGGGGCTGTTTTACGATATTGTCAGTGACCGTGACCCAAAATTCACTGGAATTTTTTGGTAAGCAGTATTTGAAAAGTTGGAAACAACTTTAAGTTTGAGTTCTACAGATCATCTAGAATCAGACGGTCAAATGGAAAGGATCAATCAGACGATGGAGGATATACTTCGAGCATATGTGGGCCATCGACAGTCTGATTGGGAACAGTACCTTCCGCTGGTGGAATCTGCATATAACAGTCAACGACCGGATTCAGCCCTTTCATGCTTATGTATGGTTTTCAACCTCGATCACCAATTAGTGTTGATATGAAAAACCTACAAGTGCAAGCCGCAGCTGATTTCTTTGCGGATATGCAAGAAATGTTACAGTTGGCTAAAGATAGCATAAGAAGTGCCCAAGACAGGGCAAGGCATTATGCTGATCTATCTCGAAAACACAAGGTATTCATAGTCAACGACTGGGTGTTTTTGAGAGTCCCTAGTCACTCTAGGGGCTTGAAAATTGGTAAGTGTGCAAAGTTGGCGCCTAGGTATTGCAGTCCTTTTAAGGTTATCCAAGTGATAAACAAGGTCGCATACAAACTAGACCTTCCAGCTAATGTTGGAATTCATTCTGTTTTTCATGTTAGTAAGTTAAAACCCTCGTTAGGGGTTGGGGAGACCCTGCTCCTTGTGGAAGATCTAGTGGAACTTCTTCATGATGAGTTTGTGAGTGGACCACCTGAACCCAAGGCGATTGTTAATAGTCGACAGAAGACTCTACGGAGTAGAGTGCTTTGGAAAATTTTAGTCAGGTGGAGGGGCAAATCAAAAGAGGAGGATACCTGGGAAAAGGAGGCTGATCTCCAGAAGAATTTTCCAAATTTTTTCCTACAAGGAAAAATTTAAGTTTAGGAGGAAGGAATGTTACATACCTATGTAACTAGCAGTTTTACAGACCCCTTATTAGTCCATTTAGTGTTGGGGGCTACATGGCAAGGTACCCTTAGGATTAAGGGTATGTACCCTTGGATAAGGGCAGGCAAGTGACCATACCTTAGTCAGAGGTATGGAGTCATGTAACCCTTGGATAAGGGGTACCCTTAGGAATAAGGGTAGGTGTCTTAGATAAAGGTACTAGTGTTCCTGGTTAAGGGCAAGTAGGTGTCTATGCCTTGGATGGAGGTATGGAATCTGGAAAGGTCTTAGAAAGTCATTGGATAACTATATTTCTAAACCTTGGGCCTCAACCTTGAACCTTATCACTTTATTGCTCTTGGACCAAAGTATACAAGCACAACTTGGGCAATGGGTCCTAGTAGGAGGGCGCCCTCCTAAAGGGTCCATTGAGTTTCAAGTTCCACAAGAATAGTAATCAAAGAGTCATAAGTTATGGAAGATGTCTGATGACCTTTTTTCTTGAACTCCTCCAGGGCTCTCTCTTCCTCATTGGATGTGCATGGAACTTCATAGTGTATTGGAGAGAAGTAAATGCCATCTATATAAGAGGAGTAGGGCGCCCATTGGGAGGGAGAGAGATCTCTTTTGCTTATCTTGCTTATGCTCTAGTGTGGCTACTAGTGTGTAGAGTAATTCTTGTGTGTAGTATGCTAAGGGTCTAGATCTTACTTATGATATGGGACATAAGTAGGATTTGGATCTTGAGTAAAATATGGTTTGTTGTGATATGCTTGTGATCTGTTTATGGTTAGCAAGGGGGTGCTAGATAGGTCTTGCTTGGAGCTTGGATCTAGCTATGGTTGGGTGGTGAATACTTGAGGCCAACTTGTTATCTTCCTTTGTGTTTAAGAGTAGGGACACATGTGGAGGAGAGATCCTTGGAGGCTTGCAGATCCTTACTTGCAGGTGGAGGCATCCTAGCTTGGGGTTGAGAAGCATCTTGGAGCTTGTAGGTTGCTTGGAAGACATTTGGAGACTCTACCTTGGTTTGGAGGACTTTCTCCTTTTTACTTGTTAAATAAGTATTCGAATATCTGTTGGTGCTCCTCTGTCTAGATAAAAGGTGCATCCTTAGCCAACTGCTGAACCAATGGTAATGTAATCTTACTATAGTCTTTTAGGAACCGCCGGTAATAACCGATGCTACCAAGAAAGGAACGAACTCCTTTCACATTAGTCGGAGGTAGCATCATCATAACCTTTTCTATTTTAGCGGGATCTGCGGATATACCATCTTTACTGATAACATGACCCAAAAGGATCCATATGGCACTGCAAACAGACATTTTCGTGGATTCAGAGCTATAGATTTGGCCTTGCAAACTAACAAACAAAGCTTTAATGCCTTGACATGCTCCTCCATCATGTTCGTTGCTATGCAAATGTCATCCATAAAAATTTTCGTGGAATCAGAAATCAAATTGCCAAAATCTTCATTCATGAACCTCTGGTAAGTTGCTAGCGCATTGCACAATCTGAAAGGCATAACATGATATGCATATGCATACGTACCAAATGGGGTAGTAGATGTTGTCTTGAGCTTGTCCTCGGCAGTGATTGCAATCTGATATAACCAGCAAAACAATCCATGAAAGTATAGATTCTCTTATCCGCCAACTGTGTAAGGAAGAGGATAATAATCCTTAACCGTTGCTTTGTTAAGGGGTTTGAAGTCCACACAAATCCTGACTTGGCCGCTCTTTTTTATTTTTGGCACAATGGCAGAACACCATTCAGTATTATAGGCTGGGAAGATCAGTCGCACTGTACCTTCTTTCAGTGGAATGTGATGCATCACCAGAGAAGGTGGAACTCCCTTAAAGTCCTCATAAGTCCAGAAAAAAATTCTAGTGGCAGTAATCAGAAAGTCTCTAATAAGACATTTCTCATTGGACTCAGAAGAGGCTCCAATGAGAAGCTCCCTCTCAGCCAATTTGTCCCCTTGGTGGATCTTAATGACATCCGCATCACATATACACACCAAGGTTTCCCTTCCCCAAAACTGCTCAAGCATCAGTAGTTGAGGGTTCTCAGTAGATGAATCTTCACTGGTAGTGTCAATTGAATGCTCTGATTCCCAATCACTGTCACGAATTGAGGCCCTCTCACTACTTGGTAAATCTGGATAAGCATTTACAACCACATGTTTCTTGCCCCTTTTGAATATCAAATAACCAGAAGGTATATCAATTAAACACTCTGTCTTGCAGATCCATGGCCTGCCAAGCAGCATCTCATACACCTCCTTGCCAGTTTGCATCCGCATTACATGAAATTCAATGCGAGCTATCTTTCCTTCAACATTGACTAGTAGGGTGTGGACAATACCTTTAGCCTTTAGCTTGGCGTTATCAACAAGCTTAAGCATGGTGTTGGCCCCTTCCTTAAGGGTCAAATTCAGCCTGGTCGCTAATTTTGTGCTCATAACATTCATAGTAGTGCCTACATCTACAATAGCATTCTGAACCAGCAACCCATCAATTATCACATCAACTTTTGGGCAGTTCCATTCAATGCCATTACCAAAAACTCTGTCTACTTCAACCACCATGCAACAACTATGACAAAATTATATCTACCTTAGTAGCATTGAGATGATTAACAAGTTTGAGGGGTCTATAGTCTTTAACAACTGCCTTTCTCCTTTAAGTCCGCCTACTAGGTGAAGGATCCACCACGCTTGATTCAAAGCTTGATAGATAGCCCTTGAAAATTCGATTTGATCTATTATAGATGCATCTTGTGCAACTTGACATGCATGGAGGTCATTGTAGATCTTTGCATGATCTTCAAATCTCAAATTTTGACATGGTATCAGAGCCTAGGCACATGCATGAATGAAGTTTTGTTGGAGGATTTGCTTATATCACGACACCCCCATAGTTAATAAGTGAAAGGGATTTGGCACCCTGCATGTGTAAGTCCAATCCGATGATCACATAGGTAATTGATTAGTTATAGGTTAATAAAAGGACTTTAGGCCTTTTTGCGGGACTTTTGATTTCGCAAGGCCTAATAGTCAACTTAGTCAATAAAAGGGGTTCGCACTGAATTTAAATTCAAATTTGTTCCCTCCAATTTTTGAACGGGTTCCCTCCAGTTTTTGAATTTCATATACTTAGGGTAGAAATTGGCCAATAGGATTTAAGGCCAAAGCCCTAAATCCACTATATATAGTGGTAAATTTGAATCATTTTTACATATTCTCTTCATTTCAATACAAGCAGGTTGGCCCTCTTATGGAATAGATATCAAATGTCATTGCTCTCCATCTTTCCTCCTCTAACTCTCATGTTTTCTTTGGATTTGCTAATTGTTGGATTTGATGCTTATTGGAATTGATCATTGTTATGCTTTTTGTGAGAGAGAAAGAGAGAGAGAGAAGAGTAAGTCTCTATCATTGTTGTGGATCTAGTGTTAAAGGATCATAGTGTTAGATATTAATCATATGTGAGAAATTGCCAAAAATTGGCAAATCTAGCTTGATCAAAAACCATGCAGAATAGTGTAAGTTGTGTACACAAGTGGGTCCCACACATGTGTCAAATGATGCCACGTGGGAAACCCATCCTAGATTAGGCTAGGTCAAGTCTATAGGGTTGGTCATGTCATTTTGGTAGTGATTCCTAGATTACAGGACCTACACTCAAGTTTAAGGTGAAAAATTGACCAACTAGTTACCTACTAGGCATGACTCTATGAATTAGGCTAGAGTTGCAAATTAGGGCAAGAGAGCCAAGTTAACTTCCTTATTACATGCTGGAAATCCAATTAGCTTCACAAAGGAAGTCACATCCATTCCAAGCTCACATAGTGAGAAGATAGATTATTTTTGGAGCTCATTGGCAATCTCGAGCTAGTTCACGATGTACATTGAGTTTTTGTGATCCAAATGAAACCAAATTGATTTCTAGTTCAAACTCCATCTACAGGCCATACAAAAGGCTGTAGTTCACATGTGTGGGCTCGGATTTCGATGTTGATCAATGCTTTTGATTGTTAATGCTTGGTGTTTGTCAAATTGCCAATCTAGATCAACTTTTTGATGACTAGTTTTTTGATAGATTGTTAAGCAAGCATACAATCACTCTTATGGATCTTTCTAAGATTCGTTTGTTGTCGTAAAGTACAGTACTTTCACATGGTATCACAGCCAAGTACAAGAGCATAAGCCATTGATGTAATGCAAATCCATTTTTAGCAAGTATTGGTGCTAAAAAGTATTGAGAGGGCAAGTAAGAATCTACATTTTGGTGAGGGGATTTGATTCCAAACTTTGTAGGAATCCAAATCCGTATTGTCCACAAGTGTGGTCAACTCTAAACAAAGCCACCAAGTTTGAGTGCTATTGGTTAGATTTTAGTTTGATTCATGAGATCTAACTAATCTAGGCTAAAATCAAGACGTTTTTAAGTGATTTACAGGTCTTGAAAGTACATCAAGAAGAGTGAAGGAGACTGAGTCATTTTTTGGTCCAAAAATAGCCAAGACTGGCAATATTTGATTGTAAGTAGATTTCACATCATCTAATTTTCATTTCATCTTTGTGAGGAAGTGTTAGAACTAAGATTATAAATCCATCTATTGGATTAGAAATCTAATTTGAGTGAAACACTCCAAGAGAGACCTTTGTGAGTTACTAGAGCAATCAAATCAGTTTCTTGTTTGTTGAAATCACTACTGATATGAGATCTATTGGATCTTACCTTTTAGAAGCTAGTGAGAGATTGAATTCTACAGATTATACTATTTGGAAGGTTAGGATGGAGTCACTAATGGTGCTCCAAGACCTTTATGAATTCTTCATTGAAGATGAAGATGAACCTCTAGGTGCACAAGAATTAGTTAGATACAAGAAAAGATCAAGACTAGCACTTCATTGTGTGAAGATGAATGTAAGTAATGATCTTTTGAGAGAAGTATCATCTTGTACTAGTGCTAAAGAGGCCTGGGGTTATTTGAAATCAATCTTTGAATCAAGCAACACTTCTAGAGTCCTCATGCTTAGACACCAAATCTTGCAAAGCACGAGAAGAAGTGAGGAGAGTGCACAAAACTATGTGCTTAGAATAAAGTCTCTAAATCATGGAGTTGGCTTCCATTGGAGAGAAGATTCATGATGGAGAGGTCGTACAAGTGATTCTCAATGGCTTAGGAGATGAATTCTCAAAGTTTGTTCAAAGTTTTGTCATCCAAGACACTTTGCCATCTATTAATAAGCTCCATAGTGTGCTTGTGACTGAAGAGTGTAGGATGCTCCATGAAAAAGCAAGGATGGGTTCCTTATCATTGCAAGAAAGAGATGAGAGAGTAAATTTTTCATTCAAGGGAAAGAAGCAGACCAATGGATCCAAGAAGGATTAAACAAAGGAGGCCAAGGAGGAGGATCAAGCATCAAGTTCAAAGGCAAAGGACAAGTCAAAGCTAAAATGCTTCTTTTGTGAAAAGAAGGGGCATTTTGCATCTGAATGCTACAAGAGGCAAAGAGCACAAAACCATGTGTGAGGAGGAGGATGAAGGAGATGTATTCTTGATGGCATCTACATCCTCACCAACAAGCAATGTAAATTCAAGAGACACTTGGTGGATTGATAGTTTGGCTAGCTCCCACATGTCTTGTGTCAGGATTTTTTCTCAACCTTACACTTATTAAATGATGTTAAAAAGTTGGTTTTTAAGATCAAGCAGGACACGTTGTCTTTGGCAACATTATGTATGCACTTAATAGTTTAATTGATATATCTTCAAGTGCACAAAATGCCTTGGAATCCATAGCTTGGCATGATGTATAGTGTTTGAAGTGTGTTACATGTATATAGACACATTTATGGAACATCTTGTAAGGGATCCTTTAAGAGGTAGTGAAAGATCCTTCATGGACATCATTCTCTAATGGAGTCTCAAAAGTTCCTTGTTTGTAGCTATATTTTTTAGAAACTTCTAAAGTATTAATTCATCCAGCAAAGAGAGTTGTAGATAGATCAAGCTAAATTTGAGGAGGAGTGTGATAAATTCCCAAAAATTGGCAAATCTAGCTTGATCAAAAACCATGTAGAATAGTGTAAATTGTGTACACAACTAGGTCCCACAAATGTGAGGCCATGATGCCATGTGGGAAACCCATCCTAGATTAGGTTAGGTCAAGTCTATAGGGTTGGTCATCTCATTCTGGTAGTGATTCCTATATTATAAGACCTACACCTAAGTTGAAGGTGGAAAATTGACCAACTAGACACCTACTAGGCATGACTCTAGGAATTTGGCTAGGGTTGAAAATTAGGGAAAGAGAGCCAAGTTAGCATCCTTATTACATGTTGATAATCCACCTAACTTCACAAAGGAAGTCACATTTACTATGTATTTCAAGCTCCCATAGTGAGAAGATAGATTGTTTTTGGAGCTCATTGGCAATCTCCAGCTAGTTCACTATGTAAATTGAGTTTTTGTGATCCAAATGAAACCAAATAGATTTCTACTTCAAACTCTGTCTATAGGTCATACATCAGGCTATGGTTCACACGTGTGGGCTCGGATTTCAATGTTGATCAATGCTTTTGATTATTAATGCTTGTTGTTTGTCAAATTGGCAATCCAGATCAACTTTTTGATGACTAGTTTTTTGATAGATTGTTAAGCAAGCATATAACCACTCTTGTGGATCTTTCTAAGATCCATTTATGGTCCTCTTCATCTCCTTGATGCTTGTGTGCTTGGATCTAGGGTTGAGGGTGGATAGGAAATGCCCACTACAAGAAGCAAGAACTTGAGTGAAAATTCTAGGTTTGAGAATGCTCTTGAATCTCAATTGTCTTCTAGCTTCAAATTGGCTAATCATGTCTTGTTTTGAGTGATTTATTGGATCATATGTGAGCATTTGATCCATGGAAAGTATAGGCCACGTGAAAGTACAGGCCACGTCTGAGTTGCATCCACTTTGGAATTCATACTTTTATGAAATGTCGCTCTTGCTTGCCAATTAGATTTCTCCATTCCTTGTGATGACCATATGTTAGGATTTCCATTATTTCTTGCAAAAAATGAGGCATGATGTAATATGTCTTGAATTTCACAAAAGTAAAATCTAGATCAGTCCTAGAAGTTAAAAAATGGTATTTTTAAATAGCGTGTTTTTTCTCTCCTACATGGCATTTTCTATAGGGCCCTATTTGAGCCTGTATTTTCTCTAATGAGGTTAGGCTTATGTCTTATTCACTCTAAAGAATTCATAGTCTTCAGCTCTATATTATGATTTATTTTTTGCTTGGCCTTGTCGAGGCTGTGCACTTAGGGACTGGCTTGTGAAGTGTAGATAGTGTACATAAGAAGGACGACCATTTACTATTGTGAATTGTTGACCGCATCGAGGTTGTTCACTTAGGGACTAGGTTGCGAAGTAGGAATAGTTTACATAAGAAGGATGACCATTTATTGTTGTGAATTGTTGATGAACAAGAATTAAAATGAATATTTTAGAGTCCTCATTTCTTTGTACACAACTCCATAAAACATCTCATTTTGATTGCAATTATTTAAGCTACTTATGAAAACCAAAACTCTATCATGTAATAGCCTTGGCCCGATTCTTGTCTACATTGAAATAAGACAACATTTGGATCTACTACACATTGTCTCTTGTGATTTTGCATTGTAGGGGCATAGCCCAGGCTTCTTGGGAGAGTTGTTTTGCATGTGTTAAGTATACCTTAAAAAAGTGAGCTTGTCAAGTTACCATCCATCCGAGGAATAAAAAATGACTGGCCGCACATGCTCTAGAATCTACTTGACTTAGGGACATTAGACTTCATGTGTTGGACTTTATTGCCCTTGCTTTGCAAAAACAATTATATGCGTTGAGGTTGGTCAATGGAGTTTGGAAAAAAAATCAAATTTAAAGAAAAAAATGTGATGGTGATCTGGACTTTTTAAGTTTGGACCTTGGTCAAAGGCCCAAGTACCCCACATGTTAGTGATCATGCAAGCATGGAAAATAGCAAACAAAAAATGGCCAAAAAGTGACTTCCATAGCTTGCATGCATAGAAGAAAAAATAAGCAAACAGATATATTTTTCTATTGCATACTTGATCGAGAATATTCATATTATAATGATCACATATGTGAGGAGGAGACTTGAAAATCGATGCATGTTTGCTCTCACATGCTTGAATGAAAAAAATATGACAAGTGACAATATATTTTTGTAATTTCTTTGACTATAAATTTTAATTGGTTATAATAGTGTCTTCTTTTGCAAGATGTATACAAAATGTCTTCCATATATTGGATTAAGATTTGATCGATTTTCCAAAGATGGGTCATGAAGACTATGTGATTGATGGTTGGCAACAATTATGTAAACTCATGAATGCATTTGTTTGAATCTCAAAATAAATACCACAAATTTATAGGCAAATTGTTTGCTTTGTGCGACTTCAAACATAAAAAATAAACTAATATCAAATGAAATACAACTTATCAAGAAGTAGATATATTTTAAATTCAAAATATACAACAATATACAAATTAGATATAAATCACTTGAAAAGTATAGTAAATCCTATTTATCTTATCATGCTCTCATGCTACTTAATTTACATAGCAACAGATTGATGCCACTACATGCAAAAGTAGAGATTCCATCATCCACATGCTCATCTTCTTATTATTTTCACAATGACTATGGTGACAATTACCAAGCTAAATACTTACCCAATATAGCCTTTGTTGACCTTAAAAATCTATGGTAGTTTTCACTTTCATCTAGTTGTCGGATTGGAAATCAAAGGCGAGCAAGAACCTTTTCTAGGACAACTTTGTTTGGTTAACTGTGTTGCTACCACAACAAAATAATAATAATCAATAAATCTTATCATGTCACTTCAAGTGAACTCAATAGCAACTTGATATTTAGCAAATTTAGATTTACAAGTCCAAACTAGTCTTCTGAGAGACAAACATATGAAAGTTGTATTATTAGAGATTGGAGTTTCCAGTGCTTGTACCGAGCTTTGTTATTATCTATTGAGATTTTAAATGTATTTATTTGAGTTATTATTGCGATATTATATCACAAAGGCCTTGCCATAATGTTGAAATTGTTGGACTAACAAAAAAAGAACATGATCACAATATAAAACATTTACATGTAAAAGTCAAGAACAACCATCAAAATTTTACTAAGTTATTCTTCTACATAGGCTTTTAATCTTCACAAGAAGTCAAAATATGACAATATGACATGGCAAGGCCTTTGTGATACAATAACACATTGTTCTTGTTTTATTTTTATTTTTTGAAGTTTTTGTGTCTGAGGGTGCATGTAAGAAAAGGTAAAATTTTTTACATGCACCTTCAACAACTAGAAAGTGCTTATCAAAAAAAATTGCCATAGATTTTTTAGTTCCATGAATACTTCTCTGAGAGACACACGAGTAGCTCCCTTGTTAAAAAGTAAACTATGCATTAATGACTTAGGGTGTATGCCAATGAGCTGAAGATGTTCACCTCATGGTGAGGGAGTGCAATGCCAATGCCCTAAATAGAAGTTTTGATCCAACCTTACAAAAAATCATGACAACTCTTAGATGTGAAATCGATAAATGCCTAGAACAAAACCATAGAAGTTGACTTTATAACTCAAAAAAAATCTTAAACAACAAATCTCAAAAAAAAAGTCATAAAATGTGAATATAAACAATTGTCATGTTTGCATATGTCAATTTTTTTTACCAACATTGGAGTGCATAGTTGGATAGGGTGCTTAATGAGTGGGTGAATATGTACAATGAGGAGCAATTGATGACAAATCATGATGTTTGCCTTGAAAAAGTGGTCATTGCATGAGTTGGTAGTCTCAATTCTAAAGGAGCGCACTAATATGCAACAAACAATCAACAAAGTTTAACAATAGTGGTCAATCATTTTGAAATTGATGTGCCAACCAATGTAACCCCTGACATTGAAGAACTGGCATTTAGAAAAATCATGTGGGCAAGTTACTTCATATCTTTGAAGTAGATTAAATCATGCCAAGAATTTCATTCATCTGGAAATAATGGTTCAATGTAATTGCCATTGCCTATTTAGGTATTGTGCTAGGGCTATTATATGGAAAAAAACATCACAATAAAATGTTAGTAAGTTATCACATTGTGAAAGTGACATGGGACAAACTACGAAATCTAGAAATCTGTACAACTTGTTAAAAGCAGCTTATAGCTAATAAATTTTTAGAAAGAATTTTCAAGAACACATTTCATCTTGTAAAAAGTCAAAACCTATGGGTCATAAAAATCTTTTAAGCTGTGATTGAAAATGCCAAGGTAATCCATTACACTTGGAAGAGGTAACTTTAGTGACCTTTACACACGGTTTCACCGAATGCAAATGACACTAAAAAGCCCATTGCCCAATACATAGATGTTTCTTATGAGGGAAGCATTCCATGGGCATGGGATTATAATTCTAATGCCTAAGTAACCTATTGGGGTCGAATGTAGGGCAATACATAAAAATGTATTAAAAAGAGTTGAGCCTTACATTGGGTAAAAACCCCAACATGACACGTTCAAGTAGATACCCTCAAGAGATGTAAAGCCCTTGTTTGATCTGAGATTTATGCTATACATAACATGCTCTTAACAAAATATATTTCAAAGGCCTCTTCAATGGCAAAATATTTCTAATTGTTAAAAATATAAATATTTTGCCATAAAA
Organism: Diphasiastrum complanatum; assembly: GCA_029204225.1. NCBI lineage: Eukaryota > Viridiplantae > Streptophyta > Lycopodiopsida > Lycopodiales > Lycopodiaceae > Diphasiastrum > Diphasiastrum complanatum. The sequence goes on along the minus strand of CM055104.1, from coordinate 23,885,774 downwards.
ATATATTTAGGAAAAGAATCTTACAAATTTGTAAGATTCCAATTATCAATCTTAGTACAAAATAATATGAATAGAATAACCTTACAAACCTAAGATTTCTCAAACTAGTCTATTTTTTTAGCAGTACATTTTTTAATTGTTTTTAGCAGCCTCTTTAGTGATCAACCATTATGCAAAGGAAGCTCTTCACCCTTGGCCCTTTAATGTTTTGGAGTGCCCTCTAGTTATGTCGCAACAGTTTCATTGATACACTTGTTAGGCTATTTAGTACGTTCATTGCTAGTTCATTTTTTATTTTGCAAGCTTCCATTATGAGATTGTTGAAAATGAAAGAAAAAAACTTGTTACAATCTTTACACATTGCAACACATGCAAGGGAAACTCGATAGAATTAGTGTCACATTAGCCACATGTAGCTACCACACAAAATGCTTACCACATAAGAGACATATAGCGATGTTTCTAACTTATATTGCAATAGCTTGTGTGAAGATTTTGTTAATCACCAAGATCCAAAATCATCTCTTGATCATTGGTTATAGAAGACAACACAATTAGCACCATCATACAATGTAGAAAATCAACACATACGTGATGAAAGAGATGCAAACTCAACAAGATCTTGATCAACATCAAATATATGATAAAATGAAGTTCCTGTCCATACAATAACAGTTATATTTCTCACCTGTGGATTTAATACATTACATTAAATTGCATTCCACACACAAGATTGCAAGATATCATCACTGTAGTGCACCAATGGATAGATGAACATAAGAGAACTCATGTATAAACATGAAATGAGAGAGAGAGAGAGAGAGAGAGAGAGAGAGAGAGAGAGAGAGAGAGAGAGAGAGAGAGAGAGAGAGAGAGAGAGAGAGAGAGAGAGAGAGAGAGAGAGAGAGAGAGAGAGAGAGAGAGAGAGAGAGAGAGAGAGAGAGAATGTGCTCTGCCACACTTGTACACTATTTATAGTAGGTCTATGCACTACTTTGAATGTGGTTCCCTCCATATAAACTTCTAGATCCAAAACCCTACTCACAATATGGACTAGATTCAATGTATCATTCAAATTTGAATGGGTCCAAACTCCTCTACTTACTTTTCCTCACTTTCCAAAAGTGGTAATTCAAAAACATTTTGACTAATAAAAATCTAAGTATCTATCTCTAAGTCTAAAATGGCAAATTGGCTTCTATTGCCAATCAACCAAAATATGACTTAACTAGTTGATATTTCTCACACTCTCTCTTCAACTAGTTTTGGCATAGTTTTAACCATAGAACTTTAATCCAACTTTAGAATGATCTTCATCATAAGTATAGATCTCCTTTCTAAAGTTCTAAAATAATTTCCATTATTGATATAGAGATTAGTGTCCAGATTGGATGTCTCACTATCTCTTACATCAATTTTAAACATCAAGATAACTAGAACATGAAGAACCAAATAGAATGTAAATAAAATGATTCCACCATGTGTCCAACTCTGAACTCTTTGGAGAATAATAGCAACCAAACAATAAATGTAAGTAATGACCAATTGCTTGCTTGTCTCCTCCATCTTTGTCCTTTCTTGATATGTCTCCACCATTAAACTGCATGAATAAGCCTCCATCTCCATCTTGCCACAAGATATCATCAACACTTGATGACTTGGCCATGAATGAGTGACATAATGAACCTCCATTAGCTTCATTTTCATCAGCAAAACCATCCAAGAATGCTAGTACAACTCCAACAATAAGATATTGCAAGACAATGTAGCTAGTTTCACCATGTCCTAACAATTTGCACACATTCACATACAATAGCTCAAACATGAGATAGATCAAGTAAAGTAAACTTGAACAAAACTTCCTTGCTATTATTTTGACCTTAATTGAGTCTTAAAACACCTGCAAAAATAGATCCCAAGCATCTTTACCACTTGACTCTCCTTTGATGCTCTTGACTAGTTCCAAATTGCCACTTTCTCTTTTGTGTTGTTAAGCCCTTTGAGATCAACCTCTTGGTCTTCCACTTGACCATGAAAGCCATTGACTAAGACCTCTTTTCCAGATCCATTACTTTCTGGAAAACCATGAGAACCAATATCTACTTTCATAGCATCATCTACACAAGAAGATTATCCAAAACATGTGAGTAAAGTAAAGTGAGTCACTTCCACTTGCTTACCTTTATCGTCATATGTGACCCTAGATGGCTTTTGTCTTTCCCTTGAGGATTTTCTTAGAACTTGACTCGGAGATGCATCTCCACAACAACAACATCCTTAGAAATGTGAACTTTCTTCATTAGGGGAAATATGGGCTCAAAATGGGCCCTTTAAGAAATTTCACTTTAGAGAGAGATTGCATATAGAGAGAATGCTAATCGTAACTTTTGGTTGCTGTTTATTGAGTTTCTGGCCTTGTCCAACGTTTAACTGATATGGTTAACTTCATACATTAGTTAGTTAAGCATGAGATGTAATAACTTCTCTATATGCTCGCTTCAAATTTCAGGACTAGAGCTTTAAGACTGTAAATCTTGGTGTGCTCATAGTGAAAACTGAAGCGGGAGTAGCAAAAACTGAAACGGGAGTATAATGAGCACTTTTGAAATCTTTGTATCCTTACAGTGAAATATGAGACGTAACGATTTTTCAGTGTGACATAGACATTGTTGATAGAAAATGGGATTCAATGTGTTGATAGGTAACAAATGCCAAAATTGAGATCTATTTACATTCTGTTTTATACCATGGTTTATACCGAGGGGCCTTTTTTTCATCAGCCTCAGTATTACCCTCGGTTATCAAAGTGTCTTGGAATGCCTCTGGCCACCTGGACAGTCTTTATAACCCTCTGTATAAATGTCTCAAAAACAAGCTCAAATCTGGTAGGCTTATACCAAGGTCATCCCCGATATACTCCTCAAATTAACTTCAATATCCGATGTATGTTCCGAGGCCCTCTAGTGAGTTTATAACCCTCTCTATAAATGTTTGAAAAAAAAGCTCAAATTTGGTAGGCTTGTACCAAGGCCAAAGATCGGACCCGAGACTCGAGCATTGCACTCCCCCCCGTGACTCATTTTAAAAACTATCTTTCAAAAGAAACACTAAAAAAAAACCTTGGTAATCGCTCGTGCTCTTGTAGTGTCTTATGGCAAGATGGAGATGGAGGCTAATCTATACTTATGATGAAAATCATTCATAAGTTGGATCAAAGTAGTATGGTTAAATCTATGCTAAAACTAGTTGAAGAGGGAGTGTGAAAAAATTGTCAACTAGTTTGGTCCTTTTATTTGGTAATTTTGGAGGCCAAAATGAAATCTCAAGTTAGAGATAGTATCATATTTGTGAATAAAGGCCTAAATAGAGGCTTTAATATTTTTGGCAAGTAGATAAGTGGATGAGGTTGTGTTTGGACCCATTATGATTGGCCAATTTTAGTACATTGCATTTGGACTAGTTTTTCTAGGTTTTTGGTTAAGTATCTAGAAGTTGCCATTTTAGGACATGCTATTGGCAAGTGGCCAAATGACATTTTGGAAGCCATAAGTAGCAGTACCAACGTGGAGAATATATCATTGTACTCTCATTTCATATGGAGAATTCATCTCTTGAGTTTCTATGTCCATCTCATTGGTTTATCTCCTAATATTTTGATTTTCTATGTGTAGAATGTTGATTTTGTGGTTGATATAGGATCCACACGTGTGAAGGATAGCCTGCTGCTGCTTTTGTAAAAAACATGGATAGTACGATATTGTATTTTCATGTTCATGATCAGATCTTAGTGATTTATGCAATTTCACCATGCTAATGTTGATGAATTCTATCTTGTGACTAAATCTAGATGTGCATACCAAATTGGCCCAAGATCATAGATCCATTAGTTGTGTTTTGAATCCGTAATTTTTCCAAAATCTATTTTATAATCTAGATAGATCTATAATTGCATCCTAGGGCTTGATTGCACTAAATCAACACAAACTTTTTGCTATAATGAAAGGCCACTACCAAAACAAAACAAAAAAAAACTCTAAATCAATTTGAAAATTTGAACCAGCAAGGACCAATTTTAACACATTTGAATCACAACCGATTTATTGAACCATGAAACATTGACTTTAAACTATCCACAGATGCATAACATGAACCTAGATTAGGGGCATGTCACATGTAGAAGATTTATCCCCACATCAGTGTTTGTACTTTTGTTTAGCGACCAAGGTAATAACTTTATATGAGTTATTCAAAGTTGAAAATCACTTATTGATCAAAACCTACCTCATTCTTATGTCTAGAATAATATGTGACATGACGAATGAGATATGCAACCTTTAGACCTATGGAGGCTAGCCCCAAAGTTGTGTTGTCAACTTCATGAGGCATACAAAATGAGACACTATGCACAGGTTAAATTAGCCTCCCAATGAGCAAAGATCAATGAATAGTCGAACAATATTGTGGCAAAGTGTATTATTATCTCAAAGAAGATGCTTTTTATTATAATATATAAATAATCAACACATATCTCTTAATTAGTTCACACATCTATTAATATTGATAAAGTTTTCCAATTCTAAGTGATTGCGAGATGCGTTTGAAATGAAACTTTAGAAATGCAACGTCGTAGAAAAATATAATAATTGTAATTTGAAAACAATATATATTGAGCACAATGGATCATTTTATGACAAAATTATTTGTGACATGTACAAACTTTACTCGTCATCGCAAGATTCAAATTTTCCTCCTCACCCATCTTTTCATGACAATTGATATGACACTAGTGTAGGGGGGGAGAGGGAGTATACATCTTGCAACTCATCACCGCTAAGATGATTTTCATCACCACTATCGAAATCAAAACCTCTCTCAATATTGTCCTCATGCAAAGAATAATTATTGTCCTCTTCATCATCCGAGTCGTCGGAATCATGAATCAATTCTCGGGTTTTCAATATTTAAAAACACAGACGAGGATAAAGCTAGAATCCCACCAAGTCTTCTCCACAAGCAGGCGAGAATCTGATATAGCCAGTTGGTTCCGAAAATACTTAATACTTGGAATGGTTTAAAGTCAGCATGTCTTAAACAATTCATGGATATAGGCTATTCTACAAGACTGTTAGCACATAATTTGGTGGAGAAAAAGCCAAAGGAGTCACTTAGAAAATACACTCGAAGAGTTAAGAATTTGATAGGGAAGCTAGGGGCACAGTATCTTGTCCCCATGTGTAATGAATGGTTCTTGGGTGGATTGCCCAAGGAGATGGATAGGTACTATCATTAGGGATTGACGGATTTGTTAGAGGATGTCATAGCATCCGGAGAGAATTATGAAACTTCTAAAATTTCTAAAAGAAGAAGAAATGATAGAAAGAGTACTAATAAGAAGCATAAACATAAAAGAATAGAAAAATTTGACTCATCTACGGAGTCTAAATTAGAATCCGATTCAGCAAATGAGAAAGAGTCTTTTGATTCTTTGTCGTCTAAAGAAGAAACCAGTTATAGGAAATCTAAGAGTTAGAACTCAAATAGGAGAAGATGGATGGAAAAGTCTGAAAAGACCAATCCATTAAGGAAAAGTGTAGAGCTTTTAGCAAAAGAAATGGGGGACTTAAAAGTCTAGATGACCGATGTTAATGCTAGAGGAAGGAAGCAAAATCAAACTTTAACGTTTGGTGTACAACTTGTGGTAAAGAGGGACATTCTAAAAAATGTACAAACCGACTACTTAGAGGAAGAATTATTCATTTGTCTAGTCAATAACCATGAGAAGGTAGACTATACCACTTCTCGTTCTGACCAAAAGAATTTTACATCTAAACCACGCAGTAGTCAACAGTATACTATTCTGCATAGAGGAGGGACAAGAGATTCCACTCCACCACCTAGAGTAAAGGGTTCATGATATAATTGTGGAGCCCCTGGTCACTATTCGCCTCATTGTCCCGAACCTAGGAGGTCAATAGGATATGTGCCACTTTGTGCTACTTGTAAAGGCGAAGGACATATTACTGCTGAATGTCCTCAGCCACAATAACCACGGTCTCGATGGCGGTTTGGTAATATGCCTAGAGAAGATGAGCCACGACCATCTAAATCTAACGCTGACATAGTAGTCCAAAGGATAGAAGTAGAGTTCAAGATAATAGAAAATCAAGACCAAGATTGGCTTGAATTAGACTCAAATTTAAATAAAGTCACGACTAGAAGTAGGAAGAATATGCCAACTCTTAGAGATAAAAAGAAAACTAAGAAGGATAAAAATGCGAGAAGTGCAAAAAATGCGACAACCAAGACACAACTGGTAGAGCAATCCTTAGAAATTTCTAAAGATCTAGACTTTGATAGATCTAATGAAAAATACTATGAACTAGATATCAGTCTAGACTCTGAGGCTAAGAAACTCCTAGATGAAGAAACAAAGAAAGTTAAAGTAACGTTCTCAGATCCAATAATAAGTAATGAGATACCTAGAGATCCATCTCCACTTAGACATCATTCATATGACAGTGGAAGATTTTGCCTCTAGAATGCCCAATATAACTTTCAAACAGTTATTAGAAGACAATCAATACTATAACAAAGAAATAAAACAATCCTTGCAAAAGAAAAAAAAAAAAAAAAGTTAAGTTTCCATTAGTCAACGTAGGACATTTAAACAATAGTGACGAGGCCCACTTGAAATCCATGTGATAATTAATGGTTGCATTTTAGATAGTGTACCCATAGATTCCGGATCCACTGTAAATATAATGATTGAAGAGATAGTGTTCGAGTTAGGCAATCATATAATAGCTACTACGCTTAGACATCTGAGATTAGCAAATGCAACTAGGAGAACTCCAATAGGGAAGTTGTCTCAGGTCACAGTTTACATTGGTGACCATAAGTTTTTTATGGACTTCATTATATTAAAGACCACTAGGAAATCATCTTACAAATTCTTATCAGGGAGACCATGTCTATATCAAGCCGATGTTATGACCCACTGGAGGAAGAAAGAGATTACCTTTTGAGACCAGATGGCGGCATCGGAAGGAAAGAGCCATAAACAAATTATTGTATCTTGGGAGAAGGATAAATATGAAGGCGAGATGCCAACATCTTCCTCAAGTTACACTTTTGAAGATGGAGTTCATTCCGTAAAGACTGAGGAAGGGGAGAGGTTTGTTACATTATTCATACTTGCATATGGTAATAGAGTAAAATATGTAGATAGAGGAGACTATGGAGTCCTTGGGATAAGTGTCATTATAAATGGCCATACTATCAATAAAATACTACTAGACTCGGGATCTAGCATCAACTTAATGACTGAGAAAATGCTTAAGGAGTTAGGATTAGAAGACCAAATTCAGCCTAGTACTCACCATTAAATCCATTTAGCAGATGTATCTAGAGCTGAGGGGTGTTAATGTCAATATAGAGAAAGAGATGTTCATTATGAATTTCTTTGTCATAAACCCTTTAGATATGCCACCATACTCAACATTATTTGGAAGACCATGGTTATACCAGGCAGATGCTATTATAAATTGGTCCACCAAACAAATATTCTTTCCAAGCATTCTCATTGTCAGATCATTAGGAGGTCACCTTATGAGATGGGGTGAGGAGATAGTAGAATCTATGGAATCCTTAGTCAATTTCATAGAATGTTATGAAGTAGACAAGGAAGAAGAAAATGAGTTTTCAACATTTGAGGCAAGGGAAGTTTTGGGTGGAACTAGAGCAAGCCTGACTGAAGACATGGTAGATAAGACTGATTATCTAGAAATAGAAATTAGTAAGGGAAGATGAGTACACAAGTCCAAGGACACCACAACAAAATGGGGTGGCTGAGAGGAAGAATAGAACCTTATGTGAAGGAGCCAAAGCCATGAGGTTAGGTGCAAATCTTCCTAAATCCTTATGGGATCAAGATTTGTTGTGTGCCAATTTTCTATGCAATATATGGCTGAGTATGGTATTGGATGGAAAAATCCCTTTTGAAGTCTTGTTTGGTAGAAGGTTGAGTGTCAAGTTTCTCAAAACTATTCGCAATATCAAATCGATGCGCACCTTGTCCTTCACTGCACAGTCGGATTCATTTAGGTGGGCTGAAGTGATATCAGCTTGTTCTGATGTTATATCGGACCAACGCGTGCATTGCTCTAGTGTCCTCGACCGGAATAATTCAGACGCGTTGAACCGATATCGGCCTCTTTCTAAGAAATATCAGATCAACGTGCGCCCTATTCTCGACCGAAATAATTCAGGCGCGTTGTCAGGTTCAATATGGCCATTTCCTCCATGTCCTCAGAAAATAAACTTCTAAATTTTTTGAATGCCAGTGACATTCCATCAGATAAATTAGAGTATTTTTTCAATATTTGTTTTGCACCTTTTGATATCGATAAGCTAATTTATGAGAATCATTATAATTTACTTTCTCTTCTTGATAATTTCTCTCAGATTATTAGTACTCCTGTTTAGGATATAAATAGTTTTTGTTTCGTTCATTTTTTGGACCTTGTGCATTCACAACCATCCTCCAAGCATAAACATGATAGAAAGTATGTTAACCTGCATGAACATTTCTATATTGTGGTATCCACAAAAGAATATGTTGTCTTTAATCAAAGGTATGTTGTTTTTCTTTTACATATCTGTTGAAATTCTAGATGATGAGTTTATTGGATCTTCTACTGTTTCCATGATTGAAGCATCTGCATCTACTCCAGTTGATGTAGTTGAAGTAGATATTGATATAGGGGTTGAAGCTGAAGCATCTACGGCTTCAAATTATCAAAAAACTCTCCCTCGTTCTATAATCCTCTCTGACTCTCTTCCATCTGCATCTCCTATTAATCAATTAACTCTACTTGATGTTCCCGTATATTTTATAAGTAATGACAATTATATGTTTTGAATTCGAGAGAGGATGAAATCCTCTCAATTTTTACAAAAAATTTATCAGAATTTTTTGACATTGTTGATTACGCATATAATGACCTTAAAAGTGAGATAGATTATGATAAAGATGGCAATTGGAAATCTGTCAATGAGGCATTGGAGGCCATAATTGAAAAATCGAAAGCCTATGAAAAAACTTTGCTTATAGAGGAGGAAATTTTGGAATGCCAAAAGAAATATCTCCCAGGGACTCGATATATCCCCTTGGGCAATGTAGAGGCCATTGGAGGACTAATGTCGCGAGAATACGATGATTATGATTTGGTAAGTAGATATTATATTGGTATTGATATTGTTCAGTTTTCTTAATTCAAACACTGTGTTGAAGTTTGAGTTTGCATTGTTATTATCATTCTAAATTTATTTTCTTGACTCCTTTACATGATGCTATTGAAATAGATGCCTTTGGTATGAGACATGGAGGCGTCCGAGCTGTATGAGCTGGGAGAAAAGATGTGTCTCTATCTCATTATTTGAAAAACTTTCAAAATAATGAGATTTGTATATATCATTCATCTTTTAATCCATATGCTACCACCGTCATTATGGCCATCAAGTCATTATCTGTTTGTTTAGGAGGCCATACGTATGCCAGAGGAACACATAAAATAATTTTTGTGAAAAGGGATTTGGCCATTAAAATATTGGGTTATACTCGCAATGAGACTCCAAAACGATCATCTGCAATGGCCCTTTATTTGGGTTACATTGATATGAGCAAAAGAAAAAATTTAGAATATTTGGATCCATATGAAAGGAGATTATTCCTACATAAGAATACCATCAGTCTGAATCTTGAAGAGGATGATAATGAAAATTAAACCTTTTTCTTTAATAGATTATTGATATATTACAAGAATCTCTCTTTTGTTATGAATTTGAATGCCTTACGAAAAAATGGTAACATTTGGCGAGTGTTTAGCTTGATATCTAAATTGTGCTCTTCTGTAAAACCACTGAAAAAGTTGAATTAAATATTTATTTTTTGAATTGTGTCCTTGTAGCTCTATGAAATGCTCCTCTTGCTTGCCAATGAGATTTTTCCATGCCTTGTGATGACCAGATACTTGAGCTCCCATATTCCTTTGCAAAATAAGTTGCATGATGAAGAAAGATGTGTTGCAAAAAAAAGTTGAAATAAGTTACATCAGTAGAAAAAAATATAAGCATGAATGAGATAAGTACCATATAATGAAATAGATTAGTACCATGCAATGTGTAACGTTGTCTTTTCCCCAACAATCATATACAGATTTTACAAATGTGGGGCAATGATTTTGCAAAGTCCTCATATCTTATGACGATAAGTTTTCTTTCCTGATAACACCTATGAGTTTGTCTAAGTTGTTCCACACTTGTCTCTTTTCCACTCGATTACTTACTTCCAATGTTCCTGTTGCTTGAACAATTTCTTTCCAAATTTCATATCTGACACTAGATTCTTTGCATGTGTGATTGGATAAGAATCTTCTTGCTTTAGCACCTCCAATTGATAGCTTATTAGGAACGTGTCCTTTCTTTTCAGAGAGTCTGTCACTTTAAAAAGACTATTTCCAACCTCCTAATTGCTGCTTTAGCCACAGACTCCGGTTTATGATTCCATGCAAGGAGAATATGTAGGTAAATAAGTTTCTCAATAATACGAACCTCAGCATGCAACGTGCATATGTGAATATTTTCTAATGGAATTGGCAGAACACTTTTCATATTTGAATCTTCTGCTTCTCATGTTGGGCCAGTATTTGATCGTCCCAAATTTATATTGTAGCAATCCTTCATGCAATAAAGACATGGATGCTTTGATGTTGCTCCATGAGAGATATTATACATACATTTTAATGTTTTCAAATCCCCTACAAGGTGCCATTGAATTTGAAAACTTCCATGTTTTCAACTGTAAATTTCTCACCCTCCAAGTGTCTCTTTATAATCTTGCCATAATTTGTTCGTGAAAATATCCATGAAAATATTTTATGATCCTCTTTCAAGACCTGTAGAGAAGCAAGTAATACATGACATGTCAATAAAAAATGCAATGTATGAAATGTTAATAACGATACTTAAAAAGAAAATTGGAAAGTATACGCCTGAGTGGACCTAGAGAGAGAGAGAACGAGAGGTGGGCTCGAAAGCTGACACGTGGCAAGCCATGTAGGCCTACCATAGGCTTGCATGGTAGACCACATAAGCATGAACTAGGCCTCATGTTTGCCATGCAAAAGCATGTTGTAAGCATGACATGCCACATAGGCTTGCCATAGGCTTGTGTGGCAAGCCAACTAGGCTCTGCCACGTAGGCTTGATCATGAGTGGACCTAGAAAGAGAAAGAGGAGAGCTCACAAGCTACCATGTGGCAAGCCACGTGGAAAACCATGTAGGGTTCTTACTTTCCATGTCGGAAGCCACGTAGGACTACCGTAGGCTTGTACAGCAAGCCACATAGGCATGTCATAGATCTACGATCTGCCAATCTTGTTGCAATCTTGTAGGTCTACCACGTGGCAATTCCTACAAGCTTAGGGTTTGCTAAATCAAATTCTAACAATCAAATCATAACCACGTTCATTTGATGAATGAAGTTCACCAATGTTATTTTGAATTCGACAGCAAGTATTGACGTATTAAAATATATACTTAGTGTTATTGATTAATACTAGGGGCCTTATGATGGCTATTTTTCATGACAGTCTGATAAACAATAGCTATGTGGAAAGCACCATTGGAAGATGAATTCTAATATATAAAAAAAGATATAAAATGTTTAATTATTATTTTATGATTACTTCAAGATTTTATTACTACATCAGAGTTGACAAACTTAGTTCGTCAACAATACCAATGTTGTAGGAATAGAATGGAAATCAAAAGTTAGTTACAATTATCTCTAGTTGACGAACTAAGTTCAACAAAATTGTTGTCCTGATTGAGTTTGAAAAATTTTCGGCAACCAATTACACTAACCAATGATTGTTTATAGTAAAACATTATATTTATATGCGGTACCCATGTGAACTATTTTTATTATTGTTTTATATTTAATGGCAATGTTTGTATTATGAGTGATAGTCGACGAACTCAGATTGTCAACATTCCCAATGGTTGTGATATAGAATGCAAACGATGAGATCATAATGAATTGATGAACCAAGTCCACCAAGATTGTTTTGAAAAGGGCAACATCATCACTAAGTCTAATTGATGAACCAAGTTCATCAAGACAGATTGTAAAAAAAATGTATTTTGTTTTTTATAATGTGTTTTTTATTTGTATGGGAGTTTACAAACTCAGTTTGGCAAAAATGTGAATGATATCAGCAAGGTTTAATCACAAACTTAGCTCACCAAGATTTATTTTTAAAACAAAAATCATTTGGACTTTGATGATGTCAGTTTGTCAAGATCAGAGATGGTCCTTATTTTTGAAAATAATGTTCAACAAAGGGATTGTTGATAGATGACAAACTAAGTTTGCCAATTGTATTCTTTTATTGCTTTGTATAGTAACTAAATGTCAAGTCTTGATGAAACAAGTTCGACAAGATCTAATGTCTAAGATCTAATTAAATTTTACATTGTTTACTAAACATTTGGTCTTCTATGTTATACAGATGGAGTCTGATTGAAAAGCTCTACCACAAAAAGAACCAACCTCATGATAAGTTTTCTTATGAGCCCCCAAACATTGAAGCTCATTGTGATCGTTGCATAATTTCAGACACAGACAAGTGGTGCAGTGACACGAATAAGCCCAATGGAGAAAGGGGTGATATTTTTTTGCATATTAATCTCCAAGAAAATGGGTGGAGATTCTTGAAATGGAAGAATTCATGTCCAAAGAAGCGGTGCCCACTTTGATGGTAGTAGTTGAAAGTGCTTCATTGAGCGCATTTATAAAATTTGAAAGTTTTCAGAATACAAGGATCGCAATGATGCATGTGTGGTTGAAACCACAAAACTTGTCGAATATCTTTCCAAAGAAAAGAAGTTGTCATGATCAATGTATAGCCAAGAGGCCTTTTGGCCACAATCCTTGCCAATCATTTTCGATTCATTTGTATCAACTTCAATCAATGAGGTTGAAATGGATGTAGAGTTATTACCCCGGAAGTTTTGTGGGCGAAAAGGTGATGCACCTCTGGTTGAATTCATCCCACATAGAGAAGTTGTGTTGGACAAGTTCGTTGCAATGCGGCCTCCGGATGAAGATGTTGTGGAGGGTTCCATACCTATTTAAGTGGCAAAAGTTGTCGAAGTGAAGAAAAACTCAGAAGGCTTGGCCACAGAGTTTAAAGCATTATGGTACGAATCAAAATCTAAGCAACGGCGTAGAAATCAGAGACAAGTTGACAACTCGGAGCTGTACAAAAATTGCTTAGAGAAAGAATGGATTTCGAACAACAACAGACCACAATATATGGATGTAGATACTACTGTTTATGCATGGAAATCAAAGGCGAAAAAACAATTAAAGCACATGGCTATATTGTGAAAAAATCAATACCTATTATGGAAATATCAGTGGCACACATCAAAGAATACTTGTTCCTGATGACTGTGCAACTGATATTGATGATTAGAGTTTGTGATTGCAATTGTAGAGTCTTGGTTACATTCTTTGAGGCCATAATTATAGGACTTGTAATGTATTAGTGCGTGTTGGCAGATTTCGAATCTACAACAAGTCCATTTTTGGCCCCTAAAAATGTGTCACAATTTTAAATTTAATTCATTTTGTAGATTCAATTGTGAATCCAACTTGGCAATTTTGTAGACAACTGACTTTTTGTATGAGCCTAGGGTGTGGCCATGTCACCCTATTATAACTAAATCCTATTTGATGGCATGTGTATTGTAAGACCATGAGGAATCATGATGTAGAAAAATTAACGACTTTTAGAAATTTTAAAGGTTGGAAATAGTTTCTAATTCTCAACCTTTAACACATGCTAGAATTGCATAAATCACTAAGATCTGGTCATAAGCACTAATTTCCAATATGGTACTATCTCTAACAACAACAACATATTGTCCTTCAAACGTGTGGAAGCAAGACCAACAAGCAAAATGACATTCTACACACTAAAAATCAAGATATCTTGAGAAATACACATGAGATGGACATAGACTCAAAAGAGATGAATTCTCCACATTAAATGAGAATACAAATATAGTTTCTCCATGCTGAACTTGAGATGTAGAAGATAATCATCCTCTTGCGTGGAGTCTAAACTCTTCAGCCACCAAGACCTCTTGCAGGTCCTCCATACTTGGAAATTTCTTTTGAATAACAAAACTCTGCACCAAATTATCATGATCATCCAACAAGCCATTAAGAACAACTTGAAACAAGCTCCACACCCTTAATGCTTTCACTAATACATGCTAGTTCATCACTCAAAGCTTTAACTCTCAAAAAAAAAGCATGAGCACTTTCATCTTTCTTTTGAAAACTTTGAAAATTTTACCTCATTAGGATTAGGACCATAGATGTAGACTTGGACTCATAAACGTTTTTCAAGGTTTTCCAAGCTTCACTAGATGTGGTGCACTGATGCTAGGATCACAAAGATCCACTTTCTATACTTGAAAATGCATGATTTGAGCTAGAAACACCTCCAAATCCACATAGAATTTATGGAGTGTTACGTACCCATAAGGGCATAAGGGCACACAACAAGTTTTTATTTACAACTTGCATATAGATGTGCATTAAAAAGATCAAATTTTTGCAGTAAATTTCATAAATGTGACAGAGCTTTTTGTGCACATACAGTACATAATCTTTATATTTTAAAATAGCTTTAGTGTTAACTTTTGTATAACTACAAAGTGAACACATGGTATTGCATTTTGCAAGGCAATGCCATAAATAGCCCCCTTTCATTTTATAAGATTCCGCCTAGTTTCTTGATGTTAATAATGTTGCGCTATTTTAGTTTAATATTATCAAGTTTACTGTTGGTATGCATTGCTTGCCAAAAAGCTATCATCCATTGTAAAAAGCCTACCACATTTTAAATTCACTTAGTAGATTCTCATAACCTACATGTTTGAGCCTTTTTAGGTTATGGGGCTATCAAATATTAAACTATAGGTTTTAATTTTCATCTAAATTAGAAATAAAAATTTTAATTTAAAAAGCGTATAACTTTCATTAGTAGATTTTGTGTTAAGAAAAGCTTTCCGCAAGCAGTGTGACATTGGTCTGCAAACTCGTGGTACGGTGAGTGAGACAATTGTCGTGGACCGTGGTCGCCACTTCCTAACTCGACACATGCACCAACCTATTGAAATCCTAACGTCTATTATGCAACGAGCAGCGAGCACTCCCTCAGTCGAACTTATACGTTACGAATTACAATCGAGAGGAGAATCCGTAAGTGACTCTCCGTATACGGTATTACCCCTGATATCCCATGTGACAACTTATTTAGCAACTTGAAATTAGGCATACAAATAGTCTTAATTATGTCGACACGTGTCTTTGGGTCTTATGTCAAGAAATGTATTTGCATCTATTCCTTTCTCATAGCAGCAGGCCTGTGTGTTCGGACATATTTCCTCTGGTGACTGACAATCATATTCTAGAGTGTTAGTTTAGACTCTAGTTCTTAATGTACAACATTTAGGGGCCCCCATGGAATTTAGGCAAGCCCAAGAGGGTGAGCCTCAATTTCATTTAGGGCCGCCCAAGGCCCTAAATGTGGCGTTATTAGCCACTCTGTCCCTTCATGGCCCTTCATGCTCTTCAATGTAGAAGAGAAAGCCCGAAAAATTTCTTTGGAGTGTGAAGATTGAAGATGATCTGGATTCACAATTTCACATTATGTAGCAAGCTTTCAAAGGCTCACGCTTCCCCTGAGATGCTTCAGGAAGACGGTCTGATACTACCTGATCGTGCACTATAGTTACGGAGGATTGTCTTTTGGACCTTTTTCTGGCAGCTAACTCAGTGTCGGAAGGAATGGTATGGGCATCTTGGTTGCTTTCCTGTGATTATATTACATGTATCATGTGCACTAGATGGTCTCTGAAGTGTAAGGCTCTCAATCCGCATGATCATCTGTATGCTACTGCATTCAAGCAGATCGTAATGGCAGAGATCGATCGATTCCAAATAACAACCTCTACAAAGAGCTAGAGAAAAACAGAGCCAGAAAAAAAAGAATGGGAGGATTCTTGAATAAGGATCAGTCACAAAGGGCGCATGAAGGGCGCCCTTCAGCCTCACTACTAAGCATGAAGGGAAGAGCATAATGGCATATTAAGGGTCCTCTTTTTATGAAGGAAAATCACTAATGGCTAATAATGTGTAATTCAGAATCTACGGTATATATTCGACATATTCACAAATTGTAAATGCGACGACTTAAAGAGGAGGGAAGGGCCGGCTCCGAGGCCCTTCCCCCTGGGAAGGTGATGCGAAGGTTTTTTTTTTTCTTTTCTCGGTTTTTTGGCCGTACGGTACGGTCGTACGCGTGGACCAATTTTTTTTTTTTCGATTTTTTGCCGTTTTTTTTTCGCAAATTTTTTTACGTTTGTGGTGGAATGTGGATGTGGACAGCCAATGACGGGTTGCCACATAGCACATGCACATTCCATCGAAGAGATGAGAGAGAACGTGCATTCCACCGGAGAACGTGCATTCCACCGGAGAGAGGAGAGAGAACATGCATTCCATCGGAGAGAGGAGAGAGAACTGCAGATTCCTAGGAAAAAGAAAATTGGATGAACATTATGCTTCTGGAGGTGGTCCCAAAATACAAAGGACACCTGAGCACAAGGCATTACGTTCTGTGAGGCACCACCATTTCTTTTGTAAAAATTTGAAAAATGATTTTACTGAATCGTAAATTATGAAAGTAGCCACTGTCGATCAATATTCTAGGAAGTTAGAGCCATTATCGTTTAAAGTTCTGAGGTGGATGTCTGGACTCTGGGAGCCATTATCACCCAAAATCTTGAGGAGAATCTGGACTCTGGGCTCGACGTCTAGACTTTGGAAATTGGGAGATTGCAATTTGCGAGACTGCGACGACAAGTATCAAGGAGGATGAATTTTAAAACTCCACATTTAGATTATAGAGATTTGAGCCTATTTGAATGATGTTTTTGTAAATTGTGCTCTGGAAAATGGCAGTCCAGACTGCCTTTCACAAGAATCAAGATGTCTCGCAAACTGCGAGGCATTCTCACCGAAAGCTAGGAACCTATGAGTACCCATGAACCCTGATTGCTATTTCATTATTCATTTGTTTATATCGAGAATATCTCTTTTAAACTCTAATTGTGACTTTATAAGCCCATGGTGATCCGAGGACGCTCGAAAACGTGCAGTTACACGATGAAATTTGAATCTTGAAAAGATATACATCTTTCAAAATTTATTTTAGAAATAAGAACAAAACAGTGAATATGGAGTTGCGCTTTGTTATGGATAGTTTTATAGACGGATCAAGACCATAAGCTGAAGAAATGCTCTAGAAATAGTTATCTTAAAAAAACTTGCATTTTATAGAAGTTAGTTTCTTGAATACTTTTACTTATAAAAAGGTCCATATGCTTGAAAAAGAACTAGTCAATATTTTATGATATCCCATTTTTGGAAAAAATTTGCAGGTTTCATTTCTATACCAATTTGCACAAGCCCTACTCGAGAGACCTCTTTTAAGTTAAGTCAAAATACTTGTTCTTCTTAAAGCTTGTTGATTTTTTTAAGATTTTTATCCAGGGTTTATATGCTTCTATAAGAAACAATGAAAGATTTTCTAGATCTATTTTTAAGAAATTATGCCAATTTCATTTTTATACTCTGCAAGTTTTCCAAGCATCGAGTTGAAACCGCTCTTGTTTGGCTGTTGGCTTGTTGGAAGCTTGACATTCTCGAGGGTCTTCCAATATACAAAATAAATCATCCAAATTGTGAGTACCAAAATCCAATGCCTTAGTAATATAAAAATAAATCATTGAACATGACAGTCTTTGCTTCCTTGGTCTGAGGCATGTATATTTTGTAGTATGAAGAATGTACATCGTAGCCTACACGGAATCCACCTTTTCATCTACCTTCTTTCTCTTATTGTCTGATATGTGTGCATGTGCTACACACCCGAAGATACGTACATGAGTCAGATTTGGCTTGTTGCCCCACCACACCTCATGTGGAGTAGTGTGAGGAACGCCTGATTTGCCATTCTTGTTTTGTAGATAGGCAGTGGTAGCTACTGCTTCAACCCATAGTGATATTGATGAATTTGAGTAGGCCATCATGCACCTTGCTGCTTCCATGAGAGTCATGTTTTTCCTCTCTACAACACCATTGTGTTGTGGTGTATACGCTATAGTCTTCCTGCAAAGGATACCGCAACTGCTACAAAAATTAGCAAATCGGTTGGAGACATATTCTCTGTCTCTGTCAGTTCGTAGCTGCTTGACTTTCTTGTCAGTAAACTTCTCAACCCAGTTTACAAACTTTGTAAATTTGTCAAGTGCTTCTAACTTGTTGTGGATGAAGTAGACAACTACAAACTTACTGAAATCATCAATGACGGTGATGTAGTATCATGAGCCTCCTACAGAGACTACATCAAAGGGTCCATAGATGCTTGAATGTATCAACTCTAGGATTTCTATCGTTCTAAAAGAGTCCTTTGTAAAAGGTGTACGTGACATTTTGCCTTTGTTGCACGCATCACATGATGTCAAACTGGTTTCATTTTTTATGCTAACACCTGTGAATACTTCATTCTGGCTAGCCTTGTATAAAGCCATCATATTCATATGACACAATCTTCTATGCCATAGAACATCCATATGCTTATGGATCCGATGAGCTTGTTTTGTGGCAAGGCATACTTTCAGGTGATACAAATTGCCTTTGCACTTGCTTTGTGTAATGAGGGCACTAGTGCTTGCATCAACCATGTTGCATGTTTCATCTGTGAAGGCTAAACAAATGTCTGCATATGCTATCTTTGCAGCAGATAGCAGATCTTTATGTAGTGTAGGCACGTACAAGATATCATCTAGTTTTATGTCTCTCCCATTGGTGTTTAGCCATAGCACTCCCAGTTTCGCTCACTTCATCTTCTGATCTATCTTCTAGAATGATGTATCTGGAGGAATCTGTCTGTCGAAAGTAAGCTATTATTTGCTTCGTTGTCACAAAATGTGACGTAGCTCCTAAATCAAGAACTACTTCTTGCACGTCGGCTTGGGATGTAGCACATATATCAGTGCACAAATAAGCGGGTTGATTTCTGTTGGCTCATTCTTCACCCATCTTTGAGAATTCTCGCTCTTCCATGTATGATGAGTTGTTGGAACTTTCCTTCATGTTTTGTGTCTTCTTGTTCCTTGGGTTCTAATAAAAGTCTTGTAAAGACCATTAGGGATCCCTAAGATGACTATAGGAAAACACAATAAGAGAGACAATGGAACAAAACCACCCAACCAAACCTAGATCCCTCCTGGGTCTAGCCCCCAAGCCATGCCATTCAATAGCAGGAGAAGAAGAGCTCTACTGGTAACCTAGACCAAAGTCGTCGACGAAATAATCACTACCTCAATATATAGAGAGTAGGATCCTATGCATGAATCCATGCAATCCCCATGCAGGTCAACTATAAATAGATCACAGCTCTTCATGCGCTCCTCTTGCCTATATCTATCACGCGTACATGCACTACTCCAAATGTCTCAAATAGAGTGTCTGGGTCCGCTCAAGGTCATTGGTCACAAACAAGCCTTGACGTGGAATAAAATCTAGGCATGACCAATAATCTCAAACACTGGAGGGCTGGTCTACCATATTAGGACTATGCCATGTCCTTAACTGAATATGGCCATAACATTCTTCCTCCCTTAAACAGGTTCTGTCCTCAAACGAGAAAAAGAAAATATGAAACTACTCCTTAAGCTTTCAAATCTTTCCCATGAATCATTATTCTTAGTCTGATCTTTCCATCTGAATAAGTACTTATAGATGCAACAATAATTAAATTACTTGCCTCTACTCGTGAATACTAACTCAAATCCCCAAAGATACACTAAGTTATAAATCTTCCAAATGGGTTGATGTTATTCAAAAGAAGAGTTCATCACCTTCATGTAATCCCAATTACATGAAACATTGGCTGATTTACTTTATTTCAGAACTCAAATCCAAAAGCTAAAGAAATTTCATTTCAAATTCTTGCCAAAAATATTGCTTCTTGGTACAAATATTCTTAGAATATCCAAATATTCTAAAATACCACAGTTCAGTCATCTAAAATCTCTAGGAGATCCATCAAGTCTCAAACAATTATAACTCAATCCAGAGTATTGCAGCTACTCTAACGAGTTAATAGCCCCATTTCTAGCACCGTATGCAAGAAATCAACAACTATTTGTATCTTAATAGATTTATTTGTCTCCTATAAATCTGGAGAAATAGACTGAATTTGTACACAAGCACTTATAGACTACAATGCCACTGTTGAAAGCCATTGATTGTCTTCTGGCTTGAGCGCTCTGATACCATTGTTCGAAAAACAGTTGGATTCACATGGAGCCGATCTATTTAGTTGTAGCTACTGCTACAAACTATGATCTAATCTCTTCAGACTGACACTGCATATCTGATATTAATTAACAAATAGTAGATAATGTTCTAATCAGCAATCAATAACTGAGAAACAACGGAAGTTATATCTATTGCAAAAAGGCATCATAAACAATTCCTAGATTGCACATGTCGGACAAAATGTTGTAACTCATCTATTATCATAACCAAGCTTACAACAAAACTTTGAGCATTGGCTGTTTCCCAGATCAGCACGTCGGTGCAAGAGAGATATCCTCTCTCATGCATCACTCTCGTTGATCCTATATATAGAGGAACATTGGATATTATTAATTTAAGCTCCAAGATTAAAAGAACTGTTTTAGACTTAATCCTAATAGCCTCTGGATGCTCGTCGTAGTAGTCTGTGCAACGCGTTACTTGCTCTGGTACTTCGTCGTCCATTCATGTACTGGGATCATGAAGATGTGCCACTATTGCAGTCGCATGCTGACCGCAGTTGAGGCCATTGCGATTCCTTGGTGGTTGTTTGTGTCATGAGCTTCAGGTGCTATCAAGCATGAAGTCCTTCGCAAGTTGTTGTGGCCGCGGTGCTTGGGTAGTTCTTCTCGTTCGTGAGATAAAGCCGCATATGGACCACATTCATTGACCCGCGGTATCCTTGTGGTATGCGGTTGCGGTTGTTTGCCCTTCAAAAAAAAATGCAAAAAGTGAGAAGGTCAACCAAAAACATGTTCTTATTCATTTTAGACTGTCGCATTTTCGGAATGCGAAAAAGCCGAAGGTTGGCGAAAAATGTTCCAAGTCATATTTTGACTTAGTGTCAGTTTCTTCGAGAAAGTGCGAAGAATGCGAACTATGCAAAACTTGGTTCAAAAATGCAGCAATCCGAAAAATACAAGGAAAAAAAATACAAAAGCTTTGTCACGTAAAAACTTTAGGTTTCTTCATAATGAGGCTATTTTGCCATCTCCAATGCTGGTGGGCTAGGGCTTGTCTTCATAGTCCCTATTAGACTAGTCCATCATCCTTCATCACAGGTGCTTGATAGCAACAAAACCTCTTCCAGACGTCCTCGGCCATAGTCCCATTAGTAGCCTCAGCGTTGGCACACCCTCGGAAGGTACTACCTTGTTCACCTCCTCTGCTCCTGCATACGTTCAAGTAGAGAGGCAAGACAAGCATGAAAGATGGTTGTCTCCATCGTAAGTGAGGCAAGAAATGTGGGCACTGTAGATTTGATTGCCGATTTGCTCCCACTCTTATGGTAGATGCTTTGAAGGTCCATTCTAGTAATCTTGATCCGTCTGTTTTCTCCTGTCATTTTGCTACTCTCACTAATAGCTCTGTTGTTGCATACTTTATGGGTAAAACTTCCTATGCGGATAGTATTAAACATTTTGGGAAAAACCATTGGGGACGGAATACCAGGGTGCTTGGCTCACAAGCCTTGGGCAAAGGTTTCTTTCTTTTCAAGTTTGGTAGTGCACAAGAGGTTAGCACCATTCTTGCCAATGGTCCCTATCTTCACTGTAACAATCTAGTGTTTGTTACTAGATATACGGACAACTTTTCAATTGATGACACTTCTCAGATGGAAGAACTTGTTTGTGTCAAACTCCCTTTCTTTCCTCCAAATTGTTGTTGGCCCTCGATGTTGTTCTCCCTATCCTTGAAAAAGTTCTCGTGATTCATCCTACTAGAGTTCACAATCCATCTTCTCGTGTGAGGGCCTATGTGTTGTGGAAGCTAGTCGATCCTCTAGTAGAACAATTGCAGTTCCCTTGCCATAACCATGTGTACCATCCAGTTGTGGTCTTCAAAGGTTTTCTTGATTCCTGCTACCGTTGCCAACATTCTGGTCATTGACTAGCTGCCTGTGAAAAATGTCAACTAGTTTAGTTGGTCTAATTTGGCAAATTGGAGGCCAAAGTGAAATTTCAACATAGAGATACATTTTTTTAATGTCAATAAGGCCTGAAAATAGTGTCCTTACTATTTTTAACAAGTATATAAGTGGATAAGGTCGTATTTGGAGCTACTTCTATTGGCTAATGTGGATACATTGCATCTAGTCAAGTAAAACTAGGTATTTGGTGAAGTACCTAGAAGTTGCTATTTTAGGGAAAGCTTATTCGGGCAAGTGGCCAAGTGACATTATGGAAACTATAAATAGTTGTACCATCGTGGATAAATCATCTTCATGTTTTCATTTTTTATGGAGGACTTTCCTCTTTTGATACTATTTCCATCTCTTGCATATTTCTCATGATATCTTGATTTCTAATGTGTAGAATGTGAGTTTTTTGGTTGTACTTGGATTCACACGTGTGAAGGACAATGTAATACTTCTATTGTATGTATAGGGATAGTACTATATCAATCTTAGTCATTTTGATCAGATCTTTGTGTATTTTCAACTTCTAGCATGGTAGATGCATGATTTATAGCTTGTAGATACTTCTAGATGTGCAACCAAATTTAGCTAAAGATCTAATGATCCATTAAGTATGTTTTGGATCTGACTTTTTTGCATGGTATCAGAGAAGGTTGCAAGCTAAAGTTGGTGGATTTGCAAAATCTAGAGGTGGATTTGTGAGCGCCATCAATTCTATGTGGAGTTGGAGTGGTTTCTATCTCAAATCAACCATTTTCAAGTGTAGAAAGTGGACCTTTGTGATCCTAGCTTCATTTTGGGTCAAATCACTTGAAGTAGGCCTGTTTTTAAATTCACTTACTGGAGTGTGGAGAGAAAAATTGCTAATGATTGCGGATGTTTCATTCTATTAGTAAATGTATCAAGATACTAGCTTTTGCATATAGCTTTTGCTTCATTCAATATTTTGCATTTTTGTGAAAACCTTAAAGTTGATAGGATCTCTTGATTTCGAAGTTTTTGGAGTTTTCAAGAGTGTATTTCAATCTTAGGAAAGTGAAAGTTCATTATAGTGTGGCTAGATCAAGTGTGATCTAGATATCATCAATTCTATGTGCTAGATTTGCTAGAAGAGAGAAAAAGAGAGACTAGATTGTTTCCAAGTCTTTGTGATTTCTTCTTGTCATCATTTTTTGATTTTTAAGAGAGTTTTGGGTGCATTGGAACTATTTCAAAGAAGAATATCAATCATTGTAATATGACAACCTCAAGTGGCTTCATGTTGGAAAACAATGATAAGCTTACTTTAAGCAACTATTCAACTTGGAAGGTGAGAATGGAGTCTTTGCTGTTGATGAATGACTTGATGGATATTGTTTTAGGTGTGGAAGACAGACATTTGGCACCTCAAGAGCAATTGAGGTATGATAGGAGGGCAAAGAATTCTCTTCATGTGATCAAGATGAATGTGACTAATGAACTTTTCAAGGAAGTTGGTAAGTGCACTACATCTAGTGAGGCTTGGGAAACCTTGAAGAAGGTTTATGAGTCCAAGTCTACATCTAGGGTTCTAACCCTAAGAAGGAAATTTTTTCAAAGTTTTCAAAAGAAGGATGAAAGTACTCATGCTTTTGTTTTGAAAGTTAAAGCTTTGAATGATAAATTAGCATGTATTGGTGAAAGCATCAAGGATGTGGAGCTTGTGCAATTTGTTCTTAATGGCTCGTTGGATGATCATGCTAATTTGGTGCAAAGTGTTGCTATTAAAAAGACATTGCAAGAGGTCTTGGTGGCTAAAGAGTTTAGGCTTCTATCAAGAGCAAAATCATCTTCTACATCTCAAGTTGGAGAGGAGGAAGCTATATTCTCTAGGGGCAAGTTCAAGTTTAAGGGCAAGGGCAAAAGAAATTGGTCCAAAGGACAAGATCAAGGTGAGTCATCTTCTTCTGAGGGTAAAAACCACAAGTCAAAGTTTAAATGTTTCTAGTGATTGCTAGTGATTGCTTCAAAAAGAAAAGAAATCAAGGCAATTTCACTTTTCATGAGGATGATGTTGATGAGCAAAATTCAAGTGATCCTTTTTTGATGTCTTCTTATTTGCTAACCAATGATGGAGATATTGATCCATAGTGGAGCAAGCTTTCATATGACATGTTTCAAAGAGTATTGCACTTCTTTGGTGCCTTAGCACTATTTCAATTAATTTTGGACTTTTTACTGGTACAAAAAGAGCCAGATAAGAAAAACAATAAAAAATTACTAATTGTTGAAGTGGGACTCATTTCAATACAACTATAAGCCAAACAAGAGAAATTTGATCAACGAGTCACAATTTAGTTTTTGAAATTAATTGATGCTTTTTTCCAATAGCTATGAGCACCTAACATAATTGTAAATCCAAAATAAATTTGGTTCTTGAGTATCATATACATTGAGCTTATAATTTAGATGAAATTAGCATTTCAATTGTTAGTTCAAGGGGGTGATGGTGGATGTTTTTGCCAAATCATATATAATCATGTGTAAAATTATTGTCGATCTGAATAACATAGACAACTTTTAAACATAAACATTGATATTTAAAAGAAACATAAAATCAATTGGATATTTAAAAGAAACATAAACATCACTGAATCATATACTAATTTCAAGTTATATGATAAGAACTCTCATAGAAATTTAATCACAATGTGTCATTTGCCACTAAAAGTGGTTCATATTTATGATTAATCATGGTCTTGGGCCAAGCCCTACATTAGTCAAGAGACTATTACAAAAGATGCACAACTTTGGTGCAATTCTACACAGTGTACACGTTTAACCTTTTAGAATAGTAAACTATTTCAAACTGATGATTTCTATCTTGTAGCTAAATCTAGATGTGCATCCAAATTTGGTCAAGGTCTTGTTGATCCATTAAGTATGTTTTGGATCTATTTTTTTTCACATGCTACACTACAATTCATCCATAGATTCTAAGATCAAGTATGACTACTTCAATAACTCATCTTCAAATGATGCAAAATAGTTATTCCTTAGTTGAACTAATTACTATATCCTAGAATGAATGCACCAATATGGACAAGTTGCAAATATATCCTAGACTATTGTGAAATGAAACTTCTATATAGTACAATCAAAACAATGGAAATGGCATTACCAGTTGGGCTTAACTTAAGATAGCATTTCTAACCCAAATCAAAATAATTAGATATTCTACATCAGTGCTGGCCAAACAAACTTTGTGTAGAAGAAAGACAAAGAATTTATACACTGATATACTCAAAAGGTAGAAAATATGATTGATAAGCTAGTGTGATATTATTTGGTTGCCACAAAAGTTAAAATGGTTTATGCAGGATCTATGAATTTACTTGAAGAAGTTATTAAAACAACATACAATGAAACAAACAAGATTGAATTGAAAGGAAGTGAAATTCCAAAATCAAAGAAGAGTATGTCTAAGTCTTACGAATATTTTGATGAAGACAATGACTCATTTTTAGAACCAGTTCTAGCTTTGGATGTGAAAATGCCAACAATAATATTTTAGATTTTTTAGAAAATGATTGAATTCAAAAGAAAGAAAAAAAAATTAAAAGTTTTGATCCTAGCCAAAAACAGATAAATGGAAGAAGAATATTATAGACTTAACAAATAAAAGAATGATATTAAAGTTCAAGTATTTGGAGGCTATAGCCTTTCGTTTGGCCAAAATAGGCTAAAGGAGGTGAAAATAAGGGCAATTTGGGTTTTTGAACTGTTTCTTAAGTGTGAAGAAACTTCACCCTTCAAAAACTTGGGACCCAACAATTTTTTTCAGTTTGAAGATTTTTAATGAAGTTGCAATGCACTTTGCACTTTAAACCCCTTCAGACTTTTTCACTTCAATCCAACGGCTCCTTTAGATCCAACGACCCACCTGTCGTGTAATAATCATCGTCGATCTGTGTGATTCGAGATCAGACGGCTTTCCACGCTTTTGTGCGTTGATCAAAGGCCTTCGAAGCATTGAGCACTTCGGGCCGCTAGCTGACAAACTAGACTGGACGCGCGAGAGGTCCCGCGACCTCTCCTCCTCTTCTCTCTCTCTCTACGATGGACTCTTTTATCTCTTCATAGGCTATGGCTGCTCACTGTGGATCGAACTGACTGCTTTCCTCCTCCATGGCCAGTCGCGGTCTCCCTACTACTGAATCGCGCTAGCAGGACGCCCATTCACAGCAACTCACAGCTCTGAAAATGACCTCCTAAAAGGAGATATCCCAGATTTTGTACTTTGAAACCCTAGCAACTCTGAAGAGAAGAATATTTTGGGCTTTACTCAGGCTTTCTCTGAGCTTTCCCTTACAGCTCCTAACTGGCTGAGGTCGCCCTATTGCACACAATCTTCTACTCCAAACCACTATTCAAACGATGTTCGATTGAATTCAAACCAATCACAAACGCCAAACAACCCTCCAGAAGAATTTTTCAGCTTCAAACTTTGCTTGCTTTCTGATTCAACCAACAATTCACTATCTCTGAATCCTTTTTACAGTTTTGAGCCGTTCCACGAATCTCCACAGACTCGGTTTTGTGCTTCCTAGCCAACAAACCGTCGTGAATTTGCAGCTCTCTGTTCTTGTCCGGTGATTCAGCCACCAAGGGCTCTGATACCAAGTTAAGAAAACACAATTGAAAACACCCGACTGGATCAATCACCACAACACAA
Organism: Diphasiastrum complanatum; assembly: GCA_029204225.1. Taxonomy (NCBI): domain Eukaryota; kingdom Viridiplantae; phylum Streptophyta; class Lycopodiopsida; order Lycopodiales; family Lycopodiaceae; genus Diphasiastrum; species Diphasiastrum complanatum. The sequence continues at coordinate 23,858,653 of CM055104.1, read as the reverse complement.
CGTCAAGTGCAACAAGAACACATAATTGCTCGCCTCAAACTGTATATTCAACTAGCTCGTAAGTACAAAGATAAGTTACTTAAAAACACTCAAAGGGCTCGTAAAAGAAAGATGGTTCGATAACTCTGGAACTAAGCACACGTGGTGTCATCGAAATAAGAAAGCGCTGTATAAGTCGTCATTGCTATTTTAGCTTAGTATATGTAAAATGATAAGACTCTTGTATGAGATGAATTGAATGCTTAAAAAGAAATTTGATTTAAGTACTAGTTCAAATGGCATAAAGTTGTTACACATAATCGAATTCCTTAAGCAATCATGTAGGCAAACTAAAATGATGCAATGAAACTACCTTATTGTCCATCGCTGGAACCACAAGCAACATAATTAAAAAATTTCCATTAAAACATGAATAGGGAACCTTATTGTGCATCGCTGGAATAGCAAGCTATATACTTAATTTCGAGGTGGCCTCTAATTCTGGCCAGGTTTGCTCAGAGGGGCAACGAGAGGGTTCGAACTTGTTCATACAAATAATGGTGTCAAAGGCAAAAGGAGTCTCAAGTGAAGATTTTTATGCAGGAGGGTGGCCAACTTACAGACTTTATTTCTTTTTCTATCAAATGTGTCATCATGATCCAAAGATCGATAGGTATAGGAGCAAGGAAATTGACGGATGGAAGACTCCAGAGTTTATAAGGCATGAGAGTGGATTTGTACTCAATGATTCTACCGGGAAGATCTCGAGTTGAGAGGCATTGTCCTCATCAAGGTCATCAAGAAAGAGAAAAGGGTGAGGTGATAAAGGGGCATTAGTAACAGATGAAGAAATATCAGAAGGAGTATTACTGTTTTCAATTTCGAGACACACAAACACTTTTCTAATGTGCAAATTAAAAACATTTTCCTCTTCTTTGAACCTTTCAAAAAAATCATTTACACAACCAAAAGAAGTGTCTGTATCTCATACCTATATTTTCAAATAAAAAAAAACACGTCTACATAGTTTACAAAGAGTGTTCTAGCATGCTTGCTTTAGAGTATTTCGATAGGTGGCATACCTTTTTCAAAAGCTACATAATGTTTGGTTCGGATTTGAACCAAAATGTAAGTGGTAGTAGGTCGTAGTAGCAAAAGGATGCTACATTATCACAAAGCGTCGATGAAAGTTCAGTATATAAAAAAATGACAAGACTCTTTTATGAAATGAATCGAATGCTTGAAAAGACATTTGATTTAAGTAATAGTTCAAACGAAATAAAGTTGTTCACACACAATTGAATCCCTTAAGAAATCATGTACTAGGCAAACTAAAAGGATTCAATGAAACTAACTTACTGTCCATCGCTGGAAAAAACAGCTTTATAATTAAAAAGTTTCCATTAAAACATTAAAAGAAAATCTTATTCTGCATCGTTGGAATAGCAAGCTATATACTTGACTTTGAAGTGGCCTCTAATTCTGGCCCAGGTTTGCTCAGAGGGGCAACGAGAGTGTTTGAACTTGGTCATACGAATAATGGTGTCAAAGGGAACATGAGTCTCAAGTGAAGGATTTTTATGGAAGACGGCCAACTTGCATACTTGTATTTCTTTTTCTGTCAAATGTGTCATCATGATCCAAAGATCGATAGGTAGAGGAGCAAGGAAATTGATCAATCGAGCACAAAACCTCATCCTTCGGTCCACAACAGAAGAACAAGTGGCCCTATCAGTGTTAATGATAAAATCATGCATCAGAACATCCTTTTTCATACAACAAATGAGTGTCTGTATAAAATGTTCGGGTGGAGAAAGGGGCTCCTCATAACTCAAAGAAGCAGCGTCTTGAAACCATCATATGGACTAAAACATGAAAACAGACCATTGTTAGCTTATGAATCCAATAAAAGGTAAATGTTTCAATGCTATCTCAACCAAGAAATAGTTGGATTTACACCACCAGGATGGAGAGAGAGAGTTACAAAATATCACCTAGTTCCACTTGACAAAGCAAGACTGAAAGCCTTTGAAGCCTTTATTTATAATCCAACAAGGTAAAATATAGCTGAAAAGTAATATACAATACTGAAAAAGCACCATAAAGCATAACCACTTTCAAGACGTCTAGCTGATACCTGCCACCATTCCACAACAAGCTTGATCCCAAAATGGTTTTGGAAGACTAGCTCCTAACCTTATGACTTTGGCACTTTCACATAAAGTTCTATTCTTCCTCTTGGCCACTCCATTTTGTTGTGGTGTCCTTGGAGTTGTGTACTCCCTCTTGATCCCATGCTCATCGCAAAAGGCCTTGAACTTAGTTGAGATATACTCACCACCATTGTCACTCCTCAAGCACTTGATCCTTGTGAAAAATTGGTTTCCCCTTGAATTCTTGAACTTCACAAAGACATCATACACTTCATCTTTGCTCTTTTGTAAATAGATCCAACAAAATATACTAAAATCATCAATGAAAGTTACATACATCTTAGCTCTCCTATTGCTAATTATAGTAATTTCATCAATATCCGAATGTACAACTTGAAAAGGCTTTGTAGATCTAGATGCAGATCTAGTATAAGGTAGTCTATTTGACTTTGACAAAGCACAAGACTCACAAACATTATGGATGCTAGTTAAGGAACTTGAAAGACCAATCACAACTTGCTTTCTAGCCATTACATCCAATGACTTGTAGTCGAGATGCCCCATCCTCTTTTGTCAAACCTCTTGAATAAGTATTTGCTCACTTGCCACACATTCAGCTTGGTTAGCAATAACACAAGCATCTAGTTTGAATAGTTTCCCTTACCTTTTACCTTTTGCAATCAAGTCATCATTCATTTTGATCATACAAGCATCTCCATTATACTAAACCTTAAGACCATTGCTTAGCATTTGACTCACACTAAGTACATTTTTAGTAATAGATGGATTGAACAAAACATCCTTCAAATGAACATTCCTATTTGTAGAGAGAGAAATAGGAATTGTGCCAATCCCTTTGATTGCACACTCACCATCATTGGTCGTGTAGATCACCCTCTTGTCATCTCCATATGCCAACAAAGAAGTGAAATACTCTTTGTGAAAATTCGTGTGTGAGCTTATCTCCAACAATAAAACTCAAACATGAAGACATCACAAAAGCATCATCATTTGTGTTTTCAGCATCAACACCATCCTCATCAAGAGTTAGATTGCCTTGCTGGTCTCCTTGATCCCTCTTGTCTTTGTAGCAATCACTTGCGAAATTGTCCTTGATGCCACAATAGACGCACTTCAACTTTGACTTATCTTTCTTCTTAGCAAAAAAAGAAGACTCACCATGATCATGTCCTTCAGACCACTTGTCCTTGTGTTTTTCCTTGAACTTGCCTTTGATGAACATGGCCTCCTCATCTTGAGATGTTGATGTAGATCCACCTCTTGCTTGAAGCCCATATTCCTCATTGATCAAAATCTCTTGAAGATCCACCAAACTTGGCAATGTAAGCTAACTCATCAACTGAAGCCTTCACTCTCAAAACAAAAGTATTAGGACTCTCTTTTTTCTTTTGATTTCTTTGAAATATTTGTCTTCTCATAGTTAACAGTCTAGATGTAGATTTGGATTCATAAAGCTTTTTCAAAGCTTCCCAAGCCTCTCGAAATGAATTGGACTTACCAATCACTTGAGTAGCTCATTGGTAACATTCATCTTGATCATGTGTAGAGCTTTCTAAGCTCTCTTGTCATACCTCAATTGCTTTTGTTGAATCCAAGGGTCTCTCCTCCAACCCTACAACAATATCCATCAACTCATGCATTTCAAGAAGTGATTCCATCCTCACCTTCCATGTAGAGTAGTTGGATGAGATAAGCTTGCCATTGCCTTCCAACATGAATCCACTCATTGTAGCCATGTTGCAATGATCTGATCTTTCTCTTTCAACCTATTCCAATGCACAAAGCACTCTTTTAAAATACAACAAATGTTTCCAAAAAGAAATCACAAAGATATGGAACCTCTCAATTCTCTTCTTGCACTTATATCTAGCAAATCAACACATAGAATGTAGAAATCTTGATCAACCTATGATCTACTAACAATCTAATGAATCTTTTTCCTAATATTAAAAGACACTCTATTGAAGTCCAACAACCTCACAAAATAGAGATCCAATCAAAATTAGAGTTTTGACAAAATCACAAAAAAAATTGAATATTCCAATTTTACATGCAATTGCTTAAAACTTGATATAGAATCTTGTAGCCTCCAATGAAGCCTTCCAAATGCATAAAAAATCGACCAATTCTAGTAAGCCAAGTGTGAAATCAGAATTCCTCAAGTTTGTAAACCTAAATTGAGTTTCGATCTACAAAAGATCAATTATACATATGCAAAATTCTTGATTTTCGAGTAGAAACTCTTCTAGCATGCTCTAGAGATAGAAACTCCTCCAATTTTTTGATAAATGTGATTGATCCTTTCATAACCTACACACAATCTACACATTTGCATCATAAAAAAATCAACATCTACTTAATGAAAGAGATACAAACTCAATAAGAACTTGATCAAACATCAAAAATAAGATGAAATGAAGTCGTTGTCCGTGCAAAAACAATAAGCTACTATATTTCACACGTGTGGATCCAAATATAGCATAATATGAGCATTCTACCACAAAGATTGCATGATATCACCAGTACAGTGCACCAATGGATAGATGAACCCAAGAGAAGTCATGTATAAGCATGAAATGAGATGAAAGAGAGAGAGAAAGCTTCTCTTCCCATGTGTGTACAACCATATATAGCATATCCATGTCTCATTAATGTTCTTGGTTTCCCTCCATATCAAAAACCCTACCAATAATGTGGACTAGATTCAATGTCTCCAACATTCAAATTTGAATCTACTAAACTCGACCTCCTACATTTTCCCTCACTTTCTAAAAGTGGTAATTCAAATACATTTGAACCAAAATAACTTTGAAATGACAATCTCTAAGTCTAATATGAAAATTGGCCTCAATTGCCAAATGAACAAATATGACCAATTTGACTAAACTAGTTGAAATCTATCACAATAACTATCTATGTAGGACTTGTTGTCATACTTGGACTAAAAACTAAATATTCTGTACTAGTCATTAATTGCGCTTAATCCTGGATTAGTAGTACATTCTTACTAAAGATAAGCATAAACCTGCATTGTAATTCATCCATGGATCAGATAGTGCATTATAGTATGTTAGATAAGCTAATTTTGTAATCAATAATTTGCCATTGTTTGAATCAGATAGTGCAACCCAACTGGCATGCAATCATCCTTTCGAATCTGCAGTCCAGCAATGTTGTTCTGATGTAGAATCGTCAGAACAGAAGCATCACAATGAGCTACCAAGCCTAGAGTTGGCGCCAAAAGAATGATTAGAGACAATTGTGAAGAAAAAGAAACCCAAACCCCTGTATATACTTATGTGCTTTGTTTTCTACGTATATATGATAAGATTTGTTCATCACACTCAGTGTTTTTCATTACAGCTTGTCTGTTGTGAGTATTGACTCTCTACTATCTGGCAGTTCAGAAGAATGCAATTAAACGCAGGCCAATTACGAGACGTCTGGCAGTTCAGAAGAATGCAATTAAACGCAGGCCAATTACGAGATTACTTGTAAAGTTAGTGTAGATGCAGGTTCATTCAGTTTTGCAATTTTCCGTTATTATTCTGAAACTCTGAACTCCGAAGCGACAATAGACTCTCTGGTCAGCGGCCTCGATTCCGCCCGGCACGTTCATACTACGTAGTACCTTACTTGCAAGTTGCCTGCCACCATCTCTTGCAACTTGTCAACGAACATGGCTGTGGTCATGACTGGCACTTACGTCTTAGGTTATTAATAAGTTGGGTACATGTATGCTTTTTCTGTACACAAGCAGTCTACGATATGAGTGTGAATCATAGATGAGGGTGCCCGGTGCACTCACAGCCCTGCTGAAATGCAAGCGGATTGCGGAGAACGCGTGACTTTGATTCAATGAATTGAGACGTGTATATGTCTCTCTAGTGCTTATACATTAATCAATGGATCAACAACGACAAAGGACCAATTCCGTCATGATCTCGGCCTACATCTAGTTATATTCGTTACATTTTAGTATTCACTGTACCGATGATCTGGAGATCTATTTTACGTCTCACTCCAATATCCTACGTTTCAATGTCTTCCATTTTTTAAATGATCCTTGCAAATCCTTCAAGTTTTAGCTCATAACTATTGTACGTCTTACATCTGTACAATTTTGTCATCGAAATAAAATATTTTATATGTTAATGAAATTAACACATAGATTTGATTATTTTAGTTAGCCCATACATATGCCTAGCATTTGAAAATAGAGCTATTCTAAAGACTCTTGGACTTTGGTATTAGGGTATTTCATGGGCCTCACTCTCCTTTACGGAGAAATTTAAGCATGAATGTCGTTGTAAGTTTATGAATAAGTTATGTAGTGGCAAGATGTAACTTTCACGAACTATTAAAATTGGAAGCTCATGAAATATAGCTTATTAAAATTGGAAGCTCACGAAATATAGCTTCATAGCATAGGAATTTTTCATGTTTTTTGAAAGTATTCTAATGGACTTAATAAGTTATATCTATTCTTTAAACTAAGGCTTGTAATGCTATGAATGGTTGACCTAGAATTTCTCAAAAGGGAAAATAGTTATGAAGTTTCTTTTGAAAGTCAACATTCTTCTATGAAATTAGTTTTGGCGAAAAGATGCACTTTCCATACATTTTTTGCTTTTCTAACATTGGAAATAAGTTGCACTATAACATTTTAAAGCTTGAACTTTGAAAAACTCAAGCATTTTTTTAAGTTGTTAGTTTGTACTTTTGGATTGTAGATTGTCTCAAAAACAAATTGTATGCCTTCAAAAAATATGAGATGATTTATAGGTAAGGAGAAAGCTCAATAGGAGGATTGTGCGTCCTTTCCTTTGACTAGGGATTCGTTTCAAAGAAAAGAGTTTAAAGTGTAAATATTGACACGATCATTTGATGATCATTGTGTACTACAATGTTGTAAAGCTACCTTTACAAGCTTTACTTTCGGCACCACCGGCGCCAGCATTGTCCCCGGCGCCAGCAGCGCCCCTGTTGCGACTGGCGCCACTGTGACTAGAATCTAGTCGGCGCCAAGTTCCTATGGCTGAAAATCTTTGAACGGTTCAAGCGAAGTCCAGAGAGCTCAGATCGATGTGCAATCACCTCACACGATCTAGCCATGATTAAAGAAAGCCTGGGGATCAATTAATTCTAGAGAGAGAAAATGACTTTCTAGAGAGAACATCCTAGAGAGAGAAAACGTGCTTTACCAGCCTGGATAGAGTACTTGGTATGAGGGGAGGTGGCGAATCCCACCAATACTATAGGAGAGTGCGTGTTGCGACTCAGGGCGAGCTCCAACCAAGTCTCAGCCTCCCTTGCTGGAATAGCATGAATGAGAGAGAGAGAGAGAGAGAGAGAGAGAGAGAGAGAGAGAGAGAGAGAGAGAGAGAGAGAGAGAATGATACTCTTCCCACATGTTTATAGGAGATCCATGACCTGTTTTGAATTTGGTTTCCCTCCATAAAAACTTCTAGATCAAAAACCCTACTAAAAATATATACTAGATTCAATGAACCAAACATTCAATTTTGAATCTTCCAAAATCGACCTTCTAACTTTCCCACACTTTTCAAAAGTATAATCCAAATGAACTTAGACTAAAATAACTTTCATAAAGTTTATCTCTAAGTCTAAAATGCATATTGGCCTAATATTGACAATTAACCTAAATATGACTAAACTAGTTGAAATTTCTCACACTGCCTCTTCAACTAGTTTGGGCATAGTTTTAACCATATTACTTTGATCCAACTTTAGAACGATCTCCATCCTAAGTTAGACCTCCTTTCTAAGGTTCTAAAGTAGTTTCCATAATTCATATAGAGAATAGTGTCCAAATTGGATGTTTCACTATTTCTTACATCAAGATATACCTAGAACATGAAGAACCAAATAGAATGTAAATGAAATGATTCCACCATGCTTCCAACTCTGAACTCTCTAGAAAAACAACAACCAAACAATAAATGTGAGTGATGACCACTTGCTAGCTTAAATTAACTGTACTTGTTTTTCTCCTCCCTCTTTGTCTTTTCTTGATATGTCTCCACCATCAAACTCCATAAATGAGCCTCCATCTCCATCTTGCCACAAGAAACCATCAAAGCTTGGAAATCCATGAGTAAGAGAGTACATCAATGATGCTAATGTAGCTCCATATGATTCCATATAACTAGTTGGTAGCACTAGTCCTTCGTCAAGATCCACTTGACACAAGAAAATGATCATAGATTAACCAAAAATTGACAATCTCCAAGCATTGGCACCACATAGTTAAAACTTCAATAGCTTCATTTCCATCAAAAAAATCAGCCAAAAATGCTAGTACAACCCCAACATCAAAATGATGCAAATCAATGTAACTAATTTTACCATATCTTGACAATTTGCACACATCCACATGAAATTGCTCAAACATAAGATAGAACAATTAAAGTAAACTTGAACAACAATTTCTTGATGTTCATTTGACCTTACTTGAATCTTTAAACGCCTACAAAAACAAATCCACAATATCTTTGCCATTTGACTCTCCTTTGATGCTCTTGACTAGCTCCAAATTGTCACTTTCCCTTTTGTGTTGTTGAAGCCCTTTGAGACCAACCTCTTGATCTTCCTCTTCAACATCAAAGATATGAATATCTTCAGACCTGAACCTCTGGAAATACTCCCTTTCAAACATATGATCTAGATCCAACAAGATCTCATCAATGCTTGATCTCAAATTTCCACAAAGGTTAGTGAAAACAATGTCACCATCATAAAGCAAAAGCGGTTTTGACAATCTGCGAGTGAATTCTTTGCGAGTTTTGCGAGTTTTATTTACAAATGATTTATAAAATTTCGTGGCACATGGTATGCTATCAGATATATAGGCTTTATACATATTCAATTTATATTTGATAAAAACTAACTTTAATTATACTAATGGATTCTACATAAAAAAATGGAGCACTTTTGCTGTTTGGACCATCTCAATCCGACTAATAGTAAGAAAGTTATGACAGTTCAACGTTTTTTAGACTAGAAAATATTTTCCCCTTGGAACCTAAAAGGGGTAGCACGCCGGTGTGCTATCAATTTGACTTAAAGACTAAAAGCTTAAATTGGTAGCACGCCGGCGTGCTACCCCTTTCAAGCTCCAAGAAAAAAAAAATTAGTCTAAAAAACTTTGAAGGGCGATAACTTTCTTAATATTGCTCGGATTGAGATGATCCAAAAAGCAAAAATGCTCCAATTTTCATGTAGAATAATTGCTTTAATCAAATCTGAAAAAAAAAAAAACAAAACAAAACAAAACAAAATGAAAATATTTTATTATTTCATCATCTTAACATAAGCTTAATAGTTAAGTTATAGCCTCCATCTAGAAAATACAATAAAAATGTTTTTTTTGAACGTTGAATTTATGATACCTATCATAGGCTTGGCCACATACCATCATGTCTTTTAATGTATGGTCGTACATCAATCCTTGGTAGTAGACAAAAATGTTTTAGCTTGATAAATGTAAAATTAAAGTGATCAAGTTTTCTGCATTCATACTATGTACAATTTGTAGACAACATGATTTGCAGACATATCTTTTAGCTAGTGAGAAAATAAACAACATGATAATGAAGTATACAAATAGATTTCACCCCCAAAAGCTATTAGTACCTTCACCTCCATTGATGAAGTTAGCTTTTTCCTTACCTTTTGCATGCTTGCACTTGCCATGAAGAACCATTGAAGAACCATCGGTATCCTCATATCTAGCCAAGTTAGCACAAAAATGATCATCTCCAAGAAGCATATTAGATCTTGACCTATACCTAGCATAAGGAAGCTTGTTAGACTTTTCATAAGATCCACCAATCTTATTGATCCTAAAGGGGAACTTTGAAAAGTTGAGGCCAATCTCCTTTTCCAATCCATCCTTTTTACAAGCATCACCACAAAACTTTACCATGTATGATTTCTCTATCATTAGACCAACACTTAGCAAATTTTTTGAAAGTGAGGGAATGTGAAGAACACCATCAAGTCTTGCTTTTCTATTAGTAGAAAGAAAATAGGAATTGAACCAATACTTTCAATCACACACTCACCACCATTGGCCATGTGAATCACTTTCTTGGCTATATCATAAGTGACCAAAGAAGTAAAGAACTCCTTGTGACTAGTCATGTGTGAACTAGCTCCACTATCAATCCACCATAAATATTTGTCACCTTCACTTTATATTGGACTTGAAGAACACATCAAAAGAGAATCACAACCACCTAAATCCTCATCATTAGTAGTAAAGTTGATTTTCTTGCTACCTTCATCTCTTTTCTTTTTTAAACATTCATTAGCAAAATGCCCTTTGATATGGCAATAAAAGCATTTTAACTTGGACCTATATTTTATTTTGCCAAAAGAAGAAGTCTCACCTTGATCTTGCCCTTTAGACCATTTTCTTTTACCTTTTCCCTTGAATTTTTCGTTGATGAACATGGCCTCCTCTTCATAATGAGATGGTGATGTAGATCCACCTCTTGATTGAAGCCTAAACTCCTCATTGACCAAAATCTCTTGCAAATCCACAATGCTTGGCAAGGTTCTTTGAATAGCAAACCTATGAACAAGGTTAGCATGATCATCCAACAAGCCATTAAGAACAACTTGAACAAGTTCTACCTCCTTAATGCTCTCATCAATACATGCTAGCTCATCATTAAATGCTTAGATTCTCAACACAAAAGCATGAGCACTGTCTTCCTTTTTTTGCATACTTTGAAAGAATTTTCTTCTAAGAGTAAGTACTCTTGATGTAGACTTGGATTCATAAAGCTTCTTCAAAGCTTTCCAAGCCTCACAACCTTGAGGTGGCTCATTGGTAACATTCATCTTTATCATGTGTAGAGCTCTTTTAGCTCTCTTGTCATACCTCATTTGATCTTGTTGTGCCAAGGGCCTTTGTTCCACTCCTACAACAATGTCCAACATCTCATTCATCTCAAGGAGAGACTCCATTCTCACCTTCCCAGTATAATAGTTGCTTGAGGTAAGCCTATCATTGCTTTCCAACATAAAGCCTCCACTTGTGGTTGCCATGTTGCAATGACCTGAGCTTCTCTTTAAACCTATTCCAATGCACAAAGTACTCTCTTGAATGTCAACAAATGAACTTAAGAAGAAATCACAAAGATGTGGAACAACACAAATCTCTTTCTTGGACCAAACCTAGCAAAATCAACACACAGAATGGAAGATACTTGATCACCACATGATCAACCTACAATCTCATGAAATTTTGTACTTTCTAGACTTGAATTACGCTCTTAAATGTCCAGCAACCTCAAACATCAGAGATCCAAACAAATTTAGGGTTTTGACAAAGGTACAAAAAATTGAATCTTGCACATTCTACATGCAAATGTTATAAACTTGATATAGAATCTTGTAGCCTTCAATGAGACCTTCTTAATGCAATTAAAGTTGCCCAAAGCCAATCAGTAATGTGTGAAATCAGCCTACTTCAAGATCACAACCCTATAATGAGTTTTGATTTACAAGAAATCAATTCTACACATGAAAAATGCTTGATGTTTTAGTAGAAATCAATCTAGCACACTCTAGAATTGGTAATTCCTCCAAATCCTTGCTAAATATGGCTGATTCTTTGATAACTTACACCATAAGCTCTGATACCATGTGAAGAATTATGAATCACTAAGATCCAATTATAATCTTTGGTTATGAATGTCAGCACATTGACAATGTAGAAATCTAACATCAACTACACAGAAGTGATGTAAACTCAAATATATGATCAAATGAAGTTGTTGATCAAACAATAATAGTAAGGTACTGTATTTCACACGTGTGGATCCATTGACATAACATAAAATTGCATTCTACACACAAGATTGCACAATATCAAAAAAATAGTACAAAAATGGATATATGGACCCAAAGAGAACTCATGTATAAGCATGAATAAGGTGAGAGAGAGAGAGAGAGAGAGAGAGAGAGAGAGAGAGAGAGAGAGAGAGAGAGAGAGAGAGAGAGAGAGAGAGAGAGAGAGAGAGAGAATGGTACTCTTCCCATGTGTGTACATCTATTTATAGCAGATCCATGACCTCTTTTGAATTTGTTTCCCTCCATAGAAACTTCTAGATCAAAAACCCTTCAATGAACCAAACATTCAAATTTGAATCTTCCAAACTCGACCTTCTAACTTTCGCGCACTTTTCAAAAGTGGTAATTGAGATGAACTTAGACTAAAATAACTTTCATAAAGTTTATCTCTAAGTCTAAAATGCATATTGGCCTGATATTGACAATTAACCAAAATATGACTAAACTAGTTGAAATTTGTCACACATTGTTGATGACAACTTTCTTTAATGGAAAGGTTCTTAGCAATAGAAATCAACTGTTTATAATGTAGATTACAGATGACCAAGATAAGTTGTTGAGACATTATACGTTAGATAAGGTCGGTCAATTACTACTTAAACAAACACGAACACCTATGATTAGGTAGTCCCCATTAACATTAATGGGACCATCTACTTTGTCACTTGGTGCTAGTACTTTACTAATATAGTCTTTTAAACCATTCACTATTGATGACAAAAGATTTGATTACTTTGTTAACATTCTTGAGATGTATTATACAATGGAAGAAGATAGTGATGAGGATAGCAGAGCAGTTGTCAAACAAAAGAAGCAAAAAAAAGTGTAGAACTTAGCGCTTGGTTCAACTCACATTTTCTCGCCTCTAGATATATGTTAGGGAATTTTGTACTAGGATGCGACATTCTGATTAAGGCTATGTTGTAAAATTATGAAATCTGAATACATATGATATTATAGCAAGTTGTCTTTGTAATGTCACATTATGATGGTTACAATAAATGTGGACTGTTACCAATGTCTTTTAAGCACGTTTACGAATGAGCATATGACTATAAGAGGCTGTTTATAAGATTTTATGAAGGTTGTTGTTTGTTTACAGTTGGTTACAAGCGTTCAAATATTGGATTGTTGATTTTGTATAGATTGTTCATATAAATGTTAAGGGTGATACTAAATGGGTTCTAGCATTAGTTCTTCCATGGACATATGTAACTTTTGGTAGCAACAAACATTTTCTTGCATAAGACCAAATCAATAGACGTCAATGCACATGCTTTCTCACCAACAGGATCATGAAATAATCCGTACTTAAACAAACATGAGTATAGTCCACATAAGAGATTAGATAAGCTGTGGAATAATTGTAAATTAGTTTCGGTATGAAGTTCAATGCATAATTTTAAGTGACAGTGTAGAATGTTGGTTTCTAAGGCGTCAAAGACAACTGTCCTCTGATCAAATTCTAAGGAGTCGTAGATGTCCATGATCTAATCAGAGTGAGTGAACGAGTGTGAACTAGCAGTAGGAAAGTGTAATCAAATCACAACACAGATCTCTACGTAAGACGCAGATAGAAAGAACGTGTTGGTTGTATATTACACAAAATCTCAAACAACACTAATTGTTATAGCCAGAATGGAGGCGTAACTTAGATGCTGAATATCTTCCGCTCTGACGAATTGGTTTGCATCACGAAGCATCATCGATTGATGGGAGCTGGAGGTGTATGTATAACCAACATCCTTGTATTACAAGAAATCTTTAAATAAAAAGAATCAAGACTAGTTTAACTTTAACTATGTACTTCGTTGTCTTTTAGATATATTTGAAGTACAACATCATCTATACTGGGTGTACATGAGCCAAGTGACTCGAGATCGTTGCCAGGGACGAGTTTGTTGCATACTTCACATTGTTTGCATTTTGGAAAAAATGAAAAGGAGATGAACCGATGTCAAAATAGTCACATCTCTCATTTTTTGCATTTTGGAAAAATGTGAAATGTTTGACAATCAGTTCATTTCTGCAGACTATTGCAAAAATAGTGCATTTCTACAAACTAATAGAGAAGACTGATTTGTTGAGCTTGTTGAAGGTGGCCAGGTCTTCAATGTTCTTCAAATGCTTGAACTTGACATTCGAATGTGAAAAGAATAGGATTGGTTACCCTTTAGTCTTTAATCCATGGATGAAGATCAATCGGAAGCCCGATGTAATCGTCCTTCAAGTAGTTCCATTGGTTCTCTTATGTGATTCTTGTAGTCATCAGATGAGCAAACATGGAACTAAAGGAGGTTGCATTTGACCCTAGATGAGTGATAAAAAATGTGCAGGCAAAATCTTGAAATAAAAATAGTATCATCAAGGAGAAAACTGTGAGCTTTATTTCCAATTGTCCCCCTTAAGGTCATGGTTGGTTCCTTGAGTGTCTTTGTCAGGTTTAGGATACGGAAAAACTTTTGATGCTTGATCTTGGGTTGGTGAATATGTGTGCAACCATTTCTCTTGCGGAGTAGTATTGAAGAATCAATTGTCCTGAGAACCTTTTTCTCTAATGAAATGGTATTGGATCTCAATGTGCTTTGACTTGCCATAAAATCTGGGATTCAACGATAGTGAAATACAGCTCAAACTGTCACACAGAATGCCAAATTAATTCTTTATTCATCAAAACTTAGCTACTTACAGCACAATTTGTCATAGCATAACAATGAGTAAGCCTATATATATATCCTTGTCCTTTTTCAAGTGCAAGAACTCTCTTGGATTTGTCAAAAATCTTGCATGAATATGATTCAAAATCTACCCTATGTCCTAAATCAGCTATTCAGCTGACCAAAAGTAGATTGATCGTCAGATTCGAGATATACATAACTTTTGGTATGAGCTTCAATTGCCCATGCTGAAAATTCAGTCTAACTATGCCTTCCATTAGAGGAGTTCCAAAATAAAAAAAGACCCTTTGTAAACATACTTTTATTTATTTTTATTTAGTTTTGACAGTCACCAGGCCCAATCAAAATGCACAGATTTGAAATCTACGTAACGTAGTTCAAATTAACTGAGAAATAAAAATGCAATATAGAAAACTTTGAAATTTGTGTTCGAGCAGCATGGACTTATCCCATTGGTTTCTTCTTCCTGCCCGACACGTGCTAATCTGTCCGACGTCAATACCTCAAGTTAAATTTACTTGACTATCCTAGTTAGTATAATGAAATTTTCTAACTATACTAGTTACAGTTATAGAAATACATTATGTATAGTTACATAAAATATGGTATACACAGTAACTGTGACTATGTTGTCATTCACATTAGATTAAATGTGATATGAAAAATTGAAATTAAGTATCATATCATAGAGATTTTTGGCGCCCAAGCTTTGAAAATAGCAATGGCAAGGAGTCCCAGATCTACAATCGAGTCTGCGATTCTTTATAATGAGAAAGATGAAGCTGATAACTCGAAGCCAACAAATATACGAAGAATTTTTTCAAAGTGATGAGTGGCCTACTCCTGACAGTATTGTTTCCTAATCCTTGAGATGCAAGCTACTCATTGATATTAGAAATGCGATGAAGATAAGCACTGGCTCCAAAATTGTTCACCTAAGTTGGTTTATCTCATTACATATATTTGTTGATTTTTTCTCGAGTGCTAGTGTTCGTAGGACACCAACTTTATTTGTTTGCAAGGATTTATTAAATGAGACTTTGTCAGATCTCATGGATCAAGGCTGGGATAGTAAAACAAATAATGATATAGAATGCAGGATTAAAAAGTCCTCGATGATCTTTCGTTATCATATCGAAAAGCAAATGCTCAGTCTCACATTTAGCTACCAGAGATACAAGAAATTTGAAGGTACATGGCTACCACTGGATCAAGACTTTGAACTAAATGGTCACACAAACCGAATGGAGATAAGCATTATCTACAATGAGGAATATTTGACTATGGTTGAGGTGGAAGAGCATTGGAAGCTTGATTTTATCAGAACAGAGCTCATGCTATTAAAAACCAATCTACCAACATATTTCAGATTTATCATCAACAGAAGACTCGTAAGTACTTTATGTTTATTGCCATTTCAAAATAGAACAAAATCATTGAAAATAACATCATTTACAATTGCACATTCACTCATATTTGTCATGTCACAGATGCGAAAAAGACAGGAGCTGATAACGTGCTGCAAAGATCTACCTACAACAATCACCATTGTGAGAGAACAATAGCTTCAAATAAATTCTAGTAAAAATCTGTGTATAGACTCTTTCATTCGATTTTGAAGATGACATCTCTATTTTGACAATAAGAGGATATCTGAATTAACTCACCTTCTAAAAAGTGAACTTTATTTATGTAAAGTTGTTTTCCATGGTTCTGCAATCTTTCACAATATCCTAGTAATCCACTATGCCCATTGCATATCCATGTAACTAAATGAGTTATTGAGGAGAATGTGGGATGTGTCAAAGTGCTTGGATCTTGTGGATATAATGTTCCATCTATCCACAAATCCAAGTTTTTTTTTCCTTCTGCCCTGTAACGAGAACGATCCTCAGCAGGTATTTAAACTCCTTTGCCTCCTCTTATCTGCAAAGGTGCCAAATCAATAGGGATATCCACATGTAGATGATACAATGTCATCATAAAAAAATAAATAAAGTAATCTGTTGCATCAAAGTACTATGACCAGATTCTATGAAGCAAAACAAAATACTCATCTTTGATTATATTATATACTTTGTATGATCAATCCAATCTCCAAGCTTGTATGCTTGATTCAAATTTGGAAATGCCACTCATTTTTTCATTCCAATAGGTAGTTGGCGCTCATAATTCCATTCCAATGTGATGATGGCATTCATAATTGGAGATGGCACCCATATTTTCATTCTCATGGAAGGAATGCATATGTAAACATTTTGCTATTTTTCCTGACTCGAATTTGGGGATGGCGGTCATATTCTAGATCCAGTAAAAATATTGCTCTTTTCGTAACCAATGGAGAGAATATTTTTGAATTTAGTCAAGTTATACTACGAACTGTTTACAGTTCTTGATTGTGACTATAGACACTGTGGTTAGATCATTGGGAGTTGGGGAGGCCTCGGGAGTGGTGGGGGCAAGCAAATAAACAATATTTTTTTTATTTTGATATTTTTCTACATCCTACATGGCATTCCTTAATGGGTCTTTTTGATATTGAGAACTCCTCTAATGATCCTCGATCTAATGTGAGTTGTTATCTTCGAGGTGAATGACTTTCTTGGTGTTGTAGGCCGAAAAGTCGAGTCGATGAAGTATTTTTGATGGCTTGTCATGTGTTGTGTAACTCCAAAATCGAGGAACCATTCCTCAAATTGTTTGTCATGGTGGTGGTTTACCATGAAGTAATCTACTCATCATCTTCTTTGACATTCTGCTTCATTGGCTAGTTGATCCATCTGTTTTTTTAGTTGTTGTTGAACTTTGGTATTCAATAGTTATGAATCTCATATTTCGTCCTTTTGCAAGGCAAGCTAGACAATCCGCAATTAAATTGCATTGCCATGCAATCCTCAAGATTGACGTGCATGCGCACGAGAGCCGCCACTTTCCTCTTTGTTTGGTGCCTCCCATCTCTTCCACTTCCAATTTGTGTTCAATCCCACAGAGACAAGGAGGAGGAAAGGAGAAAAGGCTGATTAGCCTGGTGCCTTCCACTCTAATTTCTTTGTTGGATCTTTGCTACAAAATCTGTTCATTTTCATTGCTATTGATATGTTTCTTAGCCTTTAGCATTGTGTTTATTTCTTGGATCATTGTTTATTGAATCAGATTTGATGCCATCTGTTGTACTGCTTCTAACTCTGTGGTTGCAAGCCCTGACATTGTGAGGATTGTACTTGTATATTTATGCTATCTCTAACATTTGGTTGCAGATCTTGGAAGGGTGTAGATTGCACTGGGATTAATCTTGTATATTGTAGTCATTAATCTTGTGTCTGCAGAGCTTGCAATTGTGGAAAGCTTTGTTGTTACATTCACAAGGTTATGTGATTCATTTAAGGATTGTTTGTTATGCAAGAAGGCAATCATTAAGGCTTTCAAAGATTTGTCAGTAGTTTTGAGGGAAGTCCAATGAACAGAGCCTGTTCATTGCTAGTTTTCTGAGAAGTTATTGATCTGTTTAGGATCCAATATCGAGTGGGCCTATCAAAAAGTAGAGTAAATATCTCTAGTTTTGCTTGAGGCCATTTTTTTGCCTGTCAAAATTATTGGATATTTCCCTATCTTGTTTATCCTTAAGAAAAAAAAACACACAGGCATAGAGCCTTGAGGGCCTGATTGTTTGAAAGAGCTCTGCTCTTGCGGCCCACTAAAGAGCCTGTGATCTTTCCCAGCCCTCCATCACTGGTTGCTTTAGCCATTCAAAAGCCTTGTGGGTAGGAAATTTATAAGTCTTACTGGGGCATTTATTTGATTTGTCCATCATTATCCGAGAAGGGGAAAACTCTAATTTGTAGCCTTGCTGTGGGCTGTGCCCTCTATCAATAGCCCAACCCTTGATATGCGGCTTATGTAGAGTCATGTCTGCCCAATCCCCATCCGATTTGCGGCCCTTTTATCTTGACCATGTTTAAAACCATTCCATAATCTCCCTGAGTGTGGTTTACAAACCCTAAATCCAAGAGGCATTTTCACTAGGACTAAGTGATGAATAGATTGACACCCATTGGTTAAAAGCACTAGAGTTAGATCCTTATTAGTGACAAATCCCAATCTGATTATTTGACTTAACTTAGGAATGACCCTCGCTGGAGACAAATTGTGACACCAAGACCAAACATGAAAGATGTAATTAACAATGTATGAATTTGAAGTGAATTTTAGCTCACACACGAGTCTCGCTTGTACGTCATATCGGTATCTCAAAAGCCAGAGCTTCCACATGTGACCCCTTGACCATTTCAAAGCTCCTTAGGCTATCTGAAAATTGTCAGTAGACTGTTAGGAATTTGTCGTGCCGATTGCCATTGAAAGTGCCCATGATCATAAACGGCCTTATTTTTTACCATACCCAATGGAGCTTGAGCTGTAATCGTGGTATAAAACGATTTCGGTTAGCAATTCCTTTAGATTGGCAGTCTATTTGGGGGTCGTTTTATAATCCTTCAGTGGTGCGTCTGTCGGGAGGAGCATGAGCTCCTTTCGAATTCTTGTTTATTGTTTGAAAGTGTTTTGAAACGGTTCTGTTGAATTGACTATTAACTTGCGCAGCCAAAAGCTTGTTTGATCCAAATTGTCTGTGAAGGTTTGAATGCCTTGTGGCAATTGGAGCCTCCGTTGTATCAATTTTATGAGTGACCCTTGAGATCTTTTTGGATAAGGCTTGAGCATTTGAAAATTGCGAGGTTTGTTTGGAGTAATGGTTTGTGCAAGTAGGGTTAGTGGGCATTGTACTGAGAACTAGACCAATACTGGACGTGTTGGAAGTTTCTTTAAAAAAGAAAAAATTGATTGATTGAAAAATTATAATCATGATTCTCACGCGCCTAGTGCGACAAGGATTTTTATTCTATGATGAGAATGATTCTCAGGCCATAGAAAATCTGTATAGAACTTTATTTCTTGGAGAACTACCCATAGGTGAAATTTCCAATGACTGTATAAAACTCAATGATTCAATTGATGAATCAGAGTTATTAGTGGAATCCACGAAAAATCTACCATTTCTTCATGAAGAACAATGGGATTTAGTCGTGTGCGACTTTCTTGAAAATTTGAGTGAAGAATCTTTCGAAATATCACCCTTTCACAATGATCCTAAAACAGATGATTCAAATCAATGTGATTCGATCTGTGTACAGCACAAGGGAGACTTCACTTATGAAGTGGAAGAGAATTCGACATTACAAATCAATTATTTTGTGACTATTAACCATAGTCCGATTGTGATTCAAAATCCAATTCTTGAAGTTGATGAAATCCTAGCAAGATTTGGTATTGTATCAAATGACAATCATGAACGATCCATTACCAAGGATGTGAGTGTCAATACGCTCATTGATATGGTGGACAATTCTACCCAAAGTCCTGAAATGGACGATCAAAAGCTTGTCGAAGATGTGTTAGAACTGGGCCATCGATCCCCTTATGAACGTCTTGATCACGCTGAAAGTGTTCCCAACTTTGATGAGTTGGATTACGATGTTGGAAAATTAGGAGCTAAACCTGATTGTAACATTTTGCAACCTGTGTTGGTTGCTGGCGACTCCCTATGTGTTAGGCCAAAGCCCATTTACCTATTGAAGATTGATCATTATGATGGAGAGAGAGGTGATAAAGCTGATATTTTCATACAAAAATTCATGAACTTCTCTTTCCTAGATGGTGTCTCACAAACTGAGGATTGGAAATTGTTATTTCTATTATACCTGACCAATGGAGCTCGAGATTGGTATGATAATGTTGAAGCTTTTGAATTACATTTTCTTGATTCATGGGATACATTGGTAAAGGCGTTTTTGGATGAGTTTTCACCCACGATGAATGTAACTGTTGCTTGTTACCAGTTGGTAACCATGAGGCAGTATGACAATGAATCTGTGAGTAGATATGCTCATAGACATAGTTGGTTTGTGTAGAAGCACATAACCCCATATAAAATGCCGACTGAACTGATAATGGATGCTTTCATAAGTGGATTACTGCCTGATGTACAAATTCATATACGGCAAAAATGTCCGGCCGATGTGAACGATGCAATCTTAATGGCAGAGCACTATGAGAAAGTTGTAATTGACATCGGTTTATCTACGCATTATGTGTGTCGCATATTACCCCTATTACCTGATGTGTCAAACCCAGACGAGAGGGTGGATATGTTAGTTGATGACTCTTAGTGTAGTAGGAGTCAAGCCCATGGTGTGACACTTAAAGATCCTGTTATGGCAGCATTGGATACTAACACCCAAGTTAGAGACGCTTGGAAGTGGAAGCCAAGAGCGAAACATAAGTTTTGACGTAGGAGTCCATCTCGTCTCTAAGGGTTGGAAACAATGAACCAACCCTGAATCTGACCAGTAGTATAGCTTTCTACTTTACCCAGCCAGTAATTCCACAACGTGAGGTAACCAACATTCGTGTTGGTTTTGCAAATTTAGCACATGGCGCTTCTGAACTTTATATGATATGTGAAATTTTGAAACCTGCTGTTCTTCATAAAGATCTGATGCTGATTGGAACCCTTTTGGGTCGGCCTAGGAGGATGCTATTGGCCGGTCCAGGGGGGTAATTTGTTGCTGATTATCTTGAAGACATGTTGATGTATGGCTTTTGGGTCAACCTAGGATGCTATTGGCTGGTCCATTATCTTTGTGTAACGAGAAATTCTGAGTTCGAAGAATGGGGACCATTCTTTACCCGTGAATGTCGCCACTGTTTGTGGGGAAAAAGACCTCTTTTTCAAACTATCTTCAATAAAAAATCGTCGTCGCGCGCTATTACGCCAATGCGGAACTGCTTAAAATTGACCTTTAAATGGCCCATAATGGCCGATTGCACTGCTATTAAAATACTGTTCATTTGATAATTTACGTAGTATGAAAATTTCATTTATGCGGCCTATGCCCCTAGTTTCCGGGTTTGTCGGGACTAGGAGATGCCAAGTATTTTCGTAATACAGTTCTAGTAATTAAAAACTTGGCCGTGAGCCAATAAAAACTGAAACCGTAAATTGGGCCCAACTTGGCTTTGAAATTGCAAGTTGAGGCCAAGTTAGGTGCTAAAAAACGAATTTGGGCCAGTGCCCTATTTTTAGAGGCAGTTTTTGAAAAGTCATAAGGAGGTGCCCCATTTTTTGAAGGGGTGCACCTCCAACCCATTGAGCCCCTACGTATAGGGAGGGGTGTGGGACAGCGTTGGTCATTGTCATCTTCTTGGAGAGAGAGAGAGAGAGAGAGAGAGAGAGAGAGAGAGAGAGAGAGAGAGAACTTGTGTGGAGAAGAAAGGGAAGGAGAAGAATTTGTTTTGCTTGGTGCCTCCCATCTCTTCCACCTCCAATTTGTGTTCAATCTCACAGAGACAAGGAGGAGGGAAGGAGAAGAGGCTGATCTGCCTGGTGCCTTCCACTCTAATTTCTTTGTTCGATCTTTGCTGCAAACTCTGTTCATTTTCATTGCTATTGATCTGTTTCTCAGCCTTTAGCATTGTGTTTATTTCTTGGATCATTGTTTATTGAATCAGATTTGATGCCATCTGTTGTACTACTTCTAACTCTGTGGTTGCAGGCCCTGACATTGTGAGGATTTGTACTTGTATATTTATGCTATCTCTAACATTTGGTTGCAGATCTTGGAAGGGTGTAGATTGCACTGGGATTAATCTTGTATATTGTTGTCATTAATCTTGTGTCTGCAGAGCTTGCAATTGTGGAAAGCTTTGTTGTTACATTCACAAGGTTCTGTGATTTATTTAAAGATTGTTTGTTATCCAAAAAGGCAGTCATTGCCTTGTTTATTGCTGATCACTAAGGCTTTCAAAGCTTTGTCAGTAGTTTTGAGGGAAGCCCAATGAACAGAGCCTGAGTCATTGCTAGTTTTCTGAGAAGTTATTGATCTATTTGGGATCCAATACCCCGTGGGCCTGTCAAAAAGCAGAGTACATATCTCTAGTTTTGCTTGAGGCCATTTTTCTGCCTGTCAAAATTATTGGATATTTCCCTATCTTGTTTATCCTTAAGAAAAAAAAACACACAGGCATAGAGCCCTGAGAGCCTGGTTGTTTGAAAGTGCTCTGCTTGTTAATGCCTCTAGAAGCCAACTGTGTGCAGTTTCTTTTCAAGGAATGAAGAATCTAGTTAATTGAAACCCATCATTCTTCTGGAATCTATCTTGCAGTCTATAGAGGTACTTCTTTCCTTCCTGCCAATGGTGAATGCATTCAATGCATTGCTTTCATGTGCCTTTTGAAGATGGCCTACATATTGTGAGAGTATTAGTCTTTGAAGACAACGATGTGTTACTGAGCCACTTTCTGCTCTTCCATCCCTTCATCGCTGCCCTGTTGTGGCTCTCTGCCCTTCTCCATCTACGACTCCCTGTCCACGGCCCTGCCTGCATGCCATCAGACTCGCTCCCTTCTGCGATCTGCTGCCAACGACCTACTACATTCTCTTATCTCCATTCCTTCTACCCAACGGCTGCCTGGCCCTTGGAAAGTATTTCTTGAAACTGGCATCCTGTTCCTCAGTGACCAGGATATCTCATTTGTAATAGATGGCTCCTGGTCATTCACTATCAAACATTTGAAAACCAAAATGGCTTGGGGGTTGTACACCACACTGAAATCAAGTTTTCTTTGGGAAATTACTTGAAGAAGAAACTTATGTTTAGGAAGGAATGTCTTTGTTATAAAAAATTCAAAAGAGAAACATAAATATAAATTCTTCTTCCTAATAGCAACGTCGAATCAGCAAGGACAGAAAAAATGATCACCTTTTAATAAAACTTCGCCTATCTTTTGAAAATACAAAGTATTGATTTTTGGGCATTTGACAAACAATACATTTTATAAAGAGAGAAAATGTGAGATCAAACATCGGGATACTAATAGGATTAAAGGTGATGTATCAACAAAGGATTATATCCATCCTTGAAATCACATTCCTAGACAAAATTCTGAGGTCCTTAGAACCATGTATCTTACCTATCCTTGTTTACCGACGTTCCCACAATATTTGTATTTTGATTTTCTTCAAAGATATCCAGGACATGTTAAAAGTAAAATACATCTCTTGCATTGTTGAGAGAGAGAGAGAGAGAGAGAGAGAGAGAGAGAGAGAGAGAGAGAGAGAGAGAGAGAATCCATGTAGCATGCATCAAGAAGTTCAGTACATCACAATCATCTAAAGATAGATTATCGGATCCAAATGCATCGAGAGTCTAAGTCAACTTGTAGACAAGATGTTTCATCCTAATCCTCCGTTAAGACCTAACAATTCCTACATTGACACATCATATATGAACGCCGTCATACCGATTGGACTGAAAATCTTACATTGTCAACAAATTGTTTCACTCTTAGGAGCATCCAGACTTGAAGAGATAATGGAATTTCCAGAGCCATGCATTCTGCGAATCTTAGATTCCAATAGTCTATTCCACACAAATTGTTCCATGACAGATCTTGACCAAAGCCAATCCTGGATTGCCTTGGTGGTCTGATGTTGACATGAATCTCCTAGAGATCTGGTTGGGTGTAGTAGAACCGATAATGTTAGATACTACCATCAATGAAATAAGGACCGAAGACTTAGCAACTAAAGTTGACAACAAAGGGTTTTGAGTCAAGAAATTAGTCTACATTATAGCGAATGAATCATGGATTTTAGTAGTTACACATTCTATACACTTCGAAAGAACTACTAGGACAAGTTTTGGGCCGAGAGTATCATGACTGGATTAGGACTACGAGAATAACCCCTACTTGGAGATTTCTGCAAGCTAAATAGAAACAGATATATTCACCATTACTTCTACTCAAGGAAATTCCACAAACATCTCCTGGAGGGAGACAATTTGTTTAGAATCAAATACAATGTTGACAGTAGTTCCCTCGAAGTCAATGAACTGGGTAAGAATTTAGTCTGGAGAGTAGTAATAAGATCTTCCATTCAATATATGGAGTTGCGATTAGGAATTTATGATCTGTTGCCTAAGTACGTCCTCGAGAATATAAACAACATCATCAGAGACACTAGAAGGAATCCTCGATTGAAGTATGATAGAGAAATACCTGGAGACCTTCGTAAGTGCGCAAGATATCAATACCAAAAATTGTATGTCTCACAATGTTATACCAATTATAGGCTATACCTCTAGAGACGTAGAAAACTTCCATTAGTCATAAATATATGATTTTATTGACTGGGGATCTCTGGTTTAGTATTAGTTATGGGACATGTACAACCACCTTGTAGCAGCACAACACTAGAAATAGTGGTATGGTCTTGTATCCAGTTAAGTTGTTTTTCCACTCAATGTTGATCTCCCAAGGAGAAAATGCCCTAGCATAGCATTATTTTGTTGTGATGTGATAACTAATCTCTCATTGATATAATATTATCTATATATAAATAGGCATTGTCCATAGTTGGTGGATGCTTTTTTCTAAAACACTTTATGAAAACATTAAATTTGTAAGACAGAGCAAATGTGGAGCAGTATCTTGCAGGAACTTCGTATGAATTTCTATCCTACTTCTACTAAATCGTCAACGCCCACACTAGGCTTGGTAGCTCATTCAAATTCTCAACTTTTGACAATCTTGCATTAGAATGGTGTTGATGGGTTACAAATTCTCAAGGATGACAATTGGATAGTGGCGTGACTACTACGATCCATCCAACTGCGCAACTTTCCGTGCTAATTTTACTCCATCTTTTCCCACAAAAGATGATCCACTATGTTTGATTCCCTTCAACTTGCTATTTAATGAGTGCTAGCGATCTTTCGGATCCTTCAGTGTCTTTCCTTCTTTGTTTCTATGTGTTGATCAAAGAGTGATGATGGCATCTGCTATTTGCTTTCATTGTGGGAACATATAGTATGCTTAACGAACTGACAGGTAGCTCGGGACCTCCGTCTGATGTTCAGCCTAAAAAAAAGGTTGCAGGTACACTTGACGGGTCACGATCTAGAATTGGTCGAACTTGTACAGAATGGCCCAGAATGATATGTACAGGCTCGTGAGCCCGATGCAGACAGATCCATCAGCACTTGGTTCTAACATCGTTTTGTCAAACTGACTCTTCTATCCAGAGGAACGCAGTTAGGGCACCTGAGAAAGGACCGCTTTTTCATATTTTCATCTAAAGGCCCAGTTTTCTAAATGAGGTCCATTTCACATGTCGTTAATTCTGAATGATGGGAAATGTCAAGGGGAACTTGTTGGGATAGACAAGATGCCAAACAGACTGACGGGTATGCTGGGACTTTCGTCCAAAGGTCTCAGCCCGGGACACTTGACTGATTGGGACCTGAAATCAATCGAATTTGCCCAGAATGTAGTGGACAGGCTTGTGAGCTCGATATAGACCAGACGGATCCAACACCTCTTGATTCGAACCTCGTTTGGTCAAAATGACCCTTCGTTCCCAACATAATGCAATTAGGGCACACGAGAAAGGACTACTTTTGTAGCTTTCTGTCTGAAGGCCCAGTTTCTCCGAATGGGTTCCGTTTCATGTGCCGTCAGTTCTAGCCGATGGGCTATGTTGAGTGGAATATGTGGGCACATACAGGTTCTCAAATAGACTAATGGGTAGCCCAGGACCTCTGTACATTGGGGATATATTTAAGTAATTTCTTTTGTAAAATAGTAATAAATTAATGCATCTGATATCAATATGTGTCTAGAGGTTTTCTTAGAAAGTCTAGGATAATGCATTTTTCTTTGTTCCTCACTCACTTTCTCTTAGTGATTTCTAGAAGCTTATTCACTCATTTTTATATATAGATCTAACAATTAGAATCTTAACGAATATTGTGAAAGGTCAGATCAACATGATTTGATAAGGGTGTGGGTAGCATAGATGTAGTGAAAATCCTTTTAAATCTTTTAAAAATCTTATTCATATCAAGTTCAGTAGCTACCAAGACTTCTTTGATACTTATAAGTACCGTTGTTCAATTTGAATATCTTGTAGCCATCTCATCACAAATTCTCATAGCTCTTTTCAATCATCTACTCAATAGATCTAGACTCGATAGATAGCACATGAAGAATTTTCCTAGAATATAACATCAAGATAATAAGGTCTAGAACCTAGAGGAATCTCTCATATCTAGAACAAATCATAGATCTAATAATTTTTTTTTCCATGATTCTTGATTGAATCGCAGAGGGTTCTTAGTATCTCAACTACTCCCAAAATGATACTATTAGTAGCTATTGGGTATTTTCTTGTCATCTCATCACACCCACGCACAACCCCTTTTAGTTGCATGAAGATGTATACACACACATACATGTATACATATCACTCTCCACCTCATTGTAGTGTTTCTTATCACCATTTCCTTCTTTGACCCATTCCTATGCTTCTAGATCATGCATATATGCTCTCTGAAATAATGCATAAGATACATGCCCATTCATTGATGTAATGTAATCATGAATAAGTATGGAAGCATCAATCCATATTGAGATGGATGGTTCAAACAAATGTTGTGTCATAGGTGTAACATAGGAGTTCATCACTCAAAGCAAAACCCTCGCCTTCACCTGCATAGCACATGGAAAGATAAGGGAAGAGAGAGGAGAGAGAGAGAGAGAGAGAGAGAGAGAGAGAGAGAGAGAGAGAGAGAGAGAGAGAGAGAGAGAGAGAGTGGTGAAGCTGACAGAGCTTTATTAGAAGTGAATATAGGACACAATACAAAGGACATGGCTCCCTTTTATAGATTTGAAAGGTGAGCCTCTTTCACTCTGATTGGCCACTTCATTGGGCCAAGGATTCTAATCCAAGCCTTTCAAATAAACACAAACTCAATCTAATGGTTCTAAGAAAGCACAAAGTAAGTCACATGAATCATGTGAGTCCAACTTTGACCAAATTAGATTACTTATTTGCATGTTAAATTCGAGACTTTGGGCCTAAAGATTATTTATTTACACCTACGGCTCAAGTCTCTATGGAACAACTTCAAACAGCTATCAATGTGCTCATTGGGTTGGGCTTAGGATGCCAGTGCCCTCGCACTTATTACGCTAACT
Organism: Diphasiastrum complanatum; assembly: GCA_029204225.1. Lineage (NCBI taxonomy): Eukaryota > Viridiplantae > Streptophyta > Lycopodiopsida > Lycopodiales > Lycopodiaceae > Diphasiastrum > Diphasiastrum complanatum. Next base: position 23,830,845 of record CM055104.1, on the reverse strand, counting down.
ATAGGGACTTTTTTTGAACTATCCTCCTCTTCACTTGTTTCATAACCTAGTGGCGCTAGGATTTTCCATCTGTAGTACATTATGTGTATTGGTGGATTGGTCAAACAGGTGCATCTCAATTTATATAAGCCAAATGCCTCCTAGCTATTTGTGAACTCCGCATCAGACAATCTTGACATGGATGGTTAACTCCGCATTGTGCACACCAGGGTTCCAATGTTGCTGGATCCCCTCGATGTGGACATTCGGTGCAACAATGTTTTCCTCCACATCTATAGCACCTAAGTTGATAGGCATACACCGGTAACAGATCCCCCTTAGGATCTTCCACAGAATAGACTGGTAGGCTATTATGATTTTCTTTGGAGTTCGGAGAAGTGCATGATGATATGACCAATACTTCCACCTTTCCACTGATTGTTGAAGAAACTCGTGATGTAGATGGACCTTTGAACCACTGAATCTTGTCGTCAAACTTGTTGTTCTATGTTTTGTCTTTGTACGAAGTGCGGATTCTTGATTGGACATCTTGTACTTGGATGATCCTTAAAGTAGTATGTACATTGGTCTTTCTCAAGAACTTTTACTTCACGAGCCTGAGTTTGATGAAAGCAGAAATTTGATGTACTAGGTTCGTGGTCACTTGTTGCACCTGATCTACTTGACTTTATTGAACTCCTTGATGATTCATAATCTTCTGCCCTTGTTTGCTCGACTAGCATTACACCTGCAGACTTTTCTGATTTTCCATCCAATATCTTTGTGTTTGGATAGGAGTGATCTGCTCTCTTCTTTAAAATAAGATTCTCCATAATGACAGAATCTTGATAGAATTGTGCCAATGAAGTATAGGATGCAAACTTCTTCATACCATATTTAATCTTGTTGAGTAATCCGATATAATAGTTTTGCATTATGGTCTCTGGGCTCAGATAAGTATATTCGAATTTTTGTAACTTGATCAATGACATTTGGATTTAATTTCAGCTATGGTGATATTCTACTAACTATCTGTTGTTTTGCAAATCTGCATTAGTAGATCCTCGAAATATTAAGGACAATACTTCACTAGCAATGCCATTGGGCTCAATATTGACAGGCAAATCCACTAAGTGTATCATGATGAAAAATAGGAGTTCAAATGTAAAGTGCAAAATAATAGAGTCTTTGAAAGTGGACATTCAAAAACAATTAGATAAGACTATAGTTCAGGGTGCTTGTGATTTTGCAGGTATTAGCAAGGAAGCATATGCAACAATATTTAAACTAATTAGAGAAGCTTTTAAGCAAGTTCGAATTAGAAAAGTCCCAATCTCTAGGACATATCACTTGAAGCAAGAGAGAGATGCATTAAACATAGGTATGCATAAGATCATTGGAACTCCATTTCATATTGAGAAGGTGTATGAAACTGATGGAAGAGCAATATCCTATAATTCATCAAACAACTTATTTGTTGATCTAAATTACTTGCTAAGATACATCGTCACATTCTATGATATAACCTTTGGATAGGTGAATGGCAAAATAATCATAGTACTTAAGTTAGATGAGTCAGAAATTGTGCAAGGGTAGAAGGTGGAGACAGTTAGTATAACTCTCATAAATGGTGCACTATCACAAACAGAGGACCAAGAAGATTTCAGATTCAGTGTTCAATCAGAAAATGATATATGGTGGTTGGCAGGGTTTCAGGTAAGTAGCATCATTATTACATTAGATTCATTGAATATTATTAATTTTTTGTAAACTAAGTTTTTAGTTCTTTGGATAGGTGCTGAAGGAGGATCGTGATATATTATCATGGATATTCTCAAGGACATCTTATCCTATGATCATCAAGGACCATCTGGATGGAGGACTTCTCAATGTTCCAAGAGCTGGAAACTTCAATGTTGAATGGCACTTAGCAGGTGCTTGGAAAACATTGAAATGCATGTATAATGTCTCTCACGGTGCTACATCTAAACATCCTTGTTTATACTGCATGAAAATGGCAAAAGATATTACTAGGAGTACAGGAATTATTAGAGAATATGTAGATCCAAACTAGAAGCCTGCCCTATCTATCCCCTTAAAAAATGTGCATGTTTGCACTCTTTATGCAGAAGTTAGATTAATAGAAAAGATCATTTATCTTCATATAGTTTTTGCTTGGAATAGTAAGCCAGCATCATCTGCAAAGGAAGCTATCTCTCGATAAGAAGAAGTGTTTTCAAAAGCAGGACTTCATAAGGGACATGTCAAAATTCAAAAAGATGAAAAGCTTTTAGGAAAGACTGGAAATATGCCAACTAAGCCAAGCATAGGAGGAGCAAAAGCACGTCGATTCCTATCAAATCATACTGGTAAGGCTTCTAATATTCAACACTCAGTCTAGACTGATATTATTGCTGCCACTCACAACTTCGAGAAGAGCGGCAAAACTAGAGTACTAAAAGTTGATGTATGGAAGAAGCTTAATAGAATGATTGCTATTCTAAGAAAAGATAAATACTTTAATATTGATAAGAAAGTTGTACAAAGGACTTGTGTCAAGTTTGTTGATGCAGTACCAAAAGCATGGAAGAAGATCACATCACTCATTACATGGTTAGTATAAATTCTTCAAAATGCTTTCAATTTTCCATATACATTGAGTTCCAAACATAAGATTGACATAATGGTTTTGACATCTGCAGCACATACTAAGAGATCATACAACATTTTTTGGAAACACATATGGTGTGAAAGTACTGTACTTTAGGACCATAAATGGATCTACAAAAGATCCACAAGAGTGATTGGATGCTTGCTTAACAATCTGTCAAAATCCTAGACACAAAAAAGTTGATCTAGATTGGCAATTTGACAAACAACAAGCATTAACAATCCAAAGAATTGATCAACATTGAAATCCGAGCCAACACGTGTGTACTACAGGTGGTAGTACGGCCTTCAACCTACGAAACAAGTAGAAATTGATCTGGTCTCATTTGGATCACAAAAACTCAATGTACATAGTGAACTAGCTTGAGATTGCCAAATGAATGAAGGCCTTAGAAGTATCTAGAAAACTAGCTACAAACAAGGAACTTTTGAGACTCCAATAGAAAATGATGTCCATGAAGGATCTTTCACCACCTCTTAAAGGATCCCTTACAAGATCTAGATGTTTGTGTGGGTGGACCATTTGTGTTGTATCTTCCTTTGGGGCAGAAGATTCTTCGGCAGACAAGTCCTCATTTTGTGATGTAGATGGTGTGGGGATCTTCTTTGGTGGAAGGTGAGATGTGCTCTTGGATGGTTCTAGTCCAGTATCTCAACAGATTCTTTAGAATCAACCAACACTCTCGGCATCTCTGCTAATACAATGTCAACCATAGTTGTTGGTGAGGATGTTTCACCCAAACCCTTTCTTCCTACATGTGCCAACTTCAAATGTCATAAAGGCCACAATACATTAGAGGAGTTTTGAGCTCCAAAAAGACCCTTTAAGAATTCGTGCAAGATGTCTTTTATATTATTAAAATATTATAGCACTAATACTTTTGACTTGCCATAACTTCTTAATCATAGCTTAGAAGTATGTCATCTAACATATTATTGGAAAGCACTTGTTGAGTGCTTTCCAATGCACCAAACTTCGCTAAATTCGGACCTACCACTAAGAAGTTATGTCATTTTTAGTGTGGAATCAAAATGTGGACTCAAAAAGTTACGTTACGTAGATTTCAAATTTGAGTGTTTTGATTGGCCCATGTGTAAGAAAAATTTGAAAAAAAAATATAAAAACAATCTTTACAAAGGGTCTTTTTGGAATTTAGAACTCCTCTAATGACAGTTGTTGGTTACTATCCACAATCCTAGACATGAGTCGTGGTGTCCTCGTTGTCAGCTAACCCGATTTAGCCACTCCGTAGTCAAAAATATATACTGCCCATTAAGAAATAGCTCATGAACTTGCTTCATGGCTATTGTGGAAAAATGTCAGAATTCTAAAATACCATAGAATTTAAAATTGTTCATGGCATTGTCCTTCAATTTTTTCTCAATAAGGCCTTCCGATTCCTTAACTTGTTGTGAAAAAGCCTCCTCCCATTCATCAATACAAATGCAACAAAATTGGATAAGATACATCAATATTATTCACAATATTAATATGTACAGTATCAAATCCTTTACAAATCTCTACCAACCAAGCTTTGAATTTGGCCGACTTTTGAATCGTCTGATAATGTATAGTATTGTGTGTCACACGATACTTATTTGTTTCATACACATACTGCAAAGGAAATAATAGAGTGTTGCTTATAAAGTCTATATGCCATCAAAAGGTAGAACTTTCAATCGGCCTTGTAAAATGGCCCATGCCAATACTGCTTGTGGTCTCAAATCGAGCTTTAGCCAGATCTCATACAATTCTTGCAGCTCCCATGGTTCATTCCATTCCTCTATTGTTATCTCCCTCCACTCTAGCAAGAACTAACAATCAATATTCCATGCATGTTCTATATTTCTCTAAAACAGCCAAGGTTGTAGAGCCTTGTACAAATTGGTTACCTCCTTCGCCAATTTGGACTTTGCATGCTTGACCTTAGACTACCTTGGAACTAGAATAAGAGTCTAATCTTTTAACAAATAACCGATACTCGACTGCGATTGTCATGGGGTTGTCTCAGCCATAATAGTATCATCCGCGACTACGACTTGTTCCTTCTGAAGAGCAATATCTGCCAACAACATGTTTGCTTCATCTTGCAGTTTTGCGCATTTACTTCATTGTCACAAAGCTCCACATCCATGTCAGATAGTTGAGCCGACTATAAGTCCGCCACGGCCTGTCACAAGTGGCGCAACTTTGACTCCTCCTCCTCAACAACCATGAGCCATGTTGAGAAAGGTTTTAGAGAATGACACGAATTGCACTCACTCCGATACCATTGTTGCGAAATTCCTTGAAGCCCGAATAGAATTCGATTCTATCTGTTGGACTACTACTTGCTAGGACAGATCTACAATCCTCCAAAGCATAGACAGACATTGTTGTCCTATGTTATAATTTATTTTAGCACTCAACAAGATAAAACCAATATGCAAAATAAAGAATAAACAGCTGCTAATGAACATATAACAATCAGACATCAAAGCATTCGAGATCACACAACATGTGCATTAAAGCTACTATATTATCAATGATCTCTTTCTCAGAAAGAGTGCTGCGTGACACCCACACAATGTGTCGGTGCAAAAGAATCTATGCCTTTCACAAATCAAACTGTCTCGCTTACTAGCGGACTCCTAGACATTGGCTAGCAACACAGTGCTTAGCTTACATTGGTATACGACCAATTTGATGTTCATACATTCCAGCTGAATCTCTCAATTTCAATCTGCTTACATGCATGGAGAGAGAGAAATCGTTTTAGCTGATCAAGGATTACGAAAAATGGCTGGCATGTCTAACGGTATCCAGATTGCTATCGTCATCGTCCGTGGAGGTGGTACTCCTCTTGGTACTTTCTTTGATCTCCTTTGTACTTTGGAGCGTGAAGATCTACCACCTTTTATTCTTCGTGTCTTCTTCATCCTTTGTTCTTTGCCATTGAGCTTCTTTGGGTCCATGAACAATTTATCTTTTCATTCGGATATCCTCCAATCAACGAACATTTGACCATCATCTTTGGGTCTTCAGCCCTTGAAGCTTTGATCTTCGCATCCAGGTAGCTCCCTTGCATTTATGGAGACTTGAGCTGAAAAGCTAGCAAAGTTTTATGTCTCAAAACATATTGTTTTTTCATCTCCCTCTCAAAGCATGGTAGCTTTATGACTCCCAGGCTCTTCCTCTACCTTTCGAACAATCCTTTGTCTAAGGCCTTGGTGAGGATGTCCGCTACCATTTGCTTTGTTCCAATGAAGCTGCTCTTCAATTAGTTTCTTGTGACTAGGTCCCTTATCAAATTATATTTGATTTCAATGTGTTTCATTCTTGAATGAAACATAGGATCCTTTGTCAAGTTGATAGCAGAAGTATTATCCATCTACAAAATTAGAGGCTCTTGGTTGGTTTCACCCAGTCCATCGAGGAACTATCTGAGCCATGTGATTTTGTTGGTCATCTTTGCGGCTGCAATGTATTTTGCCTCGCAGGATGACTGAGCTATGATGGTCTCCTTCTTGTTCACCCAGAGAACTGCTGTGCCTGCTGCAATGGTGCACCCTCCTAAGACACTTTTATAGTTGTCCTTGAGTGATGCCCAACTTGCATCACTATAGGAGTGCATCTGAAATCAAGTATCACGAGAGTAACATAGCCGATAATCCTTCGTCTTTTGAAGGTACTGTAAGATTCACTTCACGATCTTCCAGTGTGCTAAGCCTGGATTCATGTTGAATTGGCTGATTCTGAACATGACATAAACTATGTCGAGACGTGTGTTGTCTGCTAGATATATCAAAGATCCGATCAGCCTCCTGTAAGACGTGTGTTGCAATGATCTCTCGCTCTTCGTCAATCTTTGGATTATCTTCATTCATCAGAATTATTCCTGCAAGCATTGGGGTGTTTGCCCCTTTGCAATCTGTCATCCCGAAATCATCCAGGATCTTCTGGATGTACCTGGACTGATCAAGGTATAGTTTTCCTTTGTCATAGTCACGGTCGATTTGCAAGCCTAGATAGCATTTGGCCTCTTCTAGGTCTGTTATCTAGAAATGTTTTGAGATTTCGCTCTTCACTTAAGCAATTAGCTCTTTGCTTCTATATAGTATTAGTGTGTCATCCACGTATACAACAACAATGATGATCTGTCCATCCATGATCCTTACATAAACATTGGAATCGATTATCAGTGGCTTGAATCCCAAGGATATCATGGCATGATCTTTCTTCTTGTACCATTGTCGTGCAGATTGCTTCAAACCATAGATACTTCTATGCATTCGGTATGCATAGGTAGGAAGTGATTCACAGATGTAACCTAGAGGTTGATCCATGTAGACTTCTTCGTCTAACTCACCATGTAGGAATGTCAACTTCTCATCGACGATGTGAATCCTGAGGTTGTATGTAGCTGCATATGCAAATAGTAGGCATAATGATGCATGTTTCACCACTGGAGAGGTCTTAGTGTAGTCAATGTCATACTTCTAAGAGAATTCCTTCGCTACAAGTTTGGCCTTGTATCTCGAAACATCTCCATTCGATCCATACTTGAGCTTGTAAACCCATTTGCATTGCACTGTCTTTCGCTTGTCTCTGACGTCTCTAACAATCTTCACTAGATTCATTTCTAGCATGTAGATCTTGTAGTATGACGAATGATTGTCATACCTGATGAGATATCCTAATTTGACTTTCTCATCAAGCTTTTTTTGAAGCTTATCAAGAATATGTGCATAAGCTGCACAGCCAAAAAGACGAACACGTGTTAGATTGGATTTTCTACCCCACCATAGTTCGTGTGTGTCATGTGAGAAAATTTGCCTATCCTGTTTTAGATGTAGGCGGCTATAGCTACTGCTTCAACCCATAGCACTCTTGGTGCCTTCGAATAGGCCTTGCGACTTCCATGAGTGTCTTGATCTTTCTCTCAGCAACACCATTGTGTTGTGGTGTATAGGATGCAGTCCTTCTGTGAAGGATTTCTCGATCATTGCAGAAGTCAGTAAAGCGGTTCGAGATGTATTCTCCACCACGATCAGTCCTAATTTGTTTCACTTTGCTTCATGTGCATCTTTCTACCCAGTTCACGTAATTTTTGAATTTGTCAAGTGCATCTGATTTGTTGTGTATGAAGTAGACTCTGGAAAACCTATTGTAGTTGTCGATAAAGATAATGTAATATTTCAAGCCTCCTACTAAGATCACATCGAAAGCTCCACAGATGTCCGAATGTACCAGCTCTAGAATCTTTGTTGTTCTATAGGAGTCTCTGGTGAATGGAGTTCGGGACATCTTCTCTTTTCGATGCATGCATCACAGGTTGTCGAATTGGTTGCATTCGTGATGCTTACCCCTGTGATAGCTCCATGCCAGCTTGCTTGATACAATGCCATTGAGTTCATATGGCATAGTCTCATGTGCCATAGAACATCTACAGATTCGTCAACTTGATGTGCTTGATCTACAAGTAGGCGTACCTTCAAATGATACAGATTTTCTTTCCGTCTTCCTTGCGTGACAAGTGTGTTGGTGCTGGAATCAACGACATTGCATGTTTCATCCGAAAACATAACACACATCCCAACGTCTGCTATTCTTGCGACTGATAACAAGTCTTGATGTAGTGTGGGCACGAATAGAACATTGTCTAGTCGTCGATCTTTGTCGTTTGTGTTGAGATATAGCGAACCAGTGCCATTAACTTGATGTCTCGAACCATCTCCAAGAATTATGTATCTGGATGGATCTATACTTCGAAAGTGAGACATTATTCATCTCAATGTAACTGAGTGATAGGTTGCTCCTGAATCAAGGATTACCTATTGTGTGTCAAATGTCGAGCCTTGCACACACGTCTATACATAGATAGGCTGTCGAATTTCCATTGTTCGATCTCTCTAATCCCATCTTTCTGGCTCTTTGACATAGGATGAACTATTATTGTTCTCCCATTTTTCTTGAGGCTGCTTATTCCTCGGGTTCTGGTAGTAGTCCATGGCTGCATGACCTTTCTTGTGGCTATGGATACACTCAATCTTCGGATATAGCCAACATGAATCAACAGTGTGTCCTTCGCTTTTGCGTCTCACGCAAATTTTCTTGTTGCCATTCTGCTGCCTCGGCTTTTCTTTGTTCTTTAATATGCCTTTGTTGTCTCTCTCTATTTGATGGTCTTGATCCTGCTTTCGATCCAATTCCCTCTTAGGCTTGACTAGCTTCTTTGGCGCTTTGTTGTTGTAGAGAGCTTGGTGAGAGGCATCCTTGTGATCAAGGTGCACACCTTTGACTTCTTCTCAAATCTTGATCACTGTCTTTTCGAGTGTCATTGCTAGATCTTTTGCTAGCAACGTTCGGGTTGTTTGGAAAGATCTTGTAAAGCTCGTAACCAGTAAGTGAGTTGCTTCTCCGCTGATACAACATTTTCTTTTAGGATTTGTCGCAAAAGTCACAAACAAACAAAAATGAACTGCAAAGTGTGAAACAAGCAAATCCGAATTCTTTTCATCCATCCTGACCCCTATAACCAATAAACATGTCCTCGCACAATCCGGAATGAATGACAGTTATTCCATTGCTTCCAAAAGAAAGTAAATCGCCACAAGACAAAACATACTATCGACATTAATCCCATGAAAAATTTGACCCATGCCATCTTTTGATGTAGTCTTAAGTCCTTTAAGAGCATGAACATGGCTATAACTCTTCGTACCACAAAATCATCATACATCTTTAAAAATCTACAAAATCATCAAATACTCTAACACCCTAGAAAATTGTAAAGTCATCACACTACAAAGCACCATAAAACTATAAAACACTACAACCACAAAACTTTAGAACATTCGCTGATGTGGAAATCACCATAATTCCAAAGATATTGTAAAACCACAAAAGAATCATAACCTTCAAAACCGTAAACAGTGTGAATCCAATAATCTCCAAGAAACCATGAATACCTTGTGAAATTATAGATCCAAAACACAACTAATGGATCTATGATCTTGGGCCAATTTGGTATGCACATCTAGATTTAGTAACAAGATAGAATTCATCAAAATTAGCATGCTAGAATTGCATAAAACACAAATATTTGATCATGAACATGAAAATACAATATAATATTGTCCCTGTCCCTACAACAACGGCAGCAGGTTATCCTTCACACGTGTGGAACCTATATCAACCATAAAATCAACATTCTACACATGAGATGGACATAGAAACTCAAGACATGAATTCTCCATATGAAATGGGAATATAATGATGTGTTCTCCATGCTGGTACTAGTATTTATAGCTGCCAAAATATCATTTGGCCACTTGCCAATAGTATGCCCTAAAATGGCAATTTTAGGTACTTTACCAAAAAACCTAGAAAAACTAGTCCAAATGCAATGTACTAATCTTGATCACATGTAGAGCTTTCTTTGTCATATTGTCATACCTCAATTGATCTTGTTGTGCCAAAGGTCTCTCCTCCACACCTAGAACAATATCCATCAATTCATTCATCTCTAGCAAGGATTCAATCCTTACCTTCCAAGTACAATAGTTAATTAAGGCAAGCCTATCATTGCCTTCCAACATGAAGCCACTTGAGGTTGCCATGTTGCAATAATCTGATTTTCTCTTTGAACTTGTTTCAATGCACTAAGCACTCCCTTGAGAATCAACAAATGAAACTCAAGAAGAAATCACAAAGATATGAAAACAAAATGTCATTTGGCCACTTGCCAATAGTATTCCCTAAAATGGTAACTTCTATGTACTTACCCAAAAACCTAGAAAGACTAGTCAAAATGCAATGTACTAATATTAGCCAATTAGAATGAGTCCAGACACGACCTCATCCACTTATCTACCTGCCAAAAATAGTAAAACCACTATTTAGGCCTTTATTGACAAATGTGAATTATCTCTTTAAAAAAAAAAGAACACGACTTGGACACATTTTGACAAGATTTGAAAATGAACAACCAAATTTACGTACTATTGATGGTCCAAGAATGTTTTAAATTCATTGACTGAGTCTCCCCTTCCTCCCTACCTAGAAGCATTGGTTAAGTCCTTTGATAGAAAGAAATATTCATGTTGGCCTGATAGAGTACCACTACCATTATGTTTTATGAAACATCATTTTCATATTGGGGTCATATGTACATGATCAAGCCAAGTGAGCACTTTCCTAATACGGGATTGGGTTTATTTTCTTTGACTAGCATTGATGTCCCCTTGAATAGTGTTGTCACATTAATGCCTTATGCATGACCTCAATACAATTGGGGTGATTGGCATGCTCTATGTCGTCACCAATGGAGAATGCAGGTTTATGGCTTGAATGCCAATGCTTGTTCTTTGGAAGAGCGACGTGTGCAAGGAGAAAATGTTTTGAAATCACATCATATGTACATTGATGGGCCTCAAGAAAAATATGGCAATATTGCTGCATATATAAATAGTTCGATTGGGCACCCTTCATTAACTAATTGTGATTTCGAGGAACGCACCAATGGAAAGGAAGAATACTTTTCTAGGAACTCAAAAAGTACATACGTAATGGTATGTGCGATAAGGCCCATTAAATGTGGTGAAGAGCTATTCATCAAATATAGCTTCAATCGCTCTCTTCCAAGATGTGTACAAAAGGCTTTGAGCCAAACTCAAGCATGTACCTTGTGAATATCAAAATACATTTTATCTATTTAGTAAGAGCAAGTTATATTGAATGTGAATTATTTGTTTTTTTTATATTTCATATTGCATGCCTTAATTTAAGATATGGTGTTTGATTTGCATGTCTTAATTTTAGTTTTAATTTTCATGAATGACAATCTGATATGTTAATTGATGAATATGTTAATTTGTTTCCCATGTTTGAAGGACTATGAGTTGTCATCTAGCTCTAGTGACGATGACAATAGTCACTCCATATCCAAAACAAGATTGGCATACGATGGGCTGCACATAAATCAACTATCACGTCGTGAGCGTATGGTGTTTAGAGCCATGATGAAAATAGATGAACAACAACGTGCCAAAGCAAATCAGCCTCGATCTTCTTGTTCTTCTTTTTCATAATCAAGATCAAGTGCTGAAAATGATTTTTGCATTCAAGATGAAGTTGAAATCATGAACAACTTGAGAAATAATGTCTATGAGCATCACGATGTAGAAGAACGCACTGAACATGATAGTGAATCATTTATTAGTGCCGAGGAAAAAAATTGAGAGAAGAATCAAACACGCTATTATATCCTGGAGCAAAGACATCTCGTTTGGCCACTTCGGTGCTTATATTGAACCTCCAAGCAAAATATAAATGGAGTAATACAAGTGTTACATCCTTATTTGGGTAAATAAGATTGAGTTTTTTTTTTAAGAATTTAATAGATGTGTTGTTCAAGTCAAATGTTTTAGTTGGCTAAATGATCTTTTATTTTATATTATGAAAATTCATTTCATTATTTACAGGTTATTGCGCAAACTACTCCCAGAAGGAAACACTATGTTAGAGACAAGAGGTGAGGCACGAAAAATGTTGAGTGCAATGGGAATGGACTATACATTGCATCATGCTTGTCCAAAAGATTGCATCTTATATCGTGGTGAGTATCGAGGGTTAAAAGCTTGTCCTATATGCAATACTCCTCGATATCGAGATGACTTACAAGGGACCACTCTCCCATGCAAGGTGTTCTGACACTTTCCAATAATCCCACAATTGCAACGATTGTTTCGTTGCAGTCTCTTGCAGAACTTGTGAATTGGCATGCTAGTCATCGTTCTTCGGATGAGATCATGAGAGTACCTCAGACTCTCCTGCATGGAAACACATTGACAAAGAATATCCATGTTTTGCAAGTGAAACAAGAAATATAAGATTTGGACTTGCAACAGTTGGGGTTAACCCCTTTGAAAAAATGTCAAGCACGTGGTCTACTTGGCCAGTGGTGTTGGTCAACTATAACATTCCACCTTGGCTAAGCATCCAAAAAGGACATCTCATGCTAGCACTTCTAATTCCTGAAAAACATATAGTAAAAAATATGGATATCTACTTTGCACCATTGATTGAAGAAACTAGAACTACTATGGAAGGGAGTCCAAGCATATGACATCTCACGTCCACTTCAATTCAAAACATTTTTGTTGTGTGCGATGTTAATGTGGACTATGCATGACTATCCGGGATTGGGCGATTGTTCACGTGACTATAAAATGAAATCACTTGTAATGTTTGTATTTTTAATTTTTGTGTATGCAATATTTATTCTTTAAAAGAATTCTATTTATAACACGAATTGGATTTGATTCTTTTAGGTTTTACAACTTCTGGATATCACGCTTGTCTCATTTGTGGACCAAATATTGATGCTCGCCACTCACGTCATTTAAACAAAGTTGTGTATGAAAATCATCGCAAGTACCTGCATGATGAAAATCATCCATTTAGAAATGCTCATAGAAGAGGCTTTGGAGGAAGATCAGAAACAAGAATGCCTCCAAAGAGAATGTCCGTGGCAGATTGGCACAAAATTTGGATTGAATCTGAGACTTAGCCAATCAATGGTATGAAAAGACTATCCATCTTTCATTGTTTACTATATTGGAATAACCTTTTGATCAATCACTTGCTTGATCCTATGCACATATTCAAAAATGTGGGTGAAACAATATGGAAACACTTGGTGGGCAACAAAGACAGTATTTCTGCCAGGCATGATCTACAAGAATCAAAAACAAAAAAAGAGTATTGGCCAAAATTATGTACTGATGGAAATACCTATAGTATTCCAAGAGCCCCTTGGATTCTTATGAAAGAAGAGTATAAGTACATACGGTCAGTCACTTGCGAGATGAGAACACCAACGGGTTTTGCTCATTCACTACGAACATCATTCACAATTGAAGGAAAACTCCATGGTCTAAAATCTCATGATTGGTTGAAAATGGTCGAGTACATATTTCCAATGTGCATTCGTGGCTGTCTATCTGATCAACTTCGTGATGCCATTTACAAATTAGCATCCGTTGTCAGGTAATTAAATTTTTCTGTTTACATCGATATCTTATGAAATTGCGTGTTTTTTTTCTAATACAAGGTTGATAAAATAATATGAACGTACTAAAATCTAGTTATACTACAAACATGATGTAGATGGATGTGTGATAAGGAGATTCGAAAGATAGATGTGCAAACAAAACAAGAAGATATGGTGGAGGATGTATGTTTGCTGGAGAGGGATTTTCCAACTTCTATCCTAGAGATACAGGTGCATCTGCTTGTGCACTTGGTCCAAAAAGTTGGTACCTGTGCACTCAAGGTATAATACACTTGAATTTGATTTTAGTGGTTTCAAAAAAATGTAGTGTGATTCTTTCAAATTATAAATAACAGAATGTTCTCATTGATGTATTAAAATTTTTCGTAGGTGGATGTTTTTCTTGGAGAGATTCATGAAAGTGTTGAAAGATTTTGTGCGTCAGAAGACAAGGCTAGAGGAAAGCATGTCAGAGAGATGGTTAGTGCAAGAATCTTTATTTTATGTTACCGAAGTTTTGTTTCAAATAGATCCATCTGCTCCACGACTATGGCATGATGAGGAAAGCAATGAGGTGAAAGGTGAAAAACCTCAAGGTATGGGTAGTTTTAAAAAAATGACACCTAGTTTGAGAGAAAAAATTTCAACCTTCATGCTATATAATTCAGGAGTAATGGATAAATGGTTAGAATTATATGAAGAAGGGAAAAAAAAAAAGGTATTGACTAGAAATCGACACTGACGCAATAGGCGTAGAGGTCAAGCTACACCTTCACATGATCTCGAGCCATTGTCCAACCAATGCACTATAGACTGGATGTTTGATACACCCCAACAAGCAAGATCAAAGGGACAATTCATATCTGACACAGAATGGGAATTTGCAAGAGGATGTGATTAAGCATGGACTTTTCAGACACATTGGTGTTGCCTTGTCATTGTGAACAGGTGTGCATGAATTTCACATTTTTTTTTTTGTCAATTGTGATCAGTGTTATATTAATCATCTACACTACTTTTGCATTACATCTATTTATTGTGAATTAAAAGTGAGCATAACAAATATCTAATCCTAACATTGCCAAATGTGCAGGTATTTTTTCAACCAGATCGACTAAACAAAGATTGGTGGTATGTTGTTCAAATTAAGCCACGCTCAAGACATGTATTCGAAAATGCATATGTTGAGAATGAAATGGAAGATCTAAATTTGGACAACACAAGTATATCTGATGAAGACGTACATATATCTTTGAGTTTTAGAAATATTGAAAACTCGAGAATTGATTCTCATGATTCCGACGACTCAGATGATGAAGAGGACAACAATGATTCTTTGCATGAGGACAATATTGAGAGAGGTTTTGATTTCGATAGTGATGATGAAAATCTTCTTAGCGAAGATGAGTTGCAAGATGTATTGGCTAATGAATTTGAATCTTGCGATGATGAATAAATTTTGTACATGTCACAAATAACTTTGTCATAAAATGATCCATTGTGGTCAATATATATTGTTTTCAAATTAAAATTATTATATTTTTCTACGATGTTGCATTTCTAAAGTTTCATTTCAAACGCATCTCGCAATCACTTAGAATTAGAAAAATTTATCAATATTAACAGATGTGTGAACTAATTAAAATATATATGTGTTGATTATTTATATATTACAATTAAAAAACATCTTCTTTGAGATAATAATACACTTTGCCACAATATTGTTCTACTATTCATTGATCTTTGCAAACACACAAAGGTGTATAACATTGCAATTTTTTTATCAACAAATTAGCGTAACAAGCTACCACACGGCTCTCAAATGTAAGGTACTTAGCATCCTTTCAAATGCATATTAAGCTCACGCTTATATTTTTATCCATTAATACCATATTGAAATTTATGTCAAATTTTGATTATAAAATTTTCTAAATATAGAAACACATCATAATGTCCATAAATACATAAGATAGCATGTAATATTCAACTGATAATAACTTCAATTCGTCAGAGCATAATAATTTGAGATAATGATCATTTAATTTTTAGTCCACATTTTATTATAGGTATACACTTATTTAAAATCTAAAAAAAAATCCTTTTTGTTTTTAAATTAGTCATAAAGTTGTTGTTTATTAACATATTATTTATAATAGATTAAAAAAATTTTTTACAACAAACTAATTTTGCCATGCGTGGCACTGCCACGTGTGGCAAATTTCCAAAGCAAAATTTTTCTAAGTATTGTGTTTTAATATTGCCACGCGTGGCAAATTTTTTGACAAATTTTGCCACGCGTGGCAATAAAAAAAGCCATCGCTTTGGAAATTTCTATGGAGATTTGCCATGAGTGAAAAATCCCAAAAGAAATCATGTCAGATTATAATTGGTTAAATTACAACCGTACGTGGCACTTCCACGCGTGGTTGTGCCACGCCGACATATTTTGGCGCTCATATTTCAAGTTTTAGTTTAAAAAACATTTGCGTGGCAGAATTGAAATTTTTTTGCCGGACCTCACCTCCAGCCTGGATTTCATCGTAGGGTCCTCGGAAAAGTTTTGTCGTGGATATGCCACGCGTGGCAATGCCACGCATAAGAAAAATGTCAAAATTTTGGCTAAGTATCGGGTTCGCGTGGCAAAACACACATATATGTAGTTGTGTTTGTTGTCCATGTTGATATGGCAATAGTCGTTGCTGTTGTTGTGGTTGTGGCTGTGATTGTTGCTACTGTGTCAGTACTACAAATGCTCCTATAGTACGTGCAATCTGCAATCTTCTACAATCGTTAGTCCAATGATTATAGATATTGTAGATACCACAATATCGTGTGCCATTCGATCTTTTATTGATATAATGGCCTTTTGGATTGCAATTTTTGCAGAATCACATACCACCTTGTTGAATTTCCATGGTGACCGCCTTGTCATTTCGAATAGATGGTTTTTCCTTTTCTTTATTTTTCTTTCACCATTGTAATTAAATTCACATCAGTACAACCTTACATTTGGCAATGATGATAACGATGAATGTAAGAATTAACAGTATATCATTTATAGTAAACCAACAACACATCCAAAACAATCATGGTATGATTATTGAAGAACAATGTAGCACATAGTACAACAAAAACTCTAGTCGCTACTGCTCAAAGGGTCTTAAGCAATGTAAATTCTTCTTGCTACCTACAACGCAAATATAGAGTATGCAAGACACTGTACGACAATGATTTGGCTCTCACCCTTACACTAATACTCAAATTAAAACCGAATGACATTTCAGAGACAACAGTAACAAGTAATAGCATTCAACAACTACCAACAACCATCCCCTAGTTTGACTGAAATCACCTACTTATTCGCAGCTCGACTTCCCACAAACAACTTTGCAAAATCCACAAGTACCAAAACTCCTTTGTTTACAGTCATTTGCGGTTGATTAAACTTTTATCGCAAACCGACTCAGAGTGACTCTTCAGTTGTCTTAATAACAAACCCTGAAAGTAACTTTTCCTTAATCCTAATGCATTAATCTTTCCATTGCAAAATATACTCAATGACCTTTTAACATTTTGGCCTTATCTGCAATCATAACTACTTTAACAATGACCCTACCAAGAATATTCATTCTTATAAGAATCTTTAAACAACCAATTTTAGACCTTCATAATCATTTAGACATGAAAGCCCCTTTACATTGTTTTCAATATGTGTACATTATAATGTCATTCAATTGGCCGAAACTGGCCTAACAGGTTTGTCTATTCAACCTCGCAAGCGATTAGTGTGGTCTTTAGAAGTTCTTCCTCCGAACTTTATTCCACCTCCAAACTTCCTTGCTCCTTCGGATGGCATTCACATTCTTGGTGTTCCTTTTGGTTTTGCTTTTTTCAACTCTTCTTTTCTTAGCGACGCTCTCCAAGAAGATGTTGCTCATTCATATCTGCTTCCCCGGCTAGGTGACACTCAGGTCGTGTTTGTCATCTTGATGTCTTGCTTCATCCAGCGTCCTTCTTACTTGCTACGGATTTTTTTTCCTACTCAGGATTTTCTGCGACTTCTTTCTTTCTTTGATAGCTCTATTATGGATGTTTTTGGTAGCCTTCTGGGCTCTGGTTCTTTGGATGGTATGTAGAGCGTTTTAGCTCGGCATTAAGCTTTGTTACCCATTTCTTGTGGAAGTGTGGGTCTTCTCTCTAAGGTTTCTTCTACACCTTAACCTTTTCTTGGGAACTGGACTATTGTCGCCCCTACTTTATCTTCTCAGTTTCTATCTAACCATCGCCCTCTTTTTGTTTATTGCATTGCTCGTGTAGATAGTGGTTCTCTGCTTTTTCAGCACCTCCTCCTCGCTGCGCAGGAGCTTCCCCCCCCCCCCCCCCTCTACCCGAGCATGTCATTAAGCTTTTGAACAACTTCTCATTTTCAGCTTAGATCACTCGCAAGAGACCCTCTTGAAGCACTTGCACAAACTCACCCTTTTTTGCATGCTCTCAGAGGCACCTTCGGCGTTGCATCGAACTTGGCATCGTTCTTGTGCGGGTTCGGGTGTGGGGGCTTGGTTGTCAGTTCAACCTGTTATTTTATCATTGGGATTGTGTTTGGCCATCTTCACTACTTCTCTTCCTCTTTGCTTGGGGCTACCTCATCCTTCGGCCTTGAGTCTCCCCCAGGTGTGTCTGTGGTCAGCCTATTGATGCTCTTGCTATCCACCTCCTCCGCTATCCTTCTGGAAGTACGCGGACAATTACACATGATGTCATAGATGCAGTAGCCGCTATAGCTTGAGATGGAGGTTTTCATGTCTTTAAAGAGTAGTCTCATGTCACTCTTCATGCAGACATGTTGACATTGTCCTCTCCCGGGATGAGCTTCGTACTTTGGTAGATGTTGTTGTTGCTGATCCCACGCGTGGTGACCTATTGCCTTGCTCTGCTTTCACACCAACAGAGGTGGCAGGGGTGGCAACACAAAAGAAAAAAAAAATACTAATCCAATAGGCACCCTACTGATGCTTTCATTCCTTTGGTAATTGAGACATATGGCATCTTGCATCGACGCTTTAAGGAATTTCTCTGCATGTGTTCCCATCGGGCGACAGAGTGTCAAGGTGTTCCAGGTTCTATTCTTGTCGCTTTCATTGCCTTGCAACGTGTTCAGACCTTGTCAATCCTACAACGGGCAACGGTGGCTGGGTTTGCTTCATCTCATCTACGTTCATTAGATGACTCACCATCTCTTTACTTTTCTGATTTGTTGCAGTCAATTGGTAGCGTCCCACTGACATCAGCATAATTTTCGCACTTGTTTTTTAATCATGAGATCTAAACTAATCGTAGTTGTAGTGCAAGATTTACTCTCTTGTTTGAGTTTACCCTTTTTTAAATGTACCTATTAGTTTTTTATATAAATAAATGCACCAAGGTGTTTCTTGTGATTAATATCATAGAGTATCTGAATATTTTTTATATAAGCCTATAAACTAGTTTATGCTTAATATTTTTAAAAAAATCAACAAATTTAAAAAAACTGTAAATTAATTAAAGACAACTTAGATGAGTCAAAATTTTAATGTCATCAGAAATAGAATTGGCATCGCCACGGTACACTTACATGCCAGATATATTGGAGTGTTTTTGGGCATGACTCATGAGTTCCTAGATCAGAAAGTTTGAATGCAATCTAGATATGGTAGTACCCTAGGCATCCGTCGCACTAAATTTCCTATCTTCGGGGGCTTAGCATCGTACTATCTATTCAGCACTCTTCACACGTGATCATTGGGTCCTACGTCGGCACATGCACCTCTTTATCCACCCATTCAAACCCACGTTTCCCTAGCAGTCCGTTCAAATTGCTCAAAAGAACTTACATCCCACATGTCGCAGGCTTATAGGATCCGTTACTGATTTTCAGAAGCTGCAGTTGTACTGTAGCTGTTAGCCTAAACTCTATGCGAGGAGTTGAAAGATTGATAACGGAGTATGTCTGGCGTCACGTCTGTCACTGATTAGCGTTTGATCGTTACGCGGTCTTCTTAACTATGGAGCTTGGACTCTAGAGTCTTCATGAGAGGGCGGCAGAGAAAACACAAAGTTTCATACATTCGATTTGATCTCCTAGATGTAGTTTCAAATTCGCTTGGATATGAAACGGTAAGATCTTCCCTCCTCATGCGGCTTTGTGTAGTTTTGCATCTTTCTCAGGACGGCTTTCAAACTCCAAGGAAGTGCGGATCTGATGAATAGGTTTCAGAATCTGACTTCGTAACTCTTAAACTGATGAGATAAGAAAATGTATCCGCGCAGCCAGTTGGACTTGGGAATACAATGCCAAAATATGTCTGGCTGTTTGGAAGTCTGACATTCAACATTGTGAAGTTACTGCAGGTTCTGGTTCATTTTTTCTTTGGCAGTTTACTGTTATGAGATTCTAGAAAGTGAAGAATCGTCTATTTTTTAGTGAAGAAAAACTGAGATCCATGGGGCGCAGCAAGGTTGAAATAAAGAGGATAGAGAACGCAACAGTTCGGCAGGTGACCTTCTCAAAACGGAAGAACGGGCTGCTGAAGAAGGCTCGTGAGTTGTCAGTACTTTGTGATTCCCAAGTTGCAGCCGTCATCTTCTCAAGCACAGGGAAGCTTGACCATTATGCGAGTTCAAGGTAGGTTATGATCTCTTCTTCCTCACGAAACTAATTTTGGGATTACTACGATTTTCCAAAAGGTGCATGTGAATCTGTAGCTAATGAAACTGTTAATTTAGTTTTCTTTTGTTGATGCCGTTTCTTTTATTGAGAAATACACTGGTTGCATTAAATGTATTCCATTTTTGGGAGGTTTGGAAGGGAAATTTTCCTGATGGTTGACATCATCCTACAAGCGTAATCCTCCTTGGGTACCCTATGGATATGAAAGGGAGTCCGAAGCTGGATAGTTTTGAAACGATGATCATAGCGCTGTTCTCATAGTTCCATCTTCTATAGCCCACGAGCGCTAGAATGAACGGTAAGTTTTGTGGGAAAAGATGACCAGCGTAGAAGTTCATTGCCGCAGTGTGATGGCGCTATTATAGTAATCGAATGAGCAATATAATAAGTGACGAGATAATGTTTAGTCGCCCATTTTTAGAGGCGTACGGTTTTTCAGAGCACGGTGAATTTAAATTCTGACGAAATAACTGAGATAAGTAGTATATGTATCGATAGAATGACCATCCCAAATTATCACATAGAAGTATGTAATAATAGAGGATGCATGCTTTCACCTTTGATCCAACTTCTGTGAGAGAGAGAGAGAGAGAGAGAGAGAGAGAGAGAGAGATTTCTTGAGACGCTCCTGTTGCCACCTAGCTTGTTAGGGATAAAGGTTTATGATAATGTAAAAAAAAGTGCCTTCCTTCTTTTCTTTTGGAAAGTTCCAGGCTTGAAAGATATTCCTGAAGCGAACGAGTGTGAGCATTGAAGAAATTGCCAGCATTTGCAATCTTGCAACCAATTTCCAACCGTCTGTCTAGTATTAGGAGCTGAGAGATGCCAAACGATTTATCAGGAATGAGTGAAAAAGTAGGACTATTGAACAGTCCAGTGCCTGTATCTAAAGGAGCAGGCAGGTTCTCAGCGTTTCATGTTTCTAATCACTGCGTTTTGTACTTTCAAAATTTCTGTCTTTTCGCGGATGAAAGCCAGTACGCTTTCCTACTTTTTGAATCTTTTGCAGCAACATTTAGACGCTGATTGTCTGGATGACTAATATAATCCATTATACTTCGACTCGCTACAGTCCTGCAATTATTTTCCTCGGCTTTTTGCATTGCGAAATTAAATCTTGTTGAGAAATGGAGATCCGTGGCAGCGTTTAGGTGAAAGAATGCGGCCATAGAATCTGATATCAAATGTATGACACTTTAGACTATCGTTCTACATGTTCCTCTCTTTTAATGACTAGTACTCAGATTATGTAATTTGAAATGACTGATTGCTTGCTTACACACTTGCGTCAAATTGGTGTTTTAAGGTTGCCAATATTTTTTGTGGCTATTCACATTCTCCGAGGGGAGGGCAATTTAGCAAACATCAATTTCAAAGTTGGATCATGTTTTAGCAATTTAGGGACAATCCCAAGTCTCATTCTTTTCTTTTATGAGTTCCTATATGTTTAAAATTAAGTTAAATCACACAAACTTGACAGAGACCTATGCTCGAACTTAAGTTCGAACACATGCTCCTTTGGTCGAACTTAATTCGAACACATGCTCCTTTGCTCGAACTTAAGTTCGAGCACACAAGCATCTACTAGAGAGGATAGAGAGAAAAACTAATTTGTTCCAAAATCAAGAAATTCTCAATGATAGTGTTACATGTTAAATCATAGTGCTAGATATTGAATCATATTAAGCATGTATATGAATTTGATTGTATGCTTACTCCCATGGGAACGAACTTCCACATTACATGTTAAATCCTCTTCATTTATTGATGCTATACATGTGCTAGATTTAGGATTAAATGTGGATAGGAAATCTCTGTATAGTTTTGGTGCCCTTGCCAAGGATTGTTGCAAGGGATTACGCCATTATTTTCATTTTTAGCATGTTTGTGATGCTTAACTTTCAGTTCCCTTGCAACCAATCTTTGTCAACTTCCAATCAAGACCGCCCTGACGCATTGAAGACACATATTGAAGGGCGAAGGTTACTTCCCAACCATTTTCCAAATTTTGAGAAAAATCGCTAAAAACAATGAATTTTTTTTTAAAAACTAATGTTTTTTGAAAAGCAGCCCTCGATCGTAGGGGAGAAAGAAGATAGTTCTTCTTTTAACCTTTCCCTCGTTACGATACTAAAAGTACGCTAAGCCATATCAACGAAGGTTAATTCCAAAAATACAAGGCAAAGTAAAAGTTTTGGTAACCTATTGAAGGAAAGTTTCAAGTTCTTTTACAAAAATATCAGTTTTCTTAGAACCTTCGTCTAAACTTTTGCCAGCTTTACTATTTATTCTTGATACTATTTTTGGTAATCAGTGATTTAGGCGAAGGTTACTTTCTTAGAAACTCGTGAAGTGGAGGTTTTTAGAGCTTCTGATCATTTTTTGTAAGAAAGTTGCAAGCTTTTTTACAAAAAATATCAATGTCTCTCTTTCAACCTTTGCCAACCTCATCAGTTTTTCTAAATCTTTCAACTATAGAAATATATCATCAATGAGTCATGCGCAAGTTAGTTTTATAATGTTTTTTCAAGTGAAAGTTATTTGTCCAAAAATATCATTCAGAACCCTTGCCAACTTCAAAAAAATCTTCTAATTTACCATAAAAACCTTCGCCGAGCCTACCATACATCTATTTCAATTAGATCTATCTCCAATCAAGAGGGTGAATATTAGTTTTTTGATAATTGTTAGAAATAGTCATTTCAATGAGTTTTTTAAACCCAAAATAGCCAAAAAGAAATCTCGTTGAGATAACCTTTGCTAGGTAACCTTCGCCAATGTGATTTTTGAGTTTTGATATGTTTGATTTTCTATTGTCAATTCTATGA
Source organism: Diphasiastrum complanatum (assembly GCA_029204225.1). Taxonomy (NCBI): domain Eukaryota; kingdom Viridiplantae; phylum Streptophyta; class Lycopodiopsida; order Lycopodiales; family Lycopodiaceae; genus Diphasiastrum; species Diphasiastrum complanatum. The sequence continues at coordinate 23,807,623 of CM055104.1, read as the reverse complement.
AAGTTTCTAAGTTGTGAAGAAATGTTTTTAAATTTCTTTTGCCAATTATAGAGTTTCGATCTGTTTTATTTAAAACTTATTTCCAAAATTCTATTTTTGCCATAATCTAGAATTTTTCGTAAGTTGATGAATTGTTTTGGACAATGAAAAGAGACGAGGATATCAATTATAATGTTCCACCACGTCCTATTATCGGACGACCACCTCATCTAGAGATGCCAAAGTATAATGGAGTCACAAGTCCGTGGCAAGATTTCTTAAAATCTTTATGAAATTATGTGAGGTCTATGGAGAAGTGACCCCAAAGTATAAGATCAAGCTCAAGCTCAAACTAAATGGAGCTACGCAAGATTGGTTTTATAACCAAGATATAGAAGAACATGTGGATTGCTGTCAATGTTGTTCTGATTAAAGCTTTAAGCCAAAAAAGTTTCTTGAGGATCCTTTTCTATTGTTGAGTAGAATCGAAATGGGTTTAGGATTTAGGATAAGGCTAAGTTTAAAGCTACGATAAAGGCATTAGAAAATCATCATTTTCAACTTACTAAAGCTCATGATAAAGCAACATGTCAGACCTTTCCTAAAAGGAAAAATGTTTGGTGTGCGATCTGTGCTAGTAATTACACCATGAAAGAGTGTCAATGATGAAAATATGAACGTCTGATACTTATTGTCATTTGTGCAATTCTACTGGACATGAAACAACATTTTGGTCATTTACTTCCTGGATTATCCAATAAAAATATCATAAGTATGTTGGATTTCAATGCTCAGCCTCAAATCCATTTATTAACGAGCATTCTGAAAAGTCGTTCAAAAGAAAGATTTTTTTGACCATGGTTTGGGTCAGATTGGTTCGGATTTTTTTGACCTTTTCACTAAATTATCCGGGCGTGTTCGACCCTGGATCGGATCGAATTGGATCTAATTTTTCCGACCCCGAAAAATTCGACCCTCAACATATAGTATAAATTTTTCGATCCTTTGTATAAAATCCGACCCATTGTAAATTTCGATATCGTTGGTCGGAAATCCGACCCAATGACTTCACGTTGACAATCCGCCTACGTTGTCCATGTATTTATAGTTACAAGGCAGTTGTAAGTAGTATAGAAGATAGCATTCTGAAAAATTCTTCTGATATATAGTTACTACTGAAATTGGAATTGACAAAATATATTTCCGTTGCCAGTGTTATAACATACAACGATCAGCTGAATCAATTCCTTCAAGCATTGTACTCATTGTTGATATTAATCAGAGTGTAATTATCTGTCTCACTATTGTTACAGTTCACCTGCATTTGTTGAATCAACTCAGTTTGAACATTCTACTGCTAACTATGCCGCTTCCGATCCACGCATCTAGCTTGCTCCCAACTTCTACTCATTCCCACTGATTTCTAACATGATATTAGAGCGGGCATATAAGTAATCTTCTTCTCATTGCGGATTATTAGTCTTGTTTCTATCAAGACAACGAACTAGCAAGCGTGCAACCAAGAATATTCTGAAATCGTTGTACTGCCAACAATCTCGCTCAGCCAGAATGGATCCGTCTTCTCTAATCGAAAGGCTCGATGGAGGGAACTATCATCTTTGGAAGTTCAAAATGAAGGTCATGCTATTAGCCAAGGAGTTGTGGGACGTTGTTGATGGCACATAACTCAAGCCAGAGGGTGAAGCAGTCACTATCACCAAGTGGAGACTGAAAGATGGCAAAGCTTTTGCCATGATCACTCTCAACATAAAAGACACCCAAATCTGTCACATAAGAGTTGTTCGGACTGCTAAGGATGCATGGGACATCCTAGCAACCTGCTCTACAATACCAAGGGACCTCGCCTCCAAACTCCATTTGAGGAAGAAATATTTTTCCATGAGAATGTCTGAAGCAATAAGTGTTTCGAGTCATCTCAACACTTTCCAAAATGTCATGCAACAAATGACAACAACTGTTTTTGAAATACAAGACTCTGATGTTGTTATGACTCTATTATCAAGTCTTCCTGAAGCCTATGAAAATTGGGTCACACAACAATTTTGATCCAGGAGCATCTAACTCTATTAAGAGTAATCTCATTACTTCTACAAGAAGAAATCAGAAGATTAGCATCCTCCTCAGGCTCAGGATCGGATCCACAAGCACTATATTCAAAAAATCAGAATCAGATCCAAAAAGAAGAACAATATGCAGCCAGGGTGAATTCTGGCTCTGGGTCGAATTCTTGCTCTAGGTCAAATTTTGGCTCAGGGTCGAATTTTGACTCAGATAGTGCAAGAAAACTGGACAAGAAATCAAGGACTACAGAACTTTGAAATATAATAATGAAAAGAAGAATCGGTACCAACAATAAACACATAGTACTTCAACTAGTTTTTCGACACCCAGCAAGAGGAAGATGAAGCAGCTTTTATGACCAAGGTCGGAGAACAGCAGGATATCAATTCTTAGTATCTTGACTCTAGAGCAACACAACAGATGCCTCACCACAAAGACTTATTCAAGGACTACGAGTTATAGTACAACTTGGAGACAACTCATCTCACACAATCTAGGGTGAAGGAACAATTAGGGTCGAATTTCAGAATGGTGAAATCAAGTTGTTGTCCAACGTTCTCCAAGTTCCAAATATGACCAAGAATCTGCTCTCGGGTCGAATGGTCGAATTTGACACAAATGGCTACATAATCTTTGACAAGTCCCGGAAAGCTCTAGCTTTCGGGAGAAGTGGCAATTTATACAAGCTCAACCACTGTTACTCTTCTAACAGTCAAGCTCTTTGCACCACTACGTCTGAATCAACTGATATGCTATGACATCTCAGATTAGGCCATCTCAACTTCAATAGTATTCAAAAAATGTCAAAACAAAGTTTGGTACAAGATATGTCTCAAATCAGCAAATCGAGTTCTCCATGCGAAAGCTGTATTATCAGCAAGCATGCTAGAAGTCCATTCATTTCTGACTTAGTTCACACTTCTATAAATCTGCTGGACCTTGTACACAGTGACATTTGTGGCCCGATGCAGACTGCTACCACAGGGGGGACACTATATTTCCTTACCTTCATCGATGACTTCTCACGATGAATTGCTACTTATTTTTTTAAGAACAAATCAAAGGCATTTAAATTCTTCAAGCAGTTCAAGGCATCTGTAGAAAATCATACCCAGAGGAAGATCAATGCACTACGTTCAGATAGAGGGAGAGAATTTATCTCCACATAATTTAAAGAATTCTGCAAGACAAACAAAATACACCAACAATATGCAACAAGCTACTCACCACAGTCCAATGGTGTAGCTGAGAGGAAGAATCGAACACTTGTTGAAAGTGCCAAGAGCATGCTAGCCCATGCTTCTCTTCCAAAGAAATTCTGGGCATAAGTTATTAATACAACAGCCTACTTACAAAATCGATCCATCATCAAAGCCCTGAATGGCAAGACACCTTATGAGGTGTGGACATGATCGAAACCATCAATCAAAAGTATTAGAGTGTTTGGATGCATTGCCTATGCTCAGATCTCTGAAGATCTCAGGAAGAAGCTAGACATCACAAGCAAAAAATTGATTTTTATTGGCTATTCTCCAGATCACAAGGCATACAAGCTCTACAATCTAGAAACAGAAAAGATAATCACAAGCAGAGATGTCATTTTTTTCAACCCCAAGGGAAAGGTTGCACAAATTTTTGACCCCAGGGTCGAACAATCAAAATCCGACCCTAGGGTTGAACAGTCAAATTTCAATCCTAGGGTAAAAAATCAAGAAATCGATACTAACTCTGAAAATGAGTTTGATCAGCAGAGGGAAAAAATATAGCCAAGAAAGTCAAATCAACCCAGACAGCGTCCATCCAGATTTATGGATCATGCAACCTGCTACTTTGTGCAGGAATCAAATACAATCTTAGAGGCAATGTCTACATCTGATGATGAACATTGGAAAGCAGCAATGGACACAGAATATGATTTTCCGATGGAGAATCAACCGTGGACAGTCATTGAGATGCCAAAAAATAGAAATCTGATCCGATGCAAATGGATATTCAAGGCGAAGTATAATGTTGAAGGTAGGCTAAATCAATACAAATACAGGCTGGTCGCCAAAGACTATTCCAGATTCCAGATGTGGACTATTCTGAGACCTTTAGCCCAGTTTTCAAGCATGCTTCGATCATACTACTACTCTCCTTTGCAGCTGCAGCAGATCTCAAAGTCCATCAAATAGATGTCCAGACCGCTTTCCTCAATGGGAACATTGAAGAGGAAAGTTTTCTGTCACAGTCAGAAGGATACGAATTGAGAGGTAAGCAACACCTTGTATGCAAAATTCACAAGGCACTCTATGGGCTGAGAGCCTGGTTCCAGAAAATAAATGCATTTCTTATTGAGAATAGTTTTATTCCAAACTCAGCAAATTCGAATGTCTACTTCAAATTTGTATTAGATTTCTTCATCATCATCACTCTCTATGTTGATGATACTCTATTATTTAGTAATGATCTGAATCTGATGAAGGACACCAAATGCATGTTGGCCAAGGAGTACAAAATGACTGATATGGGTCCAGCTCACTATTGTCTCAGAATCAAAATTTTCTGAATTTGATCCAGCAAATTGATTTTTATCAGTCGAGAGATATCTCACCAACATGTGGGAAAGGTATGGAATGACTAATTGCAAACCAAGTTTATTTCCACTCGACCCTGTACTGAAGTTGTCAAAGGAACAATCTCCTCAAACTGAGGTAGAAAAGGAGGAGATGAAGCAATATCCATTCCACTCCATCATCTGCTCACTGATGTACGCAATGATCTACACTCAACCAGACCTTGCATACTCAATCAGTTCACTCAGGCAGTTCTTATCAAATCCGGGTGCAATGCATTTGAAAGCACTCTTGAAAGTCATGAAGTACATTCAAGCAACTAAACATCCCAACATATGCTATGGAGACAACCAATCTGCCAATATTCTAGAAGAATACACAGATGCAGATTGGGAAAGGGGCATTGATACTAGAAGATCGACTTATGGATTTGTATTTTTATACAATCAAGGCCCAATTTCTTGGAATAGGCGAAAGTAGACCTCAATAGCATTATCATCAACCGAATCAGAATACATTGATGCCATGAACGCTACTAAGAAGGGAATTTGGATGAGGCACCTGCTAGCAGAAATCGACTTTGCACAGTCACATCCAACAACCATTTTCTATAAAAATCAAAGCACCATTGCTCTCTTTCTCTCTTAATCCGAAATTTCATTCACGAAGCAAGCTTATCGAAATCAGGTATCATTATTTAAGAGAGAAAGTGCAAAGCAAGGAGATATCATTACTCTACTACAGGATAGAATCAATGGTAGCAGGTTACTTCACAAAGGCTCTATCAAAAGAGCACCATCTCAGATTCAATGACATGTTAAATCTTAAAATCTAAACTTTTCAGGATCCACATTAAGAGGGAGTGTTGGATTTCAATGCTTAGCCTCAAGTCCATTTATTAATGAGCATTTTGAAAAGCCATTCAAAATAGAGATTTTTCAAACCCAGGGCCATGTCATATTGGTTTGGATTTTTGCGACCCTTCACTAAATTATCCGGGTGTGTTCCGACCCTGGATCGAATCGGATCTAATTTTTCCAATCGGATCGGACAAGGTCTAATTTTTTTTACCCCAAAAAATTTGACCCTCAGCATATTTTTCGACCCAACAACTTCTCGTTCACAGTCCGCCTACGTTGTACATGTATTTACAGTTACAAGGCGGTTGTAATCAATATAGAAGAGAGCATTTAATGCGAGCTAGTTTTCGATATTTTTAGTATATCTAATTCTAGAATCTTTATCAAAAAACTTCTTATGATATATAGTTACTACTGAAATTGTAATTGACAAGATATATTTTTCGTTGCCAGTGTTATAACACACAACAATCAGCTGAAATAATTACTTCAAGCATTGTACTCATTGTTGAAATTATCAGAGTGCAATTATCTATCTCACTATTGTTATAGTTCACTTGCATTTGTTGAATCAATTCAGTTTGAACATTTTGCTGCTAAATGTGGCGCTTCGGCTCCACGCATCTAGCTCGCTCCCAGCTTCCGCTCATTCCCATTGATTTTCGACAAAGTATAGCTATCATGAAGGACCAAAATGGAAATCTCCAGATGGTAAGGTGCATGGACTTGGATATCCAAAATAGTTAGTCTTACCTACTTCGCCAATACAACAAGCATCTCAAACCAATATGATGGACCTGGAAGTTTCATCAAGACATGATTGTGAAAGATTCAACTAGTTTGATCATTTTACATTTTTATATTTGCAAATTGAGACCAACTTTGTTTTAAACTTAGAGTTTACTTTCCAAAGTTCATTAGTCTAAATTTCATTTGAATAAACACTTTTTGAAAGTGTGGGAAAGCTAGAAGTCGGGTTTGAGTAAATTCAATCTAGACCCAAAAATAGTAGGGTTTGCATTTTGGTGGGAAAGCCAGGTGGCCAAATAGGGTTTGGACCTACTATAAAAGGATGTAACTCGTGGAGAGACATATCTTCTCTCTTCTCTATTTCATTTCATGCTTAGACATGGTTCTCTTGGGTTCTATTATCCATTGGTGCACTATACTTGTGATTGCATGCAATTCTATGTGTAGAATGATCTATATTTGTTATTTTTGGATCCACACATTTTGGGAATATAAGTCATTAGATCTTATGAATCTACTTTCATTTGTCAAGATAAGTATGCTAATTCTATTCTAGAAAGATTTCATATGGTAGATGCAAAAGCTAGTGATACACCTATTGAGTCTATGTAAAGCTAACTATAAGAGGTAGTGATAGATCCTTCAAGGACATTACTCTCTATAGAAAGCTAGTTGGTTCACTCATCTATCTCACCATTATTAGACCAAATCTAAGCTATTGTGTAGGAAGATTGAGTCAATTCATGTGAGATCCTTGTGGGGAGCATTGGAAGCTAGGAAAACGAGTTTTGAGGTACATCATTGGAACTCGAGATTTTGGCATATTGTATGAGGGATCATCATTTAATCTTTTTGGATTTTTAGATACAGACTATGCTAGAGATGTAATGGATAGTAAATCCATTAGTGTGTATTTTCATAGGTGATGAGGTATATCATGAATGTCGAAGAAACAAGCCACTATCTCATTGTCAAGTAGCGAGGCCGAGTGGCTTGTATGGTAGAGCTGATAGTAACAGAAGAAAACATGGATGAATCGGAGGTGAGGACAGTTTGGGAGGCGAGTCGGGTGAAACTATCTCACTACGGACCTAACGACGATGACTCTATGACGTACTACCTTGGTGGAATAATTTGTTGGTAAATGGCTAGGACGGATTTCGCTCAAAAAACCATACATCTTGTTTTTTAAGTACGACATAGCCAAGGACGAGAGAAGAGAACCAGCATCAACTGCTTTTTGGTATTGGATTTGGTATCAGTCATAAAGCTGGACAACCATAAAGCTAGACAGTCCTCTTATCAAATTCGAACTAGGATTCGACCAAATGATGGAGGATTTGTCAAGAAATCCTCTCCTTCTAGAGCTTTCCCATGATTAGAAAGTAATTCAGTAGCTTTGATGGTGTCTGAATCATTGAGTCATGAATGGCTTCGAGATAGCCATCATTGGTGTAGTACTAGCTAATTCTAGTATCATCAAATGGCTTGATTACGAAAGTGGCCTATTTACGAGATGGTTTAGGCCTAGCATCAGAAAAGATACCTATCGCAGCAAGGGCGGCCTTTGTTGCCCACACCTTGTGCACTACTCCTTAGAAATTGATATAAAATTTGGCTTTAGTATTATCCCATGTGCCAAACGCCATGCTAATGAACTCCATATTGATTCTATTTGAAAAGGTGATGGCATGAATCCCCAATGATTTGAGCAAAGACTCATCGAAAATCATCCATTTTACCACCTTACCAGTACTAGCCAAAGCCATGATGTCCATTGAGGTTGGAACATCATGCTGCATTAAGGATCTGGGTCGAACAGATGTATCAGATTCAGAAGAGGACATGATTTCAGTAGTAAAGTAAGCAAGACAAAGGTTCAGAAGGCTTGAGAGCGTATTAGAATACTGGTAGGAAGTTCTTTAAAAGTTTGGTTTTGGAAAAAATTGGCAAGAGCTTCGCTAGCACTAGTGAGATTTGTCTTATTCGTACTAACTTTATAAGCTGTTTGGAATGCCCACAATGCGGCATGTAACCTGTGTTCCTAATCCGAGTGACTTGCCTCAACTGTTTTGGTCATAATACTACAAAGAATTTTGTTTAAAGATTCTGCTTGTCCATTACATTAGATAATACAGAGTACTAAACTGATGAATAACAAAAGATTCTTCCATCAAACACTTAATTGTTTCATTGACAAACTGAGTTTTTTGATTGCTAATGATTTCAATCGAAAAGCCAAATCAAACAATAATGTTCTGATATAAAAAGCTGGTCGTAGACTCTTCATCGACAACCCGAACTACTATTGCTTCAACTCATTTTGTCATGTAGTCTATCGCTACGATAATATATCTAGCTTGAGTACCTCGTGTTGCAGGATGAATACACAAACATAATCGAGTTCCCATTTCTCAAATGGTACTTGTGCTCAAACTGGATATAAAGGCTCTTAATTCTGTTTTGTAGAACGTCATGCACGTTGACAAGCATCACAAAACTGAATATATTTTTCAGTATCTTTATGAAGCGTAGGCCACCAACATTCTGATTGTAAAATATTTTGAACAATGATATTCATTACAAAATGACTTCTCCCATTTGATCATGTGAAAACATGATTAGATCAGGTACTTCATGTGGTCAAACACTTTTCTAAGAATATCACTAGTTCCACGTCAATATAATTGACCAGCGATCAATCGATAAGATTGTGTCTTTACAATCAATCTTCGTTGTTGAAGTTTAGATAATGATTCATTAGGTTGACCGGCCATATTCGCCTTCTTCGCATTATAGGGAAAAAAATGTGACACAGTGACCAAAATGCCTTGAAATCCATTGCAAGCCTACCTTCGGGATTTACATGCTCTCTGTTAAAGGCACCTTCGGGTTTTTTGGGTCATCAATCGACTCCGCCAAACTGTCATCAACCCTAAAACAATTGGAAAGCTAAATATCTCAAGGGCAGTTACCTACTTTGTACATATACAAAGACTGGCGTAAATAGCATTCAATGCTTGTAAGATATTTTTTAAGACACTTGTAAATATATATATTACTAGCTGAATCAAGCTAAGTAAGATTTTTTCATTATTATCAAAGTTATCTGTAGCCAGCGTAATCACACTCAACAATCAAGCTGAAGTTTGCCCTTCTGAACCACTACTCGAAAATCAAACTTAGATAGTATAAGTAACCATCTTGCAATGTTCTCGTATTAAATGTCTTGTTTAGTAAATAAAGCAAAGGATGATGATCCATATAAAATGCAAAATGTGTCACCGTTAAATAATGTTGAAACTTTTTAACCAAAAAAAGCATAGTCAACGCTTCACGTTCTGTGGTGGGATAGTTTACTTATACGATCGATGACTCCAACCCCCTTTATGTCAAAGAGACATTCATCCTCCCCCAAAGCCCAGCTCCTTTCATTTCCAAATCTCCCTAAGGAGAATTCGATCAGTTCTTTGATACATCTATGGAATTGCAAGCAGACACACCACAAGGTAGGTCAGCAACTTCACCAGCTGTCTATCAAGCTCCATACATGTTAAAGATCCATGTTGGTGCATGATCTGCAAAGGTCTTTGACGCCACAGTACCAGAGGGATATTAAGGAGAAGATATATTCAAAGAAGTGGATACCCAGTAGCTTAGCCTCCCAGTCCTCAAGTACAACAATCATTTCCAGCCAACGGACCAGTAGTTACTCTTGATTCTTGTGACATCCTAGAAATCCATTTAGACCTGGGACAAATGATCCAAAAAATGATAAAAAAAAAAAATTCTTTGGAAAAGCAGATTTCAAAACCAGGTAGCGAGAATATATTGATAAGTTAGAAGCTAATCCAGCTAAATTAGGAACTCTAAGTAGAAAACATTACGAAGCAAAGTTGATGGAGGAACTGAAAGCCATTCAACCCCATGACTATTCTTTACAAGAACATGCAGGCAAGTTGCAAGAAGCTCTATCGAAGGCCCAAGATAAATTCGACGAAGCTGTCGTCAAGGCAAGAAAATAGATTCCCTTGCTTCGGGGGAATTTGGATCTTGCTTGGTTTGAGAACGAATGAATTTTGACAGAGTTAGGTACCGTGGCCACAAAAGAGAACATGCTTCACACACTAGTTGCAAACAGGTCGATATCTCAGAATGAGATGAACTATTTGATCCTAAAGGCAAATCATTACAAATCTACCTCGGAGGAATTTTAAAAAAGATTTGATGATTTTAGAACGAAGGCCTCCCAGTAATTATCAACGGCCAGAGGAATAATCAAAGGATACGAGCAGTCAGCCTCTATAGCACTTCAGGATAGTCCACAAATTGACGTACATGTCATGCCAACATTTTCTCTGTCAATATTTATTATTGCCACATCTTTCCAACGGGCATTATAGGCATATGCACAATAATACTAGTCATCACCAAATTCGACGGTCAAATAACTAGCAATTTTCACAAACGACTTGGCCTCTCTCACATCCATCTCTTGTAGATGGGATGATTGTTTGTCAGTGTTAACATTTGATCCAAAAAAGATAATGGCATCAGAGCAAGTTCAAGATTAGCTCCCACTAGCTCGATTGTACTACCGTGCGGCAATGTTGGGACGATCATGGGATATTACATGGACAACATCCAATTGGTTGTTTGGAGTGCACAAATATTTTTTCCCACATGACAAAGATTTTAACGAGCCGTGTTTGAAATTCATGAAAAAAGTTCAACATCATCTCATCAAAATCTGGTGTGAGGCTAATAACCAGAGCTCGAAGTAAATAATTTCGTGAAGTATTGTGGGACTGTCACCAATTTTGGTGGAGGATACTACTATTGGAGAATTTGCGGATGTCGAGGCAATCCTACTTAGGTTATTCATTTATTGGCAGCTAATAAGTGAGAGAGATTTGGCACTCTATGTCTGTAACTCCAATCGGATGATCACATAGTTAATAAACGGACGTTAGGCCAAATTGCGAGAATAACATGTCGCAGGGCCTAATAGTCAAGTTAGTGAATAAAAGAGAGCTCAAATTTGAATAAGGAGGGAGGTAGAAATTGGCCAATAGGAATTGAGGCCAAGGGCCCTAAAATTCATGTAAATAATGGTATTTGTAGTTCATTTTTCATGTTCATATTCAATCAAGAAGGTGGAACTTCTATTGATTTTCAATTGGATGTTGTTGCTTCTTCTCCTTGCTCCAGCTCTCATATTTTCTATGGATTTTTTTCTTTATTGGATGTTGTGAGTATTGAATCTTATTATACCGTGTGTGTGTGTGTGTGTGTGTGTGAGAGAGAGAGAGAGAGAGAGAGAGAGAGAGAGAGAGAGAGAGAGAGAGAGAGAGAGAGAGAGAGAGAGAGAGTTTGAACCTGTGGTAGACTAGGGTTGATATAATTGTAGTGTTAAATGTTAAATCATAAGCATGTGCTTGAATTTAAACTATGCTATCGCTCTCATGGGAATGAATCTTCGCATGATATGTTAGAATCCTCTTCATTACTTGATACTTTGCATGTGCTTAGGTCTAGGGTTGAAGGTGGATAGGAAAACCCACTAAGATGTTGTTTCTATGAAAAAAGTACAAAATGGACCAAGAGTGGATCCTAATCTGATCCTCAAGAGGGATTGGATGTTAGATTTACTTGATCTATCAATCTACATAAGATTAAGATCAATCTAGATCAACTCTAGACATAAAAACCTAACAAGAACAATCATTAATGAAGGTAAATGTACTTGTTGGTTTCACACTTGTGAAACCCTGCCAGAGTACGGACTCCAATCTGAAAACAAAGTACACTGATAGAACCTCAAAACAATCAAAACAAATGTAGACAAATAGAGAGAATTACACAAAATTGTTTCCAAAATCAAGATTGATGTTTCATATTGATTGTGGCCAAATATGTCTCTATAAATACACTTCTTGGAGCTCGAGGTACTGATCATGCATCAGATCTCACATGTGTGAGGATGCTTTGTCATCATCATGCAAATTTGACACTTGAATCAAACTTTCTATTTTGAACATTTTTGGTCCAATTTACTACTATATGAAAATCTTCATGAAAAACTTCTAGAAGCAAAAACTCGCCTACTTCAACTTTTTCCACATGTGTGAGCTGTCCTGTACACATGGGATGTGACACCTAACCAAATTATTTGGCTCATGCAATCAATAGATTGATACCATGTGTCATATATCTAGAAAACTAGTTTTTGGCCTTTTTAACCACTAGAACTTGAATTAAATCATATGTACAACATATATGATTATGGTACATGACCAGTACACTAATTTCACACATGGGAACAGGCTCCACACATGTGTGATTATCCTATATACAAGATTTTGGCTTTGTCCAGGCATGGATTTTGCATTTTCACACTCCTCGAAAATCTAGCTCCAAGAGCCAATCTTAATTTTACAATTGGATCTTTAGACAATGCCTTGGTGAGCATATCAGCAATGCAATCTGATGATGAAATATGAATAATCTTGATCTCCTTTGCTTGCACTTTCTCCCTCACGAAATGATGTGAAATCTCAATGTGCTTTGTTCGAGCATGGAAGACTGCATTGTTTGCAAGTTGTTGAGTTGCTTGATTATCACAATATATGCATGGAATGCCTTCATCCTTGATCACATGAAGCTCCTCCAAAAGCCTTTTAATCCAAAGAACTTCCTTTGTTGTTGTTGTCATAGCTTGATACTCGGATTCTGTTGATGAAAGAGAGATGATATCTTGCTTTTTGGAAAGCCAAGATATAGCTCCTCCACATAAAAACGTAGTAAGTGCATTTATGGATCTTCTATCCATCTTGTCACCTGCAAAACTTGAGTTCGAATATGCCCTTAAACAAATATTAGTCCTTTCATAAACTATGCCAAAGTCTTTTGTAGTCGAGATGTACCTTAACACCCTTTTTGCTCTTTTCCAATGACATATTAATGGACTTTGTATGTATTGACTCAATTTGTCAACACAAAAACTAAAATCTGGTCTAGTGATGGTTAAGTATATCAAGGAACCAATAAGCATTCTATAGGTAGTGATGTCCTCAAAAGATGCTTTATCACTTTCCTTAGAAACTTTTACACTTACTTCCATGGGAGTTTTAACTCCTTTACAATCAATCATGCCAAATTTTGATAAGATTGATCTAGCATACTTAGATTGACATATGAAAGTAAAATCATTACTTCTAGTGACTTCTATTCCAAGTATAACTTTAAGAAGTCCTAGATCTATAATCCTAAATTCACTAGACAAGGAAATTTTTACATTTTGATGCCATCTAGATCATTTCCTATGAGTATAATGTCATCAACATAGAAAACTAAGATAATGATCTTCTCATCATTCCATTTGTAGTACAATTATGGTTCATGAGAACTTATAACAAAGCTAATGGAAATAAGATAGGAATGCAACCAAGAGTACCATGCTCTTGGTGCTTGCTTGAGTCCATAAAGACTCTTATTCAAGTAACACATCTTGTCTTCTTCTCCATCTTTGATGAAGCCCTCGGGTTGGCACATGTAGATTTCCTCTTCCAAGAATCCATTCAAGAAATCATTTGTCACATCAAGTTGGAAGAACTCCCATTTGAAAGAAGTAGCAAGACATATGATTAATCTAATGGTCACAAGCTTTGCAACAAGTGCAAAGGTTTCATCATAATCTATGCCTTTGACTTGCAAAAAACCTTTTGTTAGAAGTCTAGCTTTGTACTTATGAATGGAACCATCTTGATTATATTTCAATCTATATATCCATTTACAAGTAATAGGCTTGTTTCCATAAGGTAGATCAACAAGCTTCCAAGTTTGATTTTCCATTAGTGCATCAAACTCTACTTGCATAGCTTTCCTCCAATATTGAGACTTATTTGTTTTCTCAAAACTAGTTGGTTCTTCAAGCATAGTAGTCAAGAAAGTATAAGAGTTGAGTAGTTGAGAATCTTCCCTTTGCTCCACTTTGACACTATAAGTGAGTCTTGATGGCTCAATCCATGTCCTTGTTGATCTTCTTGGCATCCTTGGACTTTGAGTAAGTTCCACTTGGTCTTCATCTTCATGAAGCTCCTCCTCGGCCATAGCATGATCCTTGACAAGTTGAGTGTTGTTGGAAGTCATCTTTTCTTTGGCTTGGAGAGATTCATCAAAAAGTACATCTCTACTTACAACAACTTTCTTGTAATAGGATCAAATATCCTATAAGATTTCTTACTTTCACTATAATCAACAAAGATGCCTTTGAAAGAAGTGCATCTTTTTTTTTTCCTTGTTTCTAAAGGAATATGTATGTAACAAGTATATCCAAAAACTTTCAAATCACTAAGATTTGGCATTTTGCCAAACAATACTTCATAAGGTGTAAGTCCTTTAATGTCACTATTAGTCATTCTATTACAGTTAGATCTTATCAAAGATCTCTTGAAAGGTAGCTTATGAGATTTGGAAAGTCCACAAGCTTCACAAAGCTTGCCACACTTGGATATGGTTTTGGGAAATCCACTTGCTAGCTCCTTTGTCACCATGGTCTCTATAGCTTTGTAGTTAGGATGGCCTAACCTTTTCTGCCATAATTCCACTCGAGTGAGCTCCTCCCTTGCCATGTCCACACTTCCAACCATCACATTAGCATCCAATTTGAATAACCTCCCTTGTTTGAAACCACTAGCAATACATTTTTCATCTTTCAAGATAGAACATGCTCCATGATGAAATGTACATCTAATCCACTATTCATAAGTTGTCCTACACTCAACAAGTTCTTTGTAATTGAAGGTACATAAAGAACATTGTCTAGATCTACTTTTTTAGATGATCCTAGACATAAAGGAATGGATCCAACACCTACAATCTCACATTCTTGATCACTTGCAGTGAAGATAAATCTCTTAGAACTATTGTAAGAAAGTAGATTAGAAAAGTAGTCCTTTTGGTGAGTCATGTGAGAGTTTGTCCCACTATCAATCCACCAAGTGTCTTGATTAGATGTTTGTGGTGAGGATACCATCAAAGATAGATTGTCTTCTTCCTCCTCTTCTTCAAGCACAAGATTGTCTTTATTGTCCTTTTCTTGGGCATTATTCTTATTGTAGCACTCGGATGCAAAATGTCTCTTTTTTTAACCAAAGAAACACTTTAGCTTCTTCTTGTCCTTCTTGATCTTGCCTCTGGAACTTGATGCTCCATCTTTGCCCTCAATCTCCATGTCTTGAGTCTTCTTGGATGGAAACTTTTTCTTCTTGCCTTTCAAGGAAAAGTTAGCTTTTGCATCACCATCATTCAAAGATAAGGAACTCATCCTACTTTTGATATGAAGCATTCAACTCTCCTCACTTACAAGCACACTTTGAAGTTTTTCAATACTAGGAAGTGGATCTTGAATAGCAAAAGTTTGAACAAGATTGAAATAATCATCTCCTAATCCATTCAAAATGATTTGAACTAATAATTCATCTTTGATTTTATCATCTATAGAAGACAACTCCTTATTCAAAGATTTGATTCTAAAGACATAATTTTGGGCACTTTCACTACTTCCTTTCATGCTTTGAAGGATTTGATTAAGCATGAGTGTCCTTGAAATATTCTTGGATCCATATTCATGATTTTAATGAATCTAATGCCTCTTTGGATTTGGTACAAGATGAGATTTCCTTCAAAAGCTTATTACTTACATTCATTTTTATGCAATGTAATACAACTCTACATCTCTTTTTGTACTTTACCAATTCAACTCCTCCTTGAGGTTCTACTTCCACCTCAAGTACTATGTCATGAAGATTATGAAGTACAAGCAAAGACTCCATTCGAACTATCCAAGTAGCATAATTAGTGGATGTAGGCCTTTCACTAGCTTCAAGCAAAAACCACCCATTGATGCTATTTTTGAATGTGAAAAAGCACTAGAAACTCTTATGGTTTCTCTAAGAGATCTGAACCTATAGTCTTCTAGCAATTAGAAAGCTTACAGACACAATCCTATCACTCATGAACCAATGTAGAATGATGGAAATTTTGATTCTAGTCTCAAACTTGCAAAATCACTCCTTAATCTATGATTTTTAGCAATATCTCTCTTCAACTTCAACATGCACTCAAAACATCAGAGAAAATCATTCAATGCTCCTAATTCAAGCTTCAATTTTAAATTTCTTGGCTGTTCTAATCCAAGAACTAATCAAGGGATTAGATTCTCTATTGAAAATGCTTGATTTTGCACTAAAAATCTCTCAAATTTGGTGTGTGAGTCAAATTGTACAATTTTTTGAATTTTCTTAGCCAGACCGAAGCTGTACGGCCTCACACGTGTGAAAAGTGTTCCTACAGCCCACAACAAGTTCTGGTCCAAATTGGACAACGATTGCAGCCACCCACGATCTCCTATAGACAGCACATCCACTCTGTACTTTCACATCTGCACACCTGTAATATGATGTAACATATATATACTGGACACCATTCGTGAAATAGATGATGAAGAGAGCAGAAGAAGACGACATAAACGAAGTAGATGCCTTGAGTATTGATTCTTCACTTTGTCAGAATTAAGGTTTAATTCTGTTTTACAGATTGAACTAAGATTTGTAGGACACGCGGTTTCATCCGCTACTGTATTGTGCTCTACCGCAATATTGACATGTATATATTATATACTTAATCTAATACAGTGCATTGTTCTGCGTTCAGATCTATGTTAATATTGCTATGCTTAGCATTCATTCTATCTGATCTTTCTGGTTGTTCTTACTGGTATTAGATGATTAACATTTAGTCTTCTCTTTCACGAATCATTCGTAACTAATTATCAGTCAAGCACAGTCTAGCTCTTCGCGAATCATTCACGACATATAATTTGTCTTGCTATTCATGACATTATTCTTCTGGCGCTTCATCTATTAAAGTTTGGCTGCGTAATCTAGAATGATTGTGATTTCTATCACTAAAGTTCTGTCATTTTGATAGGCGTAGTCATGCTTACAGATAGAGTCGTATAGTTCATTCCGCTGCGCATGAATATGTTCTGTTCGAGTTTGTTTCTCGTTCGTTTCTTGTTCGAGTTCGTTTCTCGTATGTGTTCGTCATTTATTCTCCCCTTCTCTCTCCAACATGGTATCAGAGCTATTTTCATAGCTTGATAAGCTTCCACAATACAAGACTCTACTAGTCGATAGAGTAATTGTTTTCTTGTTATGTAAATATTAGATTTTCATACTTAAGTCACTGATAGTTTTTCCTATCACTTGGACTGATTCTTCAACATGGATTCCCAAGGGAAAGTCAGTCTTATCATGGATAAGCTAATTATCATCTGTGGAAATTTAAGATGAAAACTGTACTAATGGCAAAAGAATTGTACGACGTTGTTACAAGTGTAGAAGAGAAACCCGAAGCGGAGGACGCGGCAATCGCCAGATGGAAGCTGAAGGATGGAAAAGCTTTCGCGTTGATCATCCTCAACATCACGGATACCCAGATCGGCCATGTATCCGAGGCTCAAACATCGAAAGAAGTTTAGGACATCTTGAGCACACTATACGAAGTACGAGAAAGAAATTCTACATCTCAGGAAGAAATTCTACTCCCTCAAGATGACGAATGGTGATTCTCTGCATAATCACATTAATAAATTCAAGAACCTGCTAAGACAAATGGCCGCTGTCGGATCTGTCATAGACGATCAAGACGCAGTGATGCAACTGCTTACAAGCTTGCCAAGTTCTTACGACAACTGGGTGATGATCATCACGACACATTCAGAATTGACTCTTTCGAGAGTCATTACTATGTTGTTGCAAGAAGACACGTGAACGAAACCTCGAGTTCCTCAGCTGATTCTCACGTCGTGTACACCAATAAGGGCACGACAAAACAGAACAAGAAGAAAGAGCCGAAACAGTCAAAGCCAGACCAGAAACCAGCTCAACACAAGGAACAATTGAATCCGCAGACAAAGAAGAAGCTGTTCTGCAGATACTACAAACGAAACAACTACGAAATACAAGACTGTTGCATACTTCAAGCAAAGAACAACAAAGGGCAGTCGAATCAAGTGGCGAATGCAGTTGCAGAAGCTCCACAACCTATTCAAGAAGCGGATCATGATGCCTTCATGACCAACCATCAAGGAGCATCTGGCGACAGTTCTTGGTTCTTGGATTCCGGAACCACTCAACACATGACTAGCCTAATTGGCTGTTTTGAGTCCTATATACTTTACAGTACTCAGAAATTCGTTCACCTTGGCGACAATAGCACACAAGCTATTAAAGGTAAAGGCACTGTAAGATTATGCTCACTCACCGATGGATCCAGACCTGCATTTGTCGAATGACCAATGTCACCAGACCAAGCAGGAAGAGGAGCAGATGAGAGAGTATTTATATCGATCGATACTCGGATCTCTCATGTACGCAATGGTCTGTACAAGAACAGATATCTCTTTTACTATCAGCTCACTCAGCCAATACATGGCTAATCATGGAATTACCCATTGGAAGGCTCTTATTCAAGTCATGAGATATATTCGAACTACCATGGACCAGTGCATCTACAGTGGAGATGTCAGCAACGACAATCTTCATCAGCTTAGTGGCTATTTTGATGCAAGCTGGGGAGAAGATGCAGATAGTCGTAAGTCCACATCTGGATTTACATTCTTCCAACGACGGTCCTATTTCGTGGAATAGTCGTATGCAAACCTTTATCGCACTTTCTTCTACTAAAGCATAATACATTGTTGCTTCTCAATCTATTAATAAAGCATTTTGGTTGAGAAATTTGTTGTCAGACATCAATCTGTATCAGTACAGCCCTACAATTTTATTTTGTGATAATCAAAGTGATATTGTCTTATAGGCCAACCCTAGATTTCATTCTAGGAGTAAGCACATTGAGATCAGATATCACTACATCAGGGGCAAGGTTCTCGATAGAGAGATAAGCTTAACGTACTGCAGAACGCAGGACATGGTTGCAGACATCTTTACGAAAACACTCAATGTTAATGCACATGACAAATTTTGTGCATTGCTCAGTCTGAAGATCAAGGCATTCATGGATCCAGATTAAGAGGGGTGTTGGAGAGAGAGAGAGGGAGAATAAATGACGAACACGATCGAGAAACGAACTCGAACAAGAAACGAACGAGAAACGAACTTGAATAAGAAACGAACGAGAAACGAACTCGAACAGAAAATGTTCGTGTGCAGCGGAATGAATTATACGACTCTCTCCGCAAGCATGACTACGCCTATCAGAATGACAAAACTTTAGTGATAGAAATCACGGTCATTCTAGATTACGCAGCCAAACTTAAGTATCAGCGTCAGAAGAATAATTTGTCGTGAATAGCAAGACAAATTATATGTCGTGAATCATTCGCGAAGAGCTAGAGTGTGCTGATTGATAATTAGTCGCGAATATTTCGCGAAAGACAAGACTAAATGTAAATCGTCTATTACCAGTAAGAACAACTAGAAAGATCGGACAGAATGAATGCTAAGCATAGCAATATTAACATAGATCTGAATGCAGAACAATGAACTGTATCAGATTAAGTATATCATGTATACATATCAATAATGCGGTAGAGCACAATACAGTAGCGGACGAAACCGCGTGTCCTACAAAGCTTATTTCAATCTGTAAAAAGGAAGTAAATCTTAATTCTAACAAAGTGAAGAATCAATGCTCAAGGCATCTACTTCGTTTATGTCGTCTTCTTCTGCTCTAGAGCTTCATCATCTATTACACGAATGGTGTCCAGTATATATATGCTACATAATATTACAAGTGTGCAGATGTGAAAGTACAAGTGGATGTGTTGTTTGTAGGAGATCATGAGTAGCTGCAATCCGTTAGCGCAACTGCATGGGGTGAGCGTGAAAAAAGGTGTGACGTCAGCCAGTGTTGAAGTGAACGTTGGTGATGATACGAAAAGTGCGTCACTCTTACGAATGGCCTTAGGATAAGATTTACAGGGTGTCTTAGCTTTTAGGGCACTTTTGGCATTCTGTAAGATAGTGTCCCCTTTTCGCGTGTCACGTTAAACTATGTAGAAACACAATGTCGCGATTCTTTCGCCTTTTCTTCGTCTGTGTGAATTTGCATGTAAATATGTAGACTATGTAACAACGTTAGTAAATATGCAGCATGAATGGAGATAGATTAAAATGAGATTTAGTGTGAAGAATTGCCAAAAATTGGCAAATCTAGCTTGATCAAAAACCATGTAGAATAGTATAAATTGTATACACAAGTGGGTCCCACACATGTGAGGCCATGATGCCACGTGGGAAACCCATCTTAATGTAGGTTAGGTCAAGTCAAGAGATTTGTTCATGTCTATTTGGTAGTCATCCCTACTTTATAGGACCTACACCTAAGTTTAAGGTATAAATTTGACCAACTAACTACCTACCAAGCATAACTCTAGGAAATAGACTATGGTTTCATTTTAGGTCAAGAAGAGTGAGTTAACTTCCTGATTACATGTTGGAAATCCATCTAACTTCAAGAAGGAAATTGAATTTACTATGTATTCACTCTCTCCATAGTGAGAAGATAGAAAATGTTTGGAGCTCATTGGCAATCTCAAGCTAGTTCACTATGTACATTGAGTTTTTGTGATCCAAATGAAACCAAATCGATTTCTACTTGTTTCTCAGGTTGAAGGCCGTACTACAGCCTGTAGTACACACATGTGGACTCGGATTTCAATGTTGATCAATGCTTTTGATTGTTAATGCTTGTTGTTTGTCAAATTGCCAATTTAGATCAACTTTTTTGTGTCTAGTTTTTTGATAGATTGTTAAGCAAGCATCCAATCACTCTTGTGGAACTTTTGTAGATCCATTTATGGTCCTCAAGTATAGTACTTTCACATGGTATCAGAGCCAAGTACAAGAGCATAAGTCATTGATCTAATGCAAATCCATTTTTAGCAAGTTTTGGTGCTAAAAACTAGTATTGAGAGGGCAAGCTAGAATCTTGATTTTGGTGAGGAGATTTGATCCCAAACTTGGTAGGGGTCCAAATCCGTACTATCCACATGTGTGGGCACCTCTGAACCTGCATTTAATGCATAGTATTCATTTGATCCAAACAAAATCAATTTGTGAGCTGTTGGTGTAATTTTTGGTGGAGATCCTAGGATAATCTACCAAGATCATTTCCCATTGATTAGATTTGAATTTGTTTCATGAAATCTAATTAATCTATGCTGAGTTCAAGTCCTATTAAGGTTAAAAACAGGTCTTGAAAGTACACCAAGAAGGAAGAAAGAGATTAAGTCATTTTTTTGTCCAAAAATAGCCAAAATTGGCAAGATTTGATTTCACATCATCTTATCTTCATTCCAACTTTGTGAGGGAGTGCTAGAACTGAGATTATAAGTCCATTTGTTGGATTAGAAATTAAATTTGAGTGAAACACTGCAAGTGTGAGACCTTTGTGAGTTTCAAGTCAATCAAATCCATTCCTTGTTTGTAGGAGTCACTAGTAAGATGGGATCTGTTGGAGCATACCTTCTAGAAGCTACTGAGAGGTTGAAGTCTACAAACTATGCTATTTGGAAGGTTAGGATGGAGTCACTCTTGGTGCTCCAAGACCTTTATGAGTTCTTGATTGAAGATGAAGATGAACCTCTAGGTGCACAGGAGTTAGTAGATACAAGAAGAGATCTAGGCTTGCACTTCATTGTGTGAAGATGAATGTGAGCAATGATTTATTGAGAAAAGTATCAGCATGTACTAGTGCTAAAGAGGCTTGGGAGTCTTTAAAATCAATCTATGAATCTAGTAACACTTCAAGAGTACTCATGCTTAGAAATCAGATTTTGCAAAGCATGAAGAGAAGTGAGGAGAGTGCACAAGATTATGTATTCAGAATCAAGTCTCTAAATAGGGAGTTGGCTTCCACTGGAGAGAAGATTCATGATGGAGAGCTTGTACAAATTGTCCTTAATGGTCTAGGAGATGACTTTGCAAATTTGGTCCAAAGGTTTGCCATCCAAGACACTTTGCCAACTATAGAAAAACTTCACAGTGTATTAGTGGCTGAAGAGTGTAGGATGCTCCATGCAAAATCTAGGATGAGTTCCTTGCCTTTGCAGGATGGTGATGAGAAAGCCAATTTCTCATTCAAGGGCAAAAAGAAGACCAATGGAAAGAAGAAGCATCCAAAGGAGGCCAAAGAAGAGGATGATGCATCAAGCTCAAAGGACAAGTCAAAGCACAAATGCTTCTTTTGTGGAAAGAAGGAGCACAAGTGGAGGAGGACAAACAACGAAACCTTGCAAAGGAGGAGGAGGAGGATGAAGTAGATGTATTCTTGATGACATCTACATCCTCACCAACAAGCAATGGCAATTGAAGAGACAATTGGTGGATCGACAGTGGGTCTAGCTCTCACATGTCTTGTGAAAAAGACTTTTTCTCAACCTTACACTCTTTCAATGCTGCTAAAAAGTTTGTCTTTACTGCAAATGATGAAGAGTGTAGGATAGATGGTGTTGGTACCATCTCTTTATGTCTAGAATCCTCAAAATGCATGGATCTAGAAAATGTCCTTTATGTACCATCAATCACCAAGAATATGCTTAGTGTTGGTCTACTCATAGAAAGTGGTTTGGATGTCCACTTTAAGCACGTGTTTGCTACATCTTAAAGAATGATGTTTGCATTGCAAAGGGATTTAAACATGGAAGATTGTTTAAGTTGGAAGCTAGTGTTGCTTTTGAAAGAATGAGGTTGGCAAAGGAGGAGATCACTCAAGAGGAGATCTTGGCAAAGTGTGATCTTGCTTGCATTGAGGAGGAGCATCAAAAGGAGGAAGATCTTGAGGATCAGCCTCAAAGCATGAGAGTTCCAAGGGAGTCCTCAATGACAATGGCCGAGTCATCAAATTGCATGCAAATTGTCCATTGAAGTGTGTTTGTATGACAAGACAATGAAATGGGATGCTTTGAAATCTACATTTGTTGTTGATAAAGAAATTTCATTGGATAGCTATTTTTGTAATAGTTTGAATAGAGTCATAAAAGATGAAACATCATTTGCTTTGGAAATCTTTGTGTCCACATGCTTTGTGCATGATCATTCCAATGTAAGGACCAAAGATTATCCTATTTCAATGATAGGAATAATGGTAGTGTTTTGCTCTTCAAGTAGAGATTGTAGAATCTACTTGTTTTCAACCAAAGAATTTGTCAATGGTGGAAATGTGATCTTTCAAGAGTGGAAGATTTGTAAACTTGAAGAAGAACCTTCGGATCGACACCTTATTCAATCCATTGATGGTTTGGAGTCAAGTCAAGTGGAGGAGCAAGCTCAAGACCCGAGGACTCCAAGAAGAACCATGAGTATCAAGATGGAGCCATATAGGCTCAATCATATGGATCAAGCAAGGCAAACAGTCTTTGGCAACACTGGGTATGCACTTAATAGTTTAATTGATGTATCTTCAAGTGCAAAAAATGCCTTGGAATCCATGGCTTGGCATGATGTATAGTTTTTGAAGTGTGCTACATGACACATTTATGGAACATCTTGTAAGAGATCCTTTAAGAGGTGGTGAAAGATTTTTCATGGACATCATTCTCTATTGGAGTCTCAAAACTTCCTTGTTTGTAGTTGGATTTTTTAGACACTTCTAAAAGCTTTCATTCATCGATCAAGAGAGTTGTAAATTGATTAAGCTAAATTTGAGGAGTGTGAAGAATTGCCAAAAATTGGCAAATCTAGCTTGGCAATTGGCAAATCTAGCTTGATAAAAAACCATGTAGAATAGTAAAAATTGTGTACACAAGTGGGTCCCACACATGTGAGGCCATGATGCCACGTGGGAAACCCATCCTAATGTAGGTTAGGTCAAGTCAAGAGAGTTGGTCATGTCTATTTGGTGGTCATCCCTACTTTATAGGACCTACACCTAAGTTTAAGGTGAAAATTTGACCAACTAGCTACCTACCAAGCATAACTCTAGGAAATAGACTAGGGTTTCATTTTAGGTCAAGAAGAGTGAGTTAACTTCCTTATTAAATGCTGGAAATCCACCTAACTTCAAGAAGGAAGTCGAATTTGCTATGTATTCCCTCTCTCCATTGTGAAAAGATAGAAAATTTTTGGAGCTCATTGGCAATCTCAAGCTAGTTCACTATGTACATTGAGTTTTTGTGATCCAAATGAAACCAAATCAATTTCTACTTGTTTCTCAGGTTGAAGGCCGTACTACAGCCTGTAGTACACACATGTGGACTCGGATTTCAATGTTGATCAATGCTTTTGATTGTTAATGCTTGTTGTTTGTCAAATTGCCAATTTAGATCAATTTTTTTGTATCTAGTTTTTTGATAGATTGTTAAGTAAGCATCCAGTCACTCTTGTGGATCTTTTGTAGATCCATTTGTGGTCCTAAAGTACAGTACTTTCACATTTAGGAGAGCTGGAGGAAATAAATCCAACATTCCACACTTGTGAGCTGTCCTCTACACATGGGATGTGACACCTAACCAAATTATTTGGCTCATGCAATCAATAGATTGATACCATGTGTCATATATATCTAGAAAACTAGTTTTTGGCCTTTTTAGCCACTAGAACTTGAATTAAATCATATGTACAACATATATGATTATGGTACATGACAAGTACACTAATTTCACAGGTGGGAACAGGCTCCACACATGTGTGATTATCCCATATACAAGATTTTGGCTTTGTCCAAGAATGATTTTTGCATT
This sequence comes from Diphasiastrum complanatum, assembly GCA_029204225.1. Classification (NCBI taxonomy): domain Eukaryota; kingdom Viridiplantae; phylum Streptophyta; class Lycopodiopsida; order Lycopodiales; family Lycopodiaceae; genus Diphasiastrum; species Diphasiastrum complanatum. Next base: position 23,782,628 of record CM055104.1, on the reverse strand, counting down.
TTCACAGTTTCCGTAGATTAGTTCTAGAAAAACAATTGACAAACTTTCAGCATTGTAAAAATAGCTACCAAAATAGTTGGCAAAGGTTTCTCGCCAAAACAGAAGGCTCGTGAAGGTTGTATAGATTTGTGACGGTTGACAACTCTTGTCTAGCTTGATCTCTTGTTGCCCAAGTACTTTGATTTATGATTTTTTTGAAGGTAACCCTCGCTCGCGACCTAATTTTGGTGTTTTGAATCCATTTATCAAATTAACAGAGATTCATAATGACTCCTCGATGGTTCCAAAAATGACATAAAGTTGAACTCTTGCTTGACATAATAATTGATACTTCTGTTGCAAATTAATATTTTCCTAAGTCATTGTAGATAAATCTAATTGTGATAAATCATCTAGGAACTCAGCAAGAGTTGGTTTGACTATTTGAATAGGAATCCAACCTTGAGAGTGGTTTTTGACTCATGTTTTACTCAAAAAGCACTTTCTATCTGAAAACATTTTTTTTTTTCTCCAATCTGATGAATGTTTTGACTTTTGCTCATCATTTTTTTTCTCATTTTTTTATATTTTTACTATCTTTTTTCAAAAAAATCGAAATTAAGTGGTGAAAAACAACAAAACTGAAAAATTAAAAAAAAGTAAAACTAGCAGATTGAAATTCTAGGATGGAAGATTAGGCTACCAAAACTTTCATAATCGGATGCCATTTACTGGTGTATAGAATCTAGTTTCATCAAGATGTTCTAAAACCACTACTCAAGGAGCTTCTCAAGGAAATTGATAAGTGTACTTCATCTAAGGATGTTGGGATTCATTGAAGAAGCTTTATGAATCCAAGTCTACTTCTAAGTGTTGACTCTAAGAAGTCAAATCTTTTCTTGTTTGCAAAAGAATGAAAAAAATCAAGTATTTTTGTTTTGAGGATGAAAGCATTGAATGATTAGTTGGCTTGCATTGATGAAAGCATTAAGGAAGGAGAGCTTGTTCAAGTTATTTTTAATGGATTGTTGGATGCTCATGCTAACATTGTTCAAAGTATTGCTATTCAAAAAACTTTGCCAAGTTTGATGGGTCTCAAGAGATCTTGATCAATAAAGAACATAGGCTTCAAGCAAGAAGTGGATCCACATCGACACTTCAAGAGGAGGCTATATTCACAAAGGGAAAATTCAAAGGCAAAGTCAAAAGTAAGTGGTCTAAAGGGCAAAATCAAATGGATGCTTCTTCAAGTGGCAAAAAGAAGGATAGATCAAAGCTCAAGTGCTTCTATTGTGGCATCAAAGGACAATTTGCAAGTGAGTGCTACAAGAAGAAGAGAGATCAAGGAGACAGGCAAGGGAATCTTACTCTTGATAAGGATGGTTTGAATGGTTAAGATGCAAATGATGATGCTTTTGTAATGTTTTCATGTACACTTGCTAATGATGGAGATCTAGATCTTTGGTGGATTAATAATGGAGCAAGTTCACACATGACTTTTTACAAAGAGTACTTCACTTCTTTGTTGGTATAAGAGGGTGATCTACACGACCAATGATGGTGAGTGTGCAATCAAAGAGGTTGGCACAATTTCTATTTCTCTTTACAAATAGGATTGTTCATTTGGAAAATGTCTTGTTTATTTCATCTATTACCTAAAATTTGCTTAGTGTGAGTCAAATGTTAAGTAAAGGCCTCAAGGTTGAGTTTGATGGAGATGCTTGTATGATGAAAAGGAAGGATGTCTTAACTGGAAAAGGTAAAAGACAAGGGAAGTTGTTCAAACTAGAAGTTTGTGTTATTGCTAACCAAGTTGGATGTGTTCCAAGTGAGCAAATACCTCAACTAATGATGGAGATCTAGATCTTTGGTGGATTAATAATAGAGCAAGTTCACACATGACTTTTCACAAAGAGTACTTCACTTCTTTGTTGGCATAAAAGGATGGAACACCTCAACTTCGTCATTGGAGGTAATGGCTAGAAAGAAGGTTGTGATAGGTCTTCCAAGTTTCTTAAGTGACATCAATCATGTTTGTGAGTCTTGTGCTTTGTCTAAGTCACGTAGACTACCTTATAGTAGATCTACAAAGCCTTTTCAACTTGTACATTTGGATATTCATGAATTTACTACAATTAGCAATAGTGGAGCTAAGATGTATGTAACTTTCATTGATAATTTTAGTAGATTTTGTTGGATCTATCTACTAAAGAGCAAGGATGAAGTGTATGATGTCTTTATCAAGGTCAAGAATGCAAGGGAGAATCAATTTTTCACAATGATCAAGTGCGTAAGGAGTGACAATGGTGGTGAGTACATATCTACCAAGTTCAAAGCCTCTTGTGATGACCATGGGATCAAGAGGGAGTATGCAACATCAAGGACCTCACAACAAAATGAAGTGGTTGAAAGGAAAAATAGGACTTTATGTAAAAGTGCTAAAGCCATGAGGTTCAGTGTTAATCTTGACAAACCATTTTGGGATCAAGCTTTGTTGTGTGCCAATTTCTTGTGCAATAGGTGGTCGAGTGCTATTTTGGATGGAAGGACACTTTTGAGATGCTATTCAAGAGGAGGTCGAGTGTCAACTTTTTAAGAACTTTTTGATGCACATGCTATGTCAACATTACTCTTGATGATAGGACCAAGGAGAATCCATCTTCAAGAAGAAGTATTTTTGTTGGATATAGTGAGGTAAGTAAAGCCTACAAAGTTTACATTCCTTCTACAAACAAAGTGTTTGTTGGTAGAGATGTCATTTCTGATGAGGGGAACATTCCAAAAGTGTCTTCAAGCATGATTGATAAAGGTGTGGATGGATCTAACATTTTTTATGTTGATGTAAAGGATCATACTTTAGATGGTGATGATAATGGACCTTCATCAAGTCAAAAACCAAGGAGATATCAAGGAAAAAACATGTACCTTCAAGGCTCACATATGATAAAAAGGGTAAGCAAGTAGTTTTTGGAAATTATGTTTTTTTCCTAACCTCTTTTGATGAACCTACAAGTGTAGATGAAGCAAGGAAAGAAGAGTAGTGGATCCAAGCAATGGATATTGAGTATCAAGCTCTTATAAAGAACCCAAGAGCTACATTCCATCAACAAAGCCAAATCCTGTGTGTCTACTACAAAAGAGTTTTTATGGCCTTAAGCAAGCACCAAGGAGTTAGTATGCTAAGGTTAAAACACTTTTTTACTCTCTCAAGGCTTTGTTATGAGTGAGTACGATCATTCACTTAATTATAGGTTTGTTGGAAATGATGTTACCATCTTGCTAATCTATGTGGATGATATCATCTGAGTGGTGGAGACAGTCAAGATGTTGAAGATATCAAGAGTGCTCTTAAGAAGGAGTTTGAGGTGCATGATCTTGGTAACTTGCATTACATTTTGGGAATATAAGTCATTAGATCTTATGAATCTACATTCATTTGTTAAGAGAAGTATGCTAATTCTATTCTAAAAAGATTTCATATGGTAGATGCAAAAGCTAGTGATACACATATGGAGTTTGTGTAAAGCTAACTATAAGAGGTAGTGAAAGATCCTTCAAGGACATTACTCTCTATAGAAAGCTACTTGGTTCACTCATCTATCTAACCATTACTAGACCAAATCTAAGCTATTGTGTAGGAAGATTGAGTCAATTCATGCAAGATCCTTGTGGAGAGCATTGAAAGCTAGGAAACGAGTTTTGAGGTACATCATTGGAACTCGAGATTTTGGCATATTGTATGAGGAATCATCATTTAATATTTTTGGATTTTCAGATACAGACTATGCTAGAGATGTAATGGATAGTAAATCCATTAGTGTGTATTTTCATAGGTGATGAGATTTATCATGAATGTCGAAGAAACAAGCCACTATCTCATTGTCATCTAGTGAGGCCGAGTACAAAGCTCTTACACATTACACAAAGGAGATGGTATGAATCAAGAGGATGATTAAACACTTTTCAAAAGTGTGGAAAAGTTAGAAGTCGAGTTTGAGTATATTCAAATTTGAATGTTGGGTACTTTGAATCTAGATCCAAAAATAGTAGGGTTTGCATTATGGTGGGAAAGGCAAGTGGCCGAATAGGATTTGGATCTGTTACAAAATGATATAACTCATGGAGAAACATATCTTCTCTCTTCTCTATCTCATTTCATGCTTATACATAGTTCTCTTGGGTTCTACTATCCGTTGGTGCACTATACTTCTGCAAAAGTCTCATCTTTTGCCAAGAGAACCTTCGCTAGTTCTACCATAGTTATATCTGTGTCAGATTTGTAGTCTCCAATCAAATGAGAGAAAGTTAGTCTTTTCAAATTTTCTAGATGACCTTGAGTTGATTTGATGATGAACTTTGAGAAAATTCTATTTTAGAGTGTCGATTGCTTCATCAAGATTTTTTTTTCAAATTTAGATTCTGATTATTATCAAGTGATCAAGTTTTACAAATTAGATTAGAAGATATGATTTAATTGAAAAATCTAGATCCAATCTCATCTAAACATAATACCTTGCAAATCTTCCATTCTTATGAAGTAATTAAAGATGGCAGACTTAGATACAGAGCCTGACTTTTAAGGACATCAACCCCATCCTATCATCAAACAAACTCCTCCTTTAGAGTTGCCTAGGTATAATGGATTATCAAATCCAGTTAGATTCATCAATTTCATTAACAAATCTTGTGAAGTCTGTGGAGAAGTTAAGCCACAAAATAAACTTAACCTTTTTTCTATGTCCTTGACTAGCGCTACTAAAGATTGGTTTTGAAATCAATACTTGACTGAACGTTCTAATTGGAAAGTAGTAAAAGCTGGACTGATTATGAGATTTAAACTTAGAAAATTCTTGGAAAACCACTTCTTGTTGGAAGGTTGTCGTCAATACCACATTTTCTTGAATATAGAGAAATGCTAAATTTGGGTCACTCATGGAGTTGTTTGTAGACATGTAATTTCAATACATGGCATTGCTACAGATTATTCTAAAATCAAAGTTATTGTGAAACTACTTCCACTAGGAACAATCCGAGGAGTCTACATTTTCATAAGCCATGCAAACTATTTTTAAATATTCATGTTATTCTTTGTAGACCTAGCACGACCTATATATCAATTGACAATTATACCAATTTGGACAGTGGAGGCATTGGAAGCATTTGAAAAGTTGAATAAAGCCTTAGCTTATACACCGATACTACAAGCTCCTAATTGGATGATAGGATTTCATGTGCATACGAATGCTTCCAAATATACTATTGGATATGTGTTAGCTCATTCAGGTGAATATAAAGAAGAATTTTCTATCAGATTTGCTAGTCGACAACTTGAACATTTTTGTCCTCTGAGGACATTGTAGTAGTATTGGGAGGGGGGGTGATGTGGCTTGCGCTTCTGCGGCTTGTATGGTAGAGCTGATAGTAACAGAAGACAACATGGATGAATCGGAGGTGAGGACGAGTCGGGTGAAACTATCTCACTACGGACCTAACGACGATGACTCTATGACATACTACCTTGGTGGGATGATTTGTTGGTAAATTGCTAGGACGGATTTTGTTCAAAAAACCATACATCTTGTTTTTTAAGTATGACATAGCCAAGGACGAGAGAAGAGAACTAGCGTCAACTGCTTTTTGGTATTGGATTTGATATCAGTCATAAAGCTGGACAACCATAAAGCTAGACAGTCCTCTTATCAAATTCGAACTAGGATTCGACCAAATGATGGAGGATTTGTCAAGAAATCCCCTTCTTCTAGAGCTTTTCCATGACCAGAAAGTAATTCAGTAGCTTTGAGGGTGTCTGAATCATTGAGTTATGAATGGCTTCGAGATAGCCATCATTGGTGTAGTACTAGCTAATTCTAGTATCATCAAATGGCTTGATTACAAAAGTGGCTTGTTTACGAGATGGATTAGGCCTAGCACCAGAAAAGATACCTATCGCAGCAAGGGCGGCCTTCGTTGCCCACACCTTGTGCACTACTCCTTGGAAATTGATATAAAATTTGGCTTTAGTATCATCCCATGTGCCAAACGCCATGCTGATGAACTCCATATTGATTCTATTTGAAAAGGTGATGGCATGAATCCCCAATGCTTTGAGCAAAGACTCATCATCCATTTGACAACCTTACTAGTACTAGCCAAAGCCATGATGTCCGTTAGGTTGGAACATCATGTTGCATTAAGGATCTGGGTCAAACAAATGTATCATATTCAGGAGAGGACATGATTTCAGTAGTAAAGTAAGCAAGACAAAGGTTCAAAAGGCTTGGGAGCATATTAGAATACTGGTAGGAAGTTCTTTAAAAGTTTGGTTTTGGAAAAAATTGGCAAGAGCTTCGCTAGCACTAGTGAGAGTTGTCTTATTCGTACTAACTTTATAAGCTATTTGGAATGCCCACAATGCGGCATGTAACTTGTGTTCCTAATCCGAGTGGCTTGCCTCAACTGTTTTGGTCATAATGCTACAAAGAATTATGTTTAAAGATTCTGCTTGTCCATTACTTTAGATAATACAGAGTACTAAACTGATGAAGAACAAAAGATTTAATTGTTTCATTGACAAAATGAGTTCTTTGATTGCTATTGATTTCAATCAAACAGCCAAATCAATCAATAATGTTCTGATATAAAAAGTTGGCCGTAGACTTTGCATCGACAACCCGAACTACTATTGCTTCAACCCATTTGGTCATGTAGTCTATCGCTACGATAATATATCTAGCTTGAGTACCTCTTGTTGTAGGATGAATAGAACCAACATAATCGAGTTCTCATTTCTCAAATGGTACTTGTGCTCGAACTGGATATAAAGGCTCATAATTTTGTTTCGTAGAACGTCATGCACGTTGACAAACATCACAAAATTGAATATATTTTTCAGTATCTTTATGAAGTGTAGGCCACCAACATTCTGATTGTAAAATATTTTGAACAATGATATACGTTACAAAATGACTTCTCCCATTCGATCATGTGAAAGCATGATTAGATCAAGTACTTCATGTGGTAAAACACATTTTTTAAGAATATCGTTAGTTCCACGTCAATATAACTGACCAGCGATCAATTGATAGGATTGTGTCTTTACAATCAATCTTCGTTGTTGAACTTTAGACAATAATTCATTAGGTTGACCGGCCATAAGATATTCATCAATGTCTACTACCCATTCAGATAATGCATCAATATAAAATAATGTAGCATCTGGTAATGTATTAAGTTTTGTATTAATTGGAGTTATGTTTGTGTATTCTGAATACATGATCAGCAAACCATCCAAGAAGACTCAAGACATGGAGATGGAGAGCAAAGATGGAGCATCAAGTTTCAAAGGCAAGAGCAAGAAGGACAAGAAGAAGCTAGTGTGTTTCTTTTGTGAAAAAAAAGAACATTTTGCATCCGAGTGCTACAAGAAGAATAATGCCCAAGAGAAAGACAATCAAGACAATTTTGTGCTTGAGGAGGAGGAGGAAGAATACAATCTATCTTTGATGGTATCCTCACCACAATCATCTAATCAATACACTTGGTGGATTGATAGTGGGGCAAGCTTTCACATGACTCACCAAAAAGATTTCTTTTCTAATCTACTTTCTTACAATAGTTCTAAGAGATTTATCTTCATTGCAAATGATCAAGAATGTGAGATTGTAGGTGTTGGATCCATTCCTTTATGTCTAGGATCATCTAAAAAAGTAGATCTAGACAATGTTCTTTATGTACCTTCAATTACAAAGAACTTGTTGAGTGTAGGACAACTGATGAATAGTGGATTAGATGTACATTTCAAGCATGAAGCATGTTCTATCTTGAAAGATGAAAAATGTATTGCTAGTGGTTTCAAGCAAGGGAGGTTATTCAAATTGGATGCTAATGTGATGGTTGAAAATGTGAACATGGCAAGGGAGGAGCTCACTCAAGTGAAATTATGGCACAAAAGTTTAGACCATCCTAACTACAAAGCTATAGAGACCATGGTGACAAAGGAGCCAGCAAGTGGACTTCCCAAAACCATATCCAAGTGTAGCAAGCTTTGTGAAGCTTGTGGACTTTCCAAATCTCATAAGCTACCTTTCAAGAGATCTTTGACAAGATCTAACTCTCCTCTTGACCTTATACACTCGGATGTTCATTTTTTTTCACATGAATCAAATGGTGGAGCTCTTATGTATGTCACTTTTATTGATGATAGATCAAGATACTCTTGGATTTATCTCTTGTCTAAGAAAAGCATAGATGATGAAACCTTTCTACCTGTTGCAAAGCTTGTGACCATTAGATTAATCATATGTCTTGCTACTTCTTTCAAATGGGAGCTCTTCCAACTTGATGTGACAAATGCTTTCTTGAATGGATTTTTGGAAGAGGAAATCTACATGTGCCAACCCGAGGGCTTCATCAAAGATGGAGAAGAAGACAAGATGTGTTACTTGAAGAAGAGTCTGTACGGACTCAAGCAAGCACCAAGAGCATGGTACTCTTGGTTGCATTCCTATCTTATTTCCATTAGCTTTGTTGTAAGTTTATATGAACCATCATTGTACTACAAATGGAATGATGGGAAGATCATTATCTTAGTTTTCTATGTTGATGATATATGATCTAGATGGCATCAAAATGTAAAAGTTTCCTTGTCTAGTGAATTTAGGATGGTATATCTAGGACTTCTTAAAGTTATACTTAATATAGAAGTCACTAGAAGTAATGATTTTACTTTCATATGTCAATCTAAGTATGCTAGATCAATCTTAACAAAATTTGACATGATTGATTGTAAAGGAGTTAAAACTCCCATGGAAGTAAGTGTAAAAGTTTCTAAGGAAAGTGATGAAGCATCCTTTGAAGACATCACTACCTATAGAATGCTTATTGGTTCCTTGATATACTTAACCATCACTAGACCAGATCTTAGTTTTTGTGTTGGCAAATTGAGTCAATACATGCAAAGTCCATTAATATGTCATTGGAAAAAAGGTACATCTCGGCTACAAAAGACTTTGGCATAGTTTATGAAATGACTAATATTTGTTTAAGAGCATATTCGGACTCAAGTTTTGCAGGTGACAAGATGGATAGAAGATCCATAAGTGCATTTTCTATGTTTTTATGTGGAAGAGCTATATCTTGGCTTTCCAAAAAGCAAGATACCATCTCTCTTTCATCAACAAAATCCGAGTATAAAGCTTTGACAACAAAAAAAAAAGGATGAAGACATTCCATGCATATATTGTGATAATCAAGCAGCTCAACAACTTTCAAACAATACAATCTTCCATGCTTGAAAAAAGCACATTGAGATTTCACATCATTTCGTGAGGGAGAAAGTGCAAGCAAAGGAGTTGGCTCTTGGGGTTATAGATAGATCTATGCTAGATTACCAAGCTAGATTTTTGAGTGTGAAAATGCAAAATCCATGCTTGGACACAGCCAAAATCTTGTATATAGGATAATAACACTAGTATTATTGTGCATATGCCTATAATGCCCGTTGAAAAAATGTGGCGATAATAAATATTGACAATGAAAATGTTGGCATGACATGTACGTCAATTTGTGGACTATCCTGAAGTGCTATAGAGGCTGACTGCTCGTATCCTTTGATTATTCCTCAGGCCGTTGATAATTACTGGGAGGCCTTCGTTCTAAAATCATCAAATCTTTTTTAAAATTCCTCCGAGGTAGATTTGTAATGATTTGCCTTTAGGATCAAATAGTTCATCTCATTCTGAGATATCGGCCTGTTTGCAACTAGTGTGTGAAACATGTTCTCTTTTGTGGCCACGGTACCTAACTCTGTCAAAATTCATTCGTTCTCAAACCAAACAAGATCCAAATTCTCCCGAAGCAAGGGAATTTATTTTTTGGCCTTGATGACAACTTCATCGAATTTATCTTGGGCCTTCCATAAAGCTTCTTGCAACTTGCCCACATGTTCTTGTAGAGGAACGGCTTTCAGTTCCTCCGTCAACCTTTCTTTGTGATGTTTTCTACTTGGAATTCTTGATTTAGCTGGATTAGCTTCTAACTTATCAATGTATTCTCGCTACTTGGTTTTGAAATCTGCTTCTCCAAAGAATTTTTTTTCTTTATCATTTTTTGGATCATTTGTCCCAGGTCTGAATGAATTTCTAGGATGTCACAAGAATCAAGGGTAACTACTGGTCGGTAATGCTTGTTGTACTTGAGGACTGGGAGGCTGAAGCTACTGGGTATCCTCTTCTTTGAATACATCTTCTCCTTAATATCCCTCTGGTACTGTGGCGTCAAAGACCTTTGCAAATCATGCACCAACAAGGATCTTTAATATGTATGGAGCTTGATAGACAACTGGTGAAGTTGCTGACCTACCTTGTGGTGTGTCTGCTTGCAATTCCATAGATGTATCAAAGAACTGATCGAATCCTCCTTCGAGATATTTGGAAATGAAGGAGCTGGACTTTGGGGGAGGATGAATGTCATTTCAACATAAAGGGGGTTGGAGTCATCGATCATATAAGTAAACTATCCCACCACAGAACGTGACGTGTTGACTATGATTTTTTTGGTTAAAAAGTTTCAACATTATTTAACGGTGACACATTTTGTATTTTATATGGATCATCATCTTTTGCTTAATTTACTGAACAAGACATGCAATATGAGACCATTGCAAGATGGTTACTTATAACATCTAAGCTTGATTTTTGAGTAGTGGTTCGGAAGGACAAACATTACTTCTTGCCTTTCAAGGAAAAGTAGCTTTTGCATAACCATCATTCAAAGATAAGGAACTCATCCTACTTTTGATATGAAGCATTCTGCTCTCCTCACTTACAAGCACACTTTGAAATTTTTCAATACTAGGAAGTGAATTTTGAATAGCAAAGGTTTGAACAAGATTGGAATAATCATCTCCTAATCCATTCAAAATGATTTGAACTAATGTTTCATCTTTGATTTTATCATCTATAGAAGACAACTCTTTATTCAAAGATCTGATCCTAAAGACATAATTTTGGGCACTTTCACTACTTCTTTTCATGCTTTGAAGGATTTGATTCCTAAGCATGAGTATCCTTGAAGTATTCTTGGATCCATATTCATGATTTTAATGAATCCCATGCCTCTTTGGATGTGGTACAAGATGAGATTTTTCCTTCAAAAGTTCATTACTTACATTCATTTTTATGCAATGTAATGCAACTCTACATCTCTTTTTGTACTTTACCAATTCAACTCCTCCTTGAGGTTCTACTTCCACCTCAAGTACTATGTCATGAAGATTATGAAGTACAAGCAAAGACTCCATTCGAACTATCCAAGTAGCATATTTAGTGGATGTGAACCTTTCACTAGCTTCAAGCAAAAACCACCCATTGATGCTATTTTTGAATGTGAAAAAGCACTAGAAACTCTTATGGTTTCTCTAAGAGATCTGAACCTATAGTCTTCTAGCAATTAGAAAGCTTATAGACACAATCCTGTCACTCATGAACCAATCTAGAATGATGGAAATTTGATTCTAGTCTATGATTTTTAGCAATATCTCTCTTCAACTTCAACATGCACTCAAAAAATCAGAGGAAATCATTTAATGCTCCTAACTCAATCTTCAATTTTAATTTTTTGTCTGATCTAATCCAAGAACTAATCAATGGATTAGATTTTCTATTGAAAATGTTTGATTTTGCACTAAAAATCTCTCTAATTGGGTGTGTGAGGCAAATTGTACAAATTTTTAAATTTTCTTAGCCAAAACCGGAGCTGTACGGCCTCACACGTGTGAAAAGTGTTCCTACAACCCACAACAAGTTCTAGTCCAAAAATTTTGAGAAGACCTATCAAATCCAACTCGTTACACAAAAATAAGCTAGTTTTCAAGAACTTGCTAATTTTGGCTTTGATTTAGATTAACCTATCAATTTCAATAAAACCTCATGTACATAGCTTTGATACCATGTGGGAAAAGTACCAAATGGACCAAGAGTGGATCCTAATCTGATCCTCAAGAGGGATTGCATGTTAGATTTAATTGATCTATCAATCTACAGAAGATTAAGATCAATCTAGATCAATTCTAGACATAAAAACTAACAAGAACAATCATTAATGAAAGTGGTTTCACACGTGTGAAACCCAGTCAGCGTACGGACTGCGACCTAAAAACAAAGTACACTATGATAGAACTTTAAAACAATCAAAACAAATGTAGACAAATAGAGAGAATTACACAAAATTGCTTCCAAAATCAAGATTGATGTTTCATATTGATTGTGGCCAAATATGCCTCTATATATACACTTCTTGGAGCTCGAGGTACTGATCATGCATCAGATCTCATAGGTGTGAGGATGATTTGTCATCATCATGCAAATTTGACACTTGGATCAAACTTTCTATTTTGAGCATTTTTGGTCCAATTTCCTACTATATGGAAATCTTCATGACAAACTTCTAGAAGCAAAAACTTGCCTACTTCAGTTTTTACCATGTTGGATTTATTCTCTCTAGCTCTCCTAAATTCCATTTTAATCTGCCTCCATTCATTCTGCATATTTACTAACGTTGTCACGCAGTCTGCATATTTACATGCAAATTCACACAGACGAAGAAAAGGTGAAAGAATCACGACACTATGTTTTTACACAGTTAAAGGTGACAGGCGAAAAGGGGACACTATCTTACAGAATGCCAAAAGTGCCCTAAAAGTTAAGGCACCCTGTAAATCTTATCCTAAGGCCATTTGTAAGAGTGACGCACTTTTCACATCATCACCAATGTTCACTTCAGCATTGGCTGACGTCGCACCCTTTTTCACGCTCACCCCATTCAGTTGCACTAACGCATTGGACAACGATTGCAGCCACCCACGATCTCCTACATACAACACATTCACTTTGTACTTTCACATCTGCACACCTATAATATTATGTAACATATATATACTAGACACCATTTGTGTAATAAATGATGAAGAGAGCAGAAGAAGATGACATAAATGAAGTAGATGCCTTGAGAATTGATTTTTCACTTTGTCAGAATTAAGGTTTAATTCCTTTTTACTAATTGAAATAAGCTTTGTAGGACACACGGTTTCGTCTGCTACTGTATTGTGCTCTACCGCATTATTGACATGTATACATTATATACTTAATCTAATACAGTGCATTATTTTGCGTTCAGATCTATGTTAATATTGCTATGCTTAGCATTCATTCTGTCTGATCTTTCTAGTTGTTCTTACTGGTAATAGACGATTAACATTTAGTCTTGTATTTTGTGAATCATTCACGACTAATTATCAGTCGAGCACAGTCTAGCTCTTCACAAATCATTCGCGACATATAATTTGTCTTGTTATTCGTGACAAATTATTCTTTTGGCGCTTCATCTATTAAGGTTTGGTTGCGTAATCTAGAATGACCGTGATTTCTATCACTAAAGTTCTGTCATTCTGATAGGCGTAGTAGTTGGAATTCTGTTAGAATCTAGTGCAGTATGCAGATCACATCACACAATCACCATAGCCACTCCTCACAAGCTCTCATAGATGGCACAACAAAAGCTATTAGATTGCAAAGAAACACTGTACATATGGAGTATTTACAAACTGCATGAAAAGATAGGTGTTCTAAAATTGGTTTACCACCTGTCAAACTAAGGTCGGGCCTAATATGGCCAAATTTGATCGACAAATTTGGGACATGCCCCCAAGTATAGCCAGTACTGTAATAACTCTGTACAGGCTAATTCTTCTTATGTGTGGCTACCCGGCTAACCCAAGAAGCCGTCTACGAGATCAGTGTCTGATTAATATATCCTAACGGGTCACGTCCCGAACACAACCATATATAGTAAACCAAATAAACTGTACACTAATTACATCATCACATTTAGAGATTATACTAATGAATCAGATCACAAGCTAATTTCTAACTCTCTCCCTTTAGCTCAAATGTGATAAAAGTGAAAAACAATATATTGCAGCAGCGTCTGGAGTGTCCAAAAGATATTATGCATATCATAGCTACCATATACTTGACTCACACTCAAGCACACCAACAAACCACCAGGTTTGACTCACAAAGTATCATGCAACCACAATGCTCATACAAAGAGTCTACCATACTCTCGACCAATTGACTCGTCCCCAATCCAACTTGACCACAAGTGGACCACATGAGCGACGTGGCTCAAACTGAGGAAATCCCACTGCCACCACCATGAGACTTACATCCTCCATCTAGCTAGGCTGACATCCTATCAGACACTTACAAGCACAAACCTGTAAAGTTGACATAAATGAACAAATGAAGCTCAACCTGAGGAAATCTTACTGCCACCATAAGATTGCACCCTCATCAGATAGACAGCTAGTAGACAATGACAAGTGGTCAATGAGCATAAAATGACTACTTTGTTTTACTATAGCAAATGCACAACCACATAAAACTCCGACTCAGATCTAGACTCTCGTGACAAGGTGACATGCAAGCCCACATACACTCATGCAAACCAACATGAATGATAAAGCATCAAATACATGACCAAGGCCTACCCATAAGTGGTATCTTGTCGTACCAACATCTGTGCCACCTGTAGATCTGTTGCTACACCACTGGTCTCCAAATCAGGTCTCCAACCATGATGCTCTCATGTCCAAGCATATCCAACTGTCCAATAAGTCCTGAAAGTTGATCCCCATCCATTCCCCATGCTCCAAGCACAAGAGTCTACCAAGGACTCAATGAATAATGTACACAAACCTCACCATAGGCTTTACCTAAGTAGCTCGCCCACCTCCCAGAGATACTGATGATGATCTGTCTGTCCTACATCCCATGTAGGTTCAACTTTCCATGCTTGACGTTGCCAGCTCTGATTTGACCAGTCTATAGGCCTCCCACCAAGGAGCCTATCTCCCAACACATCCATCATAGCGTCCAAGCCAAAGCAAATGCAAACTAGATCCACTATCGTGATGAATAACTCACCCACGATCCATAGCATATCAGGTAGAATAGCTCCAGAACCCTGTACCCTGTACCATCTGACCACCAAATATCCATTATCCACTGATAGCTCTCCAAGAATCTGTCCACCTGTAGTGCAACTAGACTCCAACTGGATCTAACCAAATAACTACATCCTGCTTACCAAATAATGATGGATAGAAATAACATGTGACGCCAACCTAGAGACTATTGTGTATATAAGCATGCAGCTCACCTGATTACTCGCCAAAGTATCAACTGTCACTCCCTGAGCAACCATCTCTATCCCTGCTGGCTCACAACCATGGACATGCTGGATCTACATCACCCTGTAATGCTCTCCATGCCCTCGGGATATGTACCACACCGGGTACACTCCATGCCACCTACCTCCAAGTAGGCATGAGCCGTTCCTAGGTCATTACACGATGCACCAACTGAAGAACATCGTTCATACATCAAATGACATATCATACCTGAGCAACTGTAGCATCTCCCTGAGTGTCACTCCAATGGATTTGTCATCCACATACTATGCTCACCTGATGTCTTCGATCCTGGTCACCATCCTGCTAGACAAGTCGAACTCCAAAGCATCACGTGCTCCACCTGGCTCCTAGCATCTGCTCACTCTCCTTGGCTATGTGCACCCGACACCATGCCAACGCAAGCATATCCTTGAGTCGCCGCTCACGAGATCCCGAGACTACTGTCTCCCTGATTGTACTGAGGTATATGACTCTGAGTGACTCCCTCTAGGCTTATCCATGATCTCATCACCTGAGAACCTGCACCATGGAAATTCCAACACTTGTGCCAAGCCTAGACTCCTGCAAATATAGCCAAATGCATGAAAGCTATAGATATCTTATCCATGCCTGTGATGGTAGATGTCTTCCCATCGATGCCAATGTCCAAAATTGGCCCCTTGCTGTAATGCCAACCTGGACTCCCAAATGAACACACCATGAAGTCCTCGCCATCAGTGTCCCCTACAGTAGATCGCTAGCAAAACACCCATCATAGTGTTTGCCCTTCGATCACACCCGGTGCGATCTCCGTCAGCTCTCCAACGTAGAGCTGGCTCTCAAAGTTTCACGCTTTGTCCATTTGCGTTTGCAGTATTTTGATTCCATCATGAATCTCACTTGTACGTCATGTCCATGCCAATGACTCAAGTCCAATATGAAATAGTTGCCCCTTAATGATCATCCCATGTCATCCTGCAGTGCTATCCCTACCAGGTATCCCAATGTCATCACAAAAATCTGAGCATTCCCTGTAGTGCCCATGCTGTATTCCTCCAAGCTAGCTCTAAGTTGCTTCTGTGAATGGTTCCAAACCACTCCTTGAGAATACACTGAGGTGTGAACTCCAAAGCCACCATCAAGTCCCTCACATAATTGTGCATGCCAATATCCCTCTAAGTGAACCTGTGAGATCTTCCATGGCCTAAACCAACTGATCTACACCTTGTCATAACTGAAATCTGCATCCTTGATGCAATACTGATATGGCAAATTGACTTGACTTACCCAAACTGGCAGTTGAAGTGTATCTCCTCGATGACAAACCTGATACACTGCTCTACAACTACAATGGCTTGATCAAAATTGACTTACAGACTGCAAAACCACAAAATCATCACACTCACCACTCGCCAAGAGCTTTCAAAGTGTGATTATTGACCTGTTCTTCATCCTCTGCGTGTCCCACACACAGCTCGTCCGATGCAAGTCCGCTATCTTGCCCAATGGCTTTCAACTGGCACCACCTTGCACTTCCATCACCTGTGACCGCCAAAATGTGTGTACCACCGAACTAGCCCATATTTCCCTCCGAACGAGAAATTTCCAAGCTATAGATGCGTGTGTCAATGCAGCTATTACTTGACTCGACAATGCCACTGCCGATCATACATGTGAGAGTGTTCCCCCAAAACGCCACTTGAAGCTGGTTGGTTCGAACCCCACAAGTTGAACCTGATCACAAGAATTTCTCACCTGTAACTGGCATACCATGCCTACCTCTCACTTGTGAGTGCTTGCCCTCTCAAAATTGTCGCCAATGATGAGTAGTCACGCCGCCAAACTGCACTTCCGTCGCCAATACTAGTTTTTTCCACACAATTCCGCTACCATTCGCCCCCACACTGTATTTACCGCCTCCAACCACCTTGTTACCCTGTTAGGAGTAAGTAATAATGATTTCAAAGCGATAATGCCTCATTGTACCGCCCTGTAGCAGGTTTCACCAGCCAAAAATTGTCCCAAATTTGGCCCTACGGTACCCAAATGGCGAATGTAGCCCATCACTAGGTCACCCACACTCTGCTTAATAGAATGGTGATGCAAACACCCCAAAACACCTTTCTCCCTACTCTGTGACGTTGCTCTGTTCGCTGGCTGTGAGCAGCCAGTTTCAGAGGTCATTTTGGCCCAAGGATGGCCAAAAAAGGTGCCCTCTAGCTATAGTTAGCCCCAAAACTATTTTCCTCGCAAAAATGAACTGGATTTTCATTTTGAAAATTTTTAATGAAGAAAGAGCATTTTTAGTCCTTCGAGTCCCTTTCAGCATTTCAAACTGAAAATTTTTAATGAAGAAGAGCTATTTTCTCTCCTTCAGGGCACTTCGGGCCTTTTCAAGCACATCTCTGTTAGGATCTAGTGCAGTATGCAGATCACGTCACACAATCAACATAGCCACTCCTTACAAGCTCTCATAGATGGCACAGCAAAAGTTATTAGTTTACAAAGAAATACTGTACATATAAAGTATTCACAAACTGCATGAAAAGACAGGTGTCCTAAAATTGGCTTACCACCTGTCAAACTAAGGTCGGGTCCAATATGGCCAAATTTGACTGACAAATTTGGGACATGCCCCCAAGTATAGCAAGTACTGTAAATAACTCTGTACAGGCTAATTCTTCCTATGTGTGGCTACCCGGCTAACCCAAGTAGCCGTCTACAGGATCAATGCCCGATCAATATATCCTAACGGGTCACGTCCCGAACACAACCATATATAGTAAACCAAATAAACTGTACACTAATTACATCATCACATTTAGAGCTTATACTAATGAATCAGATCGCAAGCTGATTTCTAACTATAGTCTTGCTTACGGAGAGAGTCGTATAGTTCATTCTGCTGTGCATGAACATTTTCTGTTCGAGTTCGTTTCTTGTTCGAGTTCGTTTATCGTTCGTGTTCATCATTTATTCTCCCCCTCTCTCCAACATGGTATCAGAGTTATTTTCATAGCTTGATAAGCTTCCACTATACAAGACTCTACTAGTCGATAGAGTAATTGTTTTCTTGATATGTATATCAGATTTTCATACTTAAGTCATTGATAGTTTTTCCTATCACTTAGACTAATTCTTGAACATGGATACCCAAGGGAAAGCCAGTCCTATCATGGACAAGCTTGATGGAGCTAATTACCATCTATGGAAATTTAAGATGAAAACTGTACTAATGGCAAAAGAATTATAAGACGTTGTTACAGGTGCAAAAGGAAAACCCGAAGCGAACGACACGACAATCGCCAAATGGAACCTGAAGGATGGAAAAGCTTTCTCGCTAATCATCCTCAACATCACGGATACCCAGATCAACCATGTTTCCAAGGCTCAGACATCGAAAGAAGTCTGGGACATCTTGAGCATATTGTACAAAGTGTGAGATATAGCTTCTAAGCTACATCTCAAGAAGGCTGCTAAGACAAATGGCCGCTGTCGGATCTGTCATAGACGCTCAAGACGCAATGATGCAACTGCTTACAAGCTTGCCAAGTTCTTACGACAGTTGGGTGATGATCATCATGACACATTCAGAATTGACTCTTTCGAGAGTCATTACTATGTTGTTGCAGGAAGACACACGAAGGAATGAAGCCTCGAGTTCCTCAACTGATTCTCACGCCTTGTATACCAACAACGGCACAACAAAACAGAAGAAGAACAAAGGCCCGAAGCCTTTGAAGCCAGACCAGAAACCAGCTTAGCACAAGGAACAGTCGAATCCGCAGACAAAGAAGAAATTGTTCTACAGATACTGCAAACGAAACAACCACGAACTACAAAACTGCTGCATACTTCAAGCAAAAAACAACAACAAAGGACAGTCGAATCAAGTGGCGAATGCAACTACAGAAGCTCCACAGCCTATTCAAGAAACGGATCATGATGCCTTCATGACCAACCATAAAGGAGCATCTGGCGACAGTTCTTCGTTCCTGGATTCCGGAGCCACTCAGTCCATGACTAGGCTAATTGGCTATTTTGAGTCCTATACATTTTACAGTACCCAGAAATTCGTTCACCTTGGCGACAATAGCACACAAGCTATTAAAGGTAAAGTCACTATAAGCTTATGCTTACTCACCAATGGATCCAGGCCTGCATTTGTCGAATGACCAATGTCCCCAGACCAAGCAGGAAGAGGAGCAGATGAGAGAGTATCTGTATCGATCGATACTCGGATCTCTCATATACGCAATGGTCTATACAAGACCAGATATCTCTTTTGTTGTCAGCTCACTCAGCCAATACATGGCTATTCTTGAAATTACCCATTGGAAGGCTCTTATTCGAGTCATGAGATATATTCGAGCTTGGCATGAACCAGTGCATCTGCTATGGAGATGTCAGCAACGACAATCTTCATCAGCTCAGTGGCTATTCTGATGCAAGCCATATGAAAGCTGAAGGATGAAAAAGCTTTCGCGTTGATCATCCTCAACATTACGGATACCCAGATCGGCCATGTATTCAAGGCTCAGACATCGAAGAAAGTCTGGGACATCTTGAGCACACTATACGAAGTGTGAGATATAGATTCTAAGCTACATCTCAAGAAGAAATTCTACTCCCTCAAGATGACGAATGGTGACTCTCTGCAGAATCACATTAATCAATTCAAGAACCTGCTAAGACAAATGGCCGCTGTCGGATCTGTCATAGATGCTCAAGACGCAATGATGCAACTGCTTACAAGCTTGCCAAGTTCTTACGACAGTTGGGTGATGATCATCACGACACATTCAGCAGGAAGAGGAGCAGATGAGAGAGTATCTGTATCGATCGATACTCGGATCTCTCATATACGCAATGGTCTATACAAGACCAGATATCTCTTTTGTTGTCAACTCACTCAGCCAATACATGACTAATCTTGAAATTACCCATTGGAAGGCTCTTATTCGAGTCATGAGATATATTCGAGCTTGGCATGAACCAGTGCATTTGCTATGGAGATGTCAGCAACGACAATCTTCATCAGCTCAGTGGCTATTCTGATGCAAGCTGGGGAGGAGATGCAAACAGTCGTAAGTCCACATCTTTACATTCTTCTTCAACGGCGGTCTTATTTTGTGGAGCAGTCGTAAGCAAACGTCTATCGCACTTTCCTCTACTGAAGCAGAATACATTGATGCTTCTCAATCTATAATGAAACATTGTGATTGAGAAATTTGCTGTCAAAAATCAATTTGTATCAGTACAGC
Source organism: Diphasiastrum complanatum (assembly GCA_029204225.1). NCBI lineage: Eukaryota > Viridiplantae > Streptophyta > Lycopodiopsida > Lycopodiales > Lycopodiaceae > Diphasiastrum > Diphasiastrum complanatum. The sequence goes on along the minus strand of CM055104.1, from coordinate 23,762,153 downwards.
CCTACAATTTTATTTTGTGATAATCAAAGTGCTATTGCCTTATCGGCCATCCCTAAATTTCATTCTAGGAGTAAGCACATTGAGATCAGATATCACTACATCAGGGGCAAGGTTCTCGAAAGAGAGGTAAGCTTAACGTACTGCAGAACGCAGGACATGGTTGCAGACATCTTCACAAAAACACTTAGTGTTAATGCACACAACAGATTTTGTGCATTGCTCAGTCTGAAGATCAAGGCATTCATGGATCCAAATTAAGGGGGGTGTTGAAGAGAGAGTGGGAGAATAAATGACGGACACGAACGAGAAACGAACTCGAACAGAAAATGTCTGTGCGCAACGGAATGAACTATACGACTCTCTCCGTAAGCATGATTATGCCAATCAGAATGACAGAACTTTAGTGATAGAAATCACGGTCATTCTAGATTACACAGCCAAACTTTAATAGATGAATCGCCAGAAGAATAATTTGTCGCGAATAACAAGACAAATTATACGTCGCGAACGATTTACGAAGAGCTAGACTGTGCTCAACTGATAATTAGTCGCGAATGATTCGCGAAAGACAAGACTAAATGTAAATCGTCTATTACTAGTAAGAACAACTAGAAAGATCAGACAGAATGAATGCTAAGCATAACAATATTAACATAGATCTGAATGCAGAACAATGAACTGTATCAGATTAAGTATATCATGTATACATGTCACTAATGCGGTAGAGCACAATACAGTAGCGAACGGAACCGCATGTCCTACAAAGCTTATTTCAATCTGTAAAAAGGAAGTAAACCTTAATTCTGACCAAGTGAAGAATCAATGCTCAGGGCATCTACCTCGTTTATGTCGTCTTCTTGTGCTCTCTTCATCATCTATTACATGAATGGTGTCCAGTAAATATATGCTACATAATATTACAAGTATGCAGATGTGAAAGTACAAAGCGGATGTGCTGTCTGTAAAAGATTGTGGGTGGCTGCAATCGTTGTCCAATGCGTTAGCGCAACTGCATGGGGTGAGCGTGAAAAGGGTGCGACGTCAGCCAGGCATTCTGTAAGATAGTGTCCCCTTTTTGCCTGTCACCTTAAATTGTGTAGAAACACAGTGTCGCGATTCTTTCACTTTTCTTCGTATGTGCGAATTTGCACGTAAATATGCAGACAGCGTGACAACGTTAGTAAATATGCAGCACGAATGGAGGCAGATTAAAATGGGATTTAGAAGAGCTAGAGGGAATAAATCCAACATTCCACACTTGTGAGTTGTCCTCTACACATGGGATGTGACACCTAACCAAAATATTTGGCTCATGCAATCAATAGATTGATGCCATGTGTCATATATCTAGAAAACTAGTTTTTGGTCTTTTTAGTCACTAGAACTTGAATTAATTCATATGTAGAGCATATATGATTATTGTACATGACAAGTACACTAATTTCACACGTGGGAACAGGCTCCACACATGTGTGATTATCCTATATACAAGATTTTGGCTTTGTCCAAGCATGATTTTTGCATTTTCACAGTTTTTATAGGTTAGTTTTAGAAAAAAAAATTGACAAACTTTTTTAGCACTGTTAAAATAGCTACCAAAAAAATTGGCAAAGGTTTTTCGCCAAAAGAGAAGACTCGTGAAGGTTGTATAGATTTGTGACGGTTGACAACTCTTGCCTAGCTTGATCTCTTCTTGCCCAAGTACTTCGATTTATGATTTTTTTGAAGGTAACCCTCGCTCGCGACCTAATTTTGGTGTTTTGAATCCATTCGTCAAATTAACAGAGATTCATAATGACTCCTAGATGCTTCCAAAAATGACATAAAGTTGAACTCTCGCCTGACTTTTGTTGCAAATTAACATTTTCCTAAGTCATTGTAGATAAATCTAGTTGTGATAAATCATCTAGGAATTCAGCAAGAGTTGGTTTGACTATCTGAATAAAAATCCAACCTTGGGAGTGATTTTTGACTCATTTTTTACTCAAAAAGTACTTTATATTTGAAAATATTTCTCTTTTTTTTTTCATAAAATATTCTCTTTTTTTTCTCCAATCTGATAAATGTTTTGACTTTTGCTCATCATTTTTTGTTCTCATTTTTTTATATTTTTACCATCTTTTTTAAAAAAAAACCGAAATTAAGTAGCGAAAAACAACAAAACTAAAAAATCAAAAGAAAGTAAAAATAGCATATTGAAATTCTAGGATGGGAGATTAGGCTACCAAAACTTTAATAATTGGATGCCATTTACTGGTGTATAGAATCTAGTTTCATCAAGATGTTCTAAAACCACTACTCTGTAGAATAAAATTACTTTAACGCATTATGACCCTTCACTTATAAATTCTAGTTTACACTTGATCAGCTTGGTATTGTACATCAAGGCTAGATCTGCCTCTTCATAATCCTTCTTATGCAATTGAAAATTATGCCACACTTTTAACTTCTAGTTTATGCTTGATCAGCTTGGTTTTGTACATCAAGGCCAGATTTTCCTAGTGTGTGAACTGCCATCAATCTAGTTTTACAAATCTTATGCAACGTTTCATGACGAAGTTGCAAAGATTTTGTCTCATCCAGACATTCAGTAGCTATGATTCGCAAAGATGGTGCTAAAAATTTAATTGGCATAAAAAAATATTGACCATAAACGACATGAAAAGGCCTCTGATTCGTGCTAACTTTATAAGCTATTCAGAATGCCCATAATGCAACATGCAACTTGTGTTTCCCATTTGATTGCCTTGCCTCAACAATTTTTGTCAAAATACTACATAGAATCTTATTAGAAGACTTTGATTGTCCATTGTCCCTCACATAGTATGGTGTACTAAACCGATGGATCACAAAAACTTATTTCCACAGACATCTGATTGTCTTATTGATGAAATAAGATTCTCTATCACTCACGATCTCTGTAGAACATCCAAATTGGACAATGATGGTTGACCGTGCATCAAATGCTCCACAATATCAATTGTCCAGTCAGGTACAGCTTCAGATAAAATAATGCGGCATCATGTAGCTCATCATCCACTTCAGTATTAATTGGTATTGACTATATCTTGGACACATTGGACCTTTTTAACCACAACACGAAAATCAAACCCTAATAATAAAAGTAACCATCTTGCAATATGTCCAATATTGCATGTCTTGTTCACTAAATACAATAAGGGTTGATGATTTGTATAAAATACAAAATGTGTCACCATCAAATAGTGATGATATTTCTTAACCGAAAAAATCATTCCTAAAGTTCACTTTTGTTGTGGAGTAGTTCACTTCAGCATCATCCTTCATAGGGTATCAGAGCTTGTGTTTCAGGTTATGAAGGAGGAAATCATATCTATCAATGATTTGGTGAAGATATCAAGGCTAGAGCATGCTAGAGAGGATTCTACACCAAAATCGAGTTTTTTGCTTTTGTAGATTGGATCTTTTTAGATCAAAACTCTACATAGGTTCACAAACTTGATCAATTCTGATTTTTGGATCATTGGATCAGTCTAAGTGCTGGCTAATAGATTGCATATCAAATTTTCAGCATTTGCATGTAGATTTGAAATAATCAATTTTTTGTGATTTTGTCAAAACCCTACTTTGATTGGATCTCTAGATAGTGAGGTAGTTGTACTTCATTTGAGTGTGTTTCAATCTTAGGAAGTGGCAAAAGTCATTAGATTGAGGATAAATCATAGGTTGATCAAGATTTCATGATTCTATGTGTTGATTTGCTTGGTATAAGTGCTAGAAGAGAATTTTTTAGATAGTTTCAAATATTTGTGATTTCTTTTGAAAACATTTGTTGTTATTCAAAGGAGTGCTTTTTGCATTGAAACAGGTTGAAAAAGAAGCAAGTCATTGCTATATGGAAACATCAAATGAAGTCATGCTAGAAACCAATGATAGACTTATCTCAAGTAAGTATTCATTGTGGAAAGTGGGGATGGAATCACTTCTTGAGATGAATGATGTTTTGGATATTGTTGTAGGTTTGGAGGAGAGACCAGCAACACAAAAAGATTAAATGAGGTATGTTAAGAAGGCCAAAAGGGCTCTACACATTATCAAGATGAATGTTACCAATGAGATTCTCAAGGAAATTGATAAGTGTATTTTATCTAAGGATGTTGAGATTCATTGAAGAAGCTTTATGAATCCAAATCTACTTCTAAGTGTTGACTCTAAGAAGGCAAATGTTTTCTTGTTTGCAAAAAAATGAAGAAAGTCAAGTACTTTTGTTTTGAGGATGAAAGTATTGAATAATCAGTTGGCTTGCATTGATGAAAACATTAAGGAAGGAGAGCTTGTCCAAATTATTTTTAATGGATTGTTGGATGCTCATTGTTCAAAGTATTGCTATTCAAAAGACTTTGCCAAGTTTGATGGGTCTTCAAGAGATCTTGATCAATGAAGAATATAGGCTTCAAGCAAGAGGTAGATTTACATCGACACTTCAAGAGGAGGCTAGGGCAAAATCAAAAGTAAGTGGTCTAAAGAGCAAAATCAAGCGGATGCTTCTTCAAGTGGGAAAAAGAATGATAGATGAAAGTTCAAGTGCTTCTATTGTGGCATCAAAGGACACTTTGCAAGTGAGTGCTACAAGAAGAAGAGAGATCAAGGAGACAGGATGGTTTGAATGTTTAAGATGCAAATGATGATGCTTTTGTAATGTTTTCATGTAAGCTTACTAATGATGGAGATCTAGATCCTTGGTGTATTGATAGTGGAGCAAGTTCACACATGACTTTTCACAAAGAGTACTTCACTTCTTTGTTGGCATAAGAGGGTGATCTACACGACCAATGATGGTGAGTGTGCAATCAAAGATATTGGCACAATTTCTATTTCTCTTTACAAATAGGATTGTTCATTTGGAAAATGTCTTGTTTATTCGATCTATTACCAAAAATTTGCTTAGTGTGAGTCAAATGCTAAGTAAAGGCCTTAAGGTTGAGTTTGATGGAGATGCTTGTATGATCAAAAGGAAAGATGTCTTGATTGGAAAAGGTAAAAGACAAGGGAAGTTGTTCAAACTAGATGTTTGTGTTTTTGCTAACCAAGTTGGATGTGTTGCAAGAGAGCAAATACCTATTCAAGAGGCTTGGCATAAAAGGATGAGATACCTCAACTTCAAGTCATTGGAGGTAATGGCTAGAAAGAAGGTTGTGATAGGTCTTCCAAGTTCCTTAAGTGACATCAATCATGTTTGTGAGTCTTGTGCTTTGTCTAAATCACGTAGACTACCTTATAGTAGATCTAAAAAGCCTTTTAAACTTGTACATTTGGATATTCATGGATTTACTACAATTAGCAATAGTAGAACTAAGATGTATGTAACTTTCATTGATGATTTTAGTAGATTTTGTTGGATCTATCTACTAAAGAGCAAGGATGAAGTGTATATTGTCTTTATCAAATTCAAGAATGCAAGGGAAAATCATTTTTTCACAATGATCAAGTGCTTAAGGAGTGACAATGGTGGTGAGTATATATCTACCAAGTTCAAGGCCTTTTGTGATGACCATGGGATCAAGAGGGAGTATACTGTGAAGAATTGAAAATGATTATCTATGTTAAATATAAGGGTCTTATGTTTTTTATATCAAGCATCTAGGTGTAGGATGTTGATAAGAACAAATTTGCCATAGATGGCAAATTATGCATTTCCACTAGTAATGCCACTATTGAGCCAAAATAGAGTAAGAGGCTAAACTCGTGCCAATTAAAGTGTATACAAGGGTAATGCTTTTGTTTGATGAATTCTAAGAGGTACAATAGGATTTAGAGGTAGAACCATGTGAGGTCCAATAGGAATTTGAGGTTTGCTTGAAAATAGTCCAATTAAGAAGTGCATGGATCAATGGTCCAATAAGATTAAGAGGTGACAAAGTGTGGTCCAATCATAGTTAAACATAGTGGTATCTCGTGGATCTACTAGTATCATTGTACTCCTCATTTTGGATCTAATTGATTTGGAGATTGTGTGAATTTTGAGTGTTATTGGATTTCTAGCTTTCTCTCTCTACCTGAAAGCTCATGATGATTTTCTCTCTCTACCCGAGGAGAGCAGCTTGTTTTTACTTAGAATAATTTTTTAATACTTCCCACACGTGTGAGTGAGAGTTAGAAGTGATTGAATGCATGTAGTAGTGTGTTTTTGCCATAGAATTAAAGATAGATCTTGAATCTCAATCTAGTCTTGATCTTGGTGCATCTACACACCTTAGGAGATCACAAGTACATGTTGTGGACACTCCACACGTGTGAAATCTACATGGTATTAGAGCCTACCTAAAGTTACCATGTAGTTTGATCCATTTAAGTGAAAACTATTCATCAATCTTGAGCTAGAAATTGTAAGATCCATTTTCCTAGTTATCTTGTCCAATTTTGGATCAAAAGAGATCAAAAGGACATTGTTGGGTCTGACCTGGTACTGTACGGAATCAAGTGCTCAAACACGTGTGAGGAACATCCAATTTTAGTTTGGAAGTTCTCTCTCATGCTTGATCCATTTATCTTGCTTGATAGCTTGTTTTGAAGCTATTTTTGTCTAGTTTTTGATGCAATTTGTTTCATTCCATTTGGTTGAGCCAATTAAAAGTTATAAGCTTTTGAAGAGGGTTAGGTAGGGCACCTAGACCTGGGTGGACACATTTGGTTTGGTCAAGAGATTGCTTGGTTGATCCAAAATCATAGTTGAATGTTTACCAATCTCATCTATATGTGATCTAGGCACTGTTTTGAGATCTTAACCATTTTGTTTCATGCAATGTCATTTTGTTTTAAAGAGATTTGTGTAGTTAGTGAGAATCAATTCACAAATAGTTGCAAAATGTTTCATAGGAGGAGATAGTACTCCATTATTGGATCCTATTGAGAGTGTGTAGCAACATTTATTGTTCATCATTTGAGTTTTCTTCACTTCAAATATCCTCAATGGGTTCATCCTTGTTGGAACCAAGTGAAAGATTGTCCACTTCAAACTATTCAATTTGAAAAATGAGGATGGAGTCCATCTTGATCCTTCAAGACGTGGTGGACATAGTTCTTGGCCTTGAAGAAGAACCACAAGTTTTTCAAAAGGTTCAAAAATACAAAAAGAGAGCTAGGATGGCTCTCTACTACATTAAGATAAATGTCTCTAATGAGATATTGAGGGAGATAGGTACTTGTTCAACAGCCAAAGAAGCTTGGGATTGTCTCAAGACTATCTATGAGGCTAAGAATACCTCTAGACTTCTCACTCTTAGGAATCAAATCTTTCAAAGTAGCCAAAAGAGTGATGAGAATGCATCTAGTTATGTTTCGAGAGTAAATGATATTCATAGAGAACTTGCTTGTATTGGTGATTCCATCAATCAAAATGAGCTAGTCCAAGTCATTCTCAATGGCTTGAGAAGTGAATTTGATAACCTTGTTCAATCCTATGCCATTAAGGAGGAGATACCAAGTTTGGAGGCTCTCCAAAGTGTGCTAATTTTAGAAGAATCAAGACTAGAGTACAAGCTCTTGAGGATGGACAAGCTTTCTCTCACTCATAATGATTGAAAGCTCTCTTTGCCAAGGATAAGCACAAAGGGAGGAGCAAGAACCAACATCAACAATCCTCAAGCAAGGACAAAGTAAAATCCAAAGACAAAGATGAGGAGGAAGATGATTTCTCTAATGCTTCATCATCCAAGCTCAAGAAGAAGAAGATCGAGTGCTTTTATTGTGGCAAGAAAGGCCATTATGCCACCAATTGCTTCAAGAAAAAGAATCAACTCAAGCAAGCCAACATTACCAATGAGAAGGAAGACACTATTGCAAGTGATGGAGAGGGATCTCTATGGTCTCTAGATTCTCATCTACTTCTTTCAAGAAGGATGGCCTATGGTATATTGATAGTGGAGCCTCTTCACATATGTGTAGCTCCAAGGACTCTTTCTCTTCTATTGCACCTTATGATGGAGTCAAGAAATCAATATACACTGCAAATGATTTTGAATGTCTTGTTGAAGGCATAGGGAACATTCCCTTGAAGCTTGCATCCTCTAAAGTTCTTTCTCTCTCTAAAGTTCTTTCTCTCTCTAAAGTTCTTTATGTACTAAGAATCTTGATAGTGTTGGCCAATTGCTTGATAATGGCCTTGATGTAAAATTCAATGCTGATACTTGCACTATCAAGAAGAATGATGAGATACTTGCATTAGGATCTAGATTTGGAGACATCTACAAATTATATCCAAATGAGTATGTAAATGCTTGTAATGTTGCTCTTGTGAACAAGCTCTCTATGGAGGAATTATGGCATAGGAGGTTGGGACATCCCAACTACAAATCCATGCTCTCTATGATCAAAGAGGCCAAAGCTATTGGCTTGCCAAGTTCATTCTCCAAGAAGATCAAGCCTTGTGAGGCTTGTGCTATTGCTAAATCTCACAAAAAGCCATTTACAAGATCTTCTATCAAAAGCAAGCATCCTTTGGAGTTAATCCTCTCGGATGTGCATTTCTCATCAACTATAAGCAAGGGATGAGCCACTTGTTTTGTTACTTTCATTGATGATTTCACAAGATTCACTTGGATATATCTTCTTGCTTCTAAATCTCCATTTGATCCAGGAACTCGTTGTCTCCATATTTGTCGCGGCTTGTGGTTCTGAGTGTTCCTTGCATGAACGTGAATGGGTTAAGCTATTGAGGAACGAGCTCTAACATGTCGGCTGAGTTGGATGGCTTGCTTGGGTGGAAGGTACTTGTTTATGGCTGTCCAGTCTGGCGTGGCGCCAGGTTGGCTTCCAACGCTCGTGACGAAGCTTCCAGTTGGTTAAGTCTGATGTAAGTCAGACCACTTGTTTGGAATGGATGTTACTCGTTTGTAATGAAGCTTTGAGTTGGTTAAGTTTGATGTATGTTGGGAGGCTTGCTTGGAGAGAAGTCACCCACATCGGGATCCCTAATCTGGCATGGAGCCAGGTTGGATCTCAATGTTGGTTTCTGAAGTTCCAGTTGGTTGAGTCTGATCATTGTTGGCGAGTTGGCTGCTTGTATGTCAAGTGAGTTTGGACGACAAGAGTTGAAGGCTGGGAAGCTAAGTCGTCGTCCCCGGCTCCCTTTGGGATGCCTGTGCTACATTAGGCCTAGCACCAGAAAAGGTACCTTGAATACATGATCAGCAAAATAATGTTTGCCCTTCCGAACCACTACTCGAAAATCAAACTTAGATAGTATAATTAACCAACTTGCAATGGTCTCGTATTGCATGTCTTGTTCAGTAAATAAAACAAAGGATGATGATCCATATAAAATGCAAAATGTGTCACCGTTAAATAATGTTGAAACGTTTTAACCAAAAAATTCATAGTCAACGCTTCACGTTCTGTGGTGGGATAGTTTACTTATATGATCGATGACTCCAACCCCCTTTATGTCGAAGAGACATTCATCCTCCCCCAAGGACCAGCTCCTTTCATTTCCAAATCTCCCGAAGGAGGATTCGATCAATTCTTTGATATATCTATGGAATTGCAAGCAGACACACCACAAGGTAGGTCAGCAACTTCACCAGCTGTCTATCAAGCTCCATACATGTTAAAGATCCTTGTTGGTGCATGATCTGCAAAGGTCTTTGACGCCACAGTACCAGAGGGATATTAAGGAGAAGATGTATTCAAAGAAGAGGATACCCAGTAGCTTCAGCCTCCCAGTCCTCAAGTACAACAATCATTACCAGCCAACGGACCAGTAGTTACTCTTGATTCTTGTGACATCCTAGAAATCCATTGAGATCTGGGACAAATGATCCAAAAATGATAAAGAAAAAAAATTCTTTGGAGAAGCAGATTTCAAAACCAGGTATTGAGAATACATTGATAAGTTAGAAGCTAATCCAGCTGATTCAGGAACTCCAAGTAGAAAACATCACAAAGCAAAGTTGACGGAAGAACTGAAAGCCGTTCAACACCATGAGAACATGTGGGCAAGTTGCAAGAAGCTCTATCGAAGGCCCAAGATAAATTTCGATTGTACTACCGTGCGGCAATGGTGGGACGATCATGGGAAAGGAAATTTATTACATGGACAACATCTAATAGGTTGTTCGGAGTGCACAAATATTTTTTTTCACACGACAAAGATTTTAACGAGCCGTGCTGAAATTCATTAAAAAAGTTCAACATCATCTCATCAAAGTCTGGTGTGAGACTAATAACCAGAGCCCCAAGTAAATAATCTCGTGAAGTATAGTGGGATTGTCATCAATTTTGGTGGAGGATGCTACTATTGGAGAATTTGCGGATGTCGAGGCAATCCTACTTAGGTTGTTCATTTATTGACAGCTAATAAGTGAGAGAGATTTGGCACTCTATGTCTGTAACTCCAATCGGATGATCACATAGTTAATAAATGGACGTTGTGAGTATTGAATCTTGTTATACTTTGTGTGTGTGTGTGTGTGTGTGTGTGTGTGTGTGTGTGTGTGTGAAAGAGAGAGAGAGAGAGAGAGAGAGAGAGAGAGAGAGAGAGAGAGAGAGAGAGAGAGAGAGAGAGAGAGAGAGTTTGAACTTGTAGTGGATTAGAGTTGATATAATTATAGTGTTAAATGTTAATTCATAAGCATGTGCTTGAATCTAAACTATGCTATCGTTCTCATGGGAGTGAATCTTGGCGTGATATGTTGGAATCCTCTTCATTACTTGATACTTTGCATGTGCTTAGGTCTAGGATTGAAGGTGGATAGGAAAATCCACTACAATGTTGTTTGTATGGAAAAAGTACAAAATGCACCAAGAGTGGATCCTAATCTGATTCTCAAGAGGGATTGGATGTTAGATTTACTTGATCTATCAATGATTAAGATCAATCTAGATCAATTCTAGACATAAAATCCTAACAAGAACAATCATTAATGAAGATAAATGTACTTGCTGGTCTCACACGTATGAAACCCTGTCAGAGTACGGACTCCAACCTGAAAACAAAGTACACTATGATAGAACCTCAAAACAATCAAAACAAATGTAGACAAATAGAGAGAATTACACAAAATTGCTTCCAAAATCAAGATTGATGTTTCATATTGATTGTGGCCAAATATGCCTCTCTATATACACTTCTTGGAACTCGAGATACTGATCATGCATTAGATCTCACACGTGTGAAGATGCTTTGTCATCATCATGCAAATTTGACACTTGGATCAAACTTTCTATTTTGAGCATTTTTGGTCCAATTTTCTACTATATGGAGATCTTCATAAAAAACTTCTAGAAGCAAAAACTCGCCTACTTCAGCTTTTTTCACACGTGTGAGCTGTCCTCTACACATGGGATGTGACACCTAACTAAATTATTTGGCTCATGCAATCAATAGATTGATACCATGTGTCATATATCTAGAAAATTAGTTTTTGGCATTTTTAGCCACTAGAACTTGAATTAAATCATATGTACAACATATATGATTATGGTATATGACAAGTACACTAATTTCGCACGTGAGAACAGGTCCACACATGTGTGATTATCCTATATACAAGATTTTGGCTTTGTCCAAGCATGATTTTTGCATTTTCACACTCCTCAAAAATCTAGCTTGGTAAATCTAGCATAGATCTATCTATAACTCCAAGAGCCAATCTTAGTTTTACAATTGGATCTTTAGGCAATGCCTTGGTGAGTATATCAGCAATGCAATCTGATGATGAAACATGAATAAGCTTGATCTCCTTTGCTTGCACTTTCTCCGTCACGAAATGATGTGAACTCTCAATGTGCTTTGTTCGAGCATGGAAGACTGGATTGTTTGCAAGTTGTTGAGCTGCTTGATTATCACAATATATGCATGGAATGTCTTCATCCTTGATCACATGAAGCTTCTCCAAAAGCCTTTTAAGCCAAAGAACCTCCTTTGTTGTTGTTGTCATAGCTTTATACTCGGATTCTGTTGATGAAAGAGAGATGGTATCTTGTTTTTTGGAAAGCCAAGATATAGCTCCTCCACATAAAAATGTAGCAAATGCACTTATGGATCTTCTATCCATCTTGTCGCCTACAAAACTCGACTCTGAATATGCTCTGAAACAAATATTAGTCATTTCATAAACTATGCCAAAGTCTTTTGTAGCCGAGATGTACCTTTTTTCCAATGACATATTAATGGACGTTGCATGTATTGACTCAATTTGCCAACACAAAAACTAAGATCTGGTCTAGTGATGGTTAAGTATATCAAGGAACCAATAAGCATTCTATAGGTAGTAATGTCCTCAAAGGATGCTTTATCACTTTCCTTAGAAACTTTTACACTTAGTTCCATGGGAGTTTCAACTCCATGCCAAATTTTACTAAGATTGATCTAGCATACTTAGATTGACATATGAAAGTAAAATCATTATTTCTAGTGACTTCTATTCCAAGTATAACTCTAAAAAGTCTTAGATCTACCATCCTAAATTCACTAGACAAGGAAACTTTTACATTTTGATGTCATCTAGTTCATTTCCTATGAGTATAATGTCATCAACATATAAAACTAAGATAATGATCTTCCCATCATTCCATTTGTAGTACAATGATGGTTTATAAGAACTTACAACAAATCTAATAGAAATAAGATAAGAATGCAACCTAGAGTACCATGCTCTTGGTGCTTGCTTGAGTCCATAAAGACTCTTCTTCAAAAAACACACCTTGTCTTCTTCTCCATCTTTGATGAAGTCCTCGGGTTGGCACATGTAGATTTCCTCTTCCAAGAATTCATTCAAGAAAGCATTTGTCACATCAAGTTGGAAGAGCTCCCATTTGAAAGAAGTAGCAACACATATGATTAATCTAATGGTCACAAGCTTTGCAACAGGTGCAAAGGTTTCATCATAATCTATGTCTTTGACTTGCAAAAAACCTTTTGCTACAAGTCTAGCATTATACTTATGAATGGAACCATCTTGATTATATTTCAATCTATATATCCATTTACAAGTAAGAGGCTTCTTTCCATAAGGTAGATCAACAAGCTTCCAAGTTTGATTTTCCATTAGTGCATCAAACTCTACTTGCATAGCTTTCCTCCAATATTGAGACTTATTTGCTTCCTCAAAACTAGTTGGTTCTTCAAGCATAGTAGTCAAGAAAGTATAAGAGGTGAGTAGTTGAGAATCTTCCCTTTGCTCCCCTTTGACACTATAAGTGAGGCTTGATGGCTCAATCCTTGTCCTTGTTGATCTTCTTGGCACCCTTGGACTTTGAATAAGTTCCACTTGGTATTTATCTTCATGAAGCTTCCTCGGCCATAGCATGATTCTTGACAAGTTGAGTGTTGTTGGAAGTCACCTTTTCTTTGGCTTGGAGAGATTCATCAAAAAGTACATCTCTACTTGCAACAACTTTCTTGGTAATAGGATCAAATATCCTATAAGCTTTTTTACTTTCACTATAATCAACAAAGATGCCTTTGAAAGAAGTGGCATCTTCCTTTTTCCTTGTTTCTAAAGGAATATGTACGTAACAAGTACATCCAAAAACTTTCAAATCACTAGAATTTGGCTTTTTGCCAAACAATACTTCATAAGGTGTAAGTCCTTTAATGGCACTATTAGTCATTCTATTACAAAAAAAGTTTGCACATAAAATAGCTTCTCCCCAAAATGAAATAGGAAGGGATGCATCTAATCTCAAAGCTTTAGCACACTCACATAGTATTTTATTCTTTTTCTCAGCTACTCCATTTTGTTGTGGAGTATATGTGCAAGTAAACTCTCTCCTAATGCCATTAGTTTCACAAAACTCTTTCATCCTATTGGAGATGTACTCCCCTCCATTGTCACTTCTTAATACTTTCAAGCTAGTATTAAGTTGCTTTTCCACAAGAGTTTTGAACTTTACAAAGGACTTAAAAACTTCACTTTTCTTAGACAAGAGATAAACCCTAGAGTATCTTGATCAATCATCAATGAAAGTGACATACATAAGAGCTCCACCATTTGATTCATGTGAAAATGTATGAACATCCGAGTGTATAAGTTCAAGAGGAGAGTTATCTTGTCAAAGATCTCTTGAAAGTTAGCTTATGAGATTTGGAAAGTTCACAAGCTTCACAAAGCTTGCCACACTTGGGTATGGTTTTGGGAAGTCCACTTGCTAGCTCCTTTGTCACCATGGTCTCTATAGCTTTGTAGTTAGGATGGCCTAACCTTTTGTGCCATAATTCCACTTAAGCTCCTCCCTTGCCATGTTCATGCTTCCAACTATCACATTAGCATCCAATTTGAATAACCTCCCTTGCTTGAAACCACTAGCAATACATTTTTCATCTTTCAAGATAGAACATGCTCCATGCTTGAAATGTACATCTAGTCCACTATTCAAAAGTTGTCTAGCACTCAACAAGTTCTTTGTAATTGAAGGTACATAAAGAATATTGTCTAGATCAATTTTTTTAGATGATCCTAGACATAAAGGAATGGATCCAACACCTACAATCTCACATTCTTGATCACTTGCAGTGAAGATAAATCTCTTAGAACTATTATAAAAAAATATATTAGAAAAATAGTCTTTTTGGTGAGTCATGTGAGAGCTTGCCCCACTATCAATCCACCAAGTGTCTTGATTAGATGTTTGTGGTGAGGATACCATCAAAGATAGATTGTCTTCTTCCTCCTCCTCCTCAAGCACAAGATTGCCTTGATTGTCCTTCTCTTGGGCATTATTCTTCTTGTAGCACTCGGATGCAAAATGTCCCTTTTTTCCACAAAAATAATACTTTAGCTTCTTCTTGTCCTTCTTGCTCTTGCCTTTGGAACTTGATGCTCCATCCTTGCTCTCCATCTCCATGTCTTGAGTCGTCTTGAATGGAAACTTTTTCTTCTTGCCTTTCAAAGAAAAGTTAGCTTTTGCATAACCAACATTCAAAGATAAGGAACTCATCCTACTTTTGATATGAAGCATTCTACTCTCCTCACTTACAAGCACACTTTGAAGTTTTTCAATACTAGGAAGTGAATCTTGAATAGCAAAGGTTTTAACAAGATTGTAATAATCATCTCCTAATCCATTCAAAATGATTTGAACTAATAATTCATCTTTAATTTTATCATCTATAGAAGACAACGCCTTATTCAAAGATTTGATCCTACAGACATAATTTTGGGCACTTTCACTACTTCCTTTTATGCTTTGAAAGATTTGATTCCTAAGCATGAGTATCCTTGAAGTATTCTTGGATCCATATTCATTATTTTAATGAATCCCATGCCTCTTTGGATGTGGTACAAGATGAGATTTCCTTCAAAAGTTCATTACTTGCATTTATTTTTATGCAATGTAGTGCAACTCTACATCTTTTTTTGTATTTTGACAATTCAACTCCTCCTTGAGGTTCTACTTCCACCTCAAGTATTGTGTCATAAAGATCATGAAGTACAAGCAAAGACTTCATTCGAACTATCCAAGTAGCATAATTAGTGGATGTAAGCCTTTCACTAGCTTCAAGCAAAAAACCACCCATTGATGCCATTTTTTAATGTGAAAAAGCACTAGAAACTCTTATGGTTTCTCTAAGAGATCTGAACCTTTAGTCTTCTAGCAATTAGAAAGCTTATAGACACAATCCTATCACTCATGAACCAATCTAGAATGATGAAAATTTTGATTCTAGTCTCAAACTTGCAAAATCACTACTTAATCTATGATTTTTAGCAATATCTCTCTTCAACTTCAACATGCACTCAAAATATCAGAGAAAATCATTTAATGCTCCTAATTCAATCTTCAATTTTAATTTTTTGTCTGATCTAATCCAAGAACTAATCAAGGGATTAGATTTTCTGTTGAAAATGCTTGATTTTGCACTAAAAATCTCTCAAATTGGGTGTGTGAGTCAAATTGTACAAATTTTTTAATTTTCTCAGCCAAAACCGGAGCTGTATGACCTCACACGTGTCAAAAGTGTTCCTACAGCCCACAACAAGTTCTGGTCCAAAAATCTTGAGAATACTTATCAAATTCAATTCGTTACTTTGATTTGGATCAACCTATCAATTTCAATAGAACCTCTTATACTTGACTCTGATACCATGTGGAAAAAGTACAAAATGGACCAAGAGTGTATCCTAATCTGATCCTCAAGAGGGATTACTTGACCTATCAATCTACATAAGATTAAGATCAATCTAGATCAATTCTAAGCATAAAAACCTAACAAGAACAATCATTAATGAAGGTAAATGTACTTGCTGATTTCACACGTGTGAAACCCTGTCAGAGTACGGACTCCAACCTGAAAACAAAGTACACTATGATAGAATCTCAAAACAATCAAAACAAATGTAGACAAATAGAGAAAATTACACAAAATTGCTTCTAAAATCAAGGTTGATGTTTCATATTGATTGTGGCCAAATATGCCTCTATATATACACTTCTTAAAGCTCGAGGTACTGATCATGCATCAGATCTCACACGTGTGAGGATGCTTTGTCATCATCATGCAAATTTGACACTTGGATCAAATTTTCTATTTTGAGCATTTTTGAACCAATTTCCTACTATATGAAGATCTTCATAAAAAAACTTCTAGAAGTAAAAACTCACCTACTTCAGCTTTTTCCATGTTGGATTTATTCCCTCTAGCTCTCCTAAATCTCATTTTAATCTGTCTCCATTCATGTTGCATATTTACTAACGTTGTCACGCAGTCTACATATTTACATGCAAATTCGCACAGACGAAGAAAAGGCAAAAGAATCGCGACACTGTGTTTCTACACAATATAAGGTGACAGGCGAAAAGGAGACACTATCTTACAGAATGCCAAAAGTGCCCTAACATCTAAGACACCTTGCAAATCGTATCCTAAGGCCATTCGTAAAAGTGACCCTTTTCACATCATCACCAATACCAACAACGGCACAACAAAACAGAAGAAGAACAAAGGCCCGAAGCCTTTGAAGCCAGACCAGAAACCAGCTTAGCACAAGGAACAGTCGAATCCGCAAACAAAGAAGAAGTTGTTCTACAGATACTGCAAACGAAAAAACCACGAACTACAAAACTGCTGCATACTTCAAGCAAAAAACAACAGCAAAGGACAGTCGAATCAAGTGGCGAATGCAACTACAGAAGCTCCACAGCCTATTCAAGAAACGGATCATGATGCCTTCATGACCAACCATAAAGGAGCATCTGGCGACAGTTCTTCGTTCTTGGATTCCGGAGCCACTCAGCGCATGACTAGGCTAATTGGCTATTTTGAGTCCTATACATTTTACAGTACCCAGAAATTCGTTCACCTTGGCGACAATAGCACACAAGCTATTAAAGGTAAAGGCACTGTAAGCTTATGCTTACTCACCAATGGATCCAGGTCTGCATTTGTCGAATGACCAATGTCTCCAGACCAAGCAAGAAGAGGAGCAGATGAGAGAGTATCTGTATCGATCGATATTCGGATCTCTCATATACGCAATGGTCTATACAAGACCAGATATCTCTTTTGTTGTCAGCTCACTCAGCCAATACATGGCTAATCTTGAAATTACCCATTGGAAGGCTCTTATTTGAGTCATGAGATATATTCGAGCTTGGCATGAACCAGTGCATCTGCTATGGAGATGTCAGCAACGACAATCTTCATCAGCTCAGTGGCTATTCTGATGCAAGCCATATGAAAGCTGAAGGATGAAAAAGCTTTCGCGTTGATCATCCTCAACATTACGGATACCCAGATCGGCCATGTATTCAAGGCTCAGACATCGAAGAAAGTCTGGGACATCTTGAGCACACTATACGAAGTGTGAGATATAGATTCTAAGCTACATCTCAAGAAGAAATTCTACTCCCTCAAGATGACGAATGATGATTCTCTGCAGAATCACATTAATCAATTCAAGAACCTGCTAAGACAAATGGCCGCTGTCGGATCTGTCATAGATGCTCAAGATGCAATGATGCAACTGCTTACAAGCTTGCCAAGTTCTTACGATAGTTGGGTGATGATCATCACGACACATTCAGAATTGACTCTTTCGAGAGTCATTACTATGTTGTTGCAGGAAGACACACGAAGGAATGAAGCCTCGAGTTCCTCAGCTGATTCTCACGCCTTGTATACCAACAAGGGCACGACAAAGTAGAAGAAGAAGAAAGGTCCGAAGCAGTCAAAGCCAGACCAGAAATCAGCTCAGCACAAGGAACAGTCAAATCTACAAACAAAGAAGAAGTTGTTCTGCAGATATTGCAAACGAAACAACCACGAACTACAAGACTGCTGCATACTTCAAGCAAAAAACAATAGCAAAGGGCAGTTGAATCAAGTGACGAATGCAGCTACAAAAGCTCCACAGCCTATTCAAGAAGCGGATCATGATGCCTTCATGACCAACCATCAAGGAGCATCTAGCAACAGTTCTTGGTTCCTGGATTCTGGAGCCACTCAACACATGACTAGCCTAATTGGCTATTTTGAGTCCTATACACTTTACAGTACCCAGAAATTTGTTCACCTTGGCGACAATAGCACACAAGCTATTAAAGTTAAAGGCACTGTAAGATTATGCTTTGCAAATGATCAGTCTAAGCTACTCTCTAAAGTCTTGTATGTACCAAAGTTATCTACGAATCTGCTCTCTATAAGTAGAATCACAGATCTAGGACACAGAGTAGAATTCGAATGTGATCAGTGTAAAGTAGTTGATAGGACAGGCAAGATCCTAGCACTTGGAAAGAGACATGGATACTTGTATAAATTAAGTCATTGCTTTTCTGCCTCCATTCAGGCTCTCAGTACTTCAATTCATTCAAATAAAGGTTTACTTTGACATTATAGACTTGGTCATTTAAATCATGCTGCTGTACAACGAATGTCTAGACAATCTATTGTTCTTGATCTCGACTATCCTCACGAAAAAGTCGAGTTATATGTCTGTCAAGACTATCTAGTTGGTAAACATACTAGGAAACCATTTAAGTCAAGCCATCAGCATATTGCTAGAGGATTACTAGACGTTGTACATTCAGATATTTGTGGCCCGATGAAAAATCCTTCGCTGAAGAATGCCAAGT
This sequence comes from Diphasiastrum complanatum, assembly GCA_029204225.1. Taxonomy (NCBI): domain Eukaryota; kingdom Viridiplantae; phylum Streptophyta; class Lycopodiopsida; order Lycopodiales; family Lycopodiaceae; genus Diphasiastrum; species Diphasiastrum complanatum. The sequence goes on along the minus strand of CM055104.1, from coordinate 23,743,103 downwards.
ATTTTATAACATTTATTGATGAATTCTCCAGAAGGACGATGGTGTATTTCATAAAGAAAAAATCAAAAGCCTTCAACTGCTTCAGAATCTTCAAGAAGCGTGCAGAAAAGGAGACTGGAAGGACGATCAAGGCCCTAAGGTCAGACAACGGTGGAGAATACATATCTGTCGAGTTTAAGGAGTACTGCCAAAGCCAAGGCATTGAGCAGCAATTCATCACTTCTCACAGTCCTCAGTCTAATGGCTTAGCTGAGAGGAAGAACCGTACTCTGGTCGAATCTGCTAAGTGTATGCTCGCATGCATCGTTGCCCAAGAGATTCTGGGCTGAAGCTGTCTGCACTGCAGCTTACGTCCAGAACAGATGTTCGACCAAGGCCCTCTCAAACAAGACACCCCACGAGGTGTGGACAGGCTCTAAGCCTTCTTTGAAGAACCTAAGAGTGTTTGGGTGCATTGCCTACGCGCAAATCCCAAAGGACACAAGGAAGAAATTGGACTTCCAAGGTCTGAAGACCCCTGATCGGATATACTTTGTCTGATAACACCTACAAGCTGTACGATCTTGATACCCAGCAAATCTTGTATAGCTGGGATACAGTCTTTATCAAGGATCAGTTCGTCAACCTCAAAGGCAAATATATTGCTCAAGAAGAACCTACATCTCCTGCCGTTGACACAACAGTCTGAGCTTCTAACTCAGGCGTGTCTATTGTCGACCCACTTCGAGATAGCGAATCAGACGAAGATGTTGCTGCTACCCAGCAACAAGTCCCAGGAGCGGTTCATCAGTCGAATCCTCCCATAAGATCAAGCCGAGTGAGCACACAGCCCACAAGGTATACTCCTGAGTCTGCCTGTCTCTTAACGCAGGAACCGACGACAGTCGAAGAGGCATTCAGCCAACTAGACTCTGATCTCTGGAGAGAAGCCATAGACATAGAGTATTTCTCTCAGACATGGTCATTAGTCGAAGCTCCTATTGGTTGCAATATTATTGATTGAAAATGGATCTTTAAGATCAAATATAATGCCAACGGAGCAATTGATCGAAGGAAGGCTAGACTAGTAGCACGAGGATTCACCCAAATCCCGAATGTCGACTACAGTGAGACTTTTAGTCCAGTCATCAAACATTCGTCAATCCAAATGCTCTTGTCTTATACTGCAGCTGCCGACCTCAAAGTACATCAAGTTGATGTACAAATAGCCTATTTCAACGGAGTCATACAAGAAGATATCTACATGATCCAGCCTGAAGGATACGTTCTGGAAGGCATGAAGAATCATGTTTGTAAACTCCACAAAGCACTGTACAGATTGAAACAGTCTGCCAGAGCTTGGTTTCAGAGGATCAACACATTCCTCATTGAACAAGGATTCAAACCAAGCATTGTTGATTGCAACGTTTATTCAAGGTCAGTGCAGCAATCCTTCATTATCATCACCTTGTACGTTGATGATACATTCCTCTTCAACAACAATACCAAAATGGTCAAGGATGCAAACAGATGTTGTTCTCAGAATTTGACATGACTGATCTGGACGAAGCTCACTTCTTTCTTGGAATTCAAATCCACAGAGACAGAGCAAATCGACTGATTTACATCACTCAACAAAGGTATCTTCACAATGTTCTTAACAGATACAATTTGATAAATTGTAAATTAGCTCACTCACCAATGGATACAGGCCTACATTTGTCGAAGGATCAATGTCCCCAGACCAAGCAGGAAGAGGAGCAGATGAGAGAGTATTCATATCAATCGATACTCAGATCTCTCATGTATGCAATGGGCTGTACAAGACCAGATATCTCTTTTGTTGTCAGCTCACTCAGCCAATACATGGCTAATCCTGGAATTACCCATTGGAAGGCTCTTATTCGAGTCATGAGATATATTCGAGCTACCATGGACCAGTGCATCTGCTATGGAGATGCCAGGAACGACAATCTTCATCAGCTCAATGGCTATTCTGATGCAAGCTAGAAAGGAGATGCAAACAGTTGTAAGTCCACATCTGGATTAACGTTCTTCTTCAACGGCGGTCCTATTTCGTGGAACAGTCATAAGCAAACCTCTATCGCACTTTCCTCTACTGAAGCATAATACATTGTTGCTTCTCAATCTATTAATGAAGCATTTTGGTTGAGAAATTTGCTGTCAAACATCATCTGTATCAGTACCTGCATGGGGTGAGCGTGAAAAAGGGTGCGGCGTCAGCCAATGCTAAATTCAATGTTGGTGATGATGCGAAAAGTGCATCACTCTTACGAATGGCCTTAGGATAAGATATATAGGGTGCCTTAGCTTTTAGGACACTTTTGGCATTCTGTAAGATAGTGTCCCCTTTTCGCCTGTCACCTTAAACTGTGTAGAAACACAGTGTCGCGATTCTTTCACTTTTCTTCGTATGTGCGAATTTGCACGTAAATATGCAGACTGCGTGACAACGTTAGTAAATATGCAGCATGAATGGAGGCAGATTAAAATTGGATTTAGGAGAGCTAGAGGGAATAAATCCAACATTCCACACGTGTGAGTTATCCTCTACACATGGGATGTGACACCTAACCAAATTATTTGGCTCATGCAATCAATAGATTGATGCCATGTGTCATATATCTAGAAAACTAGTTTTTGTCCTTTTTAGCCACTAGAACTTGAATAAAATCATATGTACAACATATATGATTATGGTACATGACAATTACACTAATTTCACACGTGGGAACAGGCTCCACACATGTGTGATTATCCTATATACAAGATTTTGGCTTTGTCCATGTTTTTTGCATTTTCACAGTTTCCGTAGGTTAGTTCTAAAAAAAAAACTTTTTCAAGACTATAAAAATAGCTATTTGGCAAAGGTTTCTCGCCAAAAGAGAAGGCTCGTGAGGGTTGTATAGATTTGTGAGGGTTGACAACTCTTGCCTAGCTTGATTTCTTCTTGCCCAAGTACTTTGATTTATGAGTTTTTTGAAGGTAACTCTCGCTTGCGACCTAATTTTGGTGTTTTGAATCCATTTGTCAAATTAACAGAAATTCATAATGACTCCTCGATGCTTCCAAAAATGACATAAAGTTGAACTCTAGCCTGACATAATAATTGATACTTCTGTTGCAAATTAACTTTTTCCTAAGTCATTGTAGATAGATCTAATTGTAATAAATCATCTAGGAACTCAACAAGAGTTGGTTTGACTATTTGAATAAAAATCCGACCCTGAGAGTGATTTTTGACTCATTTTTTACTCAAAAGGTATTTTCTATTTGAAAATATCTCTTTTTCTTTTTTTATAAAATATTCTCTTTTTTTCTCCAATCTGATGAATGTTTTGACTTTTGCTCATCATTTTTTTTTCTCATTTTTTTATATTTTTACTATCTTTTTTCAAAAAAATCGAAATTAAGTAGTGAAAAACAACAAAACTAAAAAATCCAAAAAAGGTAAAAATAGCAGATTGAAATTCTAGGATGGGAGATTAGGCTACCAAAACTTTCATAATCGGATGCCATTTATTGGTGTATTGAATCTAGTTTTATCAAGATGTTCTAAAACCACTACTCCATAGAATAAAATTACTTTAACGCAATATGACTCTTTACTTATAAATTCTAGTTTACTCTTGATCAGCTTGGTTTTGTACATCAAGGCTAGATCTCCCTCTTCATAATCCTTCTTATGCAATCGAAAATTATGCCACACTTTTAAATTCTAGTTTATTCTTGATTAGCTTAGTTTTGTACATCAAGGCCAGATTTCCCTAGTGCGTGAACTGCCATTAATCTGGTTTTACAAATCTTATGCAACGTTTCATGATGAAGTTGCAAAGATTTTGTCTCATCCAGACATTTAGTAGCTATGATTCGCAAAGATGGTGCTAAAAATTTAATTGGCATAAAAAAATATTGACCATAAACGACATGAAAAGGCCTCTGATTTGTGCTAACTTTATAAGCTATTCATAATGCCCATAATGCAACATGCAACTTGTGTTTTCCATTTGATCGGCTTGCCTCAGCAAGTTTTGTCAAAATACTACATAGAATTTTATTGGAAGACTTTGCTTGTCCATTGCCCCTCACATAGTATGGTGTACTAAACCGATGGATCACAAAAAATTATTCCAACAAACATCTGATTGTCTTATTGATGAAATAAGATTCTCTATTACTCACGATCTTTGTAGAACATCCAAATTGAACAATGATGGTTGACCATGCATCAAATGCTCCACAATATCAACTGCCACCGCTTCCACATAAAATAATGCGGCATCATGTAGCTCATCATCCACTTCAGTATTAATTGGTATTGACTATATCTTGGACACATTGGACCTTTTTAACCACAACACAAAAATCAAACCCTAATAATAAAAGTAACCATCTTGCAATATGTCCAATATTGCATGTCTTGTTCACTAAATACAATAAGGGTTGATGATTTGTATAAAATGCAAAATGTGTCGCCATCAAATAGTGATGATATTTCTTAACTGAAAAAATCATTCCTAAAGTTTCACTTTTGTTGTAGTAGTTTACTCAACTGTTGGTTGAAAAATTTGATTGGAAATCTTTCTTGTATTTCCTCGGTTGTGTTAAAGCTGATCCAATATAAAATCATTATTTATCTTTTCAAATGACTCTAATGCTTCAATAGTCAATATAGAAACAATTGTCAACCTATAGATAGGTCGTGCTAGATCCGCAAAAAATAAGATAAAGATTCGGTAGTATTTTGCATGGCATATAAACATGTAAACTTATTGGATCGTGTGTGGTGGAGGTAGATCCACGATAACTCTAATCTTTGATAGATTTATGGCAATGTCGCGTCTGAATATCACATGTCCTAGAATGATTCCCTATGTAATCCATATAATTTTTTTTGACACTTCTCAAGATTTAAGGAGATTTTAAACTTTCATCACTATCCAAACACTTTCTCCAAATGTTCCAAGTGTTTTTGCAAATTGCATGACACGCTGAAAGTACTTGTTGCATTGCATAGCCCAAACAACATAACCCTATATGCATAAGTTTTCCATCTTGTTGCAAATGCAATTTTGTGCTAATCAGCAAGTGCACTCTTGACCTTATTTTGTGCATTGAATCTATCCAAGAAACTATAAGCTTCATCACCAACAAGGTGATCCAATATGCTTTCTGTGAAAGATAATGATTCTTCCATGTAACTGCATTAAAGCCTTCAAATTCATGCAAATTCGCATCTTGCCGATTTTCTTTAGTATGATGACAATTGGTGAAATCCACTTGGTGTACTCGATTTCATAAATGAAATCAGCATCTAGTAATCGGTGCAGCTCTTTCTTGATAAGTTCTGTGAAGTTTGGATTACATTGATAAAATATGGTTACTTTCAGAAATGCATCTAGTACCAATCGAGTATGCTTGACCCCTAAATCCTATACCCTTCAAATCTTTGAAGGACCAAGCAAAACAATCTCGATACTCGCCCAACAATTTTCTCAAAGTAGGGAATTGACCTGATGAAAGTTGTGCTACAACTTGAACGATCATCTCAACTTCACCTGCTTCAGCTAGATTCATAGGTTGCGGACCTGTGTTGCCTATAGTTCTTGTTGGCTTGTTGTTAGGGCAAGGTCGTTTTGTTGAGGGATGTCCATAGCTGATCTATCATAGACTTTTTGCATTTCTAGAACTTATTCCTTAGGTGCTCGATGGGTTTTTGATAACATAATGAGTATATTATCCAAAGAATAACTCATTAGGGCCCTTTTGAACTCAAAAATATTCAAAACTAATATGATATGAAGTAGAAAGTCAATATATGGTCCCACAAGCCCACATTATATATGAAGTAGAAAGTTAATATATGGTCACAATGGCATTTATTGACTTAACTTTCAAAGTTCATGGGCCAATTTGGCCATTGTTGCCTTTTCATTTGACATTTTAAATTACGAAATGTTAAAAAGATGAGTTTTTAAAGAGTAATGGCCTTTCAAATATTTGATTTTGAAATAAGAGAACTTCGTAATTTATGTTTAAAAGCTCAAAACTTCAAAATATTTAAAACCAATATGGTATGAAGTAGAAAGTTAATATATGGTCCCACAAGCCCACATTAATATATGAAGTAGAGAGTTAATGATATGGTCCCATTAACTAGGAGGCTTTTTATAGTTGTCAAAAGGGTCAATGAAAGAACAAGGCTTTTTACTTTGTGGTAACTACTGGGTGGGGCCTCCAAATTCATAAGTGATGATAGTAGGATGTTTTAATGTGTGCCATAGTGTCAAAGTAGAGTTACTGGCTTTGGAACCCATGTGGGTCCAAGTCAAATGTGTCATTGACATTGGACCATTGAGCCCTATGTGTTGCCTTTCCATTGTATACACAAACATGATAGGGTTAATTAAAATTAAGAAAAGAGGCCCTTTTTGAGATTAAAAGGGCCCCAATGCTTGAAATGTTTCGGCATATCATGTTAGACTTCATCTGCTTGTTCTTGTTCTAAGGAGTTAACCTTAGTCTTACTTTTGGATTTTGTGAATTCTGAGAGATCTGACTTGACCCCTCATGACCTTACGCTTGCTTATAAGTTATTACACTTGTTTAAAATGGGGAGAGGGTAAACAAGGATGATGCTGTCAAAATGCACTTAGAAAATGCAAAATCTAGCCAAGACTCTGGTGACAAACTGATAAAATTGAATCACGAACAATTCGCGAAACTTTTTGTGACACTCGAATTATTTCTGTTTGAGTTGGATCATGCAGGCTCTGTAACACAACCAAACGAAACGAGAAAAATTCTAGAAGAAAACGAAGCGAAGCGAAACTTAAATAAACACTAACATTGATTCATGCTGGAAGCAAAGAGATCGTGAAACGAAGCGAAATAATTCACGACAAGATCAATCAAGCTCTGCAATGAGACGAGACGAAACGAAACAGGACGAAACGAAACGAAACGAAACTTAGGTGAGCTTTGTAATTGATTTATCCTTATGGCCAAGTAATCGCAAAGCAAAGGAATTCGCGAACAAGATCAGTTCGTCATGAATTCAGATGTGATCGCTGGTCACTGCCGGCTATATCACTCCTACAATCCTTCAGAGAGTAGTCAGACACTGCTGATTTATGTCAACAAATTAATGTAGCATTCAACAAAGATCAAACCAATGTGCGAAATTGAAGGAACAAGAGAATTAGACACACGAATAGTAGTAGACGAATTTACATTCAAGATCATACAATCATACAGATTAATAATATACACAACAGCTACAAAATCATCTATTGATTTTTCTGATTCTTCAAGCACTGCATGCAAATCCATGCAGTGTGTTAGCGTGAGAGAAATACAGTTCTCTCATGAATTCAAGTCTCTCTTACTAGCGGAGTTCAGGATCTAGAGATCCTATTACAGAATTGTCTCACACGCAAGCGGACTTGTTTTCTGTATTTTTCGTCTTCTAATTTTTGTCTTGCTTACTAGCATAAGACTTACTGTATTATGCATCAACCGGAAAGTATATAATTCATGAACAATTTTGTATCGCATCTTGTAACTTACAGATTAGAAAGATTAAACATCTACAATTAATTCGTGAATTACAAGAGTGGCAGATTAGCCACGATCTAGAACACTTCTGATGATGTCATGATATCATATCAGATATCTGTATTCCATGGTACTTTGGTGATCTTCTTGGTTGTTCGTGGGGCACGACTGATTTCGTGTCGTGTCGTATAGTGTCGCTTTTTGTCAAAGGTTCAAAATTGAAAGCTATCAAAGCTTTGGCATTAGAGACAAAATGTTTCTTCAAAGGAAATGAGGAATGAGGATCTAAGCCTACTAAGGTTGTCAATCTTAGTATAAGATCTAGAAGTGGAATGGCTTAGATCTTGGGGTGAGATTCTTCATCTTATGTTCTTCTTTTTGGGTTTTCTTGGTTTCTTCTTCTCTCTTTTTGGCTTCTTGGTTGCTTTTGGTTTATCTAGGCATCATTGGCTCTGGATATTGTCCTCAAGAGGTTGATCTTCTCGAGGTAAACAATGAAAGGAAATCCTACCTATGCATCTCAATGATCACTCCAAGATCTTGTTCTAACACCTATTTTGCTTGTGTGTGGATTTTATGGAACTAGATGGATGAATGCAAGTGCTAAGGATCATTTGTGATTGTGATAGTATGATTAACAAAACCAATACAAGCATTCACCATCCACAAGAATCACACACAAAGAAAAAAAGAGGGCGTTTGCAAAAAAGAGATAGGAAGGAGGAGATACTCTCTCTCTTTCTCTCAACTCTATTCTTCTCAAATGAAAAGGGTGGCTACAAAATGGTGTCACGTGCCTTTATATAGACAATCCTACGGTTAGTGTTTTTGGTTCACCCAAAACCATGTGCAATAAGAACTTGACTATACAAAGTTTTATAAATCCAAATCCAATTGAACTACTTGGGTCCATTTTCACATTGGGCCCATTTGAGAGTTGATCTACCTCTAATTCTCGCGCCATAGGCTTACGAGTACAATGCACCTTCTACGAGTGTCTAGAATTCCATTCTAGGTAGATTTAGTTCGTTTGCCTACTTGTCCATGCTTTTATTCCCATAGTCGTAAAATATGGTGGTGAGGCGGCTTTGTTTCTACTTGTTGGCCGGTCTGCTACTTGTCGACTTCTCTGGTATTGGCGCTCCCGATAAGTCTAGATTCTGGAGCTCCTTTATCTATGATTTGTCAACGCTCTCCTTTGTAGTTTGATGGCTCAACTCTGCTTTCTGATATCCTTTATGCTCTTGTGATTATCGGTATCGGTTAGAAGAATATTCACTAGAATCTTCTAACAACTGTTTTGAATTAATGTAGTATAATCTCGGTGCAACATTCTTTGTATTATTGTTGGTGTGGTGTTAGGTATTTTACAATGCTATGTAGTTGTTCTGTTATTTTTATTGATGTTCATTGTGTATTGTGAGATGGTTTTAAAAAGGATCTATTCATGGTAGTGTTTTCAGTATTATGTTAGAGTTGGGTAGTTAGGCGTGAATTTTATCCCTAATAAGTATAACTAATTCAACTACATTTGATACTACGGGAGTTGATGACATCATTGCGAAGACATCCAAAAACTCTGAGGTTTGATAGTGATGGTTTGGAGCCTATCCAAACTTCATAAGGTGTTTTGTCTGATAGCTCTTTAGTTGATCACCTGTTCTGAAAATAAGCTACAGTGGAAGCAGCTTTAGCCCAGAAGATCGTGGGAGAAAACATACACTTCATAAAATTCATTTTTTTGTCTCAACAAGTCTATTCAACTAAGGAAAATAAGAAGCAATAGAAATTTCATTCAATTTCTCTTGTAAAAGAAAATACATAAGACTTGCACCAGGCTCAAAATTACGAAACATGACTCATCATCATCATTCTAGTCAACCTTACTCAATCATGTGGAAAACACTAAAATCATCCACAAAAGACTCAAATACAAGTGGTTTGCATGGAACTATGTGGTTATGACCTCAAAAAATTGTCTAGATTTCAAATAGACAATATTGGCAAACTTTTTCTTCAGTTTCTGGATCAAACAAGCTAGATATGGGTCAATCTTTGTGTGTCCAACTAGGTTGGGTGACCTACCCACCTTGATTCAAGGCTATAACTTTTGATTGACACATCCAACTGGTTGAAACAAATTGCAACACAATATAGACTCTTTTAGCTTTTTAGCAAGCTATCAAGCATAGATTTTGGATCACTCTTGGAGGAGAACAACTTGGTCAAAATGGACTGATCTTCACACGTGTCTAAGCACTAAAATCCATACAGTACCAGGTTGAGTCCAATCAATGTGTTTTGGACCCCTCTTGATCCAAAAATCACCTTGGTGGCTTTGGAGATGTAACTACACTCTCTAGATCTTGTTTTCAAGGCAAATTTTTCATGATTATCACTCTTGATGTATGCATGGATATCTTAGGTAGGCTCTGATACCATGTTAAATTTCACACATGTGGGACACCCTGAAAGTGTGATTGATCTCCTTAGATGTGGGTGATTGCACAGAGATCAAGCTATCGATTGAATTCCAAGATCTATCTCACAAATTAAAGGCAAGAGCACAATGAAACATGCATAAATCATTCACCAAAGTACATTCACACGTGTGGGAGACTTGTGATGATAAACTAAGTATAAAAAAGCCTTGCCCTCGGGTAGAGAGAGAAACCAAATACAAGCTCTCGCGTAGAGAAAGAAAATCAGAAATTTTCTAACTGTAGAATCTCACGTAATCTCAAAAAGCTAGGTATGGAAATGATCTACCACACATACTAGTAGTAACTCGAGGTGGGGGGGAGTGACTTGTGATTGGATCCATTTTTACCTCCTCCAAATTTGATTGGCTTGCTGACATATGAGCCCTCAAACTTGATTGGACCAATTTTGTGGATTTCTCTCCTTTGATTGGTCACAAGATCTCATGCCAACATGTCCAATCTCATCATGACAATTGTAGCAAGCCTAAGCTAGCTTGAGCCACATCAAACTCTAGTTTTGGCCCAGCCTAATCATCATTTTACATGTGTACTTGCTCAAGTTGCCTCTAATGCCAAAAATGGCCTAATCACCTACTAACATGTGGATTGAGGTCTACAAAAGTTTAAGTACCCCTAACTCAACATAGATAATTTTTACAAACTTTCAAATAGGATAGGTTCTTTTCATGAGCTATGCCAAGCAGAGGTATTGTGTGTCTTTTTGTATGATTTTGAAAGTAACATTCTCGATGAAATCTTTTATAGCTACATTTTGGTTTTCAGATTTCTGCCTATGATGAAACTCAAGGTTCGTCCCCCAATTAACCCATCTAATCTCCAAAAGGTGGACATGACAAAACACATGTTCTATTTTACTAAAGGTTGTGAGGGCTTGAAGCTAAGAAACCTCTTCTTGTGGACTATTGATATTGTTATCTTTAATGCACAAGGACACATGCTTTACGACATAGCAATAGCATACGATGAAGAGGGTTTCACTAATGTTGTTGTGAGAGCCATTGACAAGAAGGTTTACCTGTTGGAAGGTGGCTTCATGAAGATTCGTCTTTTTGAAAATGCCCTTCTCAGAAATTTCTTTGATAAAATATTGAAGATGATTGTAAGTGAATTTTCCTTATGTCACTGCTGTTTGTTTTGAATAACTAATTCTTCTTTATGTTTAGCATGGGGTTTGTTTAAGCAAAAAAGTTATTTTTGTCACATTTTTTCAAACATTGAAAGCTTCATCGTTGCCAAAGCTTTGGAGAAGAAAGAGAATCCTGTACTATCAAAGTTTAGTGAAGTTTTTTAATTCAAAAGACTACATTGATTTTAGATATTGAACAATGTGACATGCCTTTGATTGATTTATACACTAGTGATAGGCCTATGGACATCAGAGTGCCCAACCCATCACATGTACATAATGTTAAGATAACATTTAAGGTTATAAGGTAGAAAAAAACTTTCTTTTAGATTCCATAATTTAGGCAAGTTAGAGCAATTGTTTTTGTTGGGCTAACTGTTGAGAAGGCCAAGCTTCCTGCATGGGATTACAACATCTCCAAGACTATAGATTAAAGATGACCAACATACAAAGAGTCAGGTTTATTCACAAGAAATACCTTAGACTCCACAAGGAAAGAATTAAAACGTTCACATAGTTAAAGTTCCTTTATGCTCAATAGACCGGACTTCCTTTCGATGCGAAGAATCTAACTTCTTCTCTAGCTAAATATAATAATTGCTTTCATCTGGCCTTTCGTACTAGAAAGGTGATTTCAGGTTCTACTTTTTTAATATTTTAGCTTTCATCTACATTAGAGGAGTTCTAAATCCAAAAAAGACCCTTTGTAAAGATTCTTTTTATATTTTTTCTCAAATGTTTCTTACACATGGACCAATCAAAACACTCAAATTTGAAATCTACGTAACGTAACTTTTTGAGTCCACATTTTGATTCTAAACTAAAAATGGCATAGCTTTTTAGTGGTAAGTTCGAATTTAGCGGAGTTTGGTGCATTAAAAAGCGCTTGGCAAGGCTTTCCAATGATATGTTACATGACATACTTATAGACTACGATTAAAAAGTTATGGCAAGTCAAAAGTATTAGTGTTATAATATTTTAATAATAAAAAAGGCATCTTGCACGAATTCTTAAAGGGTCTTTTTGGAAATCAAAACTCCTCTAATGAGGTGTCATTTATTTAAAACTTACACATTTTTTTTCAAATTTGGGATCTTGTTAACAAGATCTTTGACAAATGAGAGAAGTTTGAAATAAAATGACAAATTCCAAAAGGGTCGTCCTCCTCGTTGAAAAAGAAATCCACTCAACCAACACTTGCTCCCATCCCTCAAGATATGGAAATATCTAAGTGAAAATTCATGCAAGGTATCCCATCGTAGGATGTTGAAGGGAGGTGCAAAGGTCAACACCAACAATTTTCCAAGAAAGACAAAGACAAAGACAAGGACAAAGATGGAGAGGAGGAGAATTCCTCTCAAGCTTCTACATCAAAATGGAAGAAAAAGAAGATCAAATGTTTCTTTTGTTGCAAAAAAGGCCATTATGCCACAAAATGTTTCAAGAAGAAGAACCAATTCAAGCAAGCCAACATCTCCAATGAGAGAGAGAGAGAGAGAGAGAGAGAGAGAGAGAGAGAGAGAGAGAGAGAGAGAGAGAGAGAGAGATGCAAATGAAAGTGATAGAGAAGGATATGTTATGGTATCAAGATTCTCTTTTCCTCCTTTCAAAAAATGGTATGTGGTATATTGATAGTGGAGCTAGATCTCATATGTGTAGCTCCAAATAATATTTTTTTACTCTTTTGCCTTATGGAGTCAAGAAATCCATCTATACTACAAATGATTATGAATGCAAAATTGAAGGAGTGGAGAGTATTCCCTTTGCAAGTTGCATCCTCTAAATTTTTGTCTCTCAAAAATGTTCTCTTTGTTCCAAAGATCACTAAGAATCTTATTAGTGTTGGCCAATTGCTTGATAATGGCCTTGATGTCAAGTTTCATATTGACACTTGTGTAATCAAGAAAGAGGATGAGATTATTGCATGTGGATTTGGAGGCATCTACAAATTGGATCCAAATGAGAGTGCTAACTCTTGTGATATTGCATATGTGACCAAGCTTTGCAAAGAAAAATTATATGTCATAGAAAATTGGGCCATCTCAACTTCAAATCTATGCACTCTATGGTCAAAGAAGCCAAAGCTATTGGTTTACCAAAGACACTATCCAAGGAGCTCAAGCCTTGTGAAGCATGTGCACTTGCAAAGTCACATAGGAAGCCATATCCAAGATCTCATATCAAGACTCATCATCCATTGGAGCTTGTGCACTCGGATGCACACTTTTAATCTTCTACAAACAAGGGAGTAGCCACTTGCTTTATCACCTTTATTGATGACTACACAAGATTTATGGTTGTATCTTCTATCTTCCAAAGCTATGGTGTTTGATTATTTCCTCAAATTCAAAGCTCTTGTTGAAAGGCGATATTCTCTCAAGATCAAAGCTTTGAGATGTGCTGGTGGTGGAGAGTGTATCTCCAACAAGTTTCATGAATTGTGAGCAAGAAGGAATCAAAATAGAATTTTCTTGTGCCTATTCCCTTCTCAAAAAGGGGTGGCCAAGAGAAAGAATAGTGCATATGCGAATGTGCCAAAGCTGTAAGAATTGAAGCAACCTTGCCTAAGGATTTTTGGGGAGAGGTCGTCACATTAGAGGAGTGTTGAGTTCCAAAAAGACCCTTTAAGAATTCATGCAAGTTGCCTTTTTTATTATTAAAATATTATAACACTAATACTTTTGACTTGCCATAACTTTTTAATCGTAGATCAGAAGTATGTCATCTAAATATCATTGGAAAGCCCTTGTTAAGCACTTTCCAATGCACCAAACTGCGCTAAATTTGGACTTACCACTAAAAAGTTATGCCATTTTTAATATGGAATCAAAATGTGGACTCAAAAAGTTACGTTACGTAGATTTCAAATTTGAGTGTTTTGATTTGTCCATGTGTAAGAAAAATTTGAGAAAAAATATAAAAGGAATCTTTACAAAGCGTCTTTTTTGGATTTAGAACTCCTCTAATGATTGTGCCAATTATCTATGCAATAGACTCCCTCATCCTGCTCTTGGAGGAAAGACACCTTATGAGATGTGAGTGGTATGAAGCTATGAAGCAAGAGTATGATGCTTTGATTACCGAGAATACTTGGGAGGTAGTGGATCCACCTACCGAAAAGCACATTATTGGATGCAAGTGGGTGTTTACAATCAAGTACCACAATGATGGTTCTATCAAAAAGCTCAAATCAAGGCTATGTGCAAAAGGCTATGCTAAAATTCAAGGCCTTGACTATGAAGGCAGCTTTGCACCCGTTGAAAAGATGGTGACTATAAGGATCATCATCTCTATTGCTTGCTACTTCAAGTGGAAAATGTTTCAACTTGGTGTCTCTAATGCTTTTCTTAATGGATATCTTGAGAAGGAGATATATATGGAGAAACCATAAGAACACAGTCTCAATTAATTTTGAACTTTCCTAAAATCCACTTTTGTAAATGGACTTGAGAATGTCCAAAAATAGTTGAGAATGCCCACCCCCATAACAAAAAAAAAATTAATTCTTTTTTTTGAATTTCTTTTTATGCTCCCCCCCCCCCCATCCGCCACAGCAAATGGGTCTTCCATAAAAAATTGTATTCAAAAATTAATTTTATTTTATGGAGGCAATCACAAAACCCTCAACATACACCCAAGACTTGTCACTTCAGATTCAAAAAGTGTTTAACATCCCCATATACATTGTCTTAAAACCTTAGACTGAGGGTATTTAAGACGTTAATTTTTTAAAAGATCAACTTTTTGAAAAGAACAAACTTAAAGCATCTTTTAATTTGAGAGCAAAAAGTACTTCAATATTCAAAGTGCCCATTCACCCATCAAACCGTCCACCAATTTGAGTGATCGCACATAATCAATTTCCCATATTAGGGCCTCGAGCGCTTCTTCGCTAGCGTGGTATCAAAACTCGGCTTTAGTGGGCAAAAACCGACTATAACCAAAAAATCAGTTTTTCTACCATGGTATTCCAAACTCTAAACTGACTCCAACCAAAAACAGTGATTACTTCATTTTGGCCGACATCGGGGTGGCATCCCGCCTCCATAGGTTTTTTACTAAAATGCTCATAACTTAACCAAATGCTCATATGAGAAGATGCACCCTCCCCATGCAAAAAGAAACTTACTATAAAAAAGTATGTCAAGATAGGATGTATAGGTGCACACCCCATGCATATGCATGGTGTGTACAATTAAACCATTGTATATATTATAATATCTATGTTAAAGGTGTGTGGGAGGTGTCCACCCGTTGTGATGGGTCTCCGCCTCCCATATTAAAAAAAAAAAGAATTTTTTTTCAAGAAAATTTGTTTTTTTTTTTGGGAGACTCCATCCGCCACGGCGGATGGAGCATGGAGCTGCCAAACCAAAAAAAATAGTCCAAAAGTATCAATAAACTCCAAAATTAATTGAGACAGTGTTTAAGGCTTCATCAATAAAGGTGAGGAATCCAAGGTTTTCCTACTTTTCAAAAGCTTATATGGGCTCAAGCAAGCCCCAAGATCATGGTACGAAAGGCTCAACTCATTTCTCATCTCACTTGGATTTGCTCTAAGTGACTATGATCCTACCATGTACATAAAGTTTGTAAATATTCATCTTGTCATTCTTCTCATCTATGTAGATGACACTATTTTATGTGGATGTTGCATGAAGTTAGTAGATGAGACTAGAAGTGCACTTGGTAGTGAGTTCAAAATGCAAGATGATCTTGTTGAGCATAAGTGAGCTATCTCACGTATGCTCATAACAATAGAACACAAAGATTGTCAAAAATGCGAGCCAGAGCATGTGAACATAGAAAATCAGAGGGCAAAGGTGAGTTATGCCATGCTGTGGGCCCTTAAGTATTACACGGGATGTGGGTCCGTGCCCTCGAAGCTTTTAAGGTGGCCTTGAATTGTTACAAGCATGTGCCTTTTTAAAATTGACTTATATATATATATATATATATATCATACATGCAACCGATGATTCTGTTTAGGGTTAGGATTTTCCTGAATGCAAATATGTTGCCTTGTAACGACCATTCTAGAGTAAAACATTACAAAACTCAAAACCTACAAAATGAATACCTATAGGACCATCCACGGACCGATTCTTGAGGTGCCCGAACTTGGAGGAAAGAAAGTTTATGGGAACAACAATAGGAGGCCAAATAGGATGTGTGGAAGGTGATTTTAGCATATAGAAGAGTGAAAATGTGTGTCTGGAGATTTGCAACTAAAATTTGCAACAAAAACTTATTAGAAGTTGAGAGGGGTTAGGAGTGAAGACCTACATGTTAAGCATAAAATATTGCAACAAAATTGTGTGCAAAAAGGGGGGGGGGAAACCTGAACTAGCCATATGCCCGTTTGGGTCTTTTTCTAATAAAAAATAATCCAAGTTAGCATCAAGAAACACAGTCCATCATCTTACAACACCTCAATCTGATAGGGCTATACATCTAAAACTATTGTTTTGAGCTGTAATGACCAAAACTAATGCAGCGGCATTTATGTAAAACTATGGTTTTGACCCATAATAACTGAACAGGAAAAAATGATTCAAAAGGTTTTCCGATTTGAATCGGCCGACTCGAGTCCAGACCAATTCAAATCAGAATTCGGCATTTAGATCATGGTTCGTGAAATATTGCTCAAAACTGAATGAGTGGGCATGTCGCAGCATTTTACTGTGCTATGCATGACGGGGGTTGATGGTATAAGACTTTATGCTTGGACTCAATAGTGTCAGAGATTGGCAGTCTCCTTTATTATATCGGGTATTATCCTAGACGTAAGCATATTTTGAGCAACGTGAAACCAAGTTCTTGTCTATCACTTTCGATGCCCTGCAATTGGTGTTAACGACAACGGATTTGAGTGGAATCATGAATTTTAGGACACTTTCCAAAAGCATGGCATTGATCAATAGAGAATCAACCCTCATTGGTTACATTGCAATAAAATGGCACGTTGAGTTATACTACCGTCCAAGAGGAGATTAGAAGCAGCAATTTGTAAGAAGGGACATGGAGAAACGGGACAGCTATCTGGCCCAGGTATGTTTCAGACTACAACAGCACCACACAATGGTCCACGAAATTCTCGCCATTTTCTGTGGTGTATGCCAGAGAAACACGTTTTGTCATTGATAATCATTTTCTGCTATCATAGAAGGAGAAGAGTGATCAAATGCCCAAGAGACTGAAATTCGACCACAGTGCGGAGAAGTAGATTAAGAATATTATTCCGAAAGCTCAGCTGTTTCAAGCACATAGGCATTCAGCCTTAAAAGGCAAAACGAGACATTGCAAATCAGGAATGGGGAGTTGGTGCTGATGAGGAAACAACTCATGAATATTCCTTCATAAAGCAGGTGGGAGGGCCGATATGCTATGAAGCATTCCGAGCAAGAACCACATGGGCAGTTGATTATGCTTTTGCCAAGGCTGTGTTAAAGCAGGCATATAGGAGGTGCCAGGCCAAAGAAAGATTGGAGGTCAAGCTTTTTGCAGGATATGGGGATAATAAAGCCTACCAGGGGAGGGGCAGGTTGATATGTCGCAGGATAAAGTGCTGCAAAATTCTTCCGATGAGTCTGTGCAAGCGTACAAGTGTGGATGCCTGCTGAAAGGGCAATGGGTATGCAGCGGCTACTGAAGCATACCATGACTTGGAATGTTTACCATGCGAAGGCAATAAAGAGCTGGTGGCGATTGCCTGTGAAGTATGTGCGATGCAAGGAGAAATAAAGGTGATTCTGCTGCATAGTGATCTGAGAGGATGGATAGAGTAGTTTCGATGGTAGAATCTCCATATTTTCAAGAGAGCGTAGTAGCTTAGCAAAGATTGCTCACAGGGTCATGAGATGTACTCCAGATGGGAGATGATGTACTTTCCAGTTTATCCGTGAATGGAGGTTTATGTTTAAGGTTTTGCTCAAGGAAGGTGCTGAGTAATCTGGAAAATGAATGCTGTTGTCTCAACGAACTTGTAAAAATTTATCAGGAAAGTTAGTATATAATGATTCGCAAAATAGACAATAAGCAATCACAAATAGAACATAGGAAGTAGCTGGAATTAGGTGTAGTTCATTATTGTTTATGTATAAGATCCTTTTTTTTATACAGCTGTGGCTACTTGTCCTTTTTTGTCCACCTATATGCTCATCCATTTGTTTAAGAAGTAGCATTCTATTATGGATCTTGTCCTATTACTCTACCTATTTCTACTGTGTTTGCTGCACGTGCCCATCCACTCTACTACAGATTAGATTCATAACTTCAATGGTTGCGTCTCTTATAGGACCTGCAAGATTTTCCATATCATGAATATGTTTGTTTTTGAGAGTAATGCTATACTATTTTGAACTTTTTTGCTATATGCATTAAATCCGGGGCAAAATCGAATTTCAATGGTGAGAAAGTACATCCATCTAAGACAGTCGCTGCATCTTGATCGATGAAACTAATTGTGAAAGTTTTTAGCACTTACATTTAAATGTTATAGTTGTATCTTTAACTCATGCTCTTGCTTTTTTCCATTCGTTTGTCTGTTATTTTTTGTTCCACATTTTGGGAGCTCTGAAAGAACCATTTGCGGTAGATTTTGTGTATTTTGTCTGTTATTCCTCTAGGATGTTGTTCTGCAGTTGTGACAATAAAGTCTAGGGTTTTATGAGAGAGGGGGAGAGAGAGAGAGAGAGAGAGAGAGAGAGAGAGAGAGAGAGAGAGAGAGAGAAGTTAGAAGGTACATGCTGTTGTGTGTGTTCTGTAAATTTCAAAACATCATGTGCTTACTGCATGTTCACATCATCTCTGCCAGTATGAAAGAAATTTTGGCTCGGTACGAGAAATGTTCTGTGGACGTGCAGATAGAACCGATTTCCCATCATGACGTTGAGGTGAGAAAACATCAGTCAAACTACCGGAAATGCATAGGTTAGTCGACTAAAAGATTGTCCTTGTAGTGCCATTGTCTTTATTTTGGATGTTTTCCAAGTAAATCGTATGTGTGATGTCTGTATGTCAATCAAGTAGGCAAGCTGCTTGCTTAAGTCCTAAAAAGGCTTCCAGAGAATCAGTCAAAATAGCTGCTCACTTTAAAAAAATGGACTTGAATGTTTGTCTGTTAGTATCGAGGTCATCAAGGTGAAATACTTGAGGAGTTGGATCAATACAATCAGAGAATAAGGTACAAGCTTGCAGTCGTGGGCATTTTTTCTAACTATCGGTATCTATAGTGGACCTGCATCTTAGAAATCATGAGCATTGCACAAATCAAATTTTACTGAAGATTCTATTTCATTTGTGTGTATTTATATGTGAGATGGTATTGTAGTAGAATGCCTGACCACAAGCTAGAGGAAATGAAGCTCTCACGGGCTCACCACTGATGAAACAGACAGATGAACTTTTCTTGGATTAAGTACGCAATGTACACAGGCATATGCTAGGTGAGGATCTGTTGGCTCTGAACCTGACTGAAATGGAGGAACTCGAACAACAGATTGGTGTTGCATTGAATCGTATCCGTTTGAGGAAGGTAATGTAGATACAAAGGTCGTTGTTGTTCGGATTTTCCAAAGAGAGAATTTAAGAGGTTTCCTATTGTTTCCCTGGAATTTCACAGTTTTGTCAGACTTTTGCTCTCTAGACTCGTCATGATCGATGTATGTGAACAGGATTCTGATGTTGGCTTGCAGGATGAGGTTCTTCTTCGCCAAATCAATGATCTAAGTAAAAAGGTATATGGTATTTTATCTATTTTGTATTTTTTGAGTGAGAAACAGCTGATTTTTATGTATAATAGATGGAAAAGCATGGTCTGTCTCCTGTGATTGATCTGAAACTTTCTTGGTACTGAAGAGGAGTTACCTGCCCTTCTTCAATTCGTGAGGATATAAGAATACAAGTTACGACTCCAAAATGATCAGAACATGGACAATCATCTCATGGAAGGACTTTCCAGAGTTTACCCTCGAATTTGTAAAATTGTTAAGTTCATAGCATGCTCTTTCGTTGATCAAAACACAGTCTTACAAATCTTATCTAACAGGGATCTATCTTGATGAGGGAAAATCAAATGCTGCACAGCATGGTAATAATTTGTGTCTTTCGAAAGTATCCGCTTCTGCTGTATGCCGTATACGACCTCAAATATTATAAGGACTTCTCGTAAATTATTGTTCCATTAAGATCTTATGCAATTTGCATAACAGTAACTTATACTCTTACTCTTGCAGATTGCCGCGGAGAATGAGATGACAGGATCCATGCTAGATATGGAGACAAGGGAACCCTCAAGTGTAGAAAACGGAGACGCGGAGAGCCTCTCACTTCAGCTAGATCACCAGACATCTACAAATAGCAACTCGGATCACTTGCAAACGTTTCTAAGATTGGGGTAGTTCTCGAGTCTCCACTCACAAGTAGTTGTAGTTCTGGACGAGTCTAAAGTAGCTCTTTAAATACTGTGTTCTTCTATAATATTCATCAGGTTCGACTCACGTGCATTATGTTGTACATGTTTTCAGCCCATACCAACCGGATCTACCAATTGAGACGCCCGGCCTAAAGTGATTTTTACAAAAGAACGGCAGCTATACTTTTGTGGAATCTGGAGACAACAATTGAAGTTAAGCTTTTACTGAATTTACTATTCAATCAAATGATGGCAAACGGAAAATTTAAATTCAAGTATCGCCAGAAACCTGTAGCCCATGGGAAAAGTAGGAGAATATACAATTGACTTACCAAGAAATTTATTGTAGGTTTTTTAGACCAACTTTTTTAGAGTCTTTAGAATTAATGATGGAATCAAATATTGAAAGTTAGGTCTTTAATGCATAGGTTTCTATTTTTTATAAGCATTTTTTAACTTAGGATTCTAATATGTGGCTTTGAAAATTCCATGATTAGATTTAGACTCTAGTGGTCTCTAGCTTACCTCATACAATAAAATTTTATACACCTCATTTTGAACATATGTAATAATAGGGGTGTTTTGACATTCAATTCCTCAACAAGTACCTAATTTGATAGAGAATTCTCTCCTTTGAAAAAATCAAAGGGCTTGCCCCCTCTTTCACACTTACCTTGTGTGGCAAAGGAGCTGACAAGAGCACTTGCCATGTAGAAGAGGAAACATAACGTAATTTCTCTGGAACTCAGGAGCTTGGTGGTATGTGGAGTTACCTAGACCTATTTAAGAAAAATGGACCAATGGAATGTCTGTTGGGCATGAAAATAGGCCAATCCACTTTGCAACATTCCATTTTTCACTTACCAACTAGTTGTAAAAGAAGTTCCAAAATTCAACAAGGCAAACAAGTGAGTATTTAGAAGTACTAGACAATTGACTTACGATAATTTGTGTGGTAAAAAGTGAGAGAGTAGTATGAGTAGTGCTTCAAACTTGTAAAAGATCTACACTTATCTTCTATATAAGGATAACAAAGCATCAAAACTAGTACAAAATTGAGATCCTCCAAATATGGTATATGGCATAAAACATTGCATAAAAGATCTTCATGGCCTCATCACCTAATTCAATAGAAAATTGTATTGTGTGTGCGTGCGCGCTTGGGCCCAAGCTAGCTAAGCAAGTTTTGACTTGGTTCTAGAAAGTTGAGACGTGTTTTGAAATTACACTACTCTTAGAGTGTACAAAGAGATTTATCTCTCTGTATAACCTCCACTTCAAAGACCTCCACACTCTAGTGTGGGCCATTGGGATTTGGGGATTAACTTTTTTAACATGCTAGCCCTAATTCTTGTTTCTTGGGAAGTCTCCACATGACACTTGCATAGTTACAATTTTCAATGTAGATGTAGGGTTATTACCATACATAATTTTTCCACAAGCCATACTATTTTCAGTTGAATAGCACCATTGAATACTACACACATAATCTATAACACACTTGCTCATGCCATCATCATGCTGGATTTAAATGTAACAAATAGAACATTAGCTTAAATATGACCATAGCAAACAAAATGACATGTTTCTAAAAGGTTAGATCACCATGATGAAGTGAAATAAATAAGTTCTTGTATGTTCCAATTGAAATCCTTACTTCCATGCAAGAATGTGTGGTCCATGTCTTTCCTTTTATATTTTCTTTTATTATTATATGTATAAGCCAAATTTCCATAAAGCAAATGTATGTCATCCATGTTAAAATTGTCAAATTCTAGCTTACAGATCTAAGTTAATTTGTATATAACTTGATCCTACACGTGTGGAGCATGTTCCCACGTGTGGATGGTAGTCATAAATGCATCTAGATTTAGTTAGATTGTTATGCATCTAGATTTAGTTAGATTGATTTTGTCTTGATTCACTCAACTATGAACTAGCTGGAAGCTAGTCAAGTAGAAAATTGCCATGTGGCACCCTTTTATTGATAGATCATGTATTCTCATGTGAATGAGACATGGTACCCACATGCGAGAGGTTGTTCCCACGTGTGTATATATATGGAAAATATCAATAGGAGTTGATCTTGCAAGTTCCTATAAGTTAGGAAAATTATCTCAAATCAAGCAAAATCATGGTGAGGTAATGGCACCGAGTTAGGATTCAAGAGATGGGGGCTTATCTTGCATTTATTGGTTGATCTAAGATGATGTGACATTCCCCACATGTGCCAGACATGTTGAGTCAGCATACCAGGTCGAAATGTACTTGCTCTATTTAAGGATCATGATTATAAATAAGAGATTTGATGAGAGATCTTGATTTTGAGACAAGCATCAAGATGAATGTGAGCAATGACTTCTTGCTTGGCCAAGGAGGCTTGGGATTCATTAAAAGGCATTTATGAATCCAAGTTATGGCACAAGAGGTTAGGCCATCCTAAGTATTAAAGCAATGGAGTCCATGATTTCCAAGGAGCTAGCACTCGGGCTTCCCAAATCCATATCCAAGTTTGGCAAGCTTTGGGAAGATTGTGGTCTATCCAAGACACATAAGCAACCATTCAAGAGATCTATGAATAGATGTACCTCTCCTGTTGATCTTATTCACTCGGATGTTCATTCATTTTTACATGAATCTAATGGTGGTGCTTTGATGTATGTAACATTCATAGATGATTGTATAAGGTACACACTTGGATCTATCTATTGTCAAAGAAAAGCTTAGTGTATGATTTCGTTGCAAAGTTTAAATCTCTTGTTGAGAAGCAACTTAATGCTAGCATCAAAGTATTAAAATGTCCTAGGAGGAGAGTACATCTCCAATAGCATGAGAGATTTTTGCGAGGCTAATGGCATTAAGAGAGAATTCACATGTTAATAAAAATGGATCCATTAATAAGTAAAAAGCAAGACTTTTAGCAAAAGGTTTTTTGCAGAGTAAAGGCTTATATTATGATGAAAACTTTTTCATATGTTGCTAAGATTGTCACTATAAGGATGATCATTTGTCTTGCTACTTCTTTCGAATGGGAGATTTTCCAACTTGATGTGACTAATGCTTTCCTAAAATGGATTCTTGGAAGAAGAGATCTACATGTTGAAACCTAAGGGCTTCATCAAGGAAGGAGATGAAGACAAAGTTTGCTACTTGAAGAAGAGTCTTTATGGACTCAAGCAAGCACCTAGAGCTTGGTACTCTAGGTTGCACAAATACCTCTACTCTATTGTTTTTGTGATAAGCTTTTATGACCCTTCATTGTACGTCAAATGTAATGATGCCAAGATCATTATTTTGGTTTTGTATGTAGATGATATCATCCTTACAGGAAATGATCTTGATGGCATAAGGGATGTCAAAATTTCTTTGTCTAGTGAATTCAAGATGGTAGATCTAGGACTTCTTAAGTTTGTACTTGGAATAGACGTCTCTAGAAGTAGAGATTTTACTTTCGTTTGTCAATCAAACTATGCTACTTCCATCTTAAAAAAATTTGGAATGAAATATTGTAAACTTTAAGGATTTTGACACCCCTATGGAGCAAGTTGTGAAAGTTTCTATTGATGGTGATGAAGCCTCCTTTTAGGATGTGACTTTCTATTGATCTATTTGACAATCACAAGACCTTATCTAAGATTTAGTGTAAGCAAGTTGAGTCAATATATGCAAGGTACTTTAGTATATCATTGTAAAAGTGCCAAAAGAGTGCTTAGATACATCTCATCTACTAGGAATTTTGGCATTATCTATCAAGGTACTAATTTGTACTTGAGAGCATACTCAGACTCGGATTCTGCAAGTGATAAGATGGATAGAAAATCCATACGTGCCTTTGCTACATTCCTATGTGGAGGAGTTATATCTTGGCTTCCAAAATCCATACGTTCCTTTGCTACATTCCTATGTGGAGGAGTTATATCTTGGCTTTCAAAAAAGCAAGATACCATCTCTCTGTCCTCTTGTGAAGCCGAGTATAAGGCATTGACATCAACAACCAAGGAAATTCTATGGCTGAAAAGTGCAACCAATCCTATCTTCCATGCTCAAACCAAGCATATCGAGGTTGCACCACTTTGTAAGGGATCTTCTTCATGTCTCATCATCGGAGTGTGTTGCTGATATCTTGACCATTTCCAAAAGATTCAATTATGATGTTGAGATATGCACTTGGTGTTGTAGATAGATTTGCCAAGCTAGATTTTGAGGAGTGATAAAATTGTTAAATTCTAGCTTATAAATCTAAGTTAATTTGTATATAACTTGATCCCAGACATGTGAATCATGTCCCCATGTGTGGATGGTAGTCATAAATGCATCTAGATTTAGTTAGATTGAATTTGTCTTGATTGAGTCAAGTATGAGCTAGTTGGAAGCTAGTCAAGTAGAAAATTGCCATGTGGCACCATTTTATTGATAGATCATGCATTCCCATGTGAATGAGACATTGTTCCCATGTGTGAGCGGCCTTTCCCATGTGTGTATATATCTGGAAAATATCAGTAGGAGTTGATCTTGCAAGTTTCTATAAGTTAAGAAAATTACCTCAAAGCAATCAAAATCATGGTGAGCCAATGTCACCAAGTTATAATGCAAGAGGAGGGGGCTTATCTTGCATTTATTGGTTGATCTAAGATGAGTTGCATTCCAAACCTGTTGAGTCAGCATACCAGGTCGAAATGTACTTGATCTATTTAAGGATCATCATTGTGAATAAGAGATTTGATGAGAAATCTTGATTTTGAGGCAATCCCTTGTTATTTTCACTATTTGTGTTGTGACTTTTTGCATTGAATGCTATCAACAAGTAATGTACCATAATATCTGCTCAATGTCCGTTCACTGACAATATTCCACACATGTGAGGCCTCTCTTGGACTATATTGATCATTTGTCAAGTTGTTCTTGCTAATTAGATGCAATTTTTGATCTAGATCTAATTCTAGACATTAGATTTGTGATTGATCTATCTAATTGGCACCCAACACCTCTTATCGATCAATTGTAGATCCAATTAAGGTCCTAAATTCAGTAAAAGCATCTCACAATAGGCGAGGTTTTTCTTGTTAAAATTCATAGATAAAGAAAAGTTGGGTAAATAGAGTTTCATAAATTAGATATTTATCACTATGTAAGGGTGAAAGTCAAGATTAAGACAAATTATTTTGAAATCTATTATAATCATATAAAATTTCAATGACACTATTATTGATTTTCAATACAAAATTTATAAATTTCAATCAAAAAATAAAAACATTATAGCCAAATACCAAAAAATAGCCCAAGTAAGAAACCATAACATTGCTAGCATGTTCTTTGATATAAATGTGACATTGCTTCTAGAAAAAGAATGTTTGCCTTTGTAATGCAAAAGACTTA
This sequence comes from Diphasiastrum complanatum, assembly GCA_029204225.1. Classification (NCBI taxonomy): domain Eukaryota; kingdom Viridiplantae; phylum Streptophyta; class Lycopodiopsida; order Lycopodiales; family Lycopodiaceae; genus Diphasiastrum; species Diphasiastrum complanatum. Next base: position 23,717,124 of record CM055104.1, on the reverse strand, counting down.
GTTTGTTAAAAAAATGTCCTACGATACATGATTTATATCTGTTGGTGCTTTTTTCGTATTTTTCGCCTGTCAAGAATTTTGAGTAAAAATGTAATGTCGCGTTTTTCGCATTTTCAAAATGCCTTAAAAATCAAGGAAATGACTTTACTGAAGACCTTCGCATTTTTTGCTCTTTGGGATTTTCTCTCACTTCGGCATTTTCTTTTCCCTGATGGCAGTTTACGTTCATTTCTGCAGAGTGACAGTTTCGCTCATTTATGCAGACAAACTGTTTATGGCGATTGACGCCGCTTATCAGCAATTAATTTCTGAAAAGGAACTGGATGAATGCCAGCGGACTCCAGCCAACTTGTCTGAGAATTCAATGCTAAGATTTAACGTGATTTCCATCACTACTATTTTGTTCAATATTGATAGGCGTAGTCATGCACTTGAAGTAGGAAAAGTTTTTGTTTTACTTTCCAAACCTATTTTCGACATGGTATCAGAGCATTTTAATTTGGTATCATAATATTTCTAATCTCTTATCAGATTGATCCATCATAGTATCAGTGCTAGATCACGATAACAGAGTAGTTATTACTACTCCCTTTATCTGACTCGTCACGGTATCAGACTTGTGATCTCTATTAGGGCCTAATACTATCATGATATCAGAGCGCATAGCTCTAATACTTGATATCTTTCGCGATATCAAATTGATATCATATTCTTCAGTTCATATCATCTTTTTCAGTATCAAAGAATTGATTTCCTATTGTTGGAATCACTACATCTTAGCGTCATCGATACAATCGACAGACTAAGTTCCATATGGATTCTCAAAATAAAGCCGGTCTTATCACAGACAAACTGAATGGATCCAATTATCATTTATGGAAATGTAAGATGAGGATCTTGCTAATCGCCAACGAGTTGTGGTATGTTGTTACAGGTATTGAAGTGAAACCTGAAGATGGCACAAAAGACTCAAAGTGGAAATCGAAGGATGCTAAAGCTTTCGCGCTTATCATCCTCAATATATCAGATAAGCAGATTGGACACATAGCTGGAGCCAAAACTTCAAAAGAAGTTTGGGACATCTTGAGCTCACTATACGATGTTAGAGACGGAACTACCAAGTTACATCTTCGAAGGAAATTCTTCACACTCAAGATGTCGAATAATGATTCTCTTCATAATCATATTAACTAGTTTAAGAATCATCTCTTGCAACAAATGGCCATTGTCGGATCAGTCATAGATGATCAAGACACAATTATGACATTGTTTCAAGCCTACCCTCTACATATGAGAACTGGGTGATGATTACAACAACACTCGTCGCGATTTGCGACATGTTTTGCGACGTGAATATTGATCTTAATTTTTTTTTTCGTCGCAGACGTCGCAATCGAGTCGTCGGATTCTGACATGTTTTAAACACGTCAAAATCCGACACCTGCTGATTGCTGAGCTCCTGGACAACAATCGGGATGTCGGACTCCGGGATCCGATGTGGACATCAGATTTCGAAGTGCCGACGTGGACGTCGGAATCCGACATCCAAGCTGATGTGGCAGATCCGACGTGTATTTGAGGAAAACAAATCTTGGACGTCAAAATTCGACGCATATCAATTGCGTCGGATTCCGACGTCTGTTAACAGAATGCTACTTCTGAAAGCCCGACATCGACGTCCATCTGACGTCGGCCCAAGACGTATAAATTGATGTCGTATTCCGACATCCCATTAGAGGAGTTCTCAATATCAAAAAGACCCTTTAAGGAATGCCATGAAGGATATACAAAAATATCAAAATAAATAAAACAATATTGTTTATTTGCTTGCCCACACCACTCCCAAGGCCTCCCCAACTCCCAATGATCTAACCACGGTGTCTATAGTCACAGTTAAGAGCTGTTAACATTTCGCAGTATAACTTGACTAAATTCAAAAATATTCCCTCCATTGGTTACAAAAAGGACACTATTTTCACTGGATTTAGAATATGACCACCATCCCCAAATTCGAATCAGGAAAAATTGCAAAATGCAAAGGAGTTCAAATATCTGCTGAAGATCGTTCTCGTTACAGGGCAGAAGGAAAGAAAAACTTGGATTTGTGGACAGATGGAACATTATATCCACAAGATTCAAGCACTTTGACACATCCCACATTCTCTTCAATAACTCATTTAGTTACATGGATATGCAATGGGCATAGTAGATTACTAGGATATTGTGAAAGATTGCAAAACCATGGAAAACAACTTTATATGAATAAAGGTCACTTTTTAGAATGTGAGTTAATTCGGATATCCTCTTATTGTCAGAATAGGGATTGTCATCTCCAAAAGACATTATAAAAAAATGAACAACTTAAAAAAAATAAGGAATCATTACAAAAGATAGCAATCAATATCAAATCAGAACTAGAGCAAATGCAATCAGTCTTACAGTCTATTCGTATTGAAAACTTACAATTACTGAAGGATGTGGATTTGGTAAAGAAGAAGGCTGAAAGTAAGAAGCGAAACCGACAAAGTTTCAAGGATATTCAAACGCTTTCAAAAGGAGGTTATCGAAATAGAAGGATCTGTGCATATAAGTAAGCATATTCTAAATTTTGTAAGTTTTTCAATGACATTTGGATTTAATTTCAGCTATGGTGATATTCTGTTAACTATCTGTTTTTTTTTGCAGATTTGCATAGTAGCTCCTCGAAATATTAAAGACAATGCTTCACTAGGAATGTCATTGGGCACAATATTGACTTGCAAATCCACTAAGCGTATCATGATGAACAATAGAATTTCAAATGTAAAATGTAAAATAGCAGAGACTTTGATGGTGGACATTCAATATATTTTAGATAAGACTATAGTTCTGGGTGTTTGTGATTTTGCAGGTATTAGTAGGGAAGCATATGCAACAAAATTTAAACTTAAGCAAGTTCAAATTAGAAAAGTCCCAATCCCTAGGACATACCACTTGAAGAAAGAGAGGGATACATTAAACATAGGTATGCATAAGATCACTGGAACTCCATTTCATATTGAGGAGGTGTATGAAACTGATGGAAGATCGATATTATATAATTCATCAAACAATTTATTTGTTGATCTAAATTACTTGTTGAGATACATCGTCACATACTATGATATAACCTATGAAAAGGTGAATGGCAAAATAATCATAATACTTAAGTTAGATGAGTCAGAAATTGTGAAAGAGTAGAAGATGGAAAGGGTTAGTATTACTCTCATGAATGGTGCTCTATCCCAAACAGAGAACCAAGAACATTTCAAATTCAGTGTCTAGTCAGAAAATGATATATGGTGGTTGGCAGTGTTTCAGGTAACTAGCCTCATTATTACATTACATTCATTGAATAGTATTAATACATCGCAAACTAGGTATGATTAATTCTTTGGACAGGTGTTGAAAGAGGATCGTGATATATTATCATGGATATTCTCAAGGACATCTTATCCTAGGATCACCAAGGACCATATGGATGGAGGATTTCTCAATGTTCCAGGAGTTGGAGACTTCAATGTTGAATGGCACTTAGCAGGTGATTTGAAAACATTGAAATGTATGTATAATGTCTCTCACGGTGCTACATCGTACTGCATGAAAATGGCAAAAGATGTAACTAGGAGTACAGAAATTAGTAGAGAATATGCACATCCAAACTGGAAGCCTGTGCTGCCTATCCCCTTAAAAAATGTGCATGTTTGCACTCTTCATGCAGAAGTTAGATTAATAGAAAAGATCGTTTATCTTCATATAGTTTTTGATTGGAATACTAAGCCAGCATCATTAGCAAAGGAAGCTATCTCTCGATTAGAAGATGTTTTATCAAAAGCAGGACTCCATAAAGGACATGTCAAAATTCAAAAAGATGAAAAGCTTTCAGGAAAGAATGGGAACATGCTAACTAAGCCAAGCATAGGAGGAGCAAAAGCACATCATTTTCTTTCAAATCATACTGGTAAGGCTTCTAATATTCAACACTCAGTCTGGACAAATATTACTGCTGCCACTCAGGTTTTCGAGAAAGACGACAAAACCATAGTACTAAAAGTTGATGTATGGAAAAAGCTTGATAGTATGATTGCTATTTTAAGAAAAAAAAGTTACTCTGATATTGATAAGAAAGTTGTCCAAAGGACTTGTGTTGAGTTTGTTAATGCAATATCAAAAGCATGGGTAGAAGATCACATCACTCATTACATGGTTAGTATAAAATTTTCAAAATGCTTTCAAATTTTCATATATATTTAGATCTAAATATAATACTAACATTATGATTTTGACATATGCAGCACATACTAAGAGATCATACAGCATTTTTTGCAAATACATATGGAAGCTTGAGTGTATGGTCATCACAAGGGATGGAAAAGTCACACTGGCAAGCACGAGCAGCATTTCATCGAAATACACAACATGGAGGAACCAATAAAAAACGAAACTACATTTGTCAATTGTTTTAGTGGTTCTACTGCAGAGTTCAGATTTGACATATAACAAAGTCCACACAATACAACAAGTTTAGAAAAGCATGCAAGTTCATACAGGAAGAAAAAATTTGATGATTGCTGAGTAGAAGGTCATCATGACATGTTCAAAATTGCTTTGCAAATACATTGAACAAGAGAGGAGCAATACCCAATGTCAATGTATTGATTGTATTATACAAAGTGTCAATTATTATTCATCATCAGATCTTGTATCAGATTCTATGAAGAAATTCTCTACTAGCGTATGCATCTAATAGATGTGCATTATCCTTATTTTCACTAAGCTCAATATAAGTGGAATACAATGAATAATGGGAGCTCCTTAAAGGAACATTCCCATCAGTAAAGCCTAAAATGTTCAAAACATAAGATCTTTTGACAAAAATGATCTTATTTGTCTTAACAAATTTATGTCCTCCTAAATAAAATGATAAAGCTTTAACTGCCATTATAAGACTCTCCCCGACTGGGCTAAGCTTGGAATGAGCAATACAGATCTCACTCTTCAAGAAATGCCAAAGATAGTGGCCCAGTCCACTGTCCCTCTGGAACGAGGATGTGTGTTGTCTGAAACCACCTCGTCTCGTCATCTATTATGAGAGCATCCTGCAATAGGAAATATGTTAGCAAAAACACATTCAGTGATTGAAAACATTCAAATGCAAGGAAGATTAAACACTTACACATTCTTCATCATCAGCAGCAACCAGATCAGGATGATCAATATAATGACCACGTACTGAAGTGGAATCATCAGTGAAATGCATTAATGATGGACGAGGGAAGCCCATCTGGGATTGAAATGCCGTGAATTCTTCATCGGATGGTCTGCCTCGCCCATCCTTGGCTATATTTGATAAAGTCTTATTCAGACATTCTTCACCAGCCATAAGACCCTCTTCATCATCAAAATCAATACCAGCAACAAGGTCATCTGTCTCAAAATCTACAAAGTCGAAGAATTCGGAAATTGTGCCAGATAATAAGCATAGAACCTCGTCCTCACGATAGTCAAAAACTTTACATAAATCAGCAGTAGTAAAATATACACTGTCATTAATATAATATACAGACAAATTGAAAAGACATTTTGAATCCTCCATAGATTTGGATTTATCATCAAATGTATTTTGGCCAATGAAAGAATCTCGAAGAACATCAATATTTAAATCAATGAAGTCACTTTCTTTATCAGGAGTGTCGATAAGAAAGTGACTGATATCCTTAATGGCTGACTGAACATAGGAGGGTGCAAAAGGAGGGTCAGCAACAGGAAACTCATCATCATCTGGGATCTGAACTAAAAGAAAAAGTATGAAACCACTCTGATATTCAACCAATCGAAATTTTTTGTTGCAATACGGACACATAGAACTACTTTTGAAAAGATCAAACAATTTGGTGAACGATCTATCTAAGCTATGTCTAAAAGCTGGGAAGAAATGAACAAGATCAGTATAATGACTGGAGTTGACTTATGGAGAAAACAGGCTTGCTAAGTATATCTCTGAATCTAACATAATGTTCATAAAATACGTCAGAATTTGGTTGTGTAGTTCTGAAAACATGTAGATATGGCTTGAATAGGCTGTGGAAGTAGTCCAGATTTTCAGTAATCCCAAATTCACTCAGAAATGAACTCAAGCCTGATTCTTGTGAGGATGATGAGGAAGAGGCCATGGCAGTAGCGTGAATATCGCACTTGTGCGCGCGGGAGAACTGAACCAAAACTAACAATCAAAATGGCGCAGAAGATGGATATGTACGGTAGACAGATACAGAATATTGCACTTGTGCGTGAGTAGGTATACTTGCAAGCAAACGGACAGAAATGAGCGCGCACAAAAGCGATATGTCACAAATTTCAAGAACGCAAAAGGTAAAAAATTATTCGGTTTTCGTGCCATTTATACTAAATTTTTGCACGTGTGGTCAACGGACTTATGACACATGTTTACTTCCAATTCAACAACAGGCGCAGACACGTGTGAGATGACACCTACACACGTGTGAAATGAGACCTAGACACGTGTTGCATGTTCATTCGAGTGCCTATAAACATGTGTCGCTCTCGCATTCGATCATACAAATCCCACACATGTAGTGTGACACAGTGACACATGTCGCTCTCGCATTTGTCCTTACAACTCCCACACGTGTGACAGGACGTTCTTTCGCACGTGCGAACCCCAATATAAAATCACAAATTTCGATGAATTTTTTTCACTTTTTTTTTCGCTCCGCATATCACATTTGTGCGCGCCCTTCACGATCAAAATTCCTCCTACTACCTTCCATGCGCACAGGTCTGATACGTCTTCCTACGTGTCAGCCCATATCACACTTGTGCGTCTTTCCTCAAATCTAATCGTTCTCTTTGATAATCGGCTCGCATAGGTCCGATATACCGTACATTTTGTCCGTACATAGCGGTCCTCTGCGAGTTCTTTATCATCTCTTCCTTCTCATCCTAACCTTCACGCACAAGTCTGCTATCACATAGTTCATGCCCATGGATAGGAGAAAGCAGACAAGGAGAGACTTCTTCTCTCTTGGCTCATCCTCATCTCCTGCGGTTGCCATCACACCCCCTGCTAGACCTAGAACGCGCAACCGCAGCAGGTGGCTCTCTAAGATACACAAGTATCAGAGGTCAACAGCTCTGTTGATTCCAAGAGCTCCATTCTACTATGTTGTCCAGAACATAACAAAAAATGATCTCGGACAGCACGTTAGATTCACATCGAGTGCTCTCCAGTGCCTTCAGGAGGCTGCTGAAGATTATATTAGTCTTTTTTTTGAGGATTCTTTTTTGCTTGCCATCCATACCAAGAGGGTTACCATAATGCCCAAGTATTTTCAGCTTCTGATGAGAATGAGGGATAGGTACTGTAGGTTACATGTATCTCAGTCTGCTGCTCCTAGACCAACTCCTGTAGATAGGACTCATCTTCCTACGAAGCGTCCTAAGAAGCAGACAGCCCCCAAGCGTGCTCCTAAGAAAGTGAAGCCTCTCCCAAAATCCATTGTAGATAATGTTGTTGTTGATAATGTTGTAAATATAGCTACCTCTATTTTGGATACTCCTAATATTGCTGTAGATACTACACTTCCACCACCTCCTCCTCCTCCCAATTTCTGTACATATATAGATTCGGATGATTATCTTAAATTTGAGAAAGACATATCGGATGCTATAGATACAATTGGTACTCCTTTTTATTTTAGACTAGAAGAACTTGATTTTAGTATTGATTTTAGAGTTCTAGATTGTCTGGATCTCAAAGACAGATGGGCTTCTATCAGTGATCCTGTGATAGAGTCCGGGCTGACACTCTTGCAATTTGACATTGCAAGAGATTCATCAAATGAGTTGTTGGTGCTGAGTAACTTTCTGCTCCAGGCCTTCAAGGAGAATAATGACACATTGTCACAATGTCTGACAAGTGGATTCACACCAGCAACAAAGTATCTGGTCATTCCCTATCATACCAGGTAAGATATATTAAGTGCTTCTTCCTGTTTTATGCATTAACATTAACATTTTCAATTTAAATAGTTCTCAGAATTGCCGCTAAAGTACTTTCAATCTTATTTTGCAGTGACCACTAGAGTTTAAACCTAATATCTATTAAGAGATCTGTAAATAATATTATTAAATATTCTTGTGTCAAGATGAATTCGGCGAGAAATACGCATAAGGATGTAGATATATTCATTCCATATCTAAGTGAATATATTCCTACAGACGTTCCCCATTCCGTAGACTGGCAGATCGTCACCTTGGAGGTAAACTCTTCTTTCTTAATAGCATTTGGAAATTAGTATTCTAATGAAATATTTTTAATCTAATTCATTCTGTTTCATAATTGATTTCTTGTGTGCTGAATTATTGCAGTCACCCCAGCAAAATGATTCATTCAGTTGTGGGTGGTACACATTGTACAATGCCAAGCTATTTTTTGAGTGGTTCATCCTTCAACAAGATATTGATATTTCTAAGGTAATAAATTCTGTTTATTCTTATTTTGGAATCATGATTAGTTTTCTATTCTGGTGATGTTATACTAATACATGAATGTTCTATTTTGCAGTTATTGATGATGGTGCAAAGGATGATGTAGTTGTACTAAATTAAGATTAGAAAAAATATAGATAGCATAGAACAAAAATACATGTATAGACTTCATAGAAAAATATACATTGATATATCAAATGCTGCTCCAGTTTATGAATTTGGGAGCACAAAATACATGTATAGATGCCCAACTTGGGCTTTCATTTATTGAATGAAAGGGTGTATACACAGATTTTTACTAGAGTTTATTTGAAACTATTGTTCTCCCACAACGGTGATTGTTGTAGGTAGATCTTTGCAGCACGTTATCAGCTCCTGTCTTTTTCGCATCTGTGAACATGGCAAATATTAGTGAATGTGCAATTGTAAATGATGACATTTTCTATTATTTTGTTCTATTTTGAAATGGCAATAAACATAAAGTACTTACGAGTCTTACGTTGATGATAAATCTGAAATATGTTGGTAGATTGGTTTGTAATAGCATGAGCTCTGCTCTGATAAAATCAAGCTTCCAGTGCTCTTCCACCTCAACCATAGTCAAATACTCCTCATTGTAGATAATGCTTATCTCCATTCAGTTTGTGTGACCATTTAGTTCAAAGTCTTGATCCGGTGGTAGCCATGTACCTTCAATTTTCTTGTATCTCTGGTAGCTAAATGTGAGACTGAGCATTTGCTTTTCGATATGATAACGAAAGATCATTGAGGACTTTTTAATCCTGCATTCTATATCATTATTTGTTTTACTATCCCAGCCTTGATCCATGAGATCTGACAAAGTCTCATCTAATAAATCCTTGCAAACAAATAAAGTTGGTGTCCTACGAACACTAGCACTCGAGAAAAAATCAACAAATGTATGCAATGAGATAAACCAACTTAGGTGAACAATTTTGGAGCCTGTGCTTATCTTCATAGCATTTTTAACATCAATGAGTAGCTTGCATCTCAAGGATTCAGAAGCAATGCTGTCAGCACGACTAACCACCACCCAATTTTGAGGACGTTTTGGAAAACCTGAACCACTAATCAAAACTCCAAATGATGTGGAAATGATGGGAGAAGAAGATATAAATGAAAATGATGAGATTCCTACGATTGTACAAGGCCAAATTGGGGATAATTTGAGGCCCATTCAAAACACATACACCTCCTCTCAAACACACACAAGCGCACACACATACATTATCCTAAATAATTCTAACAATCTATTATAAACACTATCCTAAATCACTCTAAATCAATGCAAAATTCAAACTCTCTCTCTCTCTCTCTCTCTCTCTCTCTCTCTCTCTCTCTCTCTCTCTCTCTCTCTCTCTCTCTCTCTCTCTCTCTCTCTCTCTCTCTCTCTCTCTCTCTCTCTCTCTCTCTCTCTCTCTCTCTCTCTCTCTCTCTCTCTCTCTCTCTCAAATTACAAATCTAAGATTCATTTACCATCAAACACTATTATTCAAATACTTAACACTTAACACTATCTATTCAAACACCTATCTTTCCTCTTTTCACTTTTCTTTTACAAAAATAAATAATACAAACTTTATTTTTCAAAAAAAGAGCAAAACATAAACTCCAAAAGCTTTCAATATCTTCAAGCATACACCTACACTCCACCTCTTCTCTCTCTCTCTCTCTCTCTCTCTCTCTCTCTCTCTCTCTCTCTCTCTCTCTCTCTCTCTCTCTCTCTCTCTCTCTCTCTCTCTCTCTCTCTCTCTCTCTCTCTCTCTCTCTCTCTCTCTCTCTCTCTCTCTCTCTCAAATTACAAATCTAATAATATATTATTACCAAACACTATCCTAAATAGTACTAACAATCTATTACAAGAACAACAATATCCAAAACCATTCTAAATCAATGCAAAATTCAAAAACACATTCTCTCTCTCTCTCTCTCTCTCTCTCTCTCTCTCTCTCTCTCTCTCTCTCTCTCTCTCTCTCTCTCTCTCTCTCTCTCTCTCTCTCTCTCTCTCTCTCTCTCTCTCTCTCTCTCTCTCTCTCTCTCTCTCTCTCTCTCTCTCTCTCTCTCAAATACTTAACAATATCTATTCAAACGCTTAACACTTAACAATACCATCAAACACTATCTATTCAAACACTTAACACTTAACAATATCTATTCAAACACTTAACACTATCTATTCAAACACTATTATTCAAACATTTAACACTATCTATTCAAATACTTATCTTTCCTCTTTTCACTTTCTTTCACAAAAACAAACAAAACCATACTTTATCTTTCAAACACAAAACAAAAACTTCAAAAGCTTATAAATCTTCAAGCATCAACCTCAAAGCATCAAATGCATGAACTGATCTTCAATAATCTCAATAATCGCAATAATCGCTCCAAAGACATCTTCAATCACTCCAACCTGCACAAAACAAAGTGAGGAAGAAGGCACTTGATCGCGTGAATTTGGAGAAATGAAACAGACATAGGATTCCAATGTCCTTCAAACACATCGAAATCCGATGATCATGTTGGTTCAGGCCCGGACGCCAGATGCCAGACGTCATGAATAGGCTTTTGGATTGCTGACGTGGGGACGTCGGAATCTCATGTTCGTCAGATTTTTACGTCCACGTCAGATGACATGTAAATATTTTTTAAAGGAAATAAATGCCATGTCATATCCACGTCGAGATGTCGGTTTTTGACATGTCAAATTCCGATGTGCACAAAATTGATTGCCGCCACAATTTCCTGATCATCGGACTTCGATTTTAGTACTTTTTGCCTGCCAAATTCTGACGTGTCGAATTGCAACGGATTATAAAATTTTCAAAAATACGTCGACCGCCAACATCAGAATCCACGCAATATATTATTGTGGATCATCACGACACACTCAGATTTAACTCTTACTAGAGTTGTCACTATGTTGTTACAAGAAGATAATCGAAAAAGTCAAGACACTTCATCTACCTCTTCGTCTCATGCTCTATATGTCAACAACGGCTCGAAGCAGAAAAGCTCCAAGCAGTCTACATCGAATCAAAAATAGACTTAAAGTCAAGGACAATCATCAAATCCACAGTTGAAGAAGAAGATGTTTTGCAGGTATTGCAAGCGCAATAACCATGAGATCCAGGATTGCCGAATTTTCAAAGCGAAGAATGCAGCCAAGCAACCTGATCAACAAACAAATATAGTTACAGCATCTCTTGAAGTCGAAATGGATGAAGGCGCTTTTATGTTCAAAGACAAATACATGAATTTGGATGATTCATGGTTTCTAGATTCCAGAGCTACTCAACATATGACCAATCATTGTGAGATTCTTCATTCCTATACACCTTACAACACAAAGAAGTATGTTCATCTTGGTGACGATAGCACTCACATTATCAAAGGTGAAGGTATTGTAAGATTAAGGTTCCAACATGATCAATTTGAGCTACTGTCAAAAGTCTTGTATGTTCCTATACTCTCTAAAAATTTGTTATCAGTAAGTAGAATCACAGATTTAGTTCATAAGGTGGAGTTTGAGTTTGATCAATGCAAAATTATTGATAGGAGTAACAAGATCCTTGCACTCGACAAGAGGCAGGAATACTTATATAGATTGGTGCATTGTTATTCTAAAACTAGTCAAGCCTTGAAAACCTCTGTTCTTGTCAATAAAGCATTAATATGGCATCGTCGCTTAGGACACTTAAATTATGCATCTGTATTGAACATGTCCAGATGATCCATGGCTCTTGATCTCGACTATCCTTCTTGCAAAATCGATCTCCGTGTCTGTCATAGCTGCATCCTTGGAAAGCAGACTAGGATTCCTTTTAGATCAAGCCATAGGCATGTAGAAAAAGGTCTGTTAAATGTTGTTCATACATATATATGTGGACCTATGCAAACTCCTTCGTTACTAGATACAAAGTATTTTACTACCTTTATTGACAAATTCTCCAGAAGAACAACTATTTATTTCGTTAAACAAAAATCAGAGGCTTTCATCAAGTTCAGACAATTCAAAGAGCATGTAGAAAATCAAACTGGTAAACAAATCAAAGCACTGAGGTCAGATAACGGGGGAGAATATATCTCCACCGAATTCAAGGAGTACTGCCTTAACAACGGCATGAGCAACAATACATTACCTCCTATTCGCCTCAGTCAAATGGTCTTGTTGAGAGAAAGAACAGAATCTTAATTTAATCGGCAAAGTGCATGTTATCACATGCGACACTTTTGAAGTTTGGACAGGTACCAAACCTTCTTTATCAAACCTACAAGTTTTTGGATGTATTGCTTATGCGCAGATTCCACATGATCTCAGGAAGAAGCTCGACTTCTAGAGTATCAAATGTATTTTCATCACCTACACTACTTCAGATCAAGCCTATAAGTTGTTCGATCCCATCGAGTCGAAGATATTCACTAGTCAAGATATCATCTTCATCGAAGATCAGTTTATCGACCTCAAAGGAAAAGGCAGTGCCCACATAGCCAACCTGTCAGATTCTCTTAACATATTGAACTACGATGAAAATGATCAACTTCCTTTATTTCCCAAAAGAGCAAACCACCTATCAGGTGTTTCGACGAGTCTGCAGCCTACCTTGTTCATGAGCCGACGACTGTCGAAGAGGCACTCAGTCAGCCAGATTCTGATCTCTGGACAAAAAGTATTCATCTCTTATCAAGAACCAAACGTGGACGATTGTCGAATTATTTGCTAGCAGAAACATGGTTGATAGCAAATGGATTTTCAAAGTCAAGTACAAAGTCAAGTTCTAAAAGGGCCCGAATGTGAAATATTGATTATGGCTATCATGCATTGTTACACTACTTAAGAGGACATAAATTTTTAGGATCTGAAGATCATTTTTGTAAAGAGATCATATGTTCTAAAAATTCTTGGATATGGTCTTGGAAATGTTCCTTTAAGGAGCTCCCATTATTCGTTGTCTTCTACGTACATAGAATTAAGTGAGAATAAGAACAAGGCACATCTATTAGATCCATTTGGAAATCAAGAAATCCTCCATGATAAGACAACTATTGGAGATGATGATTAATCTAATGAAGACTAAATTTCTCTTTTGTACTATAAACAATGTATTTGGTATATTCTATTATATTACAATGTCTTGTTTAGCAATTTCTACTTTCGCTCTTCCCATATAAACTTGCATGCCTTTCTAAACTTGTTGTACTTTGTATATCTGGCTATTTTTTGAATCTGAACTCTGTAGTAAAACACTAGGATAATTGACACGACATAGTTTCTTTTCTCATTGGTTTCTCCATGTTGAGTATTTTGATGAAATGTTGTTTGTGCTTGTCAATGTGATTTCTTCATCGCTTGCGATGCTCAGATACTCAAACTTCCATATGTGTTTGCAAAGAATGTTGTTTGATTTGTTAGTATATGTTGCACAGAGTGCAAATGTACTATCAGACTTATATTTAGATCAACAGAAATAATTTGATAGGAAGAATGTCTATTTATTTTCACTAATCATGTAAAATTTGACTGATTTGATCTACTCCCCATGCTTTTGATACTGCATCAACAAATTCGACACAATTTTTTTGTAGAACTTGTTTATTACTATTACTAATATATCTTTTCTTAAAATTTTAACAATACTATCAAGCTTCTTCCATACATCAACTTTTAGTAATCAAGTTGAGCCTCTCACCTCAAGTCTTGAGTGGCAATAATGATATCCTTCCATACTGAGTGCTGAATACTAGATGTCAGAAATTGTGAACTCCTGCAACTTTGTCGCGAAGGTGACGAAGCAAAACGAAGCGAAGGGCGAACATACCCCGAGGACCAAAAGAAAAGTATTCGAGATTCGGTCCAACGACCAGGTGACGAAACACACTCGATGAAGATACGAAATGAAAGAGAACAAAGTATTCGAGATTCGGCCCAACGACCAGGTGACGAAACACACTCGACGAAGATACGAAACGAAAGAGAACAATTAGCGCTACCAACTGGCAGCTCGACGAGCATGGTGTATTTACTTCACGCTCAGCTAAAATAGGCAGCGATAACAAAAAAGAACTAACTAGTTGATTAGCATTAACTTGTCTTTTAATTCTCTGATAAACTATCTTGTAAACTCCACATAGTGGAGATAAAGACGTATTTTTGATTAACACAAAAGTGAGGGGAAGAGAGATGATACAAAGAGTAGAGTTGTGCATGAAAGTTTGCCAACGAGCAGAACACAACAATTGAGGTGACCGTCAAGCTGCCAACGAGCGAGATACTGAATGACTCACCTGAAAACAAAAACAAAAATTACATTTGTTCTCTTCTCCACCTCTTCTTTGTTGTGTCATCTTCTCGATTGATTTTGTCATGATCTGTGATTTGTAGTCGCTTGCTTAGGATCCTGGAAAAACAAAACAGAAACACAAAAAGCCGAAATTCCGCTTCATGGTATCAGAGTGCCAAGTTATCGCTACATGATATCCGAACAGTGATTCTCTAAGACAACACAATATGGCTACAATGATCCAAACGAGAATAGCAATCAGTTTTGATGGCAAAAACTACAAAGTATGGAAATTCAAAATCAAAACACTTCTGAAGGGTGAAGGCATCTGGTGGGTGACCCAACTCACAGAGCTGCAGCCTCCAGAGGGAGACCCAAGGAGAGCTGAGTGTATAAGAAAACATGAACGTGCAATGGCAATCATCGTTTCATCCATCAACAAAGAAATACTCATGTAGATTGAAGACTATGAGAGCAGTCATGAAACATGGAAAAGAGTAAAGCAAAAGTAAAAAGTGAGGACTGTCGCTTCGGTGATGCATCTTCATAATCAGCTGCAATCTATATAATGGGATGGCAACCAGTTGGATCAACGTGTTGAGAAGATCATAATGATCTTTGCTCAGCTCACTGCATCAAGGTAGGAACACCAGGTCCCAGCACCACAACAGCTGATGTACTTCATGAAATTCCTACATGTGTCCTATCAACCATTGAGAATGCTCATACTAAGCCTACCAGATATGACATTTGAAAGAGCAATTAGTCTTGTCGTTGGTGAGAGACTAATGAGGGACGAAGGAGAAGGAAGCAATGACCAAGAAAAGGCCCTTTTCACGAAGGGAAAGAAGAAGAACAAACCTAGACCTAGATTCGACAAGGCGAATACAAAGTCTTCGAGCAGAGGCAACGACAACCAACAAACATCCTCCTGTGATTATTGTCACAAGACGGGACACACAGCCAACAAGTGTTGGTTTAACCCGACAATACCTTACATGCACTGCAAGAAGAAGGGACACTCTGCATACGATTGCAGATTCAACCCAAAAAGAAAAAACAAAGCTGACAAGGCAAATGTTGCAGAGTCATCAAAGGATGCAAACAAAAGCGATGAGGCCTTCACGATATTCGATGAAGTCTCAACAAGCTATACTGAACGAGATTGTGTTGTAGTCATTGATTCGGGAGCAACCTCACACATCACTTGCAACAAAAGAATCTTGGTCAACTACAGAGAACTCGAAAACAGCAGAGCAGTGACTCTAGGCGATGGAAGCCGACACGATGTCAAGGGCGTCGGAACTCTACAGCTACGAACATTGTTGGGACAAGCAGAAATGTCAGGAGCACTCTATGTACCCTCATTAAGAAAAGACCTGCTATTAGTCTCCAAGATGGCAAATCTTGGAATTCGAGTTCTATTCGATGGCAATGTATGCCTGATGATCAAGAAAACAATAAACAAGTTGTTGATAGTTGGATGTAGAGAAGGAAATATCTACAAGCCAAGATAATCAGCAATTCTAATAGCATACTAAATGCATCAGAAAACTAAGATCAACTTTGGCATAGAAGAATGTATCATCTAAACATGAGGAGCCTCTACGACATGAGCAAGAAGGATATAGTCACAAGTCTGAAAATATCCAGACCCAATACTGAGTTCTGCAAAAAAGAGCTAAATAAGTTCTTGAGCTCGTCCACTCAGATGTTTGTGGACCGATGAAAGTTGATTCGCTCTCAGGATCAAGGTATTTCATGACGTTCATTGATGACTACAGCCGGCGGATGACAACGATCTATTACTTGAAGAAAAAATTTGAAGTCTTTGACTCTTTCAAAAAGTTTGTGGCATTTGTAGAAAGACACACCTCGAAGAAGATTCAGATCATCAGGTCTGATAATGGAGTTGAGTACAAGAGCACAAAACTTTCAAAATTCTACCAAGAACAAGAAATAGAGCGTCAATTCACCCGAATATAATGGTGTTGCAGAAAGAAGAAATAGGACACCAGTTGAAGGAGCTAGATGCATTTGGCACAAGCTCGATTGCCAAGTCAATTTTGGGCTGAGGCAATAGTTGTAGCGGTATACCTGCAGAACAAATCAACAACAACAACCATGGAAAACAAAACATCGTACGAAATGTGGACAAGCAAAAAGCATGTATTCGGATGTGTAGTGGTACACCTGCAGAACAAATCAACAACGACAGTCCTGGAAAACAAAACATCGTACGAAATGTGGACAAGTAGAAAGCCTGATTTGTCATACGTGCATGTATGCGGATGTGTAGCATACAAGCAAATACCAAAGGAACAAAGAAGAAAGCTCAACAAAAAGTCAGAACAGACAATCATGGTGGGATACTCAAACGGATCACAAGCCTACAGACTCTACAACCCAACCACGAAGAAAGTCGTGTCAAGTAGAGATGTGAAGTTCGACGAATCTACATTCCCTGGATTGAAGGAAGAAAAGGGGCATGAGATCTTCACACTACTACCATTCAAGAAGGAGATCAAGGGCAAACATCAAATCAAAATGTCGAGCCCCATACCCCAGAGCAGCAGGAAGCCAAAGATCAACCTGACAAAGAAGAAACATTTGAGCAGCGATGAATTGAACCCAGAAGGTCGACAAGACAAAGAAGACCTCTAGAATGATACATTGACAACTTTCAATGGAGCGAAGAAACAAAGTTCGAATACTACATCTTCACTGAAGAGCCAGCAACATACCAAAAAGCTATTTAGAGTCCAGAAGGTGAATTCTGGAAGCAGGCAATGTCAGAAGAAATCGAATCAATGAGTCAAAATGAGGCATGGACACTAGAGCCACTACCCGAAAATAAAAGAATCGTCGATTGCAAATGGGTCTACAAAAAAAAGATCAAATCAGATGGCATTGTCGGACGATACAAAGCAAGGCTTGTTGTGAAAGGCACAATAACATATCGTGCAGATTCCGACGTCCGCATCCGACGTATGCTCAAAAATTTCATAA